>JAEOAD010000033.1:19582500-20182500 GCA_036365145.1 Orientallactaga sibirica
AGGAAGGTGGCCCTGGCACACCCATTTTCTCTCTCTCTTTGTCTCTCACCTATCTTGTGCTTGCAAACAAATAAATAAAATTAAAAAATAAACATAAAAGCAAATAAGGGCTGGCGAGATGGTCCAGTAGTTAAGGTACTTGCCTACAAAGCCAAAGGACCCAGGTTCAATTCCTCAGTACAAACATAAAGCTAGATGCATAAGGTGGCAAGTGAATTTGGAGTTCATTTACAGTGGCTGGTGGCCCTGGCATATCCATTCTCTCTCTCTCTCTATCTGCTTTTCTCTCTGTCAAATAAATAAATTGAAATAAAATTTCTTTTAAAGATCAAATAAACATAAGGGAAGCTTTTCTTTACAATGGAATGTTTACCAACAAATATGGAGGAAATTTTTAGAAAAAAATGCTATTGGAAACCATAATAGTAATAACTTAAAGTAGAAGCCAGGCAGGGTGGCCATGCCTTCAGTTCCAGTACTTGGGAGTCGAATTAGAAATGGATGCTAAAATTTGTGGTCAAATTTTGATAAGAAATGAAATGTGTAAATAATTTAATAGCATCCCCATTCAAATGCTTAATTAGCATTAAAGGAAATGTATGAAAGAAAATGCAAAAAAAAAAAAAAAAACTTTAAGTGCTTGTTTAAGCAGCACATATACCTAAAATTGGAATGATACAGAGAAGATTAGCATGGCCCCTGCACCAGGATAACATAAAAATTCATGAAGCATTTCATATTAAAGAAAAAAAGAATAACTTTACATTAGAGAGCCTTGGCAGATATCACCATATAAAAATAATGCAAGTTAAACTAGTCTGAAAAGTCCAAACTGTAACCATATGATAGAATACATGTCAAAAAAAAAAAAATAGCTCCAGGAGCTGGGGAGAGGGCTCAGCAATTAAATATGTTTGTTTGTAAATCCTGCTAGCAGGGGTTCAATTCTCTAGCTGTTCATGTACAGCCATATGCAAAAGGTGGCACAAATTACTAGTCTTCATTTGCAGTGGCAAGAAACCCTGGCCCACAGTGTGCTTGCACACACACACACACACACACACACACACACACACAACCACAAATACATGGAAATTTTAAATAAATTTATAAACCACAGCCTCAGCCACTGGGGAGATGACTCAGTGAATAAAGGTGCTTGCTTGCAAGACTGCTGGCCTGAGTTTCGTTCTTTAGCACCCATGTAAAGCCAGGTGCAAAGTGGTGCATGTATATATAATCACAACACCCCTATGGCAATGAGAGGCAGAGCCAGAAGAATCCAGAAGCTAGCAGGTCAGCTAGACTAGCACAGACATAACTGCAAAATACAAGGGATCTACCTCAAGCAAAACTGAAGAGAGAACAAAAACCCCAAGGCTGTCCTCAGACATCCACATGTGTGCCATCACAACCCCCCCACAATAATAATAATAATAATAATAATAATAATAATAATAATAATAATATGTTTGCACCAGTAGTATTTCTGTTAAAATGCAAAACCTTAATATAATTATAAGAACACATTAGGGACTAGAGAGATGGCTTAGCAGTTAAGGCACAAGGTAGCACATGTGTCTGGAGTTCATTTGCAGTGGCTGGAGGCCCTGGCATGCCCAGTGTCTTTCTCTCTCTCTCGTTCTCTCTCTCTGCCTCTTTCTCTATGTCAAATAAATAAAAATAAAATATTAAAAAAGAACACATTAGTAAAAGCAAATTTAGAAACATTCTACAGGCTATTGGTAGCTATCTTCTAATGTATCAGGTCATGAGAAGATGAAGACTATCACAGATTACAAGAGACTAAAAATCATGAAAGTCAATGTAAAGCAGGAGCCTGCACTGACTCCTTTCTTCTAAATTCATTGGAATGAAAGAGTAACAGGGTAATTAGTAATTTATTTCCAAATGGCTGAGGAAACACTTCTTTTTATGCTGTTTTGAAACTTCGGTTAGAGTGAAGACATTTTAAAAGTGAAAGTAAAAGTATTATACTTGAAATATAAACCTTAAAAAGTAAAATCCAATTTAACACTTAAATTATCTCATGCTCAATATAGAAATCATTTTATAAAAATGAAGTTATCTCATGCAGCAAAAAGTAAGATGCAGGCTGATGAATCTTCCTTGGGATTTGTGAAATTGATGCAAACAGAACAAGATTTAAAAATTTTATTTTTCTACACAGATGTGAAGGGAGAGCATTTTTGTGAACTAAATTACTTTGCTGGTCTGTGGCACACCAAATAATTCCAAAAATAAGCAAATATTCCCTAAAATACTTAGAAACGGAATAGTTAAATATACAACATAAGCAAACAAAACCCCAAGCCTTGAGTATTCTCATCTTTGTCTGTTCAATACAAGCATTTCACCTCCCTGTGGATTTCTCATAAGAAGCAGAGACTTGTTGGAATCCTTATATAATGAAAATCCATTCATGAACCACAAAAAATGGAGAAACTTTATCTTTCTCATTTAATTAAAAATATTACTTTAAGTCATCTTTGTGTGAGGCCTATTAACCTTCAAGATCAGTTGTCTGTGTCTTTATAATTTAAAATTAGGTTCTAGATTTTTAAAAAGTCCCACTGGTATAATAGTGGCAAATAAGTTATTGGGGTAGCCAACTGTTCTCTGATTGGCTTTGACGCTAACTCCATGGGAGGGAATTCATGCCTCGTACTAGAAATCAAGTCCTAAGATTTGGAAGCTTCTAAGTCCTATTCAGTGGAGGTATCACTGTTATTTCGCTAAATAGATACATTGTGCCCACAAAACTGTCCTCTAATTGTTTATGCTTATAGCCATAGATTCATGCTGTTCTCACTATTGGTTAGAGAAACTTATTTTTCAGTGACAACTGGGGAGAGCCAGGATTTGTCCAGGTGATAAGAAGTGAGACTTGCGTGCTGAGCACTAGATGACACATCTTTATCACACCTGCCAGGACTCTGGGATCTTTGTAGAGGAGGTGGCCAAAAGATTATTAGTGCTTGAGCTAGAGAGATAGCTTAGTGGTTAAGGTCTGTGAAGCCTAAGGACCCAAGTTCCCACGTAAGCCAGATGCACAAGGTGGAACATATATCTGGAGTTCATTTTCAGTGGCTAGAGGCCCTGGTGTGCCCATTCTCTCTCTTTCTCACTGTCATAAATAAATAAATAAATAAATAAATAAATAAATAAATAAATAAATAAATAACACACACAAAAAAGATTATTAATGTTGGTCTAACTGCTCATCAGAAAAGCTCCTTTTTGGACATACTTGTGGCTACTGGGGAGACTCAAAATTCATCAAAGTGATGAAACCGAAAGAAAAGGCTCTTGAAGATCAGGCGTGATGGTGCATTTCTCGAATCCCAGCACCTGGGGGGCAGATGTAGGAGGATCACTGTTAGTCCGAGGCCTGCCTGAGAGTACATAGTGAATTCCAGGTTAGCCTGAGCTAGAGTGAGACCCTACTCCCTCAATAATAAAATATAAAAAGTAAAAATAAAAGGCTCTTGAGAGCACAGCTCTACATGAGACATATTTTCATGCCATCCAAAGCTCAGTGAACATCACAGAAGCAGAGCAGAAATAATGGAAGAACCAGAGAGTGGGAGGAGTACTTTGTAGACACTATTCTGTGGTCATGAAGTGACCTGTGTATTCATGACCCACTACCTCCATTAGACCTACACAATGTTGAGCCATCAACATTCCGACACTGATGATGGAGGAGGAGGAAAAGGAAATGAATAAATAGAATAGGGACTACTTAGAAGGGCTTCAGTAGGATGGGAGTGAGGGAAGGGGGACAAATGAGGGTAAATGGAGGGGTTTACAATCAAATTATATTATGTTCATATATTAAAATTCTCAAGAAAAAAACTGAAAAATAGAAATGTACACAGACAAGGGTTTTTATTAACTAACATTGTTAAAAAAAATACTATGACTTGGGCTGGAGAGATGGCTTAGCAGTTAAATGCTTGCCTGTGAAGCCTAAGGACCCCCTGTTCAAGGCTTGATTCTCCAGGACCCAAGTAAGCCAGATGCACAAGGGGATGCATGCATCTGGTGTTCATTTGCAGTGGCTGGAGGCCCTGGCATGCTCCCCTCTCTCTCTCTCCCTGCCTATTTCTGTACCTCTCTCTCAAATAAATAAATAAAAATAAAATAATAAAAAAATTATGACTTGACATCAAAGAACAGCACACAAATTAAATGGGTTTTTTTATTAAAGCATTATTTGGACATAAAAGCTATCAAACAAATAATTTCCTACTTATTTCTAAATATAGATAGTGGATCATTTATTCATACATGAAATGTCAAAACCAATTTCCTTTATTATAAAATATCAAACCATTGCCTTTGCAAAGGAAGTATCACAAGTTATAACTACATTAACAATCAGCAAATAAAAGTTATTTGGTATGAAACAGTTTCCTTTCTTCATAGGATTCATAAAAACAACTCTAGTATTTGTAAAAATGTACCTGCACAAACTGGTAAATCCACTATAGAAATTACTATCAAGACTCCTAAAAAGGATGAAAATAGATCTACATTTTATCTAGCTATACCATTCCTGGGCATATGCCCCACTCTTTACTGCAGAGATACTTGCTCAACCAAGTTTATTGCAGCTCTATTCACAATAGCTAGGAACTGGAATCAGCCCAGAAGCCCATCAGCTGATGAATGGATAATGAAGATGTAGTACATAAACACAGCAGAAGTCTACACAGAGGTAAGGAAAAATTAAGTGATGAAATTTGCAGGAAAATGGATGAAGTTGGAAAAAAAATCATTCTAAGTGAGTTCACATAGGCACAGAGAGACAAACACCACATGTACTCTCTCATATGAATTCCTAGCATAAAGCTAGACTGAGACCTGTAAAGAGAAAAAAATGGGGTGGGGAAAGAGGAGGGGTTTCCAGACAGGTTGGGGGAGAGATGTTATGTTGGGGACAGGAGGAGATTGGAGGGGTACAGTGTGGGGAGAGTGAGCAGTGGGTGGAGAGGGTAGATATTATGATAGCATTAAGAATAAATTCCATGGAAATCCTCGTTCTGGCTCCCATTCTATAAGATATATCCACTAATAAAGGGGAGGAGACAGTGTCTGGACAAAAGGTGAAAAAGCTTAATTTTATGGTCATGGACTCTGACTGGTAAACCTAAGGCCCAGAATCAGGTAACCACCCACAGTGAGCTGTTGGCCAGGAAGACCAGTGGGGTCCCCAAAACAATGCAGCCCATTGCCAAAACAGTTGATTACCTTGCCAGAGCTAAAAGATAAGACCCTATTGCTGAAGACACCACATATGGAGGAACTGAAAGGGCAACTAGTTTCCTCGTAGCTAGTTCTCTTAGTGCTGGAGAGCCCTATTGGAGCTGCCAAAAGACAATAGTCACCAATGAATGAATAAGTAGGGGACCCTGTAGACTATGAAATCAACCAGCGGGAAAAGCAAGGAACCAGCAAGGAAAACACTTGTGCAATAGTGGCACACAGCCTCTGTAGGTAATCAGCTTTTCCCTAACTGGACACAAGTACTGCTCAATGGGAGAAAACTCATATCTGATAGCGGAAACCTGTCAGGAGCCGTGAGACAATAACCTCGCCTATTCCTAGGCTTCTATTTTTCCAAGGTTGCCTCAATTACCAGAGAACCGGTCCCCCAGTTTGCGGTTAGACCATTGAGGCCTGCTGAGATAAAACACCTGGCAGCATATCTTCCTGGGCAGAGCATTCCGAGAATCTCCCACCCATGACCCCTGGCAGAAGAAATTTGCTTACACAAAAGAACATTCTTGTAAACATTCTTGTGGCCCATTACTCAAGAGACCCCTGCCCCCAAACCTTATGAATCAGAACGTCTTGGGACCCTGGGTCAGTTTCTAGTTTACCTTCCTCCTGCCCTCCCCTATATAAACCTCTGTGTGAAAAATAAAATTTGAGACCTTGACCATACATTCGGCTTGGTCTCCTTCTTTTTGTCTGTTTGTCTCTCATCCAGGTTAACCTCCCCTCAGGCCCTTGTTGAACCCCCGCTGGTCGGGGCAGAAACCAAGTCAGAATCTCATGGTCAGAAAAGAGTGGGATGGCACACCAAAAATCTCCTGAAGAACTTTGTATCTAAAAATAATGATGGGCTAAAATCTATTTTAAACCTGTGTGAGTAGATGAATGATGGTGAAGAATTAGGAAAGATTATCTCATGATGATAATAGAGAAATGGAGATTGAAGATTCTTGAAGATAAAGTCACCCAAACAAGACAGTAAAACCTCTTAACAGAGGGCAGTAGAACACAGTTTTAGAGACCCACTACACTAGAAAATATGGTAGCTCTGAAAAGGAAAGGTGCAATGTAAAATATTGCTTGATTGAATACATATTACCCACTCACTAAGGTTACAAGCAAACGCAATACAAAAACCTACCTGACTGGATGTATGCCTTTAGCCTGTACAAAGCTTTGCATTCTTAGGTTTCATCCCTAGCATGAGAGAGGTGTGTGTGGGGGGGGGGGAGGGGTGAGAAAGAAAATTGAATATATATGAAAATGTTTCATGTTTTAAAAAATATATTCCAGAAAAGAAATAAAAAGTATTGTATAACATATTTCTGAGTAAGTACAAATATTTGGTAAAATATCTGGGGTAAGAGAAATTTCATTTAAGAAAAAAAAACAAGTTGACAGAAAGTTAAGATAAACAGTGAGTTTTAAACTATTTCAAACCAAAATGCTAAAGCAAAAAGAATAAACATGGGAATAGGCTAAAAAGTAGCACATGACCTTCATTGCATAACTGCATTTAGAGAAATTGCCTCACCATATGGCTTTGATTGGTGCAGCATAAACTTTCACTTACAGAGAGGTTTACAAGACCCTGGAAGTGGACAGATCCCAGCACTGTACCTAGGGTTTGTTTTTTAGGTTTAGACTTTCTCATTTATGCTACAAACAACTACTCAACACTGATTATGAGCAGCGGCTTTTCTTGGTGGTAAGGATATTACATTAATGAACAGCACAGGAAAAAAATATAAAAAAAATTCTCAGGTCTTATTATTAAAATCATCAAAAACCTGCATGTTTAAAAAATATTATTTATTTATTTATTTGCAAGCACAGAGAGATAGAAGAGAGACAGACAGAGAGAATGGGCACACCAGGGCCTCCAGCCACTGCAAACAAACTCCAGATGTTTATGCCATTTTGTGCATCTGGATTTATGTGGGTACTGGAGAATTCAACCTGGGTTGTTAGGCTTCACAGGCAAATACCTTAGCCAATGAGCCATCTCAACAGCCCCAAATGCCTGCATCTTTATCTCACTTCCAAACAAGCCTGCAGTGAATCTGCAGTCAAGTTCCTTCAGAAGCACAGCTTGGAAGATCTACAAGGCTAAAGAAACAAACAGGAAGACTAATGGACTTGAATTTTTAAAATTGTCAAATCTATTAGGAAACTATAAATAGATCCAAAGATAGCTCTAAGAAAAAAGTCATGAAATAAGAAAGAGTCCTTGCAAAAGTGGCTATGGCCTGTGGACCATCTTAGGTACTATGCCTAAAATACCCTCAAGGTATTTATTTAAATTTTCTAATGAAACATGAAGATTGTGGAGGGTAACAACAACAACAAAAAAAGAGATGCATGTTTAATATGTAAACCTTTTGAAGAGGACTTTTGGGAAGGGAACAGATCTTCTTTGAGGCCAGAGGTGCAAAGTTGCCAAACAAAATTAAGAATAAGTTCAGTAAAATTCTAAAATAAACAGACAAAACTCAGAGGCACACATCAGGCCCAAGAGGAGGTAAACACCTATAATCCCAGCACTGCAAGGGCTGAAGCAGGAGGATCAGGAGTTTGAGACCGGCCACCCTATCTCAAAAGGAAAAAAGAAAAAGAAAACACCAAGAATTCAGGAGAAAAGGCAAGCTGTTAGAGCCCCTGGAGGTGGGTGGTAGCAGGAGCTCGGGATATCCATAAAGGATGCCTCTGAGTGTTTTCAAAAGCATCATCATAGGGTGCTGAGCTCAAAGGTATAGCTAGAAAGCTGATTGTGACAAAGACAGTGGTTTAGATCTGAGTCAAAGAGTCAGCATGGGGCTTGTAAAACCTGTAAGAAAAGAACCTTGTTGCTCTTGAAGCTTGGTAGTATCCCTGGCTGGCTAAAGCAGCAGAAGCACAGGAAAGAGGGACTCTGAAGGCCCTGAGTAAGCAGGGGTCAATGGTGGAAGGGAAGGTAGCACTAGGAACCACTGATTAAAGATTTTAACTGGTGACAAGCTGAGGTTGTGAGATTAAATGTATCACTGAACTGATTTTTATCTCCCCAAAGTCCCCACACTTAACTGGAACTGACTGTGTATGCCATGCTGAAACAGCTAGAGAAGACTTTTTGTTCCAGGGAAGAGAAAGCTGGGCATGTCATACACCTTGGCTCACAATTGTGAGGCAGAGCATCCCTTTGGTACCCTAGGATTAAAAAAACAAAAGAAGCAGCTAAGTGAGCTATTAAGCTCTATGGTGACCCCAGAGAAGGTGTTCTGTCAGAGTGACTAAATGGTAAATCATCAGGTCCCTGAGGAGCACCTGGGATGATGGCTGAAATTCTTCCCTTCTTGCTTACCAAACCCAGAAGGTTGAAGAGACACTCGGCATGTCTTGGAGGAAAAATTGCCTCTGGCAGTAAACAGTGCCCAGGGACCTGTGAACCCTCTCAAGAACCACTGTCAAAGGCTATCTTGGGGTTAGCACTTGGCATCTCTTCTCCATGTTAAAATGATGTGCGTTTTCACTTGGTTCCTTTGCTGCCCCCCGCAAAGGGCAGAGATCTCCCAGTGAGCTTCTACTTGCCTGTGTTCTCACCCAAACAGGTAATAGCAATCACACAAGAGGGTGCTGGGCCGTAGGCTCGCTGGGTAAACTGCAGAAGATCTTTTGCAAAGAAGACATTACAAAAAATAATAATAAAAATTTCTCTTCTGCACAATCTTAAATTGAGAAATAGAAACAGTCCAAGGATTCTGAAAAACTTTACAGCAGGGCTTTCAGGAGTCTTTATTTAGAACCAGTTTCTCAAAACTGTACCTAGTCAGAACGTGTCAGGCTGAGGGGGTTTTCCACACTTCTTTGCAACTTTTTTCATCTTTACGCAGTTTTGGCAGTTGGCCGTTGTTGGGTCTCCAGCAGTCTGTGGATGCATAAAGGGTTTCTAGGGGAAACACATCCTGGCCAGCAGGTTGTTCCAGTGCCTTTGCTAACTGTGAATGAAAATGTCCTTTGCGCCTATGGCAGAATAATCCCATACAAAGAGAACTGTGGCTGACCCTGCCACAGTTATTGATTTAATGATCAGGATGACTTGCCAGCAGTCAGGAACCAGGCACCTTGGCTATCCTTTTTCTTCAATAGCATTTTGTTTGTTTGTGTTTAATTGCGACCCCAAGCATTTTGTTCCTTCTCACCTGCAGATTTCTGACTTCCAAGCCTCACTGGCCATTTCAACCTGTTAGCTTGGGCTCTATGATAAGAATAAACTGGAAAATAACTTACCATGAATGGAACTGAGCCAAGAGCGAAGTATCACAGATTGAAACTGGCTCTTTGGATCTGCTTAGGTACGAGAGAAAGCAAAGGCCACTCTTTCATAAGAGACCATGAAAGTTAGTAAAAGTGGAAGTTTGTATTGGGGAAAAGAGTAGGAGTTGAAGGTCAAGGGGAAATTTGTTAGCTTCAATAAGTAGGGCTAATTTGTGAACGGACTCTAATGTTGAGGGTGAATGAGTAGGGGGCAGGAAAGGCAGTTTTGAGTTATAAAGAAAGTCCAGAAAACTTGCAAATCAGATGTTCCATAAAAGTAAGCAAAAGTGGTGGCCATACTGAAGCTTTCTTCTGGAAGGAACACAGTAGGGCTCACTACACAAGCCACGAGGCTGTAGCATGCAAGGTGGCCTATGGGCATGACCTACTTCTAAGAAAGCAGCAGGGGTTAGTAGGCACGGCTTTGTGTCTCCCTCCAGTGTTTAAAATCAGTTTCTGAGCCTCGTCCTCTATGCTTCAAAGAGGGACAAAAGGCAGTGGAAGGGGATTATAATCAAAATACATCATGTAGATGTATGGAATTTGGCAATGAAAAAGTAATAAAAAATCCCAGAAATCTAAAATAAAAATAATTTCAAAAAAGGAAACATAATAATATTTTCTGTTCATTCTTTATCATTAGCATCATGATTTTTGCCTTAAGCAGACTTAGAACAAAATGCTTATATGCCCACCATTGCTTCATGCAGTGTACTTGTCTATAGGTTATTTTTCCAAGCCTACATCAACATGTAAAACCCTGGACCTGGCATTAGAAGATCTGCACTAGAGGTCTGCCACTGCCACTGCCACTGCCACTGCCACTGCCACTGCCGGTAATTGGCTGTGATTTGGGAAAATATTATATGTGATTTGGGAAAATATAAAATGTTAACACATATACTCATTTATTTATTCATTCAGTAATCATACAGAAAGAACCTACTATTGTCCATGAAGTTTTTGTTTTCCTTAGCATATGTAAATTAAAGGAGCTCAAATCTAGCTCAAATCCAATGTTGAAATCATATAATTGATTTTCAATGTAACATTTTATTGCCTTTTTCCTCCTCTGGGCTCCATGTTAGTTTGGTAAGCTCAGATAATATTGGAAATAACATAGTTGACATTTGTAGCTCTGAAGTCCTATAAAACAATTATAGAAAATTTAACATCCTCTCTCCTTTGATTCTAAATGGGATAACTATCAATTATATCATTTTATGTGATTTATATTCACATATACAATAAATATCTATTGAACTTTTCTATTGGCTAAAAAAGTTATTCTTTTAATATCACTTTTAATAATGTATTTCTGTATGATTTTATCGATTATGATCTTGACTGGGCCAAGAATCATCCATGACATGAGCATGCCTATGAGGCATCATCTGGATCAGGTTAATTGAAGCAGAAAGACACACATTAATTATGCATAGCAGCATTGTAGGGGTAGGGGTCCTGGACTAGACTAAAGAGAGAAAGCTAACTGAGCACCAGCACTCAGCTCTCTCTGCTTCTTCACTGTACACTGAATGTGACCAGCTGCCTGAAGTTCCTACTGCCATGCCTTCCATGCCACAGTGGACTGTAACTGTAAGCTGAATGAAAAAAAAAAACCTTCTCTTCTGATGTTGCTTCTGATTAGGTATTTTGTACCAGCAATGAGAAAGTAACCAGCATAATTATTGGTTAGTGTTTAAGGCACTTGCCTGTAAAGCATAAGGACCCAAGTTTGATTCCCCAGTACCAAATGCACAAAATTGTTCGTGCCCTCTTTCTTTCCAATTAAAATTAATTAATAAAAGCCGGGCGTGGTGGCGCACGCCTTTAATCCCAGCACTTGGGAGGCAGAGGTAGGGGGATCGCCATGAGTTCGAGGCCACCCTGAGACTACATAGTGAATTCCAGGTCAGCCTGAGCTAGAGTGAGACCCTACCTTGAAAAAGAAAAACAAAAACAAAAACAAAAACAAGTATTAATAAATACAAATTTTTTAAAAAGCTAGCATACAAAATAACAAGCCAACCTGTGGCAAACTTTTTGGTAATGTATTCAGTGGTATCTACTTTCACATGAATGTTTCTATGAGAAAATTATTGAAATTTAAAATATTGTTTTTCTTGTGAGTCATGTTCATAATGTAGATTGATTATTTAAATAAACTTACATGATGATTTAAGGTTTACTCCATGTTAGGAACTCAATATGTACTGCCCTGTTTAATCCTAAGAACATTTATTTTACCTACAAGAAAAATGAAATCAAAAAGATTTTAGAGAAGCTTAGTGACTTACCTAAAAATATCTAGCTTGAAATCCAGGTGTGGTGACATATGCCTTTAATACCAGCACTTGGGAAGCAGAGGTAGGAGGATCACTTGGAGTTCGAGGCCACCCTGAGAATACATAGTGAATTCCAGATCAGCCTGTGCTAGAGCTAAACCCTATCCAAAAAGTCAATATTTGTATATATATTTTGTGTGTGTGTGTGTGTGTGTGTGTGTGTGTGTGTGTGTGTGTGTGTGGCTCAAATTCATACAGTCTGACTCGTAAATCACATTCTTAACCCAGAATCCTGACTCTAAGTGGTGTCATTGAGATAGTGGATGCTCATTACTGTTGAATAAATGAAGCCTCGAATTATCAGCTTTGTTCAAAAGGACCACTGATGAGAAGAGATTTCACCATTCTTTAATAAATGATACTATACAGTAAAGGAGAGAAAGCTCACTACTCACAGAGAATAAGTAAGTCCTTCTACTCAGGACCTTTTTTTTGTAAACAGACTTCAATTGAAACAGGTTGGGTAATCATATCTTTGAAATATACTATTTGTGGTGTTCTCAAGGCAAAATCTTCCCAATGCATAGCTTGGACTTATAGACACCTATTAGAGATCAGTAGGCATCTAACCCAGATTCCTTTGTAAATTGCCTTTAATCCTAATTAATCTACAAGAAGAGAAAATAAAATCTATAATAGGCACCTGTTGATATCTTAGTGTGGGCTGCCCTACAGAAACGCCATAGATTGGGCAGCTTACATAACAGGAAATGATTTCTGGGGGCAAAGGCATGCCAGGATCAAGGTTTCAACAGGGAATTCTATTTAGATGCCACTTCTCTTGGCTTTAGGGTAGCTGCCATCTCTCCCTATGCATGACAAGGCAGCAATGTCTCCACTGTCTCTTTTCACAAGGACACAAATCCACTAAACACATGGCCACATTGAACTATGACAACACAAGTCAGACCATAGAAACAGGAGCAGATTACTTCAAATTTCACCACCCAAACCAACTGAGCCAGCTTTGGATATGATTCCAGGGCAAGATCTACTGAAGTCTGAGTTGAAAAGAGGAGCAAATCACTTGGGACAGAGTGGTGATATGCAATGATGTAGTATCCTACAGAAAACCAAAATGACCTTAGTTTTATTAGTCAATTAATTATTTATCCTTTTTCTTCAGATGAATTCCATGGTGGATGAGTATGTATGGCTTCAAATGAAGCGATACTGATCATGCAGTCAATGTTACAGAATGTGAGTGATGGCTATGAAGGTTCATCATAATATCTATTAGCTTTTGCATTTGTTTGAAAATGCAATTAGAAGGTTTTGTTTGTTTGTTTATTTTTTTTTGTTTGTGTCACTCTGACTCAGGCTGACCTGGAATTCACTATGTAGTCTCAGGGTGGCCTCAAACTCATGGCGATCCCCCTACCTCTGCCTCTCGAGTGCTGGGATTAAAGGCATGCACCACTACACCTGGCTAGAAGGTTTTTTTAAATGCACTAAAATTTGAGAGAAAAAGAGGAGACTAAAGAGGTTGCTATGCAGACTTGGGAGATACTCAGAACATGTTTGAGAACTGACTCTTGGGGATATGAAGGCCAAGAATGAGAACAAAGTGCAGCTGCCAAGAACTGTGAAGAACCTGGGACTTCACCCTACATGCAATCTAGCTATTAGCCCATCAATGTTTCATGGATATGAGGTACAGGAAATGAGAGTTCTTTGACAGGCACAGAACTTCATTGCTTGGAGCCATAGAAGTAACCAGAGGGTTAGAATTTGTTCATACGTGAGGTTCAGCCACTAGCCTGATACTCATATGGAGAAGAGAGCTGGCTAGCCCTTGTAATAATCAGGCTGTCTCATAGGAGAGAAACCCTTCATGATATTGGATATTTTATTTGGAGTAAAATATCTATTCTTGCTACAAAGGGATATAATGACTTTCAAAACAGTAAGCAATTATGCCTTCATTTTCAGAAAGAAATTTTTATATCTTCTAAATACTTTTATAAATATCTCAAAAAGATAGTTCAGAATAAGGGTAGCTAGTATCTGTGCTCAAAACACACACACACACACACACACACACACACACACACACACCTGTTAGAGACTCTTCAAAATTCATGAGCTCTTCCATAGTATCAGACTTGGGAAGTTGGTGGGAAGTTGGGAAGATGATGACTGGAAGGAGAAATCACTCTGGTGAGGGTTGGTGGTGAAATGTATATGAAAATGAGCTGTGGAATTGAGTCCTACAGAAGTAAAAGCAGAATACACTTGTACTAAAAATATATACCAGCTATTCTTTCTGGCCCCTCTTCCGTAATGGACTCTGAGCCTTGGAGGGTGTGATAGAGATGTTTCAGTGCTGGACTCTCCTCTGTCCCTTCTGCTCAGCACTATGTTGCCTTTTGGGTCATCCTAGTGGTCATCACCATCTGAAAAGAGAACTTCTCTAACCAGAAGTGAGAGTAGCATTAATATATGAATATGAACATTAAGTATAGCACTTTCAGGGCAGTTTGGTGGGAAGAATATATACATTTAGCAAGAAAAGAGCAAGCTTTATACTCCAAAGGCTCATGACCTCTCCTGCCAAATGCTTTTGGTTAGGTTGTTCAGTACCAGGCATGTATTCCTTCCTATACAACAGGCCTTCAGTTCAATTAGAGAGTAGTTGGTTTCCCCCAGAGCAGACATGCCACTATTGCCCCTGTTTGGTCATTTGGCCTATTTGGCCAAACTTGAGGTTTCCAGTGTCCACTGTTTTCACTGCTGATGACATCTGTCTCCCATACATACAGCTTCCATTGCAGAAAAGGTGGTGGAAAGAATGTAAGAGCCAAAGGAAGGGTAAAACTCCTTACAATGCAACTGTCCAGACAGAATTTGGCCTCAATATCCATGATCTCGCAGTGCCTAGCAATACCTTCACAAGACCCTCTTAATAGGAGAAAAAGATGATGACATCAAATTAAAAGAGAGACTAATGAAGAGAGGGAGGGGATATGATGGAAAGTGGAGTTATGAAGGGGAATGGGGGAGGGGAGGGAAATATGGTGTCTGTAAGTATAGAAGATATCAATAAAATTATATATATAAGCTATTAAGGAAAAAACATTTATCTACACAAGACAAGGAGAGTACTCTTAAACTAAGATGCCTAGTAAAATGCCAAACTCCAGTACAGGAATGTATGACATTTCAACATTATTGTAAAATAACATGAAACATCCATAAAATTGACAAGAGGAAAATAAAAATGAGTATCAAAAGATTTAAAATAATAAAAATATTCTCTAAAAAACAAATATGAAGCAAACAAAACTACAATAAAATACCCATAAAACATTTTTATTTTTTGCTTTTATTTATTCATTTGAAAGAGACAGAGAGAAACAGACCTGCCAGGGCCTCCAGCTGCTGCAACTGAACTCCAAACACATGAGCCACCTTGTGCATCTGGCTTACCTGGGTCCTATGGAATCAAACTTGGGTCATTTGGCTTTGCAGGCAAGTACCTTAACCACTAAGCCATCTCTCCAGCCCCATAAAGCACTTTTGTATATGATTAAGCACCTTACTTCATCAAAAATCAAAAGTAAATTTACAATAATTTATTTACAGAAACAACAAAGACAAAAATAGTCAAATTGCATTAAATGAAAATAGACATACACAGCAAAGGAAACAACTGACAGTGTAAAGGGACAATTATATCTGGTCAAGGGCCATGATGATGAATCTTGATTGACAACCTTGTGGGACACAGAATCACATAGGATACAAACCTTTGTGTGTGTGGGGGGGGAGACTTTCTTGATTACATTTACTGAGTGTGAAGAGGAAGTACCATTCCAAAGGTTTGGGTCTCAGACTCTGTATTCCTGACTGTAGATTCCTTATGCTCCTCTCCTGCCTTTCTGACCACAATGATCTCAAAATGGCCTCAAACTATCCAAAAATAAACCCTTTAAAGTTGCTTTTGTCAGATAAAGTATTTTGTCACAGTAAGAAAAGTACCTAATACAAGGATTATGATCCAAAATCTATAAAGAAATTCATTTAATATAAAAGCAAGAAAGCAAGAACCCATTTAAAATATGGGCAAAAACCTAAATGCACTTCCCCAAAGAAGACCCTCAAAGAGTCATCAGGTATCTGCTATCATCACTTACATACAGGAAATGCAAGTCAAAACCATAATGCAATACCACATTACTCCAGTAGAATAGCTATCAACCAAAGGGAATAGTTAACAAATATTGAAAAAGATCTGAAGAAAAGAAAACCTTTATACAATGTGGGGAGAGGTGTAAATTAGATGGTAATTATGAAAAAATATTATGGAGGTGTCTCAAAAATCTAAAAAAAGAATTAACATAGAAATCAATAATGTTTCGTTATTGAATATATATCAAAGGAAATGAAATAAGTATGTCAAAGGGAATTTGAATTTTCATGTTGACCATGGTAGTGATTATAGCTGCTAAAATATAGAATCAGCCTAAGTGTCTCCAGTATATGGATGGATGAAGAAAATGTAAATGCACATAATTAAATTCCATTTAGCCACACAAGGATGGAAATTCTAATACATACCAAGAAACATAAACTGGTTAAATGACTATTTAATGAACAGAATGTTCAGAGCTGTTTACAAAGCAAAGCCCAAATCTGTGGAGACCAAGAGATGCACAACAAAACCAAGTGATTTAGCAAAGCTTCAAATAGGGGATCAGACTAAAATATTCCAAATAAGTACAAATGATAAAAATATGGAGAGAGTTTATATTAGCAAGGCAGAGAGCATTAAATGAGACAAGTGAATGTTGTTAACGAGTTAGCTAGAAATATATACTTGATGATTCACCATGTCACTAATCATTAACTCGAAAATTTCAGAAAACATGCCTCTGAAACTGTCTGAACACTGAGCTTCACTGATAAAATAATGCTTAAAATTCATCTGGATTTACTTGGTTTCAACAATAAGCCGAGAGGCATTATGTCAATGAGGTATGTAGGACATATGCATTTAGCTACTCTCATTGTCTTGAAGCTCTGTTGAAAACTCAGGAAATGAAATGTTTAAACCATATTTATTCCACAAGCACAAGGAGAAATTGGAAGAGGCAACAGTTAATGACATTAAAAATAAACAAATGTTGAAATAAGAAAAACAGAAGTCATCATTGACTTACTGGAGCAGAGGAATGCAAAAACCTTTGTCTGTGAGACAGAGCTCTCTGGAACATTTGACCAAGTCATATTTATTTTTCTTTTTTTGTTCAAATATCTGCTGGATAAAAGGGGGATACATTCTAATTAAATGGAATGCAATACTGCTAATTTTTAGTAATAAAAAAATCAAACCATTTAAAATCCATAGCACTTCCAAGAAGCTCAGCACTTGAGAGGATTAAAGAAAAGATTAAAACAATAGACATAACTGTCTGAATTTGGAATTTTGAATTCTTAAGACTTTCTCTGACATGAAACCAGTCTGCTGCTGGGCACCATCCTTAATATGGCAGGTATGGCTAGAGGCCAATTCTATTGAGAAGTGGAAGCTGACATCATAAATTCCAGATTCAGGGAAAGGAGTCTCAGAAAAGGGCTGGGATGGGAATAAGAAGAGTTGGGTGAACATCTACACAGCTAAGTGCAATGGTCTCAGCTTTGATCCCTCACTTTTGCTAGCCATATGTCTCCACAACTAGAAATTAATTGCAAAATCAAACAGCCAGGAGAGAGATAAATGTCAAGAGTTCTGAAATGATAATGCAAATTATGGGCACTCCCCCTGCTGAAAAAAAAAAAAAAAAGAAAGAAAGAAAAGAAAACTGTGTTGCAAAGCTGAGGGTATAATTTTGTTGGTAGAGTACTTTCCTCATGCACACAAAGCCCTGGGTTTGATTTCCCAGCACCACACAAACTGGGTATAGTAGTGGATGCCTGAAATCCTGGCATTCTTTAAGTGGAGGTAAGAGGATTAATAACTCAAGGTCATCCTCAGCAACTTCTCAACTACCAGGTCAGCCTGAATAATATGAAACCTTGTCTCAAAACAGTAAAAACAACAACAAATAGACCAGCCAAACAAACAAACAGAAAAATTGCAGACAAAAGAGTAGCTGCAAGTAACTGCCCAAATTAAGAAAATGGAGCTCAAGAAGCGAGGCTGTGGATGTGTGGCAAGGGTAGTGGTGGGGAGTGGCCAATTGGATGGCCGTACAGAAAATCTGGCAGGCTTCTTTTCTCACGTGTTGAGAAAGACATCCAGAAATCTGGCTGCCTTATTAGTTATACTTTCTTGTTGCTGTAACAAATATCTGGCAAGACAACTTGAAGCAGGAAGTATTTATTTTTTTCTCTGAGTTTCAGAAATTTCAATCATGCTGGCGAGTGGGAGGTAATGTGGAAACAGAGCACAGTGTGTATGATAGTGACAGCAGCCAGAAAGGGAGAGAGAGAAGAGAGAGAGAGAGAGAGAGAAAATTTTGAAAATGGAGTCATTTTATCATAAATTTTAAAAAGATAACCTGAAAAATTCTATCTTAGATGCTGTGACCAAACGTGTACTATTTCTTCTTGTCTATATTTCACAAACATTGAAGCCTTCTGCAAACCTTTATGCACCTCTCAGAACTGCCACTGATAAAACTTAAGCTTTACTTTATGATTAGAAAAATAAAGTTACTCTCAAAAAAGAAAGACAAAGAGGGTGGGAACAAGGAAGTGGTCTATGCAGAATGGTAGAGCAGCCTTACTGTAAGTTACCCATTATTTAATGACATGCTCAGGGTACTCATCAACTGTGATTAATCTTTCCTGTAACAGCTGAAGCCCAAATAGCAGATAAGATATATATGGAATTAGAAATAAGACCCATATACTCAAGTTTCCTTTTCTCTAATATCTTGTAACATACCATTTATTTAGATATAATGAGAAAATTCAAACCATGTAAAACATTGCACAAACGCCAAGATGTGACTGTGAACAACAGCACCCCAACAGTATCTTATTCATGAAGTATAGGGTGTAAAACTCCTCTGGGTTTCACTGTCAATATTTGTACTTAATTTCCTAAGTTTTGTAACAGGCTCCAGCCTACTACCATGCTCTAAAATAAATAAGGTGTGATACAGCACAGGAAAAAAAAAGAGAAATAAAAAAACCCACATCATTGAATTGTTTGAATCTTAAGATAAAATTTATTTTGTTTTTAATATGCTAAGATTTTCTGACAATTAAAAACTTGGATTTGGTAATATAGAGAGAAAAAGGGAATTTTAATGACAAGAACAATGAGAATAATTGGGTTTGGAAGCAGATATGTCCTTGACTAAGGAATATTTCCTAGAATGGGTACAGTTCAGTGATTGAGAATTTGCAGAAATATTGCCTAGATATGAAATAGAAAAATAATTCTCTAAGTCATTTGGCTTGAAAATGAGTTGAACTGTGATTTAAGTAGCTATAATCTTCTCTAACAAAATAATATATTCAGAACTTCTGTCATTAAAAATCATATATATATATATATATATATATATATAGAGAGAGAGAGAGAGAGAGAGAGAGAGAGAGAGCTAAAAGTGAGGAACAACAATGTGCTTCAAGCCAATTCTCAAGATAATCTACCTTCTCTGCCAAGGAAACCCACATTTTAACACTGACATGTACAGCAAACAGAAGCCAACTGGAGATGAAAAACCCAGTGCAATGAAAGGGTTACATTTACTTTGTCAAATTATATGAAGGAATTAAAATGAAAAGATCTAAGCCAAAAGCAAATTAAATTGTCTCCACTTGAGTTCATTCATTTTACCCCCACTGTTTCCTCGGTGTATTCACATAACTTCCTGCCAGAGATGCAGAGAGTTGTGAATTTGTTATTTCCAAATTCCTTTGAAAAACCATCATTTTGCTAATGTAATATCTTCCATCGTGTTAGTTGGCTTTGAACTGCAACACATTCAAGCCACAGACGGGGAGTCTATTGTCGTACAGGGTCTGTGTATTTAATTACTAGTTTGGAGAAGACATTTCAGCATACACTCTGAAGTCCTGTGGCTCAAAAGAGGATGATTCTTATAGTTGCTACATGCAAAAAGGAAAACAAAAACAAACAAATAATGGACATAACTCCCTCCCTGGCTATGTATTCTGAAGCCTGCCAAGAGGCCTTGTGTGGACCTCCAAATAAGCCCCATGCTTTCCCAGCCTTCATACCACCCATTTTACCCACAAAGGGAAAAGCAGATCAGTTTCCAGTCTCCAAACACAAACTACCCATTCTGAGAGGCAGGGAAGCTCCTTTCTAGGCATAGAATAAGGCTGTGGTTGGGAAAATTCTAATTTGGTATTCTTTCTAATAATAGCTCCCAAATATTTCATGGCAGCTCGTAATAATCACTTCACAAATGATTGTCACCTTGAATCCAAGGGTTGAAGGAAGCACACATAAAATCAGCACAAAAGATTCATCGTGATATCCTCTTGGGATTTCTGTATCAGTGAAGCCTCAAAATGCAGAAAGTCTATGCTTATCCCATGGGTGTTTGCAAGGGAGATGTTTTTCCATCACAGGCTTTAGGGAACCAAGCTGAAAGCATTCTCTACAGGTTAATTTGATGTAATATATTTCAAATAAGCCCATAGTTGAGCAGCAGTTGTCTTATTTTGGAATTACACTGATATCTAGAACTACAATGTGACATCTATGTTTATTAGTTTAAAGAAATATAGTTTCTGAAAAACTGATAAATTCATATTGCACACAAATTAGTAAAATTTTTGGAAAACTTATGTCCTTTGTGTCATTAAAAATACTTATATACGGGCTGGAGAGCTGGCATAGTGGTTAAGGCCCATGCCTGTGAAGCCTAAGGACTCTAGTTCTATTCTCCAGGTCCCACATTAGCCAGATGCACATGGTGGCGCATGCGTCTGGAGTTCATTTGCAGTGGCTAGAGGCCCTGGCACGCCCATTCTCGCTCTCTCTCCCTCTCTTCTTCCCTCCCTCTCTCTGCCTCTAATAAATAAATAAATAAAAATATTTTTAAAAATATACAGGGGCTGGAGAGATGGCCTAGCGGTTAAGGTGCCTGCCTCCTAAGCCTAAGAACGCTGGTTCCAATCTCCAGCGTTTCCAATCGCAAGGTCCCACGTTTAGCCAGATGCATAAATGGGCACAATGCTGCACTTGACCACAAGGGGGCGCATGCATCCGGATTTCGTTCACAGCAGCTGAGAGGCTGCTGGCACGCCCATCTTTATCTGTCTTCTTCTCCTCTCTCTCTCTCTCTCTCTCTCTCTCTGTGTTTCCCCCCCCCAAAAAAATACTTATTCAGGGCTAGAGAGATGGCTTAGTGGTGAAGGCACTTGCCTGCAAAACCTAAGGACCCAGTTTCAACTCCCCAGTACCTACATAAGCCAGATGCACAAGGTGGCACATATGTATGGAGTTTGTTTGCACTGGCTAGAGGCCTGAGCATAACCAGTCTCCATCTCTCTCTCTTTCTCTATCACATAAATCACATAAATAAATAAATAATAATATTAAAAAATACTAAAAATACTTATTCAGCTCTTCAAAGAAGATTGCTCTTTAATTTAACATGAAAACAATTAACTTCTCTGCTGTGTGAATAGTAAATATTTGAAAGGTTCTTTTCTTTGCCTTTCTCTAATAGTTAAATCTAGGATCAAGTAAGAAGGAAGTTAAAAATACAAAGGCCCAAAAGTTGCAAAACACAATATCATGAAAGAGACTATTTTAGTTTTTGATTCCCAAATTCATTGCCCTGTTCCAACCAAAACATCTGCCTGTCACCCCATAAATGTTCTTACACTTCTCTTCCCTTTATGAGCAAAAAACATGGAGCTTTAAGGGACTTTTAATAGCCAGCAGCTGTTTGGCTGCTAAATACAGCATCTGGAAGAGACTATGTAAATACACATGGAAAAAAAAAAGAAACTTTCCAAGACTATTGTTTGATTTTCTTAAAACACACCAATTTCTTCAGTAAAGATCTTTGAATGGTTTGAACGTGGAGAGGAAGAGTTCCCATGCACGTGGAAACCAGAGCAGTGTTACCAGAAAGCAGTGATAACTGGGTGAATAACTCATACTGGACCATGTTCAGTATCTGGTAGAAAGACTTCGATAGCTTGCAAGTTTAATGCAAGGTAAATAGGGGGCTTTATGAAAATTATCATTATTTTATTCTTTTTTTAAAGTTTAATTTATTTAGTTGAGAAATAGAAAGGGAGAGAGAGAGAGAGAATGGGCACACCAGGGCCTCCAGCCACTGCAAACGAACTCCAGACGCATGTGCCACCATGTGCATCTGGCTTACATGGGTCCCGGGGAATCAAGCCTTGAACTCTTTATTTAAGAGAGAGAAAGAGTCAGAGATTGAGCGGGGGAGATAATAGATGTACCAGGGCCTCTAGCTCCAGCCACTGCAAACTGGTGCACCTGGCTTATGTGGGTCCTGGAGAATCAAAACCCAGTCCTTTGGCTTTGCAGGCAAATGCCTTAACCGCTGAGCCATCTCTCCAGCCCTATTTTATTCCTTTGAGATGAACTCAACTTCACCATGAAAGGAATCATGATAGTTTTCCTTATTGGATTATAATTATAATTTTTTGTATGTGTAGTGCATTTAAAATATGTGAAATATAAATGTTAGGACATAAATGTCAGAGAAAGACCTTCTTTATAAAAATTAAAATGAGGAACTGTGTCCAGGAACTGACCTCAGGTTCATAACCTGCCAAATGGGGTTGTTTTTGAAACAGTGGCTTCACAGTTAGGTTAAAAGAGAATATACATGGTAAAATTGCATACTTACTTTGACAATTACTCCCACTGAGAATCAGAGTTCTTTCCTCCACCCCTGTAGGTTTTCCTTTGAGAAATAGCTTGGTGTAACAACCAAAATACCAATATATAAAATACTTTAAGAGAAGGAGAGTTTTACCCTTGCTGACATTGCTTCCATCAGAAGGGAGCAGGTTTAGGAAAGAATATGACCCAGACAGCCTCTGCTCTGTGTTCTGCTTTGCTTGCTCCTGTCTCTTTTCTTTCTTCCATATTTCTCACTTTTCTTTTTTTAAATATCATTTTCATTTATGTATTTGAGAGAGAGAGAAAGAAAGACAGAGAGAGAGAGAGAGAGAGGAAGAGGCAGCTAGAGAGGGAATGGGCACACCAGGGCCTCCAGCCACTGCAAATGAACTCTAGATGCATGTGCCACCTTGTGCAGCTGGCTTACATGGGTCATGTGGAATTGAACCTGGGTCCTTTGGCTTTGCAGGCAAGCATCTTAACCACTGAGACATCTCTCTAGGCCCCACATTTTCAGCTTTTCTTGAGATGAAGACACAACCAAAACATTTCCTGATGTTTCTTTCTGGATCCTCAGTCACACAAACCATAGGCATTGACTATAAATCACACAATCATCTGCTTTGATTACTAGCAAAGGACTTAGCCTTGTATATGTTATTCAGAAGTACAAATTTTTAAATACTGTAGGAAAACAATTTTAATTATTAAATTCTGTGTGATTTTCATCCCTGCTAAATAGAATGCAAATATTAATAGGCTGAATAAGCTGGTATTTTATCAAGGTTGGAGAACTGCTAAGGTAACTTACTTTAATGGCAGGATACTTTGGAAAACTTATATTCATTTTATTTTTATAGTAGTAAGCTGGGGACTAAGGCACTTACACAGACCCTTACAATTTTCTACATGGTTTTTGTCAGGAGTATAGTGACTATAACTCTACCTCTCTATAGAAATATTGGGTTCCTCTGTCCTTCCTTTCCCCCCTCTCCATCCTCTATGCCCCTATCTTTCATTTTTAATTTCATTTTATTATTTTAGCATATCTTTCATATTTTCACTTCTTGTGATAGTGTCATATATCCTAGATTGGTCTCAAAATCCTTATATAGCCAAGGATGACCTTGAACTCCTGATCCTCATGTCTCTACCTACTCTGTTCTGGAATTACAGGCATGTGTAATTTAATGTCTATAGTTATTTCAGTGGTTTAAATGTAATTAATTAATCCTCAATCTACCCCTATGAAGTAAATGCATATTTTGCTACATGAATTAAATCCTGTTGTAGACACACTGTTGTATGCTATCTTTACTTCAAGGTGGATAAAATCTTATGGAAGAGGCAAAATTGTTATACTCATAATACAGTTATTGAATAATAAAAAGCAATGAATGCATTACAAAATTCTAAATTTCCTACACATCAGGGCTGAAATACTTATCATATATACTGGATGTAAATGGTTCCAAAGAATGGGAGAAATCACCAGTACTAGATGTCAAGACCCTATTGCTCAAGATACTATGTGCACTAGTCATAGTACTCCGAAAATCAAGCTGCAATTGGGCTGGAAGCTTCCTCTCTTCTGCCTAGCCCTCATAGTGCTGGAAGGTGTTCCACAGGCTGCTGAGAAAAAATTGTTTTACTAAGCTGTGTGTGTGTGTGTGTGTGTGTCTGTCAATTGAACTCTTGGACTCACAGCAGCTGTAATCACCTTCATAAAATCTGCCCACAGCTGGGTCCATAATTTTCCTATCATGGACAAGGAAGTACTCTGAGTCCCAATGCTCCTTGACTATCTACAGGAGGATCGCTACAGTGTGAGGCTACCCTGGTCTACATAGTGAGCTCCAGGCCCCAGAGCGACAGAGCAAGACCAATCCACAATAAATAAATAAATAAATAAATAAATAAATAAATAAATAAATAAATAAATAAATAAATAAAAAAAATCAGACTCACTGCTCTGGAAAATTAGAGGAAGGTGAGATTTGTAGATTTAAAAACAGAAAAGTTCAAATGCTTGACTGATGTTGTAGCAAAACGAATATGAGAAGAAAGATGGAAAGGCAGAGTGTGAGCCACACAGTGGTAGGAAAGTTGAACACTCACGTAAAGACCAGGAAACAGGTCATTTTGACTTGTTCATCTTGTATGAAATATGAAGTAAAAGAAAGTTCAGTTGAGCTCTTGAATGGAAAACTGACTATCAGAGGTTATTTAATAGTGTCTCTCTGTTTATTCAGATACTTTTTGTAATACCATTCAAGTGAAAGATAGTCAAGAAAAATAAAAAGGGTTCATATTCTTAACACTGTGTTTTTCAGCGAGAGACCTTTAGGGTCTAGAGACAATCTGTGCAGGGTTTAAGTGTGTTAGCAACTTTTCCTTAAGAAAGTCCTTTAATTGCTTATAATATAAAGATCACAACTATAGACTAGAGGAGACATTAGTAAGTTTGGACATGGAGCTGATTTTAGGCCAGTCTGCCAACAGTGTTCAAAACTGATCAGCAAGGGGAAGAGCACACACGTGGATAAATGTCACAATACTATCAAGACTTTCCTTTATACCCCAACTTTGCTCATTTGTGCTTTCAGTATTTCAAGAGAAACATCAGATGTTAATATTTCAGCACCATTTGTCTTTTTACATTTTTATTTTAACTTGTGTGTTATGTGTGAGTGTGTGTGCCACGGAATGTTAATAGAGGTCAGAGGGCAGCTTGGAAGTGTCTGCCTTCTTTGAGGCAGGATCTTTTGGTGCTGCAAACAAACCTCAAGATGCCAAGTGAATGTCAGTAGCTAGGCCTAGAATTTCAGATTCTCCTGGCTCTGTTTTCACTGTCACAGGTTTGCTGGGATCACAGGTGCCATTTTGGCTTTACATGGGTTCTAGGGAATTGAACTCTAGGCTCTAAAAGGCAAGGGAGGGATTTTTAACCACTGAGCCATCTACTCAGCCCCAGGAAGGGATTTTATGATGAAGAACTTAGTAAATTTCCTTTCTTATTGCTGTACTAAGGATTAAACAATCAGGAGATAGATATGACTACTTCCTCACAGAATTTTACATGTGAAAGTACAAAATATTTGCACATCACAAGAACAAAAGCTTGTCAGTGGAATGTTACCAAATATTTTAAAAATCACATAACTTCCATAATATACTATGATTCTTGCCCGTTGGGTCGCAATGAAATAAAGTCCACACTGGTACCCAACACCTTTTTCTTGTCTACTCTATATGGTTGCATCCAGACCTGTTCTTTTCTTTCTATTCTTAATGGACTCACCGTCTTTGTCGGGGTGCAGAGGAGCTGTAACCAGAACATTACCATTAGAGGAATAGACCCTCCAAATAAAATGCTGTTCTTACCTTTCATAGTCTTCAGACTGGTGGGGGAACATTGCCAACATCTCATCATTTTCCTCATGGAAGAGATGTCTACATGGAATCTAAAGGACAAAAGAAATAAACACTAACGTCACCAGGCTCAGATGTCTCTGGAAAGACATCCATGACGGTCACTGGAGGAGAAAACCACCTGCTAAATGTATATTCCATCAGAAGCCATATTTTTCTTTTCATCTTGTTTTCAACCCTGTCAGTTATAAGCAGACAGAGAACAAACGTTCCCTCTGCCTAGTTTCAACCAGTGGTAAGACGTTAGTATAAACACAAGCTCAGCTTTTCAGTTAAGGAAGATTCTCATGACAAGGAGAGATTCTCCAGCAGCAAAGACCAGAAAGCTGGCCATTACAACATGCAAGACATAAACTGTTAGAGCTGCCAGTCTGACCAGGCTGATGTGTCTGCAGTTCAGTTAACCACAGTCCAGGCACAAATCTCCAAGAGTGTCTAATAGCAGCCCAAACACTCCAAGATATTGCTTCTCAGAATGGCACTTATCCCAGATTTGTTCAACGGGGGTAGTATTTCCATATTTTTCAGGAGCATTAGTAATGTAACAATTAAAAAAGAACAAGGGGAGAGAAGACTGCTTATGACACATAAAGGTTGTTTTTGTTTTCTTTTTAAATATTATTTATTTGTTTATTTTTATTGACAACTTCCATAATTATAAACAATAAACCATGGTAATTCTACCCCTCCCCACTTTCCCCTTTGCAACTCCACTCTCCATCATACTCTTTCCCTCTCTCAATCAGTCTTTCTTTTATTTTGATGGCATTATCTTTTCCTCCTATTATGATGGTCTTGTGTAGGTAGTGTCAGGCACAGCAATGTCATGGATATCAAGGCCATTTTGTGTCTGGAGGAGTGCATTGTAAGGAGTCTTACTCTTCCTTTGGCTCTTACATTCTTTCTGCCGCCTCTTCCACAATAGACCCTTAGCCTTGGAAGGTGTGATAGAGGTGTTTTTGTTTTTTAAATTTAATTTATTTATTTTTATTTTTTTGAGAGTTTTTTTTTTTGGTGGGGGAGATGTAGATAAAATAGGCCTTCAGCCACTGTAAGCTAACTCCAGATGCATGTGCCACCTTGTGCATCTGGCTTATGTGGGTCCTGGTGAATTGAACCTGGGTCCTTTGGCTTTGCAGGCAAACACCTTAACCACTAAGCAATCCTTGTAGCCCCAAGACACGTAAGTTTTATTTCCTGCATTTTTTCTATTAAATATTAATTGCACTTTAAGGAACCAAATTGAGTTGAAACATTGCACAGAGAACGTAGTATAACAAATGGTTCATAGTAAGCTCTTGAAATTGAAGACTTGTATATATATTTTAAAATCCAATCTTTTTGGCAATTAACACATTTTAAATGCTTCTGGAAACTATTAATGCTGTTATCCCATTAGAATATTTAAGGACTTGAGTTTGTGGGAAATATGAAGCCAGTTTGTCCAAGTTTTATGAGTTTCTGTTAAATTATAAAAACAACCAAAAAAGTTTGTTTGTTAAAATGCTCCAAGAAGGATTCATTTTTCAACTACTGGCATGCTATCTGTACATAGTGTGGGAGGGTGGCTTTTTTGTTTCATTCTGTTTTCAGCTTGTGACAGCTGTTTAAAAGCCATCTGTTACCACCATGGTAGCCAGTTACTAGATGAAAGCCCTAGCTCCCAGGCCTGTTGTAGGCAGTGGACCACCAACCAACACAGCTTTGTTCTAATTATGCAAAGCTGTAGAGCTGCCTTTCCTCTTTATGTAACGCTCTGGAGATGTTACACATTCTGCAAATACGTTGACGACCAACGCAAATGACATGCTACCAGATAAAGAGGAAATTCTCAAAAATGCCTATCCTGTCATTTCTGGAAGATTGGTGTTATAAAAGACTAATTAGTAAATAAATCTATAGCAAAGCCTTAGAGATGTTTTTATTTAACTGAATGACCCAGGAACCATACCACCATCATTTTAGGAGAGACAACAGGATCCCAGAGGCAACAAGTGACTTGGTGAATTAGCAGCTGATCTTACACAAGTCCTTTGACTCCTACTCCTTGTTTCTAATGTTGTCTCATAACTGAACATTTTACATATAAGATTTTTTTTTTTCATTTTTCAAGGTAAGGTCTTGCTCTAGTCTAGACTTACCTGGAATTCACTATGTAGTCTCAGGGTTGCCTCAAACTTATGATCTCCCTACCTCTGCCTCCTAAGGGCTGGTATTAAAGGCATGTGCAACCACGTCTGGCAAGATTTTGATTTTAAAATAAAATCAGATGTTTTAGTGCTATTTTAAAAGTAATATGTAACATTTTTACATTCCAAATGAAACCTTATAAAAATGTATTTCTTGGGCTGGAGGGATGGCTTAGCAATTAAGGCATTTGCCTGCAAAGCTAGAGGACCCAGGTTCAATTCCCCAAGACCCATATTAGCCAAATGCACAAGGTGTCACATGTGTCTGGAGTTTGTTTGCAGTGGCTGGAGGCCCTGCTGTGCCCATATGGCACATAAAGGTTTATTTATTTATTTTTTTTTTTTTGGTTTCTTTTTAAATAGTACTTGTTCATTCTTATTGACAACTTCCATAATTATAAACAATAAACCATAGTAATTCTACCCACCCCCGCCACTTTCTCCTTTGCAACTTCATTCTCCATCATACTCTTTCCCTCTCTCAATCAGTCTCACTTTTATTCATGACCTTTTCCTCCTATTATGATGGTCTTGTGTAGGTAGTGTCAGGCACTGCAAGGTCATGGATATCAAGGCCATTTTGTGTCTGAAGGAGTGCATTGTAAGGAGTCTTACTCTTCCTTTGGCTCTTACATTCTTTCTGCCGCCTCTTCCACAATAGACCTTTAGCCTTGGAAGGTGTGATAGAGGTGTTTTTTTTTAATTTAATTAATTTATTTTTATTTGTTTATTTTTATTGTTTATTCTCTCTTCGTCTTTCTCTGTCAAATAAATAAATAAAAATTTAAAAAATTTAAATATATTTAAGTAATGACATTGTATTATTTGAATTATGGAAAATCCTGACAGTGATCTGTACAAAGGGAAACATCCAGATTTAAACTTTTAAGCCTCATAGGTAGTACCTTGAAGTTATTGGACACACCTAAGACACATTTTGCCTCACAATGTTATTTTTCTGAATATTTTGTTTCTAAATTACATTACATAGTGTTTGAATTTTGCATCTATTATTTTGTCCTGGACATAAAATTATCAACCAGTGGTAATCAGAAAAACTAGTGTTCCAGTCATAATTTTAATTTCTATCAGTTTATCAATTTCCACCAGAGTTCTCTTCATTTACAGACACCAACACAGATAGAGGTGTTTTTCCTTCTGAACAATATCAAGGGATTTTCAGGAAAAGCATGAAAGTTCTCAGCAATAAAAGGGCTTCTCTTTCAAGTGGAAACAAATAATTTAAGCTGAGATGAAAAACTAAGTTTATGTAAGACAAAGCTTCTTTTAACTGTCTTTTAAAAAATACTTAAAATCCATCTTTGTTTTTATTAATTTGAAGGAGAGAAAGAGAGAGAAATGGGTATGCCAGGGCCTCTGCAAACAAATTCCTGATGCATGTGCCATCCTGTGCATCTGGCTTACATGGGTCCTGGCGAATCAAACCTGGGTCCTTTGTCTTTGCAGGCAAGCTCCTTAATCACTAAGCCATTTCTCCAGCCCTTAATTTTGTTTTGAATCTTAGAGAAAATTAACAGCTTCAGAAGTCTCATGGGCCATATAAAAATGTTTGTGTGCCTCTCTGAACTTTATCTCCACTAAATTATGAGTGAGGGTGACATAAAATCATAAGACATGTAAGACATGCTAAAGTCCCCTCAACTACAGTTTTTCACTGAGCCGGGGTTTGGGGGAGAGAAAGGGGTACATGGAGCTAGATTCTGGGATGAACTTTTATTAGCTGGTGTGAAGACCTCAGGACAGCCAGAGGAAACCTGGGATTGAAGATGCACCCAGAAGGCTCAGGCAGCCCTAGACACACACACAGCTACCTCTCACTATGGCTTGTTAATTTCTTTTAATACAAAACATTTCCCCTTAATAAACATCTTAAATATAGGAAACAACCTAAATGAAATAACCAAGTAAGACACAAAACCTGGTGAATTTTCATGAGAGCAAAATTTGTTTTGTGTGGCAGGTCAACTCCAATAAAGTATGTATGGAATGCCATACAGAAACCTGTTACTTTTGTCTGTCAGTTAAAAAATAAATTTTAAAATATTTGTGTGCATTCTGAAAAGTGGAAGCATAAGGAAAATATTAGGGAACAAACCTGTATGTTTGTCCTTTCACAATGGACTTCTCAGATATTTGGTACTGAAGTATTTAAAATAGAGCTAGTCAGGTTTCTACTACATTGTTAACTTCTTATTTACTGTGTTATGTGTAGTCCCTGCCCACTGTAGTCCTAGTGGTATTGTCTTTTAGATCTTCATTTTAAAACATTTTTTTAGATTTTATTTATTTTATTTATCTGATAGAGAGAGAGGCAGATAGAGAAAAAGGGAGAATGGGCACAACAGGGCCTCCAGCCACTACAAAAGAACTCCAGATGTGTGCATCCCCTTGTCCATCTGGCTTATGTGGGTCCTGGTGAGTCGAACCTGGGTCCTTAGGATTCACAGGCAAACACCTTAACTGCTAAGCGATCTCTCCAGCCCCAGATCTTCAGTTTTTTATCAGTCACCTTCATCTTCTGACCTGTATAGTCTTCTGAGAAGATATTATTTTGTCCAGAAACCTTAATGTCTGTGGTTCATTGGGCTGAACTTTTGTAACGAACATTGTTTATCAGAGGTCTGACCATACTATGCCTAACTCCATTCCAACAATGCTGCTGCAAATAAATTCTGAAATCCCTCTTCTAAAATTACCACCAGAATCTATGACACATTTATGATCAAGTTCAGTGAGTAAAGGGGAGAAAGTCAAACTAGGTAATATCAATTGGTTTGAAAATTATCATAGGGTGAAAAATAATAGAGTTGACTTCCTTCCCATATGAGATGATTTTTAAAAAATACCATTCTCTGTACAGAAACAGAGCAATAAAGATGAGCAGACCTCCCAACATCTCGGATGCTCCTTAACTGGGGAAATTGCCTCCTCTCTGCCTCTGTTTCCTCTTCTGTGAGATGATGATAATATCAATGCCATGTAACAGGACTGCTTAAGTATATATAGGACAAATATGTATTGGAGGGTCTGGTGCGTAGCTACGATCTTGCAGTTAGTTCTTAAAACTGCAATATAGTAAAATATTGTAACACATGTCTACAATGTGTGATATCAAAACAGCACTGCTGTTGTGCTATTTCAATCAATGCTGAAGATGTGAAGGTAAGAATGGTCAGCTCACTGTCTTGAATCAGGGTTATTACAGGGCAGCTTGCAGTGTGGAGGCTAAATTATTATTTCTTAGTTCTTTTACTAATGACTTAAAGTAAAGCGATAGGTGTTTGCCTCAGAAAACTCATCCTAGAGAGAAAATAGGATGACAGTACCAAAGCAAGAATTTCTTATTTTCATAACCCCAACACCCAGCATGGGCCAGAGTGAGGACTTAATACTTTCATGGTATAAGGAAAAAAAGGAATGATACCTAACTGTATACGATAGAATATAATAAAATAAAAGCCAAATGGCATTGACACTTAAAATTTAAAAATTTTTTAGCTAAAACTTACAGATCCCCTGCTCTGGAGTGTGCGCTCTTGGAGTGAGTAGGCCAGATCTCCTTGTCCTCCCACCTCCTGCCAGTTCCCTGGTCCTGGTTCCCCTGCTCCTGGCTTGAGGCTGCCTGGACTCTGCTTGCTTGCTGCGGAAGCAGGTCTCTTGTTCCTCCTTCCTGATTGAATGGTCCTATAGGCCAGAGCTCCTAGTTGGCTCCTCACCTCCCAGTTCCCTGGAACTAGTACACTTGCTTGAGGTAGCCTGGTCCCTGCATGTGGGCTGCAGAAGCAGACCTTTTGCTCTGATTTCATGATTCACTGTCGCCTGGGTACCCAACTCCCTATTCCCCTGAGTCAGAGGGTGCACGGGCCACTGTAGGAGCAGGCCTCTTGCTTCTGGCTCCTTAGCTTCCCAGATCCTGGTTCCACAAGCCATGATCACTGTGTGCTGAAGAGTTGTGAAAGTGAAGTGAGTAGGCCAGAGCTCCCAGTTCCCCACCTCCCAGTTCCACAAGTACCTTTGATGTACTTGCAATCTCCACAATCTGTGCATCTGCAGTTATAACCCCATCATAAAACAATTCAGTTCACAGTTAAAACAAAACACTCACTGAAGATCCTACAAATACAAATATTTGCTTCCTCCTCAATATAATAAAACATTTCTCTAAGATGGGTAGACCACAACACAAAATATATAAAATAAAATAAAATAAAATAAAATAAAATAAAATAAAATAAAATAAAATAAAATAAAATAAAATAAAATAAATAAAATGGTAGTCAGAAAACTGAAAGATCTCCACAAAGGATGCCTAGTCCCACAATAGAAGCCGCCAATGAAATCATAGAGAAATCAACAGAAATTGAATCCAGAATGAAAACACAATAACCAATGTGACCCTAATCAAAAGAATTTCTGAACGAGAAGCGAGCCATCAAAAACAAACAATCACATAAACAAAATTGAGCAGAATCATATCTTAGAGCTCTCAGCTTTTTTTTGTTGTTGTTGTTTTTTTTTTTTTTTTTTTTGAGATAGAGTTTCACTCTAGCTCAGGCTGACCTGGAATTCATTATTTAGTCCCAGGCTGGCCTTGAACTCACAGTGATCCTCCTTCCTCTGCCTCCCAAGTGCTGGGATTTAAAGGCAGGTGCACCTCACGTGGCTCAGCTTTTGACAGTAGGCATAATTTAATTGAAGAAAACTTTAAAAGCCTGAAAAGAGAAATAAATGAATTGAAGGTGAGTCAACAAATGGAAGATCGGAATAAGCAGCTGATTAAGCTTAATGAAGACTTGTTCAAATGCAAGAATGAATTCCAGGAAGCATCAAGAAAATTAGTACTTGAACTGAAATCATACCTCAAAAAAAGATGGACACAATGCAAAATAACACAACAGAAAACAAAAATCACATAGAGCTTATAAAACCCTCTCTAGAATCCCGCACTAACAGAGTTACTCTTGTGGAAGACAGAACTTCGGAGCTGGAAGACAAGACAAAAGAAATTGATCAGGAGACCAAAACTTTGCTAAGTTCAAAAAAATCAGGTGAACAAAATGTGAGAGAACAGTGGATTACACTAAAATGACCAAACATCCAGATCATGGGTATAGCAATAGAAAAGGAAATCTAAGCCAGAGGCACAGAGAACATAACATATTCAACAATTTATTCAAGAACATTTTCCCAATCTCTCAAAAGAGAAGGCCATCCAGATACAAGAAGCTCACAGAACACCAAACATGCAGGACCAAAGAAGAAACTCTCCAAGGCACATCATAATTAACACTCTTAACAAATGCAACAAAGAAAGAATGCTATAAGCAGCAACAGAGAAACAAGTCACTACATATAAAAGCAACCCCACAGAATTACCTCAGATTTCTCAATGGAAACCCTAAATGCCAAAAGGGCCTGGAATGGAACACTTCAAAGTCTAAATAACTATGGCTTCCAACCCATGCTACTGTACCCAGTGAAAGTATACCTCATAATAGATGGTGAAAGGAAAACTTTCCATGAAAAAAGTCAACTCTATGATTGTATAAAGACAAAGCCAAACCTACAGAGAATACTTCAGGAACACTCCACAATGAAGAGTCAAACATCCAATCTCAAGCGCCAAGAAGATCACAATAACCAAAATAAACCAGACTCAAAAAAGTACAAAACACAAGAAAGTACCAAAATAAATTATCTGATCATGGAAGGGATTTAAATCGAACTTCACAGTTATAACCTCAAATATTAAGTCTTAACTCACCCACCAAAAGACACAAGTTAACAGGGTGCATAAAAAAAAAAATTTCTATCTGCTGTCTTCACTACCACTAACGACAGATACCTCCTCCACATGAAAGGATGGAAAAAGATATTCCAAGCAAATGGAAATAAGAAACCAGCAGAGGCAGATGATGCTATATTAATATCTGATAAAATAGACTTCAAATAAAATGTAATCAAAAAGGACAAAGAAGGTAACTTCTTATGCATCATTCACATGAGAACATCACAATCATAAATCTATATGCATCAAACACAGGTGCACCAGAGTTTACAAAGCAAAACCTACTTCACAACAAAACAGAAATAAACACCAACACCATCATAGTCAGGGACTTCAGTACTTCACTATATTCAACAGACAGATCATCCAAACAGAAAATCAACAGGGACATAATAGAGTTCAACAACACTATAGATCAACTAGACTTAATGGTCATCTACAGAACCTTCCACCCCGGTTCTACAGAATACACATTCTACTCAGCAGCCCATGGAACCTTCTCCACAACAGACCATGTATTGGGCCATAAAGTGTGCCTCCATAACTTCAGGAATATTGGAGTAACTTCCTGCCTTATATCAGATCACAATGCTTTAAAACTAGAAATTAACAAGAGACACCAGAAACTTCACCAGCTCCTGGAGATTGAACAGCACACTTTTAAACAATGAATGAGTTGTGGAAGAAATAAAAAAAGAAATTATAAAATTTTTATAATTGAATGATAATAAAAACACAACTTACCAAAACTTATGGGACACAATGAAGGCAGTCCTAAGGGGAAAATTCATAGTGCTAAATGCCTTCATTAAAAAAAAAAAAAAAAAAAAAAAACAGAGTGGGGCTGGAGAGATGGCTTAGTGGTTAAGGCACCTGCCTCCTAAGCCTAAGAACGCTGGTTCCAATCTCCAGCTGTTCCAATCCCCAGGTCCCACGTTTAGCCAGATGCAAAGTGATGCAAGGGCACAATGCTGCACTTGCCCACAAGGGGGAGCACACATCTGGATTTCGTTCACAGCAGCTGAGAGACTGCTGGCACGCCCATCTCTATCTGTCTCCCTCTCCCTCTCTCTCTGTCTGTCAGCACCAGGGGGAAGTAGACAGATTCTGAGGATACTAAACACCTACCAAAGCAGAGATCCAGAGGCTCTTAAGAGCTCATCACTGAAGTAGACTTAAAACTCACCCACCATGGCTCAGGGAATTTTGCAGAAGAGGAGGCAGAAAAATTTTAAGAGCCATAGGTTGAGATATCATGCCCAGAAGCGTTCCCTCCCTAAAAAAAAAAAAAAAAAAAAAAAAAAAAATGACTGCTGCTCCCACAACCTGTAAAACTACAACCCCAAAGGGAATACCTGCAACCCCACCAAGGAGGGTCCCCAGCAGAATGCAGACAGGGATGAAGGAAAGGTGGGTACTAACATATGATGTGTCTATACAAAATATGTTAATAATAACAATAAATTATTCATTCAAAAATTTAAGAACTATACTTCAATGTGGCTATTAATGATTGTTTAGAATTTTAGTAGATTATTGTTTTGTTTTTGCCACTTACTTTATGTCAATGAAACTTTAAACCAGAAGAAAATGTATTTGAAAGTGTTTCAAGATACTGGAGAGATTGCTTAGTGGGTAATGCATAGGCTGCCAAACATGAGGACCTGGATTTGGATCCCCAACACTCATATACTCTGTATGGCTAGGGCCAGCTTTATAGCTAGACTAGCTTAAACAGTCAGCTCTGGGTTTAATAGTAAGATGCAGATTGATTGAAAAAGATACCTGACTTCAAACTCCTACCTCCACATGTATTCCTACCTCACACACATGCACCCACACATGTGAACCAGCAGACCACACAAGTATACCACATATATACACAAAATTAAAAACCAACAAAATTGTTTCCAAATTTGGTTTCACTTGTAAGCCATTTTTAATTTTCAGAATCAAAAGATTTACACCTATAAAGACCATAAAAGAAGGGTACCCAATTGGCTGGCAACATCCTCTCAAGCTAAAGGCAAACACATTTCTGCCTTTCCATCACCTTTTCCTCCCCCTCCTTCCATTCACTTCCTCCTTTTTACCAAAGAATCCCTATGGTGCAAAAAAAAAAAAAAAAAAGAAAAGAAAAGAAAAGAAAAGAAAAAGGAAAGGAAAAGAAAAAGAAAAGAAAAAAAAAGAAAAAAGGAAAGGAAAAGAAAAAGAAAAGAAAAAAAGAAAAAAAAGAAAAAGCACAAGTTACTTTTTGTTCAAACTGCCCAAAAGTTTGGTTGTATTCTTGGATGGAGTTCAGGACATCAATGAAGATAATAAGTGGTTTGATTGTTTAAGCAAAAGTTTACACAATCCATAGTCCCAATATAACTCAATATATGTCAAAGATAAAGTTACTTTGGGAAACATGTTGTGTTGATCAGATCTATGTAATATCATTGGAATGTGTCAGAATATGAATACAAAAAAAAAAGCATGATACCTTCCCTTAAGACAGAAGGTACTTGAAGCTGACAAGTGATATTTTTTTTAATCTATAAAAAATGCACTTCCCTGTGGGACACACCATTTGTAGCTCATTTACACTTACCTAGCAAGTCTGTTTCATTTCAGTGTCTGTCTTTACTAAATTAAAATTAGCCAGGTTTCATATGAAATGTCTTCAGGAAGTAGAAACCCATAATCAAAATTATTATCGGGGTTGGAGAGATGGCTTAGCGGTTAAGGCATTTGTCTGCGAAGCCAAAGGATCCCAGTTTGATTCTCCAGGACCCACGTAAGCCAGATGCACGAGGGGCACATGCATCTGGGGTTCATTTGCAGCCGCTGGAGGCCCTGGCATGCCCATTCTCTCTCTGTCTGCCTCTCTCTCTCTCTCTCTTCTTGCAAATAAATAAATAAATAAAATAAAAATGTTTAAAAATATTATTATTATCTATCTGTCTATACATGATAACTAATAAAGGTTTTATAAGATATGTTGAAATATATGTGTATACATTCACACACATATATATATATTAAAAAGACTTTTACTATTTTTTAAAAATTATATTTTGGCACTTAAGACTATGGCAAAAAAGATTAGAATAGACCTCATAGGAGATGAACAGGATGAACAGGTAGTAAGTTACTGATAATATAGTTTACACAAGGGAGAATAATAGCATTTTAATGTAAAATGCATGTCCTCTTTCCCAAGAGGCTTTCTCATGCATCCACCACGAATGTTACTATGTTTTTCTTAAGAGAATAAAAGTTGTAATGTGTGCAAACCACTGACAAGTCCTTTTACTTCTGCCATGGGGGTCAAATGGTACCTGTTCTGCTCCTTCCTCCTTGCTTTCTATGTTGTAGCCATCATGTGCTTTTCAAAACATCATTTGACCTTGTTACCACTCCTCTTCCTATCCTTATAATAAAAATATGATTTCAGATATATATACAACATTTTTTCAGTCATTTAGACTGTCTTACCTACATTCAGACTAAATTTGAAATCTGTCTTTATTGGCTATTTCCCAGATATACAAATTAGCATGCATGGAACTATTATTATCATGGAAAACCAATAGTATGGTGCTGCCCTCTTGCTTTAAGTGTTACCAGGCGATGATCCTCACAAAACATTTAAACCCTGACCGAATATACTTGGCAGTGGTAGCCATGGTTTTGCACTACATTAGAGATGATACATCTATACTGTGTTTATTACAAAGATTAGTGCTAAAAAAATTAACTGATATACTCAAGTTCATGCATTTAATTAAGAATTGGACCAGAAACACATATGGAGAAATAAAAACAAACTATGTCATTTCTAATTGACTGTTTTTTTCTCTTAACCTTATTGCCAATAACAGCAATGATTCATAAAATATTCTCAACAAATAACTTATGCTTTTAATTGCAAAAACTGCAAAACTTACTAAAGAAAATTAAAAAGTGAAATAAGAGTGTTGTTTTTTTCCTTTACATGGATTTATTTTTAAATGAATGTTAAGGCATTGAGAAATAATATCCATCTACTTTTCACTACCATAACACTACCTACAATACGTTTTTCATGATTGTGGCTCTTTGTGTGTGTGTATCCCAAAGTACTTATCATTTCTGATTCTCAACCACTATGATTACAAAATCTCTCCCCACTGGCACAGAAGCACTTTCCAACCATTTCTCTCATCACTTACAGGCACATCAGCCATTCTTCAGTTCCTTGAAGGTGCTAAATTTTCTTCTTCAACTATAACCTTTGACTATGCTATTCATTTTCCTTGACCATCCTTCCCTTCAAAAATAAGTATTTCCTAATTCTGTAAATCCCTTTGATATATGCTTTTTTATGAACTTATGTAGCTCCAGAACTTCCCATAATTGTAATTTAACATTTTTTTGACCATTTGGTTTATAATATTCATGCCCAGCAGGCTGCAGAGTGTTGTGATTATGTCTATTTCATTCACAATGGAATCCCAGTGTGCACCACTTGGGGTACATTTAGTGCCTCCAAAACATAGAAAGAATGAATTAAATGCTGATGATGGCAGCAGATAGTTACATAGAGAATTGTAACACTTTTAGTACAAAATTTAAATATATTTTCCTAATAATACCTTTTATATATGAAATGACTTTTTAAAGACTCATGATACTTAGATCTCCTTGTTAGTCATTATGTCTCCAAAAGATTAAAAGACGAGAAACCATGTAGAAAACAGAACAATAAATCTATCAACTGTGAAGTTAACATAGTGCATTTATAAGTGCAAAGCTAAGGAACCATTAAAATATTTCAGATAACTTCTACAAAAATATAGGTGATGTTCTAATTTTTGTCTGCTTGTTTGTGTATTTTTAAACAGAGTCTCCTTAAGTAACTCAGGTTGCTCTTGAGCTACATAGCTCAGGCTGTCCTGGAACTCCTGGTCATCCTGCCTCAGCTTTCTAAGTGCTCAGATTATAGCTTTACACCATTCCACCCTCTAGTGTTTTTAAGAACACAATAATGATAGTATTTAAAAAACAGCCTATGTTCTATGATTTAATTCATCTATTTGCCCTAGCAAATAGGATTTTCATACGCAATAGGTAGTTAAGTTGATTATATCATGTAAGAAATTGGAGGAAAGGAAAATTACACACCAGGCTCATTTACAGTAATGGTTCAAAGGAAATTAAGAATCAGAGACTTTGTGCTACACATCATTTGGATAAATCATAAGAAATAACCAAAGGAACTACAGTTTTGTTTTTGTTTTTCATTTCCATGTTTCTGAGAAAGGTGTCAAATCAAGGGACTTTAAAAAAAATCACCTATTTCCTTCTAAGAAGCCATTTTATTTTATAGCAGTAAAGACTTGCTGGCACAGATTATGTATAATTCAGTACCTTTGGGATCCCTGCATTTCTTTTACATGCAGAATTGACATTTTGGGACTGAAATTCTAAGTGATGTTGAGCCAGGAACCAGCAACCAGGATCAGGAAATCACAATTCTGGAAATCACCATAGCATTTCAGACTGTGGTCTCCAGAGTACTGAAGACTTCCCAATACTTAGATGCCATTGTAATACTGCTCTTGATATACATGTTTCAGGGGCTTAGTGAAATAATACCACTGACCAGTTTCTACATTACAAATTGGGTCTTGGCCATGGAATGACAGCAAGAAAAGCATATCCTTATTCTGGGTTTTTATCTTACTCTGTTCTTTTGATATTCTTGCATTGTGGGTTCCCCAAATTACGAATCAATCTTTTTTTTTTTTAAATAATCATCTTTTTAAGGATCTAAGTTGGAAAGATAAATTGCCTGTTTGTCTTAGGATCCTCCTTATAAGTTTGAACCCCAGCCTGACTCAATGCTTCAGCCTTCATCTCGCAGAAAAGCTGCTGCCCTCACTGTTTCTCTCAATAAACAGTCCAAAAAAATTTATTAGAATCAGGTGTAGCATGATTACCATGAGGTACAGAAGCCAAAACAATATCTTTAGTACCTGAATAATTATAAAGTTCTTCTATTTTGTAAGCAAAACAGATTATGAGGATATTAAGAAAGTATAGAGGGGCTGGAGAGATTGCTTAGTGGTTAAGGTGCTTGCCTGTAAAGCCAAAGGACCCAGATTCAATTCTCCAGTACCCACGTAAGCCAGATGTACAAGGGGGTGCATGCATCTGGAGTTCATTTGCAGTGGCTAGAGGCTCTGGTACACCTGTTCACTCTCTGTCTTCTCTCTCTCTCCTTGAAATTAAATAAATAAAATAAACAAATTAAAAAAATAAAGTATAGGGACTGGGAAGATGGCTCAGCGGTTCTTTAAATATCTTATTTATTTATTTGATAAAGAGAGAGATTGAGAGAATGGGCATGCCAAGGCCTCTAGCCACTGTAAATGAACTCCAGATGTAATGTATACTGGCTTTATGAAGGTACTGGGGAAGCAAACCTTGGTCATTAGGCTTTGTAGGTAAGCACCATAACTACTGAGCCATCTCTCCATCCAGGCTCAGCAGTATTTTAAAGGCACTTGCTTTCAAAGCCTGAGGGCCTTGGTTGATCCCCAAACTACCCCCTATGCCACCATGGAAACTAATTTGCAAAAAGTGGCACAAGCATCTGGTGTTCATTTGCAGTGTCAAGAAACTTCGTATGCCCATACAACAACATGTGCAAATGAATATATAAATATTTATAAGAAGAAAGTAAAATATATACTAATCTGCACAAAATCTTTTTCAGTGAAGTCATATCAGACTATATTTTAATCAAAACGTCATGTGTGCTAAAAATCACACAGTCTTACTAAATCCACACTAAATATAAATACATGAAGCTACATAGAAATTGCCACATAATTTCAAAATTTAGATGATTACTCACAGCTTAACAAAAATAAAGATTTGAGGCTAAGGATACAGCTCAGTGATTGTGATCTTGCTTGGCATGCACAAGGGCCCTGGCAGCCTGTCAGTTCTTCAAATGAAAGGTAACTCATTATACTCATCAAAAGTAATGACTGTTCTTAGACTTGTCATTTAACTAATGTACTCTGCTGATAGTAAACCCTGCTACTGGTCTCAGGTATATAATCTAGCCCTTGGCTTTTATGTATAAAATGCTTTTCATACTATATGGTAGTGTTTGTCATTAATTTGAAAATATTTTTTCTTTAAAGAAGTGACAGCATACACTAATCAGTTATCTTATTGTTTGGACCCACATTTAGGCAGACTAATGTTTGATTACATCAGACATGCTAATATGCTTATTTCTATTATAAATCAAGATAATTGTTTTGACACTATGCCTATACTTTATGCTTTTCTGTACAAAGTAAATTCAAAAGAGATTTATAGGGGCTGGAGAGATGGCTTAGCTGTTAAGGCGCCTGCCTCCTAAGCCTAAGAACGCTGGTTCCAATCTCCAGTGGTTCCAATCTTCTGGTCCCACGTTTAGCCAAATGCAGTGATGCAAGGGTGCAATGCCGCACTTAACCACAAGGGGGCGCACGCATCTGGATTTCATTTGCAGCAGCTGAAAGGCTGCTGACGAGCCCATCTCTGTCTTCCTCTCCCTCTCTCCAAAAAAAAAAAAAAAGAGAGAGATTTATATATTACAATTAATTTGAACAAATTTTCTGTTGTTTTAATACACCTGTAGGATTTTTTATTGTTGTTTTATTTTTTGAGACAGTGTCTAATGTATCCCAGGCTTGCCTGGTAGCTACTATATATCCCAGGATGAGTTTCTGATCCTCTTGTTTTGTTTGTTTTTGGTTTTTGGTTTTTTGGTTTTTTGAGGTAGGGTCTTGCTCTAGCCCAGGCTGACCTAGAATTGACTATGCATTTTCAGGATGGCCTTGAACTCACAGTGATTCTCCTACTTCTGCCTCCAGAGTGCTGGGATTAAAGGTGTGCACCACCACACCTGGGTTGATATTCTTGTCTCTACTTTCTGAGTACAGAGATGTTCGACATGCAACACCATATCTGGTTTAAGTTGTTTTATTTTTCAAAAAAAAAACCCATAAAATAAAAGCTACTTTCCGAGATTTAAGAACAACTTTCCTAGCAAATAATTTGTAAAACATGACAATGTGTTCTCTACAAAAAAAAAAAAAAAAAACAATGAATATGGAGCATGCTGATGACAATGTTGAGTGCAATGAGGAAATGTACAATTTGTCTCTGTGTCACCTGGATGTGATTTATTACACTTGCTGATACACTTGAAGGAGACATTTCACTCTATAGGCAATTTAAGATGTAGTTTAAAACTACGGATGGGATAATTTGCCTTCAAATCCATTTTATTACTTATGTTGTTAAAGACCTTACTACAAACTAGAATTTATACCCATCATATCAACAAGGGCTGAGAGTCAATAATCTTGATTACTTACCACAGTAATCTATTAACTGTGAACTAACTACCTCACCATGACTGTTTCTCTCTCATGCCATGGTTTTATACTTAGGTAAATCATAGAATCTATTTAGTTTGGAATGTGCCTTGCAACCATGACAGTGATTTTCACCCATATGAGGAAATTTTTTTTTATTTTAAAGCCACAAGAGAACTTAATCTTGGCCATATTTTCAAATAAAGTTGATTTTTTAAATTCAAATTCTGTGCATTTTCAGTGGAAATGTGTTTTTATTCTTGCTTCTTTTTTTAACCCTGAGGCATATGTGTGAAAAAGTGAGGATTTTTTATTCCAAGACCTTCATCCTTCATGACACGAATATTTGAAAGATTCAAATTGTCACAATTCCAAACAGATGGTAGAATAACTATGAAGAATGGGAGTTTTTCCCCCCGAGAACTCATTATCTAATCGTAATGAAAAAACAATGTTTAGAAGTTAATAGTTAAAGAGCTAACACTAAAGCCACTAAGTAACAAGTTGTTCAAGTGGACCGCTAACGCAAGGCTTTGTAATCTTCAGCGGGAAGTTTCAGTTAACTAAAGATGGCATTGCCATTTTTCCTTTTCTCACCTCCCCACTCCACCAGCCATGGAGGAAAGGGCACTATGGGTTGTCCTAAGGACTCAAGGTACTTTAGTGATTTTTTTTTTTTCCTGAGGAACCTTTGCCTGTCTTTTCTACACTGTTCCATCCATCTCCTTGTCAGCTACATGTTCTAGATTTCTGTAATAGGAAAAAGTCAACTCAGCATTTCTTTTCTCAGGTTTTAACAATATTTCATCAATATACCTCATTAATTTCATTAAAACTGATAAATGCAAATTTCAATCAGGAAGTTGTAGTGGAGGCCAATGATAGATTAATCAAATGTATATTTCATGCAGACAGAGAGCAGACGCAAACTGAAGTGAAGACAGAGATACAAAGGGATAAAGACAGACACAGACACATGAAAGGAACAAATGAGTTTTTCTTACTTCAAAATATATTACAACTTATACTTTTTACAAAATTCTCAAGATTTTGCAGTGAGCATATCTGAAAACAGATTGTTAAGGTACTTGCTTTGTACCATTCTGTGTGAGCACAATAAGCTCTATGGAGAGGGACGTTTGTAGAGACCACGCTGTGTCACAGAATGCTCTGGCTGTCTGCAGTTCTTAAAGGGATGAAGTTCCTCAGCATTTACAATAAGAAGTTTCACAACAATGCTTAAAACTACATGTTACTAAATTAACGAAACATCATCCCTATGCCCAAAGACACCTAACTTAATTTTGTCCATGGCTGGTTGTTAAAATAACTTTTCTTCGAAGACTATCTGCTTATGCCTAAATTATTCCTAGGAAAATGCATTTCCCACCATCCTTTGGAAAAACTGATTGAAGTTCAGTGACTTTATACTGAACAATACACTCTCTTAGATATTTTTATGGTTCCTATCAACATGATTATGGTGTAGCACGAAGACTATGATGAGAAGTGTCCCCTACAGTAGATGAATGCTTTCATTGAACATTGCTTAACAGTATTGTTAAACTCTAAAATATCTTAAGTAATTGCAGTAAAATTTCCCATATGTCTATTTAGTTATTATTTACAGAGTCTATAGAAATAATAAGCCAATCTAAGATAACATTCATATAATGTATTTATTCCAATAATATTTTCTGTGGAAAGAAGTAAGTGGGAAAAGCTCTAAAATAAAAATGTTAAGGAAAACATCACATAGCATTGCATTTGCCATCTCATTTCCCTCCTGCATCACATAAACAACATTGAACTGTTAATGATTCCAAACCCATAGTAATAATGCATTCCTGTTTCAGTGGACAATTTAGGCACCTTAAAAAGAAACTAGGTTACAGCAAACTGGCAAGTCAGTAAAATGAAAGTAAAGGCACCAGCAGCAGTTACTCACCATGCTGTAGCTTAAGGTCCCTCTGAGATCAAGGTAAGCATACAGAGACCTGTCTCTATGACTCTAATCAAACAGCAACTAAGTGTTCTAAGTAGAAACCTGTATTTTGAAAGGTTAATCCACCCATTCACAGGGAAACCCCTTTTGTAAAGAAAGTCATTCTGCTGCCAGCAGGCTATTAATATTCATCTCATGGATACAAATGCAACTATAGATAAACCATTCTCAAACGATGTGAAAATACCACAGAGGATTCCCTCTTTGCCTCTGTGTTGTAATGGAAACACAAGAAAACAACATACCCTTCAGGCATTTGGGGGTACTACAGGAAATCCACCTGCCCACTGAATGGAAAAGTTCTATCAGCTTAATTGAGCCACAATACATAAACACACATAGAATTAGTATAATTTACTGTAAGGGCCACATAGGTCACATACTCATTTCTAGGAATGTTCCTCTATTTCGTCTTACTATTTTTTTCCCTGAGAGTGCTAGTTAATATTTAAAGCTACCCTTTAAAGTAATTTACAAATGAGCTCATTTGCCTTTTTATAAAAGAAGTGGCTGTATATTTTCTTTTTTTTTCTTTTTTCTTTCTTTTTTCTTTCTTTCTTTCTTTTTTTTTTTTGTTTGTTTTTTTTTGAGGTAGGGTCTCACTCTGGCCCAGGCTGAGCTGGAATTCACTATGTAGTCTCACAGTGGCCTAGAACTCACAGCAATCCTCCTACCTCTCTGCCTCCCAGGTGCTGGGATTAAAGGCGTGCACCACCACTCCCGGCTTTTTTTTTTTTTTTTTGAATTAGAGGGGGAATTTTATTTATAGTCTTCCTGTTCATTTACTAATACTAACATTATATGGTTAGGAACAATGTTTATTTTTCTTATCATATTGGGAAATAGTGTGCTGTGTAGCAGTGACAAATCTCTCCCAAGTAAGAAAGAAATTTTCATTAGTTCAGAAATACAGTGTGTACTGATGAAATATCCATACTGATCTTTATTGGTCATTTACAACATTGTTCATATTGAGTTCTTTCTTCAAGTAGGCAGAGTGAAATTAAGTAAATGATGGCAAATATCATGTAAATATCATACTGGTAATACACTAGAGGAGAAAGACAGTAATTGTACCACTCTAACTCTCATCACAACGGGCATTGTTATCTCAGAAATACAGATTAACACAGTGAGTTAACAATGACCCTACTTCTCTAATTCCACTTTGAGAAGCATGTTCCATAAAGTTAACTAATCATAAAGGAATGATAACTTTTATTCATTTATTTGAGAGAGAAATTAATTAGTCAGATAGAGAGAGAGAGAAAGAGAGAGAGAGAGAGAGAAAATGGGCATGCCAGGGCCTCCAGCCACTTCAAACAAACTCTAGATGCATGTGCCATCTTGTACATCAGGCTTATGTGGGTCCTGAAGAATTGAGCCTGGGTCCTTTGATTTTGTAGGCAAGTGCCTGATGTGCTAACCCATCTCTCCAGCCCATAATAACTTTTTTAAGTACAAAATTTTATAAATACTAATCCTGAGAGTTGAAGTCATGAGGGATTATTATATTTTTTTATTTGAGCTTTTCTATATTTTCAAATAATATTCAAAAGGATAAATAGTTCATAGTACAAAGTAGCTTGCACAGGTATTAAAATATCCTCCTCATAAAATAGAACAGGTCCTGAAAAATAAATTGTCTTAAATTCTTAATTCTTAAATTCTTAAATTTGAGTTATCAAGCATATTTGATTTAAAAGGGCTGGAGGAGAGGGTAAGAGTGGGGGAACACAAAAATGGACCCAAATGGAACTGGTACCATAAAATCCTATATCCTGAAAAACAGAATAAAAGGTTGAACCTTCATCTGGTCCTTACAGGGAACACCTTATTCCCAGGGCCCTGGAGAGGGTTTGATGAAGACTAACCTTAATCTTCTCCTGTTTATTTCTCTCTCTCTCTCTCTCTCTCTCTCTTCTGTCTTTCTCTTTTATATTACCTATCTTTTTCTTCCTTCTTTTTGCTTGGCGCTGGCCCATAACTCCCAGTACCAGGATGTGGTTAACATTCACAATGAGCTGTTGATCAGAGAGACCTACCAGGCTTCCCAAAAGAAGACAGACTTCTGTCAGAGCACTTGATTACCTACCAAAGGTTAATGGTAAGCCCCTACTGCCAAAGAAATTATATTCTGTCAGTACAGAACATGGACAGACCTGCTAGGAATCTGGAAGAGAGCCAGTCTCCAGATAATTATCTCGTCTAGTGCCAGAAGGTGCTACATGGACTACTGGGGGAAAATGGCCAACATCTGTCCAAGTAACTCGAGGTCTAAGCTACTTAGCAGCAAACAATCTGACATGATGCTCACCCAAGTGCAATAGTGGCACACAGCCATTGTCAGTAACCAGCTGCTCTTGGATTGGCTAACAGATCCCCTCAATGGAATGGTACCCATAGCTGGAACTGGGAAACAAGTCAGAATCATATCCAAATTGGAGTTTACTCTCCAATATCAAGCTTTCACCCATCCTGGGCTACAAGAGGGCCTACACCCATGAAATTCTCTCTAAACTAACAATGGTTATCCCATTTAACCAGTGCTGACCTCACTCTCCATTGGAGAATCTACTTCTCTTTTTCAGATGGACGCAGAGCCTGAGGAGAGAATCAGCCCATTGTGCCTCACTAGGGCCCCAGCTAAAACCACAGAGAAATTGGGGAAATGAACAAGAGTTCTGCTTTATTGGTGAACCTGGTACCAGCACAAGGGTGAAGGAGATAGACACAAAGAACACTCAGATGCTATGAAACTGGAGATCCAGAGACATAGAGGGTCCCAACAGCTCATCACTGGAGTAGACCTAAAGTGAACCCAACATGGCTCAGGGAAATTTGTGGAAAAGAGGGCAGAAAAATTGTTAGAGCCACAAGTTGGGACCTTATGCACAGAGACATTGCTTCTTCCCCATAACTGATGGCTACCCCCACAATGTATGACCCACAATCCCCATGGGGATAACTGGCATCACCAATGAGGAGGATCATTTCAGGGGATGAGTATGAGAGTAAGGATTGTACCAATATGTGCTGTTTACACACTGAATATGTACATAACTAATAAAGAAAAAAACATTGTTTCAAGACCTGAAGTATTTGGAATGTACTTTATTTTATTTTATTTTATTTTACTTTTTGGAGAGAGACAGAGAGAGAGGGAGAGGAAGACAGAGATGGGCACGCCAGCAGCCTCTCAGCTGCTGTGAACAAAATCCAGATGCATGCGCCCCCTTGTGGTCAAGTGTGGCATTGCGCCCTTACGTCACTTTGCATCTGGCTAAACGTGGGACCTGGAGATTGGAACCAGCATTCTTAGGCTTAGGAGGCAGGCGCCTTAACCACTAAGCCATCTCTCCAGCCCTTGAATGTACTTTAAACTGTTCAAGTAACACAAAGTGACATTTAACCTCTTCATTTCTTTCCATGTAAGAAAAAGAGTTCTTTACTATTTCCTAAGAATGTGGCATGTTATTGCAATATGAACAGAGCAAGGAAAATTACTTCTTCAACCAGTAAGAAGGTTTAATGTGAACCTGTCTAAGCAGACTGGAATCTTTAGATAGAACTAATGTCTTCTTTTCCTGCAAGTACTGTTAGCACTACAGAATGCCACACAGATGCATGGCATGAGTGCTGGTAGTCAAACACTGAAGAGTTCCCAAATCTTGTTGAATTATCTTGTCTCAAGCCATGTGCCCTTTTACTGGATGCTCACATGAATTAACACATGTGTGGAAAGTATAGATGCACATTTATTATTTTATTTATTTTTTTGAGAGAGACAGACAGACAGACAGAGGGAGAGGGAGACAGAGATGGGTGTACCAGCAGTCTCTCAGCTGCTGTGAACGAAATCCAGATGTGTGCACCCCCTTGTGGGCAAGTGCAGCATTGTGCCCTTGCCTCACTTGGCATCTGGCTAAACGTGGGACCTGGAGATTGGAACCGCTGGAGTTTGGAATCAGCGTTCTTAGGCTTAGCAGGCAGGCGTCTTAACCACTAAACCATCTCTCCAGCCCTAGATGCACATTTAATAATCTGTCAGGAAGGGACTTTCCATTAACAACCATGGGATGGATGATGGGGGTCAGGATGCCATCCACTGGAAAACAGAAAGTATGTCTTGTGGACATGCCTTTCTTGAAGGAGTGTCTGTCAAATAGGACAGACTTTCATTATTACTTCTCACCATTAGTTGGGAAAGGGAACTGGGCTTTCCATAGAATGCCACCACAGAACTAAAATGTGACTGGAGCATAAAGCACTACTTGAGCACATGTAAGCCCCTGAACATCAGGCAAATCCTAAGCTGGCTACCTGCCAACTAAATGATTGTGACTGTTCACATAAGATCACTTTGTTTAGTGATTTGTCTTCAGGGAAAAACAAGGAAATGAGTTAAAATTTTTAATAAAATGTGAAGACTTGTGTCTAAGGTGACTGGTGTAAAATTAAATTCACATGTCTTGAGGGCACAAGTGTTAGGAAAAAGGTGGGACTAAGGAGAAATTGAGACTTGGGAGAAATATTGCACGGGGGAGAAACTCTTATGGCTGGTGCTGTTTCTTTTCTTTTCTTTTTTAATTCCTCTTTTTATTTATTTATTTTTTTGAGGTAGGGTCTCAGTCTAGCTCAGGCTGACCTGGAATTCACTCTGTAGCCTCATGGTGGCCTCAAACTCACAGTGATCCTCCTACCTCTGCCTCCAGAGTGCTGGGATTAAAGGCATGTGCCACCACAGCCAGCTCTGTTTCTTTTAACTGTAAGAGTACTTAGAATTCTAAGTTAAGAGCTGAAGAGATGGCATAGTGGTTAAGTTGATTGATTGCAAAGCCTGACAGCCTGAGTTTGATTTCCTATCATCCATATAAGGCAGATTCACAAAGTGGTGCATATGTCTGGAGTTCATTTGCAGTGGCAAGAGACCCTGGCTTGCTCTCTCTCTCTCTTTCATTTTCTCTATTACCTTGCAAACAAATAAATAAAAATATTTTTTTTCAGAAAGCACTATGTGCTGATCATAATAAATGCAAAGTACATACAAGTATGGAGAGTAAAGCAGGATGCAACCCTTAAGAAAATTCTAATCCATTATGAAGAAGAGTGATCACTATAATGGTCTGGTTTGTATTCTTCCAAATAAATCTAGGTTGGAACATGTTATGTGTATATATACAAATAAAATACTTTACACAAACATCAAAAAGTCTAATGTAAAATGAGATTCCAAACTTTAATCTTCAGAAAGCCTAAATCTAACCTGTCTTCAAAGATAAGCTGAGCTTGCAACCCATGAATGAAATCCTATGGACCTTGCTGAAGGATGCAAATGGTTGTGCCGGGCACTCTCTCTCCCTTTCTTCTCTTCCATACGCTCAGGTTTCTTTCCCTGTTCACCTACATCCAGTTTATAAATCATGAGTAAGAAATGGAAATTGAGCAGAGGCAGTAATTGTGGTAACACAGTTGTGAAACTGACCTTTAAGTCTTCACCATAATATTTTTCTAAATAGGTGGTAGAGTAAGTTGGCAGCCTTTATCTGATACAAGCTCAAGTGCCTCAATGCTTCAACTATACTGTCTGTTAGGTGACAGTTTTTGAGGATTAGGGATGTTGGATAACCAGACAGAGGCCATGAGCTCTTGTCAAACTTTGGCTTATGGTTTCCACAAGAGATTCCAACCAGAGTAAGTCTGACTCCTCACCCCAGCTTCAGGACATCACATGAAATATTACTTAAGGACAATAACTTTTCAAGGGCCCAAAGAGACTGGGTATCAAACTCCAATGTTCATATTGTGGGTCATGTTCAACTGTCTCCTAGTCTGATTTGTCCTGAGCAAATTTGGGTGTTAATCTGAAGCATCCTGCTTCATAGAAAACAATGGTGTTTTCATCTCCTAGTCAAGCATCTATAACTAGAAGCTGTATCACAGATTCGTATATTTGCTGGATATTGTTTTAAAGAAATCAGTAGATAATGCATTTTTTCTTTGTTTCCTTGTTTATTGTATGATTTTTCTTTAAAAAGAAATTCAAGATAGATGTCACAGGATTTAAGAACATGTGATATCAATCATGGAAATATCACAGCTCAGCTTTCTGGAACCAACTTTTGTTCTGAAAAATTCCCTCCAAAGGAGGACATATACAAAATTGGGACTGAAAGTAGACAGAAGTTTCCTTTCTAAAAAGGATGGGAGGATGCAGATGAACCAGCTCTGCAGATAAATCAGAATTACAGCTGCCTGGGAATAACATCCAGTTATCACTGCAGGCCAAGCCCACAACCACTGTGAACCTTAGAAAGCAATCCTAGGTGTTGACAGGGTACAGCAGTCCCCAGAGAACTCTGACACAGCGCCTTTGACATTTACCTCCCACAGCTGAGTCCTTTCCTGTTTTCAGTACACATGAACATACTTCCCCACTCAACTTCAAGGGCCCTACCTGTTTTCAACATTAAGTTTGCCTTTGATCATTCCTGTTTTGCAAGGATTACCACCCAAATAGCATTAATTTAGAAATCAGGGACTTGAGTCCCAAACCCACTAAGACTAGCCATTGAGTCCTCCATTCATGGAAATGGTTATGGGTTTCAGAAACTTAACATATCCTCTTGGAAGAGATCTTTTGCTTATGGCAATTAAAAAAATTCTTTTCACTGAAATACTAAAGTAGAAAATGAATTTCTGAGGTTAAGCTGTTATTTCCACTTATTTTCTGTAACCAACATTTACAGTTTGCGTCTTTCATACTGTCTTCATATCTGAACTCCAAACCAATAGTATTGTAGGTTTATGCACTTGGGTATAGATCAGAACCTTACAAGTACAAAAATGGTTTATGGGTAAATTTATGAACATTTTAAAGTAAAGCTATATGTTAAGCTAAAGTTTGGGAGAAGGCTTCAGTGTTTTGTCCTAAAGGACTAAGAAAATTATATAAGAAATGTAAAATGTTGCCTGAAGCACTTTGGAGCCCTGAACATAATTTCAAAGCTCATATTGGAAGTGATTTTAGACACTGAGGAAAAAAAGTCTATTTTTAGATTTAAATCAATGCATTATTCTCCCATGTCATTTAGTCTAACAGGCTTGTTACATATTAGGCCAATTTAACTAGTGGCTATCTCAGTTGTTTTATCTGAAAATAAAATTGGCATAAACAGTGTTTGGATGTCCCTCCAGGTCAAAGAATGTGTGTTTAGGTATTGCAAGCAGCACATAGTGCATTTTCAGATTGATTGATTTTATGGCATGAAATCATTAGTCTGTTTTAAGATCCCTGATATAGTTGGGAAAATAACCCCCTAAATATGACTTGTACCATGTCCTAGTGAGTAGTTTCTATTCTCTGAGTTGACTTTATTTATGGAGTTATGCCCTTTTCAGCTATTAAGTTATAGTATCAAAGACCTAGAAAAATGAACTTCTACTACAGTTAAAAAAGTTATATACTAGAAAACCTAATTTATCACCAAGGAATAATATCTTAGGAAAACTGCATCATTATTTATTTTACTATACTAAGAAAATATTTGACATTAAGAGGAAGCACTTCATCCTAAAGAAAATTTTCTCTGGTTTACAAATCTGCTAGAGTTTCTGAAAATCATGAGTAGCCAAAGGCCTAATGTAACTTTTATATATAAATGTCAAGCATAGCGACTGTGTATAATTGAAATACTATCAAACTTCATTACATAAAAAAAAAGAAAACAGAGAAGTAACTTCTCTACTTCCAAACATGACACTCATTTTCATAAAATTTGATTCATTTCTTCCTTAAACACATAGTAATTGCTATCAAAGTAGACATAATATTTTCTTACTCAACAAAGCCAACAGCAATAATATGTCTAACTGGGTCACCAAAAACACCTCATACAATCCAATGAGTAATCCTCTTTTCCCTTCCCTCCCATGCATGATTTAGGAAGTACAATATCAGAATCTACTGGAAGGCTTGCTTCAAGGTGAGACAGGTCAGTGGTGCATACAATATCAATTTTTATAGGAGAGCCAACTTCAGAGCTAGCTGATCCTTTAGCCCATCCCAAATGGGGATTTCATCTGGGCATGGTGGCTTATGCCTGTGATCCCCGCACATTAGAGGATGAGGTAGAAGGCCCCTGAAAATCAAGACCAGCCTAAGCTACACAGATTGACACCCCCATCTCAAAAACAAAACAGAACATAGGACTAAAATAGGAGTTTCTTCTTTCCCTTGTCTGCCTTCTTCCACACTGCCACGTGCCCCTGGACTGCGTCTCCTAACACTTGGTATTTTGTTAAATTAGTTGTGTGTTTAAGGCTGGTGCTCTAAGCAATGTCAGAATAGCTGCCAGGAAGAAAAGTAAAAAAAAAAAAAAAGATGCATAGAAAAGAGGAAGCCTGGCTATTTGTGGTTTTCAAACACTGTATTTTAGCCAGTGACCACTTTAGACTTCTATGGGGCTTCCTTTTCCTCATCTATATAAAAGGATTCTTGGTATCGTTTGCTATTGTAGAGTAGTGATGAGGGCAGGAGAGGACATACATATAGTACATCAGTTTTGTCAGTCAGCTTGGAGAAACAGGATCTTGGATTCTCAGATGTGGAAAGCAGAGGTTTCCACTGAATTCTGGAAAGGATTAGGAATAAGTTGGCCTCTACCACTATAAGGCTAATATATAATATATATATAATATATATATATAAAGGAATAAGTTATATATATATATATAAAGGCCATATAATATATAAGGCTATATAGCTATAAGGCCAACTGGGAGCTACAGTAATCTTTTTTGGGGGTGGGAGTTGAGGTAGGTCTTCACTCTAGCTCAGGCTGACCTGGAATTCACTATGTTGTCTCAGGGTGGCCTTAAGCTCGTGGCAATCCTCCTAACTCTGCCTCCCGATTGCTGGGATTAAAGGCGTGAGCCACCAATGCCTGGCATTACAGTAATCATTTAAGATATGTTTCTGAGACTGTCAACTGATCAGAAAGTTCTTTTTTTTTTTTTTTTTTTTTTTTTTAATTTGAGAGAGAGAGAGAGGAGGAGAAAGAAAGAGGCAGATAGAGAATGGGTGCTCAGGGCCTCTAGCCACTGCAAATGAACTCCAGATACATGTACCCACTTATGCATCTGGCTTATGTGGGTCCTGGGAAGTTGAACCTGGGTCCTTTGGCTTAGCCTTAACTGCTAAGCCATCTCTCCAGCCCCTGATCAGGAATTTCTGGTGACAATTATAGCCTGGCATTAGTATTGCTACAGAGCCACAACCTCCCTAAAACCTTGGAGGGAGCATTGTAGAGCTACCCTGGGGACGAGATCTCTCAGAGGACCACCACCTTCTTTAAGACATGGACAGAGCACCAGAAGAGCTGCCCTGAGGGCTGTAGATCTCAGAGGACCACCACCTTCCCTAAGACATGGATGGAGCACCAACAAAGATGCCCTGAGGAATGGAGCTATCAGATAACAACCACCTTCTCTAAGACATGGAGGGAACACCTGCAAAGATGCCCTGACTGGAGATCTCAGAGAACCATCACCTTCTCTAAGACATGGAGGGAGCCTAGCAGAGCTACCCTGAGGACTGGAGCTCCCAAGCATCACTACCTTCTCTAAGTCATGGAAGGGAGCAGCAACAGAGCTGCCCTGAGGACTGGAGCTCTCTGTGTACTGGAGCTCTCCGTGGACTGGAGCTCTCCGAGGACTGGAGCTCTCCGTGGACTGGAGCTCTCCGAGGACTGGAGCTCTCCGAGGACTGGAGCTCTCCGTGGACTGGAGCTCTCCGTGGACTGGAGCTCTCCGTGGACTGGAGCTCTCTGTGGACTGGAGCTCTCCGAGGACTGGAGCTCTCCGAGGACCACAAGCCTGTGAAGGTCAACTCGGACACAGCAGCAGAGCAAGCTTAGAACAAGTCTGGCTTCTGAAAACCCAGGGTCTTGTCCTTTGGGGTACGTGGGTTGGGTCCCCTGGGTATTTAGAATTACCCTAGTGACATATTGAGAAAATATCATTTCTAGAAATGAGGCCAAAGAGAGTTTTGCCAAATTGTAGATAAATAGGAAATCTCTTCTCATGCTACTGACAGTGGCTGTTGAGATTGGTAAAGTAAGCATTGAACTCAGGATAATAACCCTGTGCTCCTAAGGAAAAGGGTTGGTGGTGAAGTGGCTGCCCCATCACTGGAAAGATCACTGGGGAAGCTAGGCCACTTGTGGTCACACCCTCTGTCATCATGGTGTCTCAGAGACCTGCTCAGGCATTGGAAAAGTAAAGGTAAATGGGAAGGACAGTGAAAATTCAACTCTCTGTTGCGAATTTGATTTATTTTCATTTAGTTGCCTTTATGTGAGTTTGCATTTATCCACACAGAGAGAACTACAGAGATATCCATACTTATGCATGAAATATACATAACATGTTGAAATTTTGAAGTTGGTGTTTAATGGAGGGAAAACTAAATTGCTTGTGAAGATTTGAGAGTGAATTTGCTTAGCTTTAGAAAGAAAAGAATTAAAATAACAATTCTAGGGGCTGGAGAGATGGCTCAGTAAATAAAGCACTTGCCATGAAAGCCTAATTGCCTAAAACCCCATTGAAGGCTGGATGCGGTAACATGGGCTTCTGTGATTCCAGCGCACCTAGAGCAAGAAGGGAAGCAGAGACAGCAGAATCACCTAGACGCTTGCAGGACCATTAGCCAGGGGAATCAACAGAGTGGTGAACAAGAACTCTGCTTCAAACAAGGTAGAGGCCAGGACTGACAGTTGTGATGTCCTTTGTCTCCCATAAGTGTACCTTGGCTTCAATCTCCAGGAAAACACACATATACTTTGTAAAAAAAAAAAAAAAAAAAAAAAACTAGAATAGAACGTGGTACTTGATAAATGTTTCTGCAGGAGAGTACATTCTCTTATAAGGTAATTTTGAGCTAAAATCTTTAAACTGAGTAGTGCAACTACAGAATTTATTTCTTTGGCAACAGCTCTGAACATTATGACTCAAGGCCTTGGAGAATTTCAAAAGAAATACTGAGCTTAATATATTGAATGTCCCAGCATTAAAAGTAGAGCAATTCTACTAGAAATTTATAGGAACGTGTACATTCTGAAAAATAAAATGAATGTAAATGGGTCATAGTAATTCATTCCTTGTGCTGATGCAATAGGTTAGGAACCTCCATTAAGCTAGCTTTGAAAGTATGTGTTGAGTTTAAGGGAGGAAAGTACAGGCCCTTTGAGCAACTACAAAGTAGTTGGTAATGTCAATGCCAGATGAGTAGGGCCTCGACAGCCTACAGCTTCCCACACAGCTCATAGCAGCCTCCCCCGACACTCCCACTACTGTCTGCGTAGGAGTTTATCTTTCCTAGCAATTACTATAGGTAGGGTAAAAACTACATTGATAAAAATCACTTTCAAAGTTACTTTCAAAGTTATTTGAAGAGTAATTTTTCACAAATCATGGGTCATGACTCATAGTTTAAAGACCTATCCAGTAAGCATTTAAATCATTTCTTTGGGCTGAATTTTCTCACTGTATAAAGATTGCTTTCGTTTCTCTTCTCATTATTGTAGCACTTTTCAGATGGAAAACTTCATTTCAGCCTCTGAATTCACTGATTCTATGATACTTCCCCTAAAAAGAATTTTTATGAAGCCTCTTAAGATTGTATGAAACAGTTTAAGGTATTTAGAAAGAATTCAAAGTAATAGAAGAACTTTAGATCAGAATCTCTTAAACTTTCCTACTTGTGGCCACTTTCTGTCTGAGAAATTTTTATGTGACCTTGGATATATAGATATATGAAGTAAGTATACAAATTTAAATGTTTACTGATAATAAATCATGAAGAAATTTATTTTAAAATAATTATTTGTATACATAATTTTACCATTTATTAAAGATGAAAGCAATTTTTCATATTAATGGATGGACGTGTTTGTTTACTTTTATTTAAAGAATGAATTTTGGGGGGCTGGAGATATGGCTCAGCAGTTAAGGCACTTGCCCGCAAAGACGAACAAACCAGGTTTGATTCTCCAGTACCCAACGTAAAGCCAGAAACTCAAAAGTATTGCATGCACCAGGGGTTTGTTTGCATTGGCTAGAGGCCTTGCCATGCCCAACTCTCTGTCTGTCTCTCTTCTCTCTCTCTCTTCTTGCAAATAAACAAATAAAAATATTTTTTTTTTTTAAGAATGAAATCTTGGCTGAATATCTCATACTGCAGGATGTAGGCATCTTCAATGTTATATAGAGTTGATCCATATTTTGGTGTAATGATTATCATTGCTGAGAACATGGCTTTGCATAACTATGTAATATAAGATGACAGGAGTATGTTGAAGACCATTTCAGAAAGTGTTGGGAATTACGTGCTAATCCAAGCCAAAATTTATTTAATGATTATTCTTGCAAAATGTCAGCCATTCAAATAGCAGTTTCCCAAATCAAACATCCGAACACAACACACTCCAAAGTTATAATAACCTATGTATGCTCAGAAATGATGGTAGGAAAATATTTTTGTAATTAGCCAATATGTTTTTATAGCAGCAGAGACTTTGTGTCAACAATAAAAACACTGATCTATGTTACAGAACATATAACAGCTTCCAACCTGGACCAAGATGTTTCAGGCAGAGTTGGTCTGCGTTGTGTGTGTGGCTTCAACGGTGCAGTGCACAGTGTGAGTGTTGTGTGTTCAGAACCAAGACTCCTATGCGCCTTGGTTCCTGGTGCAACATGGTCAAACACAGCCAGAAACTCCTCAGTCATTCTATGTTTGAGGTTGAATTGATTTTTGGTTGTTATACTTCTAATAATACTTTACAGTTCTCAATATTTTCACAACTCCCATATTCATATATGTGACCCACAGTTCAGAAGCGGGGCTTAGACAACAGTTAAGGGGCAGACACAGAAACGATGTACTTTGGCTAATGTTGGTGAACACCAGCCCTAGCTAGAACTGTGGGAACTTGAGCAAGGCTGGGTGTTCCTATTCTGGTGTATGAAAAAAATGAGAATGGACAAATTGTGTGCCATTTAAAAAAATGAGAACCATTTCCTTATGTTTTAGTTTGGGTAATTAAAGTACAGGCAATTTTAGAAAAGCCTAACATAAAATAGACCCTATAGCTGGTATGAAAATAACTCTTTCCTGAAATCAAGAAGGCGCTTTCTGGATGCAGTTCTCATGATGTGGGATCAAGGACGCAGAGCTCAGTGCCTGAGCTTGGAGCCCGCCTTGAGTAGACACTCTCACAGAGTGTCTCCTTCTGTTTTCCCCACACGAAAAATCTCCTAATGCACTTCTAAGTAAATTAAGTAAAACATCAGTTTCTACAAGTTTTGGGAGACTGGAAAACTGTTGACAGGAAAAAGAGGGGGTGAAAATTCCTATTACTGAAATGTATAATATAAAGGCAATTTAGATACTACAGAAAATAATTTCAAATAACATTCTAAAATAATATTTAGTCTTTCTCTCATTTTGTTATTACAGTAAAATTCCTCTAATGATTTGGTGCCGATAAATTATATGTAATCAAAAACCTGTTTTAGCTTTACATTTTATTTTTCAGTTCCTGGTTTAGGAGTAAATCAGGTTTATTAATATCTCTGTTAAAGAAGCATTATCTATAAATACAGTTTAAAATGTGATATATGAAAATTGATTGGGTATAACAATATGTGCTTTTTATGTGTATGTGGAAGGGCTCATAGATGTATAATATACTTATAACTAGGGATTCCTGGCAGAATTATGATTTCAGGAAGGGAAGAAGATGAAAGGAGAGTAGGCCAAGGCTAACACAAAGGAAATAATTGGGAAGACTGGGATACTGCTTCGAAAATCCCTGGGGTATTTTGAGCTATCCAGAGGCTCCGTGTTGGTGCACAGTAATAATGTGCAACAGATATGGCATCATAAGGAAGCAGGCTGTCTCAGGACTTTTCTCAGGCTTGCTGCCATCTCCCCTGGGTGCTTCTACTCAGCATCAGCATCACTGGATCTCTAGCAATTCTTCTAGGCCCCTGGGCTCCTCAATATCACTTTTAAACTAGAAAATTGACCTTTGGCATTAGCCAAAAATAAAAAATAATAATCTTCAAGGTATAGTTCCCAAACTTACATTTGAAAGATCTCAACAATTTAATTCACTCATAGGTAAGTTGATGAAAAATACATTCTGTAAATTCATTACAATATGATAAAGTAAGATATGTCACCTCTGATTAAAATAATAACTTATTGACATTTTCCTATTTAATACTGAACTTTTTCCTTTACCCAATACTGTGTGTGTGTGTGTGTGTTTGTGTGTGTGTGTGTGTGTGTGTAATGATATGTGAGCAGAACAATGGCCCGTGCCAGGCATCTTGTAACACATTCCTAAGGTTCTGCAGACACTCCTCAACATCATCCTTCATTGTCTCAAACTTTTCCTGTTGTCATTGCATGAGTGAGATCATGGGGAAAGTAGAGCCTCTCCTGACTTTCAATTGATATTTTCATCACCAAGGTAAAGATTTCATTGAAGGTTAATAGCAAGAGTAAATATTTGTCATGTGGCTTAGTTTTTTTAATGAGTTAACACTTACCTTTTGATGTTTTTAAAAATGCGTACTCTTCCAGGCACAGTGGTGATCACCTTTAAATTTGGCATTTAGAAGCTGACATAGGAGGGTCATTTAGGACCTGGGCTACAGAGTGAGTTTCAGGTCAGCCTCATTAAAAAAGAAAACTCCAAACCTTATCTTTTCTCCAAATCTTCTGTAATTGTTATATAGTTTTAAACTTCTTATTTTTATCTAATTTTCTGAAAAAACTTAGATTCCTTTCATTTTTTTCATATATTAACTCGATTTTTAATACTTATACATCTTGAAACATGTGCAATGAAACCATGATGCACCTAAGTGAGAGAGAAACTCATTAAATGTGCCTATAATATGTAGCATTATTAACTAATATTCTCTCTTTGGAGTGACTATGAGAGAGGTTATACAGTAGAAGAGGAATATCTATATATTTATCATCCATTTCCTCTGCTCATATCTATGAAATGCCTCCTATGTGCCAGGTATTGTTCTAGGTGGGGCCAGAAGTAAACAAAACAAAATTCTATCCTCTGGTGGAGCATAAGATTGATTGGAAAGAGACAGAGTATTAGTACTCAAGTGAAACTCAGAATGCGTCTTGGTGATAAGTAATATGAGAAAATGAAGAAGCGTGGCATTATGGGATTTGGTAACAGCAACATGCTCCAATGTATTGTTTCAGGCACAGCAATATGCCCCAGGGTTTCTTGGGGAAAATATTCCAGGCAGGGGAGCAGCAAGAATAAACACCTGGGGAAAGAATATGCTTCAGAAGAGAGAATGAGGTGAAAATAAGAAAGGGTAGATTACACAGGTCTCAGAAGCCTTTGTAAGGTTTTCTCACTCTGAGATGTTGGAAGGGATTGCATAGTTTTTAACAAGGGAATGTTGCTTCTCACTGTGTGTTTTCTTTCCTTGTTTTTAGTATTTTTAAAAGATTTTATTCTTATTTATTTATTTGAGACTGGAGGGGGAGTGAGAATGGGTTTGCCAGGGCCTCTAGCCACGTCAAATGAACTCCAGACGCATGTCCACCATGTGCAGCTGGCTTTTGGGGGGCCTGCAGAATCAAACTGGGATCCTTAGGCTTCACAGGCATGTGCCTTAACTGCTAAGTCATCTCTTCATCCCTTCACTGTGTTTTCAAGAATCCTTCCATATGTCATGCTGAGAATAGGCTACAAGAGGACCAGGCTATTTCAGACTCAAGACCAGGCAATGCGGAATCAAGCCAACAAGTTTGGTCAATGGAGTAGATGACCAAAATGTTTTTGATATGTGAAGCTGGATGGATCATGCTGACATTCAGTGAGATAAAGAAACCTGTGTGAGGAGGAACTAAGGCTTAGAGAGTAAGATCTAGAGTTCAGTTCATAATTATGTCACAGTTAAGATGCATATTCAATACCTGCATATAGACATCAAAAGGAGGTTGGAAGTTAAAGACCAAAGACCAGGTCAGATGTTGATTTGGGAAGTATGAACGATAAAGAGGATACTTAGAGGTTGAATTAGCTCTCCCAACATAGTGAGAAAAGTCCCCAGACTGGGCCCTGGGATGCTCCAATGTCAAAAAAAAAAAAAAAAAAGAAAAAGAAAGAAAGAAAGAAAGAAAGAAAGAAAGAAAGAAAGAAAGAAAGAAAGAAAGAAAATGAGAAATCAATGAAAATACATAAATACGAGTAGAAAGAAGTATTTGTTTGGCTAGGAAGAGGAACCCAAATATGGGGCCAGGGGAGCCATGTGAAGAAAACACGTGCAGGAGGAGAGATCTGTACAACAGTTTACAGGTATAAGCTTCCTGGAAATTTCCTACTGCTTTCTAAACTATGGACTTCATTTGGTGAGCTTGATAAAGGTTGTATTGTTGGATGTGGAGGGGAAATCTTCACCATACAAAACTGTATAAAGAGCTATGTAGATACATATAAGAGTCCATGAGTCAAAATGTTTTTTGTATTAGCCCAGTATTTTAAAGGTTAGGTGACCTCGGACTTGAGCCTTGATGAACCAAATGATCAAGATTAGAAACCAGCATGTCAACTGAATCACTGGTGAATCATGACAAGAACCATTTCACTAGTCTTAAGAGGTAGAAGAAAGCATAAGAGGATTTTTGTAAAAAAAAATAAACAGATAGTAAACATCAATATTATTAATCATATTAATAAGGGTTCCCAAACTCTTCTAAGATTTGTCTTCTCACTATCTCTCTACTTTCTACTGTTAAGCTATCACTACCCACAAAATTCCATATGGAATAGTATATGAAACAGTGTGTATCAGTTACCTTTTTGGTACTGGGACAAATACCTGACCAGAAGCAGCTGATAAGAGGAAAGTTGTTTATTTTGGCCTACTGTTTTGAGAGGAAGGTCCATGATAGCAAGGAAAATTGTGGTATGAACAGAGACTGGACATCTCTTCTGCCACATCAGGCTGGATACTGTAGCATAAGAATGAGGTGAACACTAGCAAGGAAAAGCTGGCTATATCATCCATATGGCCACACCCCCAACAACACACCTCCTCCAGCAAGGTTCTAATTGCCAAATTTCCACCATTTGGAGACCAAGCATTCAGAACACATGAGTTTATGGGGGACACCTAATTCACACTACTATATTCTGATTCCGGCCCGGCCCATTGAAACTCACAAGTCTCCATGATGTAAATTACAATGCACTGAGTTCAACTGTAAAACTCCCCATAGTTTTATTAATCCCAACACTGTTCAAACATCACCACAGTCCAAGGTCTCTTAACTGTTACCTTGTAAAAACCAATATAATATAATGGCACAAAGTAACCATTCATACCACAAAAGATGGCATTGGGTATAGCAAGAACCAATAAAAGATCTAAAACAAACAGGGCAAACATCAAAGCCTGTAGCTAAAATTACAGCATCTCTAATTAATGACAAAGTCTTTAGAGTTCCAGTTCTGCCCCTCTAGTTGGGCTGCTCACAGCTCAGGGAAACTCTATGTGGAGTTGGCAGCTCTATTTGGCAGCCATTTTATCACCCTGGTATCTCCAAAACATCTCGTCTCTACACTGAAAACTATGGTTCATTCATGTCATGGCTCCACAGGCCTCCACACAAGGACTTCAACAAACCTATATCACATGGCCCATTGGCCATTTCCAAAAATGAAATTGCACTGCAAATCCAGTGATACTTTGTTTCCTGCATTGTCATACCCATATAGTACCAGGTAGACTACCAAATTCATAAATATAGGAAGAAATAAAGCCAAGTCTGAAGAGCAGGATACTCCTTCAGCGTCCAGGCTGCCACTTCTTTAAAACTTTTTTATTTTTATTTATTTGAGAGAAAAAGAGAGAAAGGCAGCCAGATAATGAGAGTGAGTATGGGCATACCAGGGCCTCCTACCACTGCAAAGTAACTCCAGAGGCATGTGTCACTTAGTGCATCTCGCTTTATGTAAGTACTGTGGAGGAGAATCCAGGCTGTCCAGCTTTGTAAGCAAGTGCCTTTAACCACTGAGCCATCTCTCCAGCTTGCCCCTTATTTTCAAGAGTCAATATTCTTTCTGCATCCCAATCTCAATGGTGATAATCTCTCAAACAATTGCAGCTCAATAGGCATGGTCTCCAGTCTGAAACGATCATTTCTTTCTGAACCATATCCATCTGCTCACACCAGTCTGTTTCTATGCATCACAACCCTGCACAAGTTCTCAGGACACATAATGGCTGCATTAAGCCTCTCACACAAGCTGCCTCTAACCCAGTCCAGACAAAGTTCTTTCTTCTCCTCATAGCCCAAACCTCACAAGCCACTTTTTCTGCATTCAGGTCTTACAACTCTGACCAAAATGGACCATCAAACTCTGCTTAGAGCACTACAAGGTATCTCTTAGACCATTTCAAATCCTTCCACATTGCCCCTGCACATCAGTTCCAAAAGCCAAAAGCCACAGGTTTCTGACAGCAATGACACTACTTCTCAGTACCAATGTTATGTCACAGGTACCTCCTCATTGCCTTGACAAACACCACACCAAAAGCTGCTTATGGGATGAAGGGGTTTATTTTGGTTTACAGTTTCTAGGGAAAACTCTTTGATGGCAAGGAAAAAGATGGCATGAACAGAGGCTTGGACATCACTGCTGCCACAGCAGGTGGAACACCACAAAGAAGACTGGCTGTATAACCCATAAGCCCACCCCCCAACCCCAACAACATGCCTCCTCTAGCAAGACTCCAGCTAAGGACATAGCATTCAGAACACATGAGTTTATGGGAGACATCTGAATCAAACCACTACACAGTGGTACATGAGATCAAAGATCCCCAAATGGTCAAAACCAGTGCCCAAGTAAAATGGCACCTTGAACTTTGTGGCAGCCTGCTCATTGAGAGAAATGTGTAGATGGCAGGAGTCCATACTACAGCCTACAAATAGCCAGAGGGATGCAGTGATATTGGAGCTTCAGAGGAGAGTTATCCTCTCTGACTCAAGCCCTGATATACCAAAAGATCTTTCACTGAAAAAGAGATATTCCAATTAACTAAATTGAAAACCACTGACATGTATTTTACAATACTACATAATCCAGGGTCTGTACTTACACAATCCCACCTTCAAGTCTTTATTTCCTAAGCAAGCACCGTGCACACTAAGTACAGCCATTCTTTGTAGTAAAAAAAAAAAAAAAAAATACAGTGAAGATTTATTCTTAGGAAATCTAAGCTTCTTCTCTGGCCATGCACACTATGAACCATATGGGGCACTAGCTAAGAGGTGATTCTCCATGTGGAAAATGACATCATTGAGATCCTTGCTTCTCTCCTCTGCCATCTCTTCTTGTGTAAACAGCTGCTTCAACCTTACAGTCTGATTCAGTTTGCCTCCAGTTGTTCCCATCAGTAATTGTTTTCTACAATTAGAAAGCATAGGCAAGCAATGTAATGTAAATTTACTAATGATTTTGTAGAAGACACTGATAGCTTATATTTTATGATACATAGCATTTCACACCCAAATTTTTATCATCTCTCTTCTCTATCCCCCATTCCCCTGGGAACTCTTAAATCTTTTCCTCTGTGAAGAGAAGACAGAGTACTCTCATCCTCCCAGTGTTTCAGGTGCCAGCCACTCACAGCCTTGGAGACTCCAAACAGCCTTGTTGAAACCTTAATTCAAAAATATTCAATCTCACCTAATGGAAACATTGGGGATGCAGCTAAGAAAGAAAATGTTTTCTTTGTTACTCATATTTAATTGATAGCTAAAGGTCAATTTTAAATAGTAGCTTTTATTTCCATAGATAAAAATAGGTGTAAACATTTTGTTTTTTCATGCCTAACATTTGTCAGATGATGCTGTACCCACAGGCAATAGAGCTATTATCATTCTTTAAGATGCAAGAACCTGTGAGAAGCTTTTCCAAAGGGTAGCTCTTATTTGTGGGCCATATGAGAATTCACACAAACAAGGTTTTACAACTTTCACTTCAGAAAAAAAAAAAGGTAAAAGATGGAAAAGAGAATTTTATAGTGATATTTCATAGCATTTATAAAAATAATTAATTGAGGGATTGGGAAGATGGCTCAGCAGTTAAAGGCACTGCTTGCAAAATCTATAGCTCTGAGTTCAGTTCCCCAGTACGCACATAAAACTGGAGGGCTGAAGAAATCCTGGCCTGCTCAAACTCACCCTGTCTTTCTCTCTCTCTCTCTCTCTTTCTCTTCTCTCTCTCTCTCTCTCACTCTCTGAAATAAATAAAAATATTTAAGACAAGAAAGTGAGTTAAGTGGAATTTTCATGGTGTTGTATAAAAGAAGTGAAGGGTCACTCTTATCCAAAAGAGGAAGGGACAGAAAAAGAGGAAGGATCCAGTTCTCGGAGGTTTAAGACTTTTCATGAGAAAAACTCGTCATGTGGATTTTGATCTTTTAATAATATTTATCTCTAGGTCCAAATTGATAGACATTTAACTTAATGAGCAGAACAAAATGGGCTTACATGGAATTTGCATATTTTAATAATATTTATCTTTAGGTCCAACTTGATAAACAGTTAACTGAATGAGCAGAACAAAATGGGCTTAAATGGAATTTAGGTCTGTAGTTACTGATCCTTCTGTTGCTGGCAAGGATATTTTTATCGCATTTACTGCTATATCTTGCTACATGCACCATGTTCTCTGTGTTTGTAAATTCACACTCTCTAATTTCACTAGTGTAAGACAAAGGTAAACACCTGGCAGCGTACAGCAGTCCTAAGTAAACAGAACTCCTCTCGGAAGAACATTTAGAGCGCACTGGCCTGTGTAGGTTTTTTTTTTTTAATGTTTTTTTTTATTATTATTTTATTTATTTTTGGAGAGAGACACAGAGAGAGACAGAGAGGGAAGAGACAGAGAATGAGCATGCCAGCAGTCTCAGCTGCTGAGAACGAAATCCAGATGTGTACGCCCCCTTGTGGGCAAGTGCAGCATTGCGCCCTTGCTTCACTTTGCATCTGGCTAAACGTGGGACCTGGAGATTGGAACCGCTGGAGATTGGAACCAGACTTCTTAGGCTTAGGAGGCAGGCGCCTTAACCGCTAAGCCATCTCTCCAGCCCCTGTGTAGGTTTTTTTAAGGGACAAAACAGGGAAAGGGAGGCAGTTTAGTTTTTCATTTTTCCTCTATTTGAATCTTACTTTATCCTTTTCTCACATTAAGATTTTAATCTAATTTCATGTTTATGTCTGCTAAAAAAGAAGCTATCAACCAATTTACTGACTGATATTAACACTCCAATGCTGATGGTAGATGCAAGATGTGAGAATAAAGCCAGGTGTGGTGGCGCCCTCCTTTAATCCCAGCACTTGGGAGGCAGAGGTAGGAGGATCGCCTTGAGTTCAAGACCACCCTGAGATTGCATAGTTAATTCCAGGTCAGCCTGGGCCAGAGTGAGACCCTATCTCAAAAAATAAAGGGGGGGGGCCTGGAGAGATGGCTTAGGGGTTAAGGCGCCTGCCTGCCTCCTAACCCTAAAAACACTGGTTCCAATCTCCAGCGGTTCCAATCTCCAGGTCCCACGTTTGGCCAGATGCAGTGACACAAGGGCGCAATGCCACACTTGACCACAAGGGGGGGAACACATCTGGATTTCGTTCGCAGCAGCTGAGACACTGCTCTGGCGCCCATCTCTGTCTTCATCTCTCTCTCTCTCTCTCTCTCTCTCTCTCTCTCTCTCTCTCTCTCTCTCTCTCTCTCTCTCTCTCTCTCTCTCTCTCTCTCTCTCTCTCTCTCTCTCTGTCTCTCTCCAAAAAATAATAAAAATAAAAAGTTTTTTTATTAAAAAAAGATGTGAGAATATCCCCCATGTCAGAGTAAAAGAACCATGACAGTTGGAGCTCAGAACTTTCAAAGGACAGACACAATGACTTAGACATAGTCTACCCCTTTTCTCAAAGATTACATGGAAAACTTGATAAAGACACCTGAAAATTGAGAAAGGAATTTTGTTCTACAATTTTACATTTTTCTTCCTAACTTTTTTATTTCTTATTTATTTGCAAGCAGAATGAGAGGGAGAGGGGTGGCACGCATGAGCATGCCAGGGCATCTTGCCATTGCAAACAAGACTTGTACTACTTTGGGCGACTGGCTTTACGTGGGTCCTGGGGAATTGAACCCAGGCCATCAGGCTTTTAACTGCTGAGCCATCTCTCCAGCCCCATGATTTTTAAAGTATTGCTATCTTCTTGAAGCATCTTCTCTATTCCTTACACATATAGTCTACTGATTGCTTAATAGATTAACATAAATTCTTAACCTAACTTTAAGATGTTAGCATTGAGATCACCCAGCTATAAGAGATTTCTGTAACAGCAAAATTGTACCACAGCTACATAGGTGTGGCCTTTAAAAGTCAAAGTTAAAATTAGTGGCACAGGTTAATGAACAGCCTGTTGGATCTACACATCTGGTTGACAAGAGATCTTGACGTGCAACCGTCCTAGTCCCGACTTCAGTTTGGCGCCATCTGGTGGCTACTTTCCACAAGTTTAACTAGCTTTGCAACACAGGTTATCCAGGAGCAGCCCCGTGGTTGTATGGGTCTCCGATTATTTAGACCCCTAGTTCACTCTCATTAACTGGGGAACATTAGTTATTGATCTCACCTTATCACCTGGTTCATGTTACATCTTATTTCCAAGACAAGCACTTTTACCTGTTCTCCTTCAGGACAGTAAAAGGAACCAATTTTTACTTCCTTCATAGCAGAACTTAAATTATTTTAGTGTTAAAAAAAATTATCTTAGTGTTGAATTGTTGAGGAGTTTACATTAATGTGAAATGTCACAGAGGACAATAGCAAGATTCTGGAACATGGTCTCTGGTGATTCCTCCATGCTTTTCCAGCTTAAAAAAATGTTTAAAATGGACTCAGTCGAAACTGCTTTGATGAGTTTTTAGTGCCCTAAAAAAAAACCAACCAACCAACCAAACAAACAAACAAACAAAAGGACTCAGCCAGAATGGGTTTTAGGATGTATGTTCTGCCCTTGGGCATTGATTCCTATGGTTTGGAATTCCTCTGCATATGTCCCTTTGTATGAAATAATTGGGTTTTCACTTGAGCTCTCTCCATGGAGAGAATGAAACCAATGCCGTTTTCACCTAGGCCTGATTTGGGAACATTTTCCAAAATTTTTAAAAGAGGAATTTCTTTGGTAAAGATATATTTTAAATCACTATGAGACTTTTCATGCCAAAATTATAGACAAGTTAAAAGTTGCTTACAATCTTACCACCCCCAAATCAAGTTATGTTTTCAAAGGAACACATAAATGTGTTTCAAAAAGTCAAATAGTGGGCTGGAGAGATGGCTTAGCGGTTAAGGCACCTACCTCCTAAGCCTAAAAATGCTGGTTCCAATCTCTAGGTCCCACATTTAGCCAGATGCAGTGACACAAGGGCTCAATGCCACACTTGACCACAAGGGGGCACATGCATCTGGATTTCATTCGCAGCAGTTGAGAGGCTGCTGGTGAGCCCATCTCTGTCTTCCTCTCCCTCTCTCTCTCTCTCTCTCTCAAAAAAAAAAGTCAAATAGTGCCAAGAACATTAAGATGAAACAGTAGTTATCTGTCTTTTCTCCCCTCAAATGATCACTGTTAAGTATCATGATGTTTCTGCTTTCATCTTTTAATTTTATGAAATGCTGAAATATCCCCAGATACTCCTTTCTTCACTGACAGCATGAAAAACTTGTATATGTTTTGGGAACATAATATATTTTGGAAATCTTACCTTGTTAACACATATATACATGCATCTATCTTATTAAGAGAATTATAGGGAGAAAAGTCATTCACTAGCTTATCATGGGGAGAGACTGTGGTTAGAGACAGTGCTAAATCATCTCAGGTCAGCTTGGCTTCCATAACCAAAGCAAGCAAGCAAGCAAGCAAAGAAACAAATAAAAAACAGAAGTGACTTTTATAATAGAAATTTGTTTGCCTGGGAAGTTGAAGAGCAAGGTGAAGCTGAGTTCCTGCAGAAGGTCCCCTTCAGGGTTTGCAGAAGAGTCTATCATTGTGGAGAGGGGATCTCTTCTTTTAAGGACACATCCCATCATACTGTCTTGACCCTCATGATTTATTTCCCTAAGGTTCCACTTCCAAATACCACCACTTGGAAGACTGAAGTTTCAACCTATGATTTTTGGAGAAGTAACTCCAAGAATTAGGAGTGAAGAACTGAAGAATTGTGCTAGCCAATCTGCAGAATGGCTCCATATTCTCCCTCTACTAGGATTCACATTCTTATTTGGTAAGCACCACATTGTATCTGGTTCACCCATAACATACAGTAGAAGTGACCTTATGACCCTCTGGGAACTGTAACTGGAACACTTGAGCTCATACTGCCTGTCACAACAAATGTGAATTCAACCTTTGCATTTTAGGCAGAAACTCTGAACCTGAGAAGGTTGTGGAAATTGCCTTCCATCTTAGCTCCAGCCAAGATGTTTTATGGGGTGTGGTAAACAAAGGCAGCCCATCACTCTGGAGCGCAGTCTTATCTCTCTAGTGTCATCCTTCATTGTTTGGATGGACTGGCTCAGGAACTTATGGATACTGAATGCAGTTATTGTCTTCCATTGTCAGCCCTGTGCTCCTTCAGGTGATCTTGGCTGGAGAGCTAACTCAGAAAACAACATGTCATTAACAATGTGCATATGATATCATTAATAACATGTACATGTGATTCATTTCTATAATATAGAATAAAAATGTGCCCTATCCATCCTTTATCAAAATGCAGTAAGAAAAGACACTGTAGAACATGCTTGTAATCCCAGCACATGGGAGGTGAAGAGAAGAATATCAGTAGTCCAAGGTGGTCTTTGACTACACAGAGTTTGAAAGTAACCTGAGGTACCTGAGATATTGTCAAAAAAAAAAAAATGAAAAAAAAAAACACTAAAAATTGCCCATTCCATCCAAACTGGAGCTGCTTACTCAGCCTCTATCTTATCTCATTAATCCCTCATGAGACAGATAAGCAGTAGACCTGCAAGAGATGAATGCTTCTGTGCACATCATGTCAGTAGCCCTGGATAGATGCTAGCACCCTCATATTGGACTTTCTGGTCTCCAGAACGTCTTCCCCCACCCTGCCAAATGCACTTCTCTTCCTCAAAAATGACTGTGCCTTTGTTATAGCAACACAAAAAGGACTAAGAAAAATAACTAGTAAAGGAAGTCCCAGCATAGAAAAAGAAATGCCATTGCAAGGATGTATTGGTCACTTCTTTAGTCAGATGATGGTCTTCCCAGTAACATTGTTGGAGGCACCTCATGAAATGTGCATAAGAGCTGCCAATCTAAGGTATGAAAACAGGAAGCATTTCCATCATCCTCATTCTTTCTAGATCAGGTATGTTTTGCGGATGTTCACTCTCCAGCACTTCCAGGTTACACATGTATGAGAACCAAATGGGTCCCCATGAGCTTCACATAAAATATCATAAGGTCCATGCTGTAAGCAAGGCTGTTGGGCTGAGCCTGTGGAAACAAGGGCATAGTTTGCTCCAAATTATGAGGATAGGTGTGGACAACAAATATTTGGTATGACAATGACAATATATAGCATAAGATATTTTCTTGTAACCATCCTTTTCAGAGATCTATATGTCCATTTTTACAATAATTCCCTTTTGCAGTTTTTTCTTTTAAATAGTGAAATTAAATACACTTTTAACTTGATACCATGCTAAATTTTGTTGTTACTGTTTCTATGGCTTACTTCTATATGAATTTATAATTTTAATTGAGAAAATTTTTTTTTTTTATATTTAAATCCACCGATGAACAAAAGATCACATATTCTACCTGATACCCAAAGAAATTAAACTAGTTTCCACAATGTTAGCCCACATCTCTCAGATATGTTAGGGTAAAGGATTAAATAAAAGCAAAAGAAATTCAGGACTTTGGGGGGGGCATTATGAACTGAGATAAATCACTATTTCCTTTTGCAAATCATAAACTGCAGCTGAACTCAATGGTGAGAGATGTTTAATGCACTTTTTCTTTTGGATTGGATTTTATACTAATTTCCTTTGATTATGTAACTTTTCAAAATTGCCCTTCTATGTCTTTGATGTCATTCTTTAATGTCTGATGACATTATACTGAACCAGGGATAGTAAGACACTACTCAAATGGAGCACCTTGATTCTTGATTTTGAATCTTTTTTTTTTGTTTGTTTCTGAAATTAGATGAAGAGGCCTGTTGGCAGAAATAGTCTTTTAGAAAAAGGCAGTGTGACTCAACTTTTGAAATAGAAGCAGGTTCTCAGGCACCAGGGTGGTGGGGTAGATAGAAAGGACTCATTTCAGTAGAGTACAGGAAGTTACTTAGTGTTGTTTATGAGTCAGAAAAGGGCAAAATAAGCTATGTTTGAACTCTCTTACAGCTTCACCTATAAGCTGATGTTCAATGTGCATATAAAACATACATGTCTGCACTTTTATTCACCTGTATTCCATGTACTATCTCTTCCTTTGAGCTCTATAGTCATTAGTCACTGCCACCTGAAACTTTGAACATAGAGTTTTCTATGTCAGAAATGATCTTATTTTTAAGATGGTTAAATATTTTCTTTTATTTAGGGTTCTTAATGGAATCTCATTAAATTGTCTACAGATCACATTGGATTGCTAAAACAAAAAAAAATCTATATTCCTAACACATCTTCTGTATAAGACACTGTATATACTATTTTATTTAATTTATAGTCAGGCAGTGTATCTCAAGCTGAAAATGGAGAATGTGAAAATGGGCTTAATTATTCTGAGATTTCCTCAGCATAGACTTGACAGAGGTAGCATTGTAGGGAAAGTTGTGTGTCCATATAATGTCTGATCTTTCTTATATACTCTATATCTTCTGATTCCTGGTCAGGTCTAATAATATAGCATTAGCTAGGTCAGTAGGTCTCATGCCACACTTTCTCTGACAAAAAGCAGTAGGGAACTCTGAAATTTACTCCAGTTCTAATATTTTATGTCTTTCAGACACTGACAGGTACACTGATTATCTTTGTCTCATTTTATTCTGTTTTACTTTATTTTTAAGGTGACTTCAATTTTTGGAGAGTGAAATTAAAAACACTAAGACCTATCCATAATTCCTATAAGTCTAGCAAGACAGTTCCATTTCAGACATGCATTGCTGACCCAGTCTTCAGAGATTTATGATTTCTTTAGGTTTTTTTTTTTAACTTTATTTATTTTTGAGAGAGAGAGACAGACAGAGAGAGGGAGACAGATAGTGCACCAGCAGTCTCTCAGCTGCTGTGAAGGAAATCCAGATGAGTGTGCCCCCTTGTTGGCAAGTGCAGCATTGCTCCCTTGCCTCACTTTGCATCTGGCTAAACGTGGGACCTGGAGATTGGAACTGGGTTCTTCGGCTTAGCAGGCAGGCACCTTAACCGCTAAGCCATCTCTCCAGCCCACTTTGGGTGTTTTAAAATGTCTGTCATGGGCAAGAGACCTCTCACAGTACGCATTAGGTAGGAATGAACTTAGGGTTATTTTATCTGACTTATGGTTCTTTATTGTGGTAAGCTAGAATGTCTTGGGAAACTTTTAGTGTATCCTCATAGGTATAGTTATTCCACTGGTAACAATAGAAAAGGACATGTGATCTCTTCTTTCCTTGTGTCTTTGGGAGGATAAAAAATTTGTAAAAGAGGGGAAAGCCCTATACTATCACCATACCACATTATTCCATCTAACCATAAAAGCAGCTTCTCCATGAATAAGTCTAGCAACAATTCTAGCAGTTTTAAGATAATTTATTTTTGTTGGGAGAGTTTTTTGGTAGAATAGCAAAAAATAGCCCTCCCAAATGCCACTGCTACTTAGAAGAAACAATAAACTCAACAGTGCTTTCCTTTTTGGAAGACAGATGTACCATTTTTCAAGAGATGCTTAGAACAGTTTGCATGAGAAGTTCCCCCCCCACACACACACACAAAAACAAATACAAACACTTTCTGAACAACTCCATTCTTTTTGGTCTATTAGCCAGTCCATGATTTGTAAAGATCCATTTTGATAATCAAACCAACAGAAAATGAAATTTTTCCAATTCCTGTGTGGAGAAATGACAAAAGGCAAATAACAATAAAATAAAAAATGATACAAGACATCTTAATGCAAAGATTCTTTTTTTAAAAGGTCTTTCTATGTTGTACAGACTGACCTTGCACTTATAGAGACAAGAGATTCTCCTATTGAACCTCCTAAGTGCTGGAACTACACCATGACCTGGCTGAGGAGATGTTTCAACTGATAAAGGAACTTGATTTAAAAGTCTGCCAACCCTGATTCAATACCCAGTACCCTCATAAAGCTAGGTTCACAAAGTTGAACATGTGCCTAGCTGGAGCTTGTTTGCATCAGCAAGAGTCTCTGACTCTCATTCATTCTCTCTCAAATAAATAAATTAAAAATATATATATTTTAATTTTTGTGATACTCCTCATCCATTGAGTGTGAAAAACATTAAGTTTCAGGTTTTGATGATATTTTGTTTTACAGTTACATTTCTATTCTGAAATTAGATATTGTGGTGGTTTGAATGTGAAGTACCACCATAGACTCATGTGTTTGGATACTTGATAACCAATATGTTTTTGCTGTTCAAGAAGACTGTAGAACCTTTAGGAGATGGATCCTTGCTGAAGGAAGAGTGCCGTTGGGGTGGTGAGGAGGTGTTATAGCCCAGCCATGTTCATCTTTCTTTCTCTCTCTATTTTCCTCACTGCTGATATGAGGATGTGTGACACAGACTTCCTGCTTGGAGTTTCCATGCCTTCCCAACCATAATGCAAAATTCACCTTGAAATTATAAGCCAAAAAAATAAACCCTTCCTTAATAATGCTTCTGGTTAGATATATTGTCCCAGAAATGAAAAAGTAAGTGATAGAGAAAATTGGGAGCAATTGGGTCATTGCTGTGATGAAAATCTGACCATGTGTCTCTTAGATTTTTGGAATTATGTTGTTGGAGGAATGTTGAAGGATTTTGAGCTTTGAATTAGAGAAGCCTTACACTTTTTTAGCAGAGCTTGATGGGCCATTCTCATGGGAATTTAGAAACAAGAAGGCCAATAGAAATGTAGACTTTGGAGACTTGGCTCATGATGAAGTTTCAGAGTGATAAAAGAACTCTCTGAGAATTGAGATAGAGGCAGTTTGTGTGGTATTCTGGCAAAGAATGTGGCTGCATTCTGCTGATGTCCTGAGAACTTGAGCAGAATTGAATTTGAAAGTAATGGACTAATGTGTTTGGTGGAGAAAAATGCAAGGCAGAATGACAGTGAATCTCTGGTTTGAATGCAAATCTATGGTTAGAAAAAGGAAAATACAAAGCCAAAAGATATGAAAAATATTTTTGACATGTAAAGAAATATAGGCAAGTTTGAAGTCCCAGGCACAAAAACTGTAGCTGCTTCTGCTTTGACTATAAAAGTTAAAGGGATAACCACATGAAACATAAGCCAATTGTTTTGCATTGAAATAATAGGAAAATAAGACCCAACTCACTGACAATTCTGTCTAGTAAGAATTTAAGTTCTTTTGAAAATAAAAGGACTGAAGGAAGAATGCTGAAGGCTTATCTCTGCTCCTTAAGGTTAGCATACCAATGCTGCTTTAACCATGTTTAAAGACCAGGCTTCATCTTGATTTGACAGTCAAACCTGGCAGCATCTCCCACTTGGTACTTGTTTTGGAAGAATGAAAGATTCAAGATTTAGGAGATCATGGAATGGATCAGAGTTCTGGAGAGCTGCTGAGGCTAACCATCATGAGATAGGGTCAAGGTCCCTGAAAATAAGCCCTGCATCAAGCTATGAAGGTAAACCATAAGTTGCAATAGAGACATCAGGATGTTAAGATACCACAATCATGGAACATATATTTGCCAAGGAAAGCTGCAGGCTCAAGGTGGATCCTACCTACAAGGAGTCTACAGGCAGTATAACTGGTGAGGCAGAACTACCTAATCCTTGTCGAGCCTAGAGGATTTCATCATGAGTCCCATACACTGGTTTGGTGTTTGCCCTGAGTCTTATTTTGTCCAATCTTTCCTTACTATGCCCCAGCCTTGCCTTTTGTAATGGGACATATGCTATTATATGTTTGAGGTATGTAACTTGCTTTTGGATTTCAAAGGGATCACACTTAAGAGCCCACATTTAATACTTGTGAACAGTGTTGGAACTGATAAAAAAACTATGGCAACTTTGAAAGTTGGACTGAATATATTTGCATCTTGAGATGTCCATGAGTCTATGGGGTCCAGGAGTAGAATGTGGTGATTAAAGTGTTAAATGTTTGCTACAAACTTATGGATTTGAATACTTATTCCTCAGCTGGTGGTGCAGTTCAGGAAGGCTGTAGAACCTTCACTTGGTAGAGCCTTACTAGAAAAAGCGTATCACTGTAACCAGCAGTGGGTCTTCAGGTGTTATAGACCAACCACATTAGTTGTCTTCCACTGTCTACTTCCTCCCTGCTGATGTGAAGATGTGGCACAGGCTTCTTGTTCAGGCCTACCAGGTCTTCCCAACAAGATTAGACACGTCCCTGCAAAACTAAATTAAACCAAAAATAAATCCTTTCTTTTCATAAGTTACTTCATAAGGTGTTTTGTCACAGTAGTGAGAATGTAACTAATACAGAAGCCAAGATTTAGTGTCAAATTGTGTGGACAATTTGGCTCAAAATAAATCTGAATCTAATCATGTTGGTAGCTGTACCTCGTGGCACATACCCATAATCCCAACTCTTGGAATGTAGAGACTAGAGGATCAGAATTTCAAGGTTATCCTTGTTTACCTAATGAGTTTGTGGAGGTTTGAATGAACAATGTCCCCAATAGATTTGTGTGTTTTTCATTAAGTGTATGGCACAGTGAAGTCAGGCCCTAGCCAGGCTTCCTGCTAGGAGGAACCAGGAGTAGTTTTGTGAAAGTGGCATTCTGCACAGGCCTGGCGTGACAACAGCTATAGCCCCATGCCTGCGAGCAACCTGCTGCAAGATGATCTGGCTGGAGACAGGCTGTCATTGGTCACAAGAATGGAACCACCCCATACCTTAAATACCCCTGCACTTCCCTGAATAAACAAGTCTATAGCAGCTCACCCTCTGCCTGCTTTCACCTGACTCCCAGTGTCTGTGTCTTGACTCCGTGCCTCTCACCTCCTGCCCAGCTTAGACCCTGTATCCCCTCCTAGGCTGGCCCTAGGAGGGACCCCAACATCTGGTACTCAAACAGTGACCCTCTGTCCCTCAGCATTGGCAATACGCCCCCACCTTGATCATCGGTAAGTAGGCCCCTTTCTGTTCTGTGTGTGTGTGTGTGTGTGTGTGTGTGTGTGTGTGTACATGCATACGTGTTTTCCTTCCAGTGTTGGGCATTGAACTCAAGGCTTTGTGTATGAGGTAGAATCTCACTATATAATCCAAGGTGGCCTTGAACTTTCTATTTTCCCAATGTTGGAATTATAGGCATGAACTACAGCACCTGGCTTTCTTAACATTTCTCTTTTTTTTTTTCCTGCAAATGTTATTATTATTATTATTGTTATTAACAACAACATATGTTGTATAGTTATGTCATGTGTTAGTACCTTCTTTTCCCTTGTACCTGCCCCCAATCTGCTGGGGACCCTCCTCAGTGGGGTTACAGGTATTCTCCATGGAGTTGTGGGTTATAGACTTGTGGGAGCAACAGGCAGTTATTTGGGGTAGAGGGAATGCCTCTGGGTATGATGTCTCATCCTGTGGCTCTTACAATCTTTCTACCCCCTCTTCCACAAAATTCCCTGAGCCACGGTGAGTGTGTTTTAAGTCTACTTCAGTGATGACCTTAGGAACCTCTGGATCTCTGCCTTGGTAGGTGTTGAATATCCTCAGGGTCTTTCTCCTTCACCCTGGTGCTGATTGTCAGGTTCAACATGGAAGCAGCACTCTTGCTCATCTCCCCAATTCCTCTGTGATTTCAGCTGTAGCTTGGCTGTAGTGCCAGGGGTAGTTTATGTCCTCTACCTCCCTGTGCCCCTCCAGAGCAGGGGATCCCAGAGTTGGCAACTCAGGTGTCTTTCATTCACAAAGGCAGAGCAAGGGTCCTGCTTCCTCATCATGCTTGCAGGGTCCAGGCAGCCCCAAACCAGCAGGAGAGGAACCTAGAAACTGGGAGGTGGAGGGAGAGGAACAAGAAGATCTCCTTGTTCTAAGACCTTTCTAGTACCTAAGATCAGATGGAGACAGTACAGCTACCAGCATGGTTTTCAGAGTCTTGGTGTGTGTAGGCTCAGTTTTTCCTTCTTATTTGGGACATCTATGGTCTTCTTTCTTGTTGGGCTTTGCTAGTAACAGGCTGGACCAGTGAGGAGGCTGGCCTAAACTATTGGACATGGCCAGGGGCCCTGGGCTGAAGGGTCACAGCTGGCCCTCTGTCAGGGGTCCCTGGCGACGGTGATTGCCTTCCCTATGTTGTAGGGTGTAGTGAGCTGTCATCGCCCAGAGTGGGCAGAACTGGCAAGGTGCTCCCCCCAGACCCGAAAGGCTCTGACCATTCCATAAGTCAGACTTTGCCCCCACAGTTCCTGACCTGTGGCTAGCTGCCCAAGAGACCCTCATGTGGCTGAAGTCACATAGCCTTCTCACCCCCCACAGTTCTGAAGTCACAGCCTCCTGTTAATCTCTTCCGCCCTTCCCCCTACCTTCCCTTATCCTTCCCCCGTAGCTTTGAAGTTACTAGTCCTTCCTCTATCTAGATAACAGCCCATAAACTATGCATCCGAATGCCATACAGTGTGTACATGTTGTCTCAACCTTCCCCAAGTGTTTATAAACCCACCCACCCTTTCAATAAACGAGTGCTGTCCATCAGACAGTCTCCCGGGTGCTCATTGCCCGTCATGTGTTCGTATGTTCGGTCGCACTCATCCGCCCAGCCAGAAAGACCCTTCCAACTCTTCTCTCCCTCCCCCGGGACGTCTGTGGCCAACGACCCCCAGGGAACGGGAATGGCACAAACCCCACAGCATGAGACCAACACTTTCTCATACAAGTGGTTAGCAAAATGTTGTGAATGGCTTTGGGATAACCTATCGGATTGTGGTGTTGCTTCCCGGGAAGACATGCCCATTATCTTGAAATAATAAGTTACTGTAATGTGATAAGGTGGGGGTGGGGGTGCTGACAAACTGAAGAAAAGAAAACCAAGAAACATTTGCTGCAGGTTGGTCAGTATCCTCGAGAATACCTCTTCCCCCTCATTCTCCTCCCTTGATCTTGTATAGGAGACAAAGAGACTGAAGTGTACATATGCAATGTTCTGCAGTTTGGGGCCTCAGTCTTTGGTTGTGAAAGCTTTGTAGGTAGGAAAATTCTCTCTGTCTGAGAATCCCAATACAATACCTCTATACACACACACACACACACACACACACACACACACACACACACACACTGCTCATGCTAACTTTGGTGATCCACATCTCCAGCTTAAATATTTTTATTTCTTTATTTGCAAGAACAGAGAGAGAATGGATGTACCAAGGCTCCTTGGCATTATAAATGAAATGCAGACACATGTACCATTTTGTGCATCTGGCTTTTTTGGGTACTGCAGAATCAAACCCAGACTGTCAGGCTTTGCAAGCAAGTGCCTTAACTGCTGAGCAATCTCACCAGCCCTTGTGTTGACTATCTTTTGTGCCTCCAAATGAATTTTAAGATTGATTTTCCTGTACTTGTGAAGAATGGCATTGGTGGATTTTGATGAGGACCACACTGAATCTGTGAATTGCTTTCACTAAGATCACCATTTTCATTATATTTATTCTTCCAGTACAGAAGCATGGGACATCTTTCCATCTTCTAATGTTGTCTTCAAGTTCTTTCATGAGTGTTTTAAAGTTTACATTATAAAAGTTGTTCATTTTCTTGGTTAGGTTTTGTTTAGTTGTTTATTTGTTACTGTTGTGAATGGAGTTGAGAGTGGACTTGGAGCTGACAAGCCACCTGCATTTTGAGTTTGATGTACTGCTATAGGCTCCACAGCTAGAGTCAGGGCATGGGCTCGAAGATGCAACCACCATGTGAGATCCCAGTCCTGGATGTGTGCTGCAACCCCAGACTTGCTCCCCACCCAAGGTGAATAGGCCAGTGCAACTGTGGTAGGCTCAGACAGCATGCATTTGGCACCTCATCCACCCTCCAGACCATGTTTCAGGGCATATGGAAGATAGGAAGGTAGATCAAGGGGCACCCTGATGCCCTAGTTGACTGAAGAGAGACCCAGATTTCCATCCCCTGAGGATGCATCTGAGGATATGAGATCTGGAGGGGGCCAAGGAAGCAGCCTTACATCAGGCAAAGCAGACAAATGTACACCTGGCTTGATGAAGGGAAGAAGCTCCTTGGCAAGAGGGACCAACGAGAAGATGCTGAATGGGATCCTTCACTAGCATAAGGGGAAGGAAAAGGGAAGTGGGTGACCCTATAACCTCTACCCCATCCTGGAGCCTGCTCAGACTGATTCCCATCTCTGGGACTTCTCCCATACAAATTGGAGCATTTGTTTTAATAAAAAATTACCTTTATTTTTTCCTTATCTGCATCTCTGTCTGTCCTGAGCAGAGCATCCAATTCTTTGTTCAACCTAACAAATGAACCCAAACTTGTAGATGGGTAGATGACACCAGAGGACTCTGACATCAGAATTGCTTCCCTAATTTCTTGCTCAGCTTATTTATTACTGGTATATAGGAAAGCTACAAATGTTTGTATGTTATTTTATAACTTGCTATTTTACCAAAAGCATTCTAAGAGTTTTCTGATGAGTTTGTTAATGTATCTTTTGTATAAAATAATATCATCTGCAAATATGGATGCTATCACTTCTGTTTTTTTTTTTTTTTCTATTTGTATCCCCTTTATTGTCTTCTCCTGACTTAGTACTTGGGGTGGTTTGAATGCAAGTGTATGTCCCCCATAGCCTCAGGGTTTTTTGTTTGTTTGTTTTTGAGGTAGGGTCTCACTCTGGCCCAGGCTGATCTGGAATTAACTATGTAGTCTCATAGTGATCCTCATACTCCCAGGTGCTGGGATTTTTTGCCTGAAGATTTTTCTTTTTAATGGAACAAAATATACTTACATACAAAAGGTGCTGGATGAGGTTTCACTGGGGGTAGATCATTTAATCCAGCCCTAATGTGTGGAAAGACCAGTTTGATCTCAGGCTGTTGGAGCTCTGGCTGTTTGTGTTTGCTGGCTATTGGTGATGTCTTTGGCTTTTGCTATAATCCCTGAGCCTTGGAGGGTGTAAGGTGTTTCAGTGCTTCTTCCATCCCTCATGATGGAGTTTCCCCTGGAATCTGTATGTCTGAAATAAATGTAGTATTTTCCAGGCCATATAGCTGTACATTTAGACAAGAGCATCATATTTGTGAACCAGCAACAAAGAAGTAAATGCAACAGTAAAATTGGTAGCAGAAATGGGGTTACTGCTGCAATGAATCTGACTATGTGGGTTTTGGTCTTTTGGAACTAGTTTCCAAAGGAATGTGGAAGGGTTTGGTATTTTGACTGGAGAAGCCTTGCAGTGCTGAGGGAAACCAGAGCTTTAATGGACTATTTTTGTGAGAGTTTGGCCAACAACTCACTAAATTCAGGCAGAGAAATGTGAACAGTCTACAGCTTCTAGATGTACCATTATTGAACTTTCAAAGTCTTATTCACAAGAGAAAAAATTTTGTTGGAACTAGACTACTGGCATCAAGGCTGGCTGCATTCTTCCTCCCATCCCCTCAGAATTTGAGTATGTTGAATTTAAAGGTGATGAACTGGTGTGTTTGGTGGAAATATAGGTCAGAAACACATGAAAGATGAATGGTTTATCACAAGAAATATTGAAGCAAGTCTAAAGTTACAGGCACAGAGACTGGTTTTATAGTACTGAAGTTGAAACTGTTTAAGTTGATTACTACCATTAAGGGTGGGCAAATTCTTGACATTGGGACAAGTGAAAAGATGCCTGTTTGTGTTTGCTGGATTGGTGATGAAATAACCCATGGAAGGCTTCTTCTCCCAAATAAGTAAGAATAAAAATTATTCCCATAAGCTGTTTCAGATTTGCAAACCAGGAGTAAATGAAAGAAGAATTCTATAGGAGTAACCTGCAATGAATCTTCATGGTTTGGTCTTTTACTAGTGTCCAAAGGAATCTGGAAGGGTTTACAATTTTTTGGCTTGCAGTGCCTCACACCTGGTGCTATTTTGTGAAGCATGTACTAAAATGAAGGAAGGCAGATCATAGACTTTCAAAGGGGAAAGAGAAAATTTTGTTGGAACAGACTACTGGCTCAAGGCTGGTAGAGACCCATCCCCTCAGAATTTGAATGTTGAACTTAAAGGTGATGAAGGAGAACACATTCTAGAAGCCATTGGAGATTACAGGCAGAGACTGGTTTGAAGCTGAAACTGTGTTCTTTAAATACCATTGTGTTGAGATTGGGACCAGAAAGGCCTATTTTCAAATGAAGATAAAAATTAGTTCCAGAAGTGGCAGCTATGAGACAATTTGAAGCAGATTTACAATTTTGAGATAACGTGCTGATTTTGGAAGCATGAAAATGGAAACCAACTAAGGCCATTGTATGCACTTATGAAGATGAACCATACTTTGCATTGTAGACCCAAAAATGTTTTGGATGTACCAGGATTGTGGAAGAGCTTCCATAGAGAGCTTCTGGCTCAGGAAGAAATTTCTCTAGGCTGCTAAGCTAGCTGGAGTGGTGAAATTGTATATTCAGAGAATTTTGTCACTGGTTATGAATGTTGAACTTGGACTGCACATGTTTGATGCTTGCCTACTGGTTATTGATTTTTGATTGTTCTGGTCTCTCCTTGTTATAATTGTATATAATGGAAAACTTTACTCTTTGCCATTATATGTTAGAAGTATATAACTTTTGTTGGGAGTTTACAGGGCTCACAGTTAAGAGTGTTAAATCTATGATGAGACTTGGGACTTTGGAATAATGTTAAAGTTAATAAGGCTATAGGAGTCAGGGGTGGAAGTGGTGGTTTGAATATAAATGCATGTCCCCATTGCCTAAGGGATTTTTAAGTAAAATTAAACTTGCTGGAAATTGATTAAGTCTCTAGCCACCTGCTGTAGGAGATGTCACTAGGGGTGAATGTTTAGTCCAGCTCTAAGTTTGAGCTCTGGCTGTTTGTGTTTGCTATCTACTGGTGGTGCATATCTGCTATGGATCTGTGGAAGTGAGCCAAGTTCTTCTGCCATGATGGAGTTTCCCCAGGATTTTGTAAGCCATGAAATAAACCTTTTCTTCCCATAAACTGTTTCTGGCCAGGTGATTGTCCCAACAACAAGAGACTTCACTAACAACTACTTCAACCACAACTTCACTAAGTATAATCCTTTCCAGATCCATCCTCATGTTCTCTATCATATGTGGATCCTAGCTACAAATGATTGGGCTTCTATGTGAGTAGGAATAAAACTCAGTAGCAGAATCCAGTAAGCTAAAAAGGGGATATAAAGGTAATAGAAAAGGAGGGGGACTTAATAGGATGGTATTGTATATATGTAAGTAGAAGAACAGATTAATGGGGGTGAAAAGACCTAAGTGAGGTCAGGGGAAGGGATTGAGTGAAGGAAAGGTGGAGAGAGGGCTAATCAAAATATAAAAGGATATAAATACGTCATATGGAAACCTACTTTTCTGGACAATGGAACACTCAGAAGCTATAGATTATTACTTGAAATTTTTCAGTACCAGAAATGGGATAACTTTCAGGGAATTGTTGGCCAGGGAAGTCACTGAAAGCCCCAAAATATTACAGGCTATTGCTGAGGACCTTGGTTTCCCACCAGGAAAAGATGGTAAGACCCTACTGCTGAAAACTCCATATACTTGGGCTGCAAGATCATTGAGAAATCCTGCTGGAGCTGAGCTGAAAGCCTCCTCCATGTGCACTAGCTGATAGAAAACTGGAAAAATCTACACTGCATGCAGTTCAATGGGAGACAGAGAGATAACCAGTGAAGATACTCAACAGTGGACACTGGAAGCCTTAAATTTGGCCATCCAGGCCAAATGAACCAATGGGTACAATAGTGGCATGTCTGTTATGGGGGAAAACAACTGCTCTCTAATTGGACTGGAGGCCCGATCCATGGGAGAGAATACATCCCTGATACTTAAAACCTACAACAGGGGTAGTCATGAGCCCTAGGGATATAACATCTGCTGGTGTCTGGCTAAATGTATATACTGTGCTTACAAACTGCTCAGTAAGCACTTCTCTTAATGTTCATACCCATATATTAAGGTTACTCTCACTTTTGGTTAAAGAAGCTTCTCTGTTCAGATGGCACTGTCCTTGAGATGACTCAGAAGGCACAATGGTGCTGAGATGAAGGGACAGAGGAGTGCTCAGCACTGTAAATCGCTAACACATCTTCCAAGGATCAGGGTCCATTGTGGAAGAGGTGGCGGAAAGAATGTAAGAGACAAAGGAAAGAAGGGTAGGACTCCTTACAATGCTCCTCCAGGCACAAAATGGCCTGGATATCCATGACCTCACAGTGCCTGACACTACCTACACAAGACCATCATAATAGGAGGAAAATATCATGACATCAAACTGAAAAGAGAGACTGATTGAGAGGGGGAGGGGATATGATGGAGAGTGGAGTTTCAAAGGGGAAAGTGGGGGGGAGGGAGGGAATTACCATGGGATATTGTCTACAATTATGGAAGTTGTCAATAAAAAAATGGAAATTAAGAAAAAGAAAGTAATTCAACACTAGTTAATTGCCCAGCAATATAAGAAATAAAATAAAAATGGAGAAAGTAGGGCTGGAGAATTGGCTTAGCAGTTAAGGCACTTGCCTGCAAAGCCAAATGACCCAGGTTCCACTCCCCAGGGCCCATGTAAGCCAGATGCATAAGGTAGCACATTTGTCTGGAGTTGGTTTGCAGTGGCTGAAGGCCAAAGCATGCCCATTCTCTCCCTCTTGTGGGTCTTTACAGTTACTGTTACCATTCCCAGGGTCATTGGCCACCAACTTCCCGGGTGAGGAAGGGAGGAATTGGGAGGGAAGCAGCAGGGTCCTTCCTGGAGCAGCAGGTGAGTGCGACAATGAACATGATGGGCAATGAACACCTGGGAGACCATCTGATGGACAGCACTCATTTATTCAAAAGGGAAGTGGGTTTATAAACTCTTAGGGAAGGTCGGGATGGCACATACAGACTATATGGCAATCGGATGCATAGTTTATGGGCTGTTATCAAGCTATGGGGGAAGGATAAGGGAAGATAAGGGGGAAGGGCAGAAAGCTGTGACTTCAAAGGCTGTGGGGGATGAGAGAGATGGTAAAAGGCTACATGACTTCAGCCACATAAGGGTCTCCTGGGCAGCTAGCCACAAGGTCAGGAACTGTGGGGGGCAAAGTCTGACTTATGGAATGGTCAGAGGCTTTGGGCGCAGGGGTGGGCCTTGCTAGTTCTGCCCATTCTGGGTGATGACAGCACACTACAACCTACAATGTAGGGAAGGCCAGTCACTGTTGCCAGGGACTCCCTGACAATAGGGCCAGCTGCAACCCTACAGCCCAGTGTCCCTGGCCATGTCAAATAGTTCAGGCCAGCCTCCTTACAGTTCTAGCCCATTTCTAGCAATGCCCAATACCCTCTCTCTCTCTCAAATAAATAAAATAAAATAAAATAAAAGTTTTTTTTTAAATGAAGAAAGTGGACACCTTTATCTTGTTCATTATTTTAGTGGCAATGCTTTGAGTTTTCTCCCATTTAATATAGTATGGGCTAGAGGTTTGTCATAGATAGCTTTTATTATTTTGAGTTATATTATTCCTATTCCCAGTTTCCTTATGAGATTTATCATGAAAGAATGTTGGATTTTGCTAAAACTTTTTCAACATCAATCATGATTATCATGTAATTTCACTTCTTAAGTCTATTTATGTAATGTATTAAATTTATTGCTTTGCATATGTTGAGACAACTCTGCCTGTCTGGAATAAAGTTAATATAATTTTGATGTAATTTTTATATATTTTTAATTGTTTATAATTATGTTGTTGAGAATTTTTACATCAGTGTTCATCAGGGAAATTGATCTTTAATTCTGTTTGTCTCCTGTCTTTATTTAGTTTTGCTATCAGAATAATACTGTCTTCATAAAAGGAGTTTGGTAGTGTTCTTTTCATTTTTATTGTATAAAATAATTTAAGAAACAGTTGTGTTAGGTATTCTTTGAAAATCTAGTAGAATTAAGCAGTGAATCCATCTGGATCTGGGCTTTTTTTTTTAAAGCAGGCAGATCTTTTATTAATGTGCTAAACATTATATTTTTGTATAATGTATATATAACAGTATATATTTCTTGTTATAGATCTGTATAAATTTTTTATCACTTCTTGGCTTAATTGGGAATATTATTTGCATCTAAAATTAATTGATCCTTTTCTTTAAGATTTTTTAGATATGTCCTAATGATTTACAGAATTGCACATGTATCGGTCATAATGTCCTCTGTTCATCAAATTTTTTGTTACCCTTTCCTCCTTTTCCCCCATCCCCAATTTTGCTAGCAGAGTACATGTTTCTGCTCTCATACTACATGTTTCTGCTATGATATTACATGTTTGTTTCTGCTGTCATAATACATGTTTATGTTACCATACTACATGTTTTTTTTCCCCTTTTGTCCTGTCCTCCTTCTTATTCTCTCTTGTTTTCTACCACTCATCATAGCCTCTTACATGTACACCAACAGTAAAAGCTAGGATCCAAATATTAGAAAGAACATGGAATTTTTGTCTCTCTGAACTTGGGTTACCTCAGATAATGGAACTCTTATCAATTATATCCATTTTCATAAGTGCATTTTCCTTTATAGCTGAGTAAAACTCCCTTGGATATTTGTACCACATTTTCATTATTTAGTCCTCAACTGATAAACATTTAGGTTGATTCTGTTTCCTAACTATTGTGAAAAGCGTAGCATGAACATGGATGTGCAAGTATCTCTGTGTTGGATATGGAGTCCTTTGGGTCTTTTCCTTCTTTCTTGTGGTTAGTTTAGTTCAGTGCTTGTCTATCTCACTTATCCTTTCAAAGAACCAACTATCTCTTTTATTGATACTTTGTATGGCCTCTTCATTTCTGTTGCATGAATTTCTCCTCTGATCTTAATTATTTGTTTCTGTCTGTGGATATTGGTTTTGGCTTGTTCTTGTTTTTCCAAAACCCTCAAGTGCATAATTAAGTTACTGTATTTACATGTCTTTCATTTCTTACTGTAGGCATGTAAAACTGTGAGTTTCCTTCTTAGCATTGCTTTCATTGTGTAATTTTGGTATGTTGTGCTTTCATTTGCATTCATTTCTAGAAATTCAGCATTCAATAGTGTATTATTAATTTTCATGAGTATATATTAGGGGTTTTTTTGGATGTTCACTTGTAGTTTTATTCCATTGTGATCAGTATAAGATATTATATCAAGCCGGGCATGGTGGTGCATGCCTTTAATCCCAGCACTTGGGAGGAGGTAGGCCATCATCAGGTTTGAGGGATCCTGAGACACAGAGTTTGAGGCAAAAATCTAAGCCGGGCCTGAGACTCGGGAGGCAGAGGTGAATTCCAGGTCAGCCTGAGGCATAGTTAATTCCAGGTCAGACCAGAGTGAAACCCTACCTCGCAAAACCAAAAAAAAAAAAAAATAAATAAATATAAAATAAAATAAGAAAAAGAAGAAGAAAGAAATTATATCAGTGTTTCTATATTAAGATTTACTTTTTTTCTAAATATATGATCTATTTTACAGAAAATTTCATTGACTACTGAAAAGAATGTGTTTTCTACAGTGTTTAGGTAGATGCATGTTAAGTATAATTAAGCTATGATGCCATTCAATTCACATGCTTTTCTGTGCTTTTTGTTTTCCTTGATGGGCTGTCAATTGGGAGGACTGGAATGTTGAAGTTACCCACTATTATTGTGCTAGGATTAGCCTATGGCTTTAACTCAAATGGTATTTGTCTTATGAAATTCAATATATCTATGTTTGCTATGTATATATTGAGAATTATAATGTCCTCCTGATAGACTGTGCCCTTAATCAGTACAAAATGGCAAATTTTATTTATCTCTTCTGACTAGTTTTGGCTTAATGTCAATTTTTTTAGACATTAGAATATCAGCACTTCCCTTTTTCCTAGTTCCACTAGTTTGGAAAATATTTTCCATCCTTAAGCATAAGGTAGCATCTATCTTTTATGGAGAGGTAGGTTTCTGGGAGATAACAGATAGATGGACACTGCCTATTCATCCAATCAGCTACACTGTGCTTTTTGAATGGTGAATTGTAACTATTAGTGTTCAAAGTGATTACTGAAAGGTATATATTATTTCCCCATCATTGTGTTGATTTTGTAGCATTTGGGATTTTCCTAGTCCTCTCTTGCTTAATTATTATTCAATGTGGTTTATTCATCTCTATGGCCTTATAGATGTGTTTGTCTTTCTCCTCAGTGTAGAGAATTCCTTTGAGTATCTCCTCTAGAACTGTCATTAATTTATTTATTTATTTATTTATTTATTTGTTTATTTATTTATTTATTTATTTAAAAAGAGAAAGAGGGAGGGAGGCAGAGAGAGAGAAAGAGACAGAGAGAGAGCAAGAGAGAGAGAAAAGTGGCACCCTGGACCTCTAGCCCATACAAATGAACTCAAGAAGCATGGGCCACCTTGAGCATCTGGCTTACATGGGTTCCATGGAATTGAACCTGGGTCTGTAGTCTTCACAGGCAAGTTCCTTAACCACAATCCATCTCTCCAGTCCATTTGTTATAAATTTCTTGGTCCTGTTTTTAAACATAAAATTCTTTTTCTCATATCCAAAGATGCATAGTTTCACTGGATTTAGGAATCTGGGTGGGAAGTTGTTGTCTTTCATAACCTTACATGCATTGCTCCAAGCCCTCATAGTGTAGATTTTAAAGTTTCTGTTGATAAATGTGCTGTTATTCTGATGGACCTGCCTTTACACTTGGCTTGGTGTTTTTCTCTTGGTGCTTTCAATATACTTTCTTTGTTCTGTTTAGTGTGTTAATTATATGACAAGTGAGAGTTGTTTTCTGTGCTTATTGTTTGGTGTTGTAAATGCCTCCTGTATCTGATTGTCACCTCTTCCCTAATTTAGAGAAATTTTTCTTCTATGATGTTGTGGAAAATATTTTTTTTTCAGAATGTAATTATTCACTTTCCTTTAGGTCCATGAGGCTCTAATTTCATCCTTTCATATCTTAAATTTGTCCCAAATGTCTTGAAAGTTCCATTAATATCTTAATTTATCTTTTATCATATTGCAATATTCCAATTTGTCTACCTTGACATCCTGATCAAATACTGTGTCCTTTCCTTGATTTATTCCATTTGTACATTGTCATGGTTAGTCTCTGGTTGTCAACTTGATAGCATTTAGAATAACCATGGGTAAAAAAATCTCCTAGCATATCTGTTAGAGATTTTCTACATAAGATTAACTGAGGTGAAAAGAGCCACCGTAACTATGGGCAGCATCATTTCATGGAGAGGGAGAGGTCCTGAGTTGTATAAAAAGAAGAAAGCTGGCTGAGCACTAGCATTCATCACTCACTATTTTAGCCCTGTTGATGTTCAGAGGTAACACAAGCTCCTACTTAGGCCTGCCATGTCTTTCCTACCTCCCTTCAAAATTGTAAGCTGAAAGTAAATACATCCATTGCTTCTTTAAGCAGCATCTAGTCTGGTATTTTGTCCCAGAAATGCATGGACCGTTTTATTGTATGTATTGTGCTTTTCATTTCCAGTGTTTTGGTTTGGTTTTTCTTCAGTATTTCTATCTCTTTATTGAATGTCGCTTTCATGTCTTTTATCACTTTTCTTATTTCAATAATTTTTTTTGTTTGTTGTTCTCATAGTATTTGTTCAGGTTTTTATTTTCTTGTTTTGATATCTTTTAATATGCTTATAATCATTTTTTGAGTTTTGTTTCTAGGATTTCTTCAAATTCAATTTCTTTTTAAAAATTATTTTATTTATATATTTATTGCAGAGAGAGAGAATGAGCACTCCAGGGCCTCCTGCCACTGCAAACAAACTCCAGATGCATACATTCCCTTGCACATCTGGCTTATGTGGGACCTGGATAGTTGAACCAGGATCATTTGGCTCTGCAGGCAAACACCTTAACCACTAAGCCATCTCTCCAGCCCCAAATTCAATTTTATTGGAGGTCATTACCAAAATATTATTTTGGAGAGCTTGAATTTTTTTACTTGTATCTTGCATTGTAACTTGCTGTGTTTTTGGTTAAATTTATATCTTAAAATTTCATTTTTTATTTTAACTTAACTTTATCAGAGTGATGAGTGCACTGATAAAGAGGGGCTATGTTGCTGTAGGGTTACAGTGTTGCTTCTTTCTGCTAAATTAGTGGCCAGTACATGAGACTCAAACTCAAATACTGTCCATGTTTACTTTTGACCATTCCTGTGAAGAGGTAGAAGCCTCTCAGGTATGTACAGCTCAGCAGAATTGATGTGTGGGTCAATGGCTCATGGAGTACAGGTCTTCCTGGAGATGAAGGGTTGCCTGATGGCTCTTAGGTGTGAAGATCTCACAGGAGTTGAAGAACAGACTGAAGGTTCTTGGGTATATAAAGTTCCCTGGAGATAAAGGGCAGGCCAAAGGCTCTCAGGAATACCAATCTCACCAGAGATGGATAGAGACTGCAGACTCTTGTGTGCACAGAGCTCTATGGAAATGAATGGCTGAAGGCTCTGCTGTACAGAGCTCATGGGAGGTAAAGATGGACTTAAAGCTTTCTGGAGTACCCAACTCCTCAGAAATAAAAGATGGCCTGAAAGCTTTTGGGTACAGACCTAATGGAGAAAAAAACAATACAAGTCAATATCTCTTCAGCTATGCATCTTCATGTATGAATGCTAGCAGCTGCTAGCATTTGAGGGAGGCACAGTGCTGTGGTGACACAGCTCAGTATTCAGTAGCCCAATTACTGGATGTCAGCTTAAGGTGATGAAAATTTAGGGATTCTGTGGAGAGAGTGTGGACACCATGTTGTGTGAACTGCTGGAGACTCTGAGATGCTTCACTCTGGGCCTGCAGGAGTCCTCTAATGTATTTTACTCAGTTGTGATATAAGGCAGACATGGAGATAAATGCTTTTGAAAGAGTTTATTATGTAAATCCTAAGCATATAGGGCATTCCAGACCACATAGTACTGAAGTCCCTTAGATGGCAGAAGAGTGAAAATGTTCACAATGAATGTTCTTGTATGGCACAATGCAGGTCGGTCCCTAACCAGGCCACCTGCTAGTATATATGGCACAGTGCAGGTTGGGCCCTAGCCAGGCCACCTGCCAGGAGGAACCAAGAAGTGGCTTCTGTGGACATGGCCTTCTGCACAGGCCTGGCATGACAACAGCTATAGTCCCATGCCTGGGAGCAACCTGCTGCAAGATGATCCTCCCGGGACAGGCTATCATTGGTCACAAGAAGGGAACCACCCCATACAACTTTTGGCCAGCCAAACCCTTAAAAACCCCTGCACTTCCCTGTATAAATGAGTCTGCAGCAGCTTACCCTCTGCCTGCATTCACCTGACTCCTGGTGTCTGTGTCTTGACTCCACGCCTCTCACCCCCTGCCTGGCGGAGACCCTGCCTCCCCTCCTGGGCTGGCCCTATGAGGGACCCCAACATGTTCTTCCCTCTCTATTTCTCTGTCTCTCCTTCCCCATCTCTCTTCTTCCACCCAACCTTCTTTCTTTCCTTTTTGAAATAACTCCACAATGCAATAAGATGAGTTTAGTTAGTCTTCAGTTAGTGTAAATAAGTTTGCCTGGATATAGGCTATTGAGTGGTCCCTAAACTTCAGGTGCTTGGCCCTGTGGTGGATTAAGGTTACAAAATAGTAAGTTGGGGGGGGGGGAGGCTGGATAGATGGCATAGCAGTTAAGTGCTTGCCTGTGAAGCCTAAGGACACTGGTTTGAGGCTCGTTTCCCCAGTACCCACGTAAGCCAGATGCACAAAGTGGTGCATGCATCTGGAGTTCATTGGCAGTGACTGGAGGCCCTGGTGTGCCCATTTCTCTCTCTCTCTCTCTCTCCCTCTTTTTCTTTCTGTCACTATCAAATAAATAAATAAAACAAAAAAAGTAAAATTTATTTATAAAAAAGAAAACAGTACTTTTGTATGTGAGAATCAAAGAAAGGAGGTGGTTTGGGTGTAATGCCTTGAATTGAGAAATATATATATATTTGTTTCCTGTCTTCAGAAATTTACTAGTAATGATAGAGAGAATACTTCTATACTTCTAGAACTAGCAAGTCCATCAAGTATCAAAACATTCATAAAATGAGAGCAAGAGAGAGAAAGAGAGAGAGGAAAAGGAGCCACTGCAAAAGAAGATCATTGATATAAAAGACAGAAGCCTGGATGCAAATTTGGGCTTTGCATCTTAGTAGTTGTGCAGCCTTTTATAAGGGAATTTCCTGTAACAAATCCTCCAACTCCTCAGACACAAAATGCAGCAATAAATATGTACTTTATCTATAAAACAGGCTTATTATACTGGAAAAATAAATTCATTTATGAATTCATTTATAAACCTTAAAATTGTTTGAAATAGGTAATTTGCAAAAGTTATGCATAAAATACCCACTATTTGCGAAGTCAATTTCTTTATAGTCACATTTGACTAATTTTATTCTCATCAGACAATGAACACAGCTTCTCTCTAAGTTCACTTGTTCCTTTTACCAATTCAGTATTGTTCGGATAAGCTTCCTTATGTAGTGAAACCAAGGAAGCTTGTATTATAAATATTAACAAACCATTTTCCCCTGAAGGCCATTTGATTTTGACATTCTGACTTGCAATCCTTTTGCTGTGTGTTACTTGTGAAATAAAAGGTAAGGCTTTGATGTAGGCTAAAAGTCCTCTCAATACATGAGCAACATCAGGCATTTCCTTTGATGGCATTTGGGTCATGAGTTTACTGATTTCTGAACACTTCAGAAATGGAAACCCTGGTCTTAACTCTCTCTGACTTTAGAAGATGGAGCCCATTAGACCAGAAAGCAAACCAAGGTATAGAGGAAGTCACGTAGACTGTCACTGATATTGAATTTCTTATTGCCTAAGGTCTCTTCTTCACTTAGGAGAAAACAAAACATTAAAATGTTCCAGTCTAATTCTAAAGTCTACTGAAGAGAAGATGGGCTTTGATTTTCACTATTTGGCTAAGAAAAACAAAAATCTTCATGGGATTTCTTCTACATCTAAGGGCTATCTATCTTATAATATTATAAAACTATTATATGAAAAAGGATTAAGGATTATGCAATCAAATACATATGAAAAATTATTATATGTATATATTTTGCAGTTATTTCCTAAAATTATATAGATTCTATGATGTTTGCACTGTTAATCAATCTTCTAAAATATGTATAATCCATAGTGCATATTTAATATTTATATACAAGTGCATTGTATATTATATATTTATTGTTATGTATTATAATTTCTCATCCTTAATAAATAGATGTGCCTGTATTTGCAGTTGTGTTCTTTTTCTCAAGGAAGGAGCCAAATATTGCTTGAAATTTGAATTGCACAAAATGAACTCATCCTTGCATATTTTACAAGGCAATTATAAGTGTTAAAGGAATCAGTATATAAAGCACATAATACATGAAATTTGGCTCATTGAAGCTGCTGAAATTTCTACTGTGTTGAATGTATCTCACTCTGTTGTGATTTCCTCCTCACTCCCTTCCCTTCTGCATCAGATTAGAGGGGCTATGATCCTTCTATTATGATCAGAAGCCTTGTAATTAAATAATGTGTACATGTTAAGTGAAAAATTCTTCAAATTTTCAGCTAACTTCAAAACTGTACTTTTGCCTTTATCTTTCTAAACCTATCCATCACATTAAAAACTTTTCATTACTTTTAACATTAAGTGCTCACTGTAGGCCAGGCACTGTGCTAAGTAATGGATGTATAATCTGATTTAAAACTTATTCCTGTGGTAGGCATCTGATATTCAGAGAAACTGATGCACATACATAGAACAATATACATAGTAACTACTAGCAGCAGGTTTCTGGCTCAGAGTGTATAAACCAAGTCCATTGATTTACATTTCCTTCTACATATGTTCAGTATGTAGGGGACACACATTCACATTCAAACCACTACACATTTATTGAGAACAGCTTTCTGAACAAGAACTGTTATTGACACTTTTCTCTTTCCATGAACAAACTAATGCTGAGAAAGCCTGGTTTATTCACACTGCAGTGGCTAGACAAATGTCAAAATTTGATTTATTCTCACAAGGCATATACAAAGCTACTTCCAATTACCACCATCTTGAAGGATTCCCCTTTCTATGGCAATATACATGATTTTACTTGTCATTAAGAGGAGCAAGACTGTGAGTAAAGTGGATTTTTCCAGTTGACCAAGTGCTTCAATGAAATGTATGTGATTTTCTGTCCAAACACAACAAGGTACATTTTATTAGGAATAGTGTATATTAGACTTGAAGTATCTGGGTGCTGTTTTCCAACTCCCTAAACAATGTGTGTAATAGACCTGTTTCCAGTCACTGCTGAAAAGTGACTGATCAATGGGATGAGACCTTGTGGGTCCTCTCCTATCCTGACCTTTCCAACAGTCAAGTGTATTGTGTAATTCCATTACAGAAGCACATGACTCATTTCTAGTAAACCCAACAATCTTACCATGATTCCATCTTCAGAAAAGTCTTAATTTAACATTTGTGAAATACAAAGGAATGAAATCATTACCATCTAGGCCATAAATAGACTTCGAAGAATGAATAATAACTTCTGATTTTCTGCCCTATTTGGAAAAAAATATTACTTAAATAGAATCACATTAAGAAATAACTATTGTCTGGGAAGATGGCTTAGTGGCAAGGTGCTTGTTTGCAATGCCTGATGGCCGAGGTTCAACTCCTTAGTAACCACGTAAAGCCAGATGGAAAAAGTGTGCCTGAAGCTTGTTTGCAGTGGCAAAAAACCCTAGCATGCTCTCTCTATAGCTCTCTTTTCCCCATCTCTCTCTTTCTCTCATAATAAATAAACAAATAAATAAATAAATGTAATATTAAAAAAGAAATAAGCTTAATTTTTTAGTTAGGGCTTAGATATAAGGTACATTAACTTTGAACATTGTGCATTGCTAAAAAATAAGCATCAAAATACTTGTTTTGCTCCTCTCATATTACTTACTTATAATCTTACATTTGTGTAAGGAGCTTGGGAGATGCTCAGAGGCTGCCACAGAACTGCTATCTGATCTTTACCTTATAAGTTCCTCCATAGTGGGATTGCTAGTACTCCCCATGGAGAAGCTCCCACTAGCCTCCATCCAAAAGTGAGGCTATATCCATTAAAGTCTCTCTAACAATGCTAATCCCCTAACCTATCCTGATCTCACTCTCCATTGGAGATTCTGTTTTTCTTTTTAGAAGGCAGAAAGAATCAAGGACAACCATAATCTACCAACAAGACCAGAATATATAGCTGACTCTCAGGCAGGAGATGAACCACCCCTCACACAGCAGCCAGGGCCTAGCAGAGGAACTGCAAGATAAGCAAGTGTGCTGCCTCCATGGCGAGCCTGACAACCTGAACCACGGTGATGGAGACAGATACTGAGAATACTCAAAATATACCCAAGCAGAAATTCAGAAGCTGCTGAGAACTCAACACTAAAGTAGAACTAAAGCACATGACAATTATTTTTAGTTCCTTATTCAGAATAGTTAGTAGACAGAATTAAGTAAAAGACTAGAAAGAGCAAATGAAAAGTTGAATTGTTTAGTTGGGGGTTCTGGTGGCAAGGTTGTTGGCTCAACAAGCTGAAAAATGGTGCAGGATGTCACTGGATACATACAAATGGGAACAGAAAAGCCACCATTGCCTTTGGTCCAGGACCTGAGGGGAGACTTACATTCAGAGAATTAGTAGGATTTTTACCAGTAGTTTTCTTCTTCAGTAGTGTGTAAACAATTATGTTTACACTCACTCAGGCTCCTTTTAACTTGATCTCTATGGTATTTCCTAAAGCATAAATATGGTATTACTCTCTGGGGGAGCTTCCTTTAATGGGATCCTGTGGAAACTACAGTATTCTACAATTATACAAGGGCTCACATCTCAGCATCTCAGTCTTAATGTTTCTTCATCTTATTTCTAAAACAAAAATAAAAATAATTTAAAAATTAAAATGTTAGGCAACCAAACAAAATAAAAACAAGTTCCATAATGGTGTTATACTATTGTGCTTTGGTTCATTTGGGCACTCTTTGTCCTCTGTGTCACACAAGTGCTCTCTCCTCTCTCTCTCTCTCTCTCTCTCTCTCTCTCTCTCTCTCTCTCCCTTTCTAGGTTATTCCTACCTTGACCTGCACCTAACCTGATCCGTATTGCCCTCCACCCCTCCTTTATGTATCAAACTTCTCTCAGTTCTAGACTCAGATCACATGTTCTGCAGGATATCTTCCTAGAAACCAGCCCTCTTCAAATTGGCTCTCTCTTTCCTCTGAGAACTCATAGACATGTGTATTTCACCTCACATCGGCCTTCATGGTCATTGAAATCATAAGCCACTGTCTGTTCATGCTTTGTATACAATCTTCCTGTGGCCAGGGGCTATGTCTTATTCAGGGTGCTGACTCAAGTCCCTAACACAATGCCTGACACAGGAGAGGAACCAAATACTTATTTCTTAAACTCAGGATCATCAGGTAAAAATAAGTATGAATGTTTATATTATATTTGGAGATCTGAATATAGCCAGAAAAAAATCATTGCTATCACCATTCTTCATACTTAGTCATCTTGTTCTTTAAACGTTGCCACATAGGGACAAAACACCTCTGACACAATGCCTTTCTCATGTCCAAAGACATAGTGAGTCATAAAGGAAGCAAATGTTTGCTGGAAACACCATCTTTCTGTCCTGTTAAGCCTACCTACCATTGCTTACAATCAGCTGTGTCATCTCCAGAGGACACTGTCAGACTTTTGAGATTAATCATCAGCCTCCAGTTTGGGCTAGCAAGTACATTCAGGCTTCTGGACTGCCCATTACTGAAACAAATCATATGCACATGGTGCTTTTCAGCTGATCCCTGGTTAGCTTTGATCAAGACTTTAAGTAGTTACAAATGTTAAAATGTACGTGTGTGTACGTGTGCATGTGTATGTGCATGTGCATGTGCATGTGTGTATTAAAGGGTTAAAAAGACAAATGCACTCTTTTTTTCATACAGAAAAAAATAACAGAAAAATAAACACCTTCCATAGCTTTCCATGAAGAAAATTAGGAAAAATAAACCCACTATATTGAACTTAGGGTCAGGTAATATGTTCTCATTTTCTGTTGCTATGTAACAAATACCCTAATACATGTTGACCTAAAACAACAGCAAACATTTAATTCACCAGTATTGGAGCAGCTCATGAGCAGGGAGACATCTGTTTAATTTGCTGAAAAGGTGGCTTAAGGTTGGCCTGATTCATCCAAGGTCCACCAAGCAGCTACCGCACAGAGATAGACACATGGACAATTCACCTTTTCACATGGTCTCTACTCTTGGAAGCTTGACTTCCTCATGGAATGATGGGTGAAATCTGAGGGAGAGAGGAAGGTGGAAAGAGGTAAAAGTGATGCCACTTTCAACATAGTTTTTGAATGAACACTTCCAAAGATAACTTAAATTAATGGATTTCAATATTTGCTACTTCTTTTTCCTAAAATTTAGCTTGATATGACATTGGAGTACATAAAATTCCTATAATTAATATTTTGGGTCACAAGAAGCTACATCTCAGTTTTCTCATTATTAAATTAAATAGTAGTTAAGGACTATGTAAAATTTTTGCTATCTCCCTCTTCAAGTTAATTTTTTCACAGCAATATGAAAACTCCAGACAATAGATAAAGACACATCTAAATTATTTTAAAGCCTTTATTATTGCTTGTAAAGTATCCTACTTGATCTCTAGAACTTGTTTATTCTACGTCTTTTTAATTTTTTAAAAATATTATTTATTTATTTATTTGAGAGAGAGTGAGAAAGAGGCAGATAGAAAGAAAGAATGGGTGTACCAGGGCCTCTAGCCACTGCAAATGAACTCCAATTGCATGCACCCCCTTGTGCATCTAGCTTACGTGGGTCCTGGGAAATCGAACCCAGGTCCTTAGGCTTCACGGGCAAATGCCTTAACGGCTGAGCCATTTCCCCAGCCCCCATTCTTTCTTGTACATGAACTTATGCAGATCATTCCAACCTCCAGAACACATGATTCTATCTTAGTAATAGGGATGCCTAGAAATTTCTAGATACCTAAAAAGTGCCAGGTCACCCTATGCTACAGGGCATCTACCCCTTCTGTAAAAGTGCATAGGCAAGGCAGGGTAGGTCATTTGTAATCCTAGCACTTGGGAGCCTGAGAAAGGATTGTGAATTCAAGGTTGGTCTGGGCTGCACGTGTGGTGGTTATTTTCATGTTGCTGGGACAAATCACACAACCAAAAGCAGCTGATAGGAGTATAGTATTTATTTTGCCTTATAGTCTCAAGGGGATGCTTCATGATGGCATGAAAAGGATGGAATGATCAGATTGATGTTTTGTAGTAAGCTAGTGATTTTAGGCTTAATTCCTAAAAAAAAAAAAGGTTCTGAATTAAAAAAAAAAAATGATAAGCTGGGCATGGTGGCACATGCATTTAATCCCAGCACTCAGGAGGCAGAGGTAGGAGGATCACTGTGAGTTCAAAGCCACTCTGAGACTACACAGTAAATTCCAGGTCAGCCTGAGCTAGAGTGAGTCAACCTCGTAAAACAAACAAACAAAAACAACAACAAAAAAAGATACACATCTCTCCAGAAGCAGACATGGTATAAATGGTCTCTGAGAACAGGCTTAATATTCCTGCACCTTGCTTAGAAATGAGAAGCAGCCTCTGATTCCTGTGGGAAAGAGGAACCAGTGTAAGTCAGTGGTAGCTTTCTACTCTCCCAGAGTGATGATCTCATGAGTGTCCTGTAAATACCAAACAAGCTTTATTGTGCTAAAGCTAACTGAAATCTTTCAGCTTCAATTTACTCTGTTATAAAATGGGACTATTAATATTTGTCACTGATGTACAGGAGAAGGAAAAAGTAAGATACTTTGTTTCAGCAAATGGTTATTGTCAAGTTTTTAGAGTCTTAATATATGATAGATTTGATTTTATTTGGCTCTACTTCAGTACCAATGAGAAGAGATCCAAAATGAAATCTTAGCTATTGTTAAAGCTCTATTAGAGAGCTTGCAGTGAGAAAAATGTGTCTCCTAATTCTCCCTACCTTGTATATAGAGGCCCTGTCTCCACTGTAGAGTAGAAGCTGTGGTCCAAGACTTCAGGATTGTACTGGTCTGCTGGAAAGACCTAACCACTGGACTTTGGGAGGATTACCATCACCCACCTAAGACCAGTGCCTATTGCCTGCCAACCATATAAAGATGAGAAGGGCCAAGTGTTTCCCCAGTAGTAGTGATGTCATCATTGTCATTAGTAATATTAGCAATACACTATATAAATATAGTTTAAATCTATATTTACATATTTTGTGTAAGAAGAGACTAGGAATTTATTTTTCTCCCAAATTGTTAGCCAGTGGTACAAACTCACAAGCTATTCTTCTCTTCTAGACAGATATTGTATAATCCCCCTTTTAAAAAATTTAGAAGACAGGGTATTTTAGGGCTTAACTATAAAATTCATATTGTTAACTACTAATATGATGGTAACAATACAAATTTATCATTATTTCTTTAAGTAGCTAGCTTGTCAAACTAGATCCCTCTACCCATTCACATTGTCAATTGCATTGTTTATTAAAATATCATTGAATATTATTTCCCATCATCTATTTATATAAAGGATATCCCTTGCTACCAGTGGAAAAATAATTTTCCCTGTTCCAATAGTAGTTTAAATTTTTTTATTTAAAAAAAAAAAACACATTCCTTTTACAACTTGAAAGAAAGCATTGATCTTTTTAGGAGGAAGAGACAGGTCAATTCCATTTAACTGGCTATTGTAGGCTGCTTTAAAACCTCTAATAGACATGAATGTGCCTTTTTGTTTAGTGTGTGCATTTACTATCACTTTTTTAGGCTTTTATATATTTAAAAAAAAACTTAATTTTCTCTCCTGCTGCAGAGTTTGAAGTTACCTTGACATAGAAAATCAAAGCTACTCATTACCAAGGCTCGTCTGATAGTTCAGGTGTGAAGGATAATTGACAAGTACTACTCAGTTGGCATTTTGATAAACATTGTGATATAAGCCTTTGGAACACCTGTAGTGAATTGTGTAATAAAGAGGAAACTATATTCCAGGAAACTTAATTTAATTTTACATCATGATTTCCGGCAACTACTCCAGATGGGTGCATGATGTACTACCCATTGTGCATGTAAATCAGTTCAGAATCTCTACTGAGGTTGGATAGAAGGACAGAGAACAGTATGTGGACATGAGAAAGAAAAAGAGCCCTTCATCCAGAATCTGGCTGAAGCCCCTTGCCAGCTGCCAGTCAGGAATTCCAGCGCAATTAGCATTTGCTTGAGAACGTTCTCATTTCCCTGAAAATGAGAGCAATGATATTTTAATCAATATTACAATTGGCAATGTGAATGGATAGGAGAAACTAGTTTGACAAGCTACTCAAAGAAATAATGATAAAGTATGTACTGTTACCTACACATTAGTAGTTAGCAGTCTGAACAGTTTCCCCGATAGTCTCAGCAGAAGCTCATATACAGTTAAAGGTCATGTACTAACAGATTGTAACCCCATCCAAGAACTCCCAGCTTCTTGGGGAAATGGGCATTTTTAGCAATCTTTTGAGATCTAACTTGAGAGCCATCAAAATATATGGCTAATACTAAGACAATTACAACTACAATTTTCACTCTGGTATGTTTCATTCTTTCCCTCAGAGACCATTTCTTAGAGAAATGCACACTCATGTGCTGGGGTTTGTCTTAGCTCTCAAAACTAGGTAATAACCATTTTCAGAAACAAGCTATCATACTTATTCTGAGTACTTCTTTCTTACTTACACCCCGCAACACCCTCTTAAAGAAGCCCACAACCATGTCTGGAGTGTGTCTTACTTTTTGAGTGTCTTTTCTTCTTATAACTTATACTTAAAATCTGTGTTAAAATATACTTAATAAAACTCCAACTCTACTTCACAGTGTTAATCCTGAAATTGTTTTCTGTATCAGAGCTATGTATCCTGGGTTTGCCTGAGTCGAGGTTCCGAAAATATTAAGGAGATTTCTCCAGAGCCTGAGAGAGATAGTGCTGAGCTGCTCCTCCCTCCACTCACCACTAATACCTACTATCAATTCAGCTTGTTGGGTAATCATTGTACTAGATATAGAACCTTGGTATTACTTTCAACATGATTCATTTTTCCATATCTCCAAAAGTGTTCCTTGAGCATGGATGGACCTTATGAATATGACATGCATCAGTCTTGTGATTCTGTTTTGTTATAAGTGCACAAGCTAATTAGGAAACTCTACAAGAAAAGAAGATTTTAGTGTCACTAATGTAATTCCTGAGTGTTGCAGTACTGAGGGAGACAGTCATTTAAAATTCATTTAATGAGGTCCCCAATAGATTAGACTGGGGCTAGGAGATGGCTCAGAAGTTAAAGGTGTTTATTTGCAAAGGCTGCCAACCTGGGTTCAACTCCCCAGTATCCATGTAAACCCAGTGTAATGTTTGTGCATCAGGTTAAACAAATTTGTGAAACTTGATGACAAACTTATTTTGTTTTCAATTGCATACAACATGTTTGTACATGAGTGCAATTTGTAATATGAATGAAATCCTTTTTTGAATATTTATGATGATTTATATTGTTTCTTTAAACAAGTGTGGACTGAAATTACTGGGGAAATCTAGGCAGGCCTGGAATGAGTAGGCCAAATTTCCCATTTCCTTCCCCACTTCCCAGTTCCCTGGTCCCATTAACCCTGCTGCTGGGTTGGGGAGCCTGGTCTCTGCTTGTGTGTTGTGGAAACAGGCCTTTTGCTCTGGTTTCCTGATTGTCTGGTCCCTGGGTAACCACATCCTTATTTCCTTGCTCTGGAGGGTGTGCACAATGAGTGAGTAAGGCTACAGTTCCCAGTTCCTTCCCTACCTCCAAGTTTCCTGGTCCCAGTACCCCCATACTGGCTTGGGGTGGCCTGGTCCTTGCATGTGTACGGCAGAAGCAGGCATTTTGCTCAGGATTCCTGATTGACCACCTCCTGGGTCCCAAATTCCTATTCCCCTGAAGCAGAGGGTACAGAGCCACTGTGGGACTGGCCTTCTGTCCATAGTTCCCCAGTTTCTAGGCTCCTGCATCCCCAACCCTTGGTTTACTTGTGCTGAAGAGTACAAAAATATGGAATGAGTAGGCCAGAGCTCCAAGTTCCCCATTTCCCTGTTCTCTAGGTACCTTTGATGTACTTTCATTCTCCACAGTCTGTGCATTTGGGGTTATAACCCCATCATACACCAATCCAGTTCACATTTAAACATAACACTTGCTGAAGATCCTACCAGGACAAATACCTGCTTCCCACTCAACAAAATAAAACTTTTCCCAAGATGGGCAGACCACAATGCAAAGAAAACAACAAAAATCAGAAAACTCAAAGATCTCCACTAAAGATTCCTAGTCCCACAAAGGAAGCCTCCAATAAAATGATATCAAAAGCAACAAAAATAGAATCCCAAAATAAAAACACAACAAACAATGTCCCCTGATCAAAAGAATTGCTGAACTGGAAGCAAACCATCACAAACCACAATTGAATAAATGAAATTGAGCAGTATTGTCTCATAGAGCACTCAGCTTTTGTTGCTAGGCTTAATTCAATTGAAGAAAATCAAAGAAGCTCCAAGAGATATAAATGAATTGAAGGTGAGTCAACAAATAGTGGATCTCAATAACCATATGGTTAAACTTAATGGAGACTTGATCAAACAGAAGAATGAATTTCAGGAAGCATCAAGAAAATCGGTTCCTGAACTGATATTATACCTCAAAAAAGAAATGAGGGCCAGGCATGGTGGCACATGTTTTTAATCCCAGCACTCAAGAGGCAGAGGAAGGAGGATTGCCATGAGTTTGAGGCCACCCTGAGACTACAGAGTGAATTACAGGTCAGCCTGGACTAGAGTGAGACCCTATCTTGAAAAAGAGAGAGAGAGAGAGAGGATGCAAAATAACACAATAGAAAAAAAATCAAGTAGAGATTTTAAAAACCTCTCTAGAATCCCTCACTAACAAAGTTACTCATGTGGAAGACAGAACCTCTGAGCTGGAAGACAAGACAGAAGAAATTGATCAGGAGGCCAACTGCTAAGTCCAAAAAATCATGAGAAAAGAATATGAGGAAACTATGGGAAACCCTAAAATGAAAAACATCTGCATTATAGATATACCAGAATGAAAGGAAATCCAGGCCAGAGGCAGAGAACATAGTCAACAAAATTGTTAAAGAAAGTTTTCCTGATCTTGCATAAGAGAGGCCCATCCAGATACCAGAAGCTCACAGAACACCATACAGACAAGAACAAAGAAGAAATTATCCAAGGTACAACATAGTTAAAACTCTTAACTGTGAATACAAAGAGAGAGTGCTAAAATTAGCAAGACAGAACCAATTTACCACATACAAAGGCAATTCCATCAGAATTATCTCATATTTCTTAGTAGAAACCCTGAAAGCCAGAAGGGCCTAGAATGGAACACTTCAAAGTCTAAAAATCTATGGCTTCCAACCCAAGCTACTCTACCCAGTAGAAGTATCCCTCATAATAGATGGTAAAAGGAAAACTTTCCATGAAAAAAGTCAACTCTATGATTATATGAACACAAAGCCAAACTCACAGAGAATACTCCACACAAAAGAGTCAAACAACCAATCTCAAGAGCCTACAAGAAGAAGATCACAATAATCAAAACTAGGGCAGGCTCAAAAGTAGAAAGCACAAGAAAGCACCAAACTCCATAAAGCATCACATTCATTTTGGCAGGGATTAAGTCAAACCTCACTGTTATATCCTTAAATATTAATGGACTTAACTCACCCAACAAAAGACACAAGTTAAGAGGGTGGATCAGAAAAAAATAGACCCTTCTATCTGCTGTCTTCAAGAAATCCAGCTCACCACTAAAAACAGACATCTTCTCAAGATGAAAGGATGGAAAATGATATTCCAAGAAAATAGAAATAAGAAACAAGAAGGTATTGTTATATTAATATCTGATAAAGTAGACTTCAACCCAAAAGTAATCAAAAAGGACAAAGAAGGCCACTTTTTACCCATCAAGGGAATGATCCACCATGACCTCACAATAATAAATGTATATGGGCCCAACAAAGGTATACCACAGTTTATCGAACAAAACCTACTGGACAACAAAACAAAAATAAACAACAACATAATTGGGGGCTTGAGTATTCCACTATCATCAATAGACAGATCATCTTAGCAGAAAATCACAGGGAAATAATAGAGCTCAACAACACCATAGATCAACTAGACCAACAGAACTTTCCATGCCTATTTTAAAGACTACACATTCTTCTCAGAAGACCATGGAACCTTCTCTAAAATAGACCATGTATTAGGCCTTAAAGCACTGCCTCCATAAATTCAGTAAAATTGAAATAGCTTCTTGCATCATATCAAATAACAATACTTTAAAGCTAGAAATTAACAACAAGAGACACATCACTCCAACAGCTCCTGAGAGACTAAATAACACACTGTTAAACAATGAATGTGTTGTGGAAGAATTAAAAAAAGAGAAACTGTAAAATTCCTAGAATTGAATGATAATGAAAACACAACCTAACAAAACTTATGGGACAGAATGAAGGCAGTCCTAAGGGGAAAATTCATACTACTAAATGCCTTCATAAGAAATATTGAGAGATCCCAAATTAATAACCTAACAGTCCACCTAAAGGCACTGGAAAAACAAGAAGAATACAACATTAAGACTTTGAGATGGAAAGAAATAATCAAGATAAGAACAGAAATTAATGAATTGGAAACTAAGAAAACAATTAAGAAAATCAATGAAATGAACAACTGGTTCTTTGAAAAAGGAGAGTTCACAACAGACATCAATGAAATTGGAAAAATCATTAGCACATATTTCCAAAACCTGTAATCCACAAAATTGGATAATCTGGAAGAAATGGATGAATTCCTTGCCACATACCACCTCTTAAAACTAAACTCAGTGCAGATTAATCTCCTAAACAAACCTATCAAATCTATTGGATTGAAAAGGTAATCAAAATCCTTCCTAAAAAGAAAAGTTCAGGATTGAATGACTTCTCAGTCAAATTCTATCAAACCTTCATTGAAGAACTGAAACCCATTTTTCTCAAACTGTTTCACATAATGAGAGAGCAGGGAATTCTCCCCAATTACTTTTATGAAGCTAGTATCACCCCAATACAAAACCAGACAGAGATACAATAAGAAAAGACAACTATATGCCAATATCCCTGATCAATTTAGATGCAAAGATCCTGAACAAAATCCTTGCAAACTGAATTCAACAACACATCAAAAGCGTTATTCATCTTGATCAAGTAGGCTTCATCTCAGAGATGCAGGGATGAACATATGGAAATCAGTTAACATGATACTTTAATCAACAAACTACAGCCATTTGACCTTTGTCAATGGTGCCAATGATGTAGACTGGAGAAAAGACAGCATCTTCAACAAATGGTGTTGGACAAATTGGATGACCATATGTATAAAAATGACACTAGACCCACTCATCTCAGCATACACAAAAACCAAGTCCAGGTGGATTAAAGACCTCAATATATGACCAGAAACTCTTCCACTAGTGGAAGAAAAAATGAGGAACTCTCCATGATATAGGAATAGGGAAAACTTCCTGAACAAAACCCCAGCAGCCCAGGAAGTTAAAGCAATTATTCAGCCAATGGGATCTCAGAAGTTAAAAAGCTTTTGCACAAATATACCATGATCAGCATGAATAGATTACCCACTGAATGGGAGAAAATCTTTGCCAGCTATACTACTAACAGAAGCCTTATATCTAGGATCAACAAAGTACTCTAAAAACTAAAAAATAAAGAAAAGTTAACCCACTCCAAAAAATGAGGCAGAGAACTTAATAGGGAGTTCTCAGAGGAAGAATTACAAATGCCTAACACACACTTAAGAAAATGTTCAACATCTCTAGCCATTAAGGAAATGCAAAATAAAACAATGATGAGATTCCACTTTACTCTAGTAAGTATGGCAAACATTAAAAAATCTAACAACAACAAATGTTGAAGAAGGTGTGGGGGAAAAGGAACCCTCATTCACTGTTGGTGGGAATGTAAATTTGTATAATAACTATGGAAATGAATACAGAGATTCTTGGAAAAGATGAAAATAGAGCTACCAACAGACACAATTATTCCCTTACTGGACATTTGTCCTAAATGCTCCAAGCTTCACAATAGAGATATTTGCTCAATCACATTCATAGCTGCTCAATTCATAATACCTAAGAACTGGAATCAACCCAGGTGCCCAACATTGGATGAATGGATAAAAAAGTTGTGGCACATTTACACAATGGGATTCTAGTCAGCAGTAAGAATAAAACAATACAAGGAAATCTGTAGAAAAATGGATAGACTTGGAACAGATCATACTCAGTGAACTCACACAATCCCAGAAAGGCAAATGCCACATGGTCTCACTGATCTGCAGTTCCTTTCCGGGACCAGCTCAAATTGCTGTCATACCTGATAGGCAAGTCAAGTCACAGACAATAGGGATGGAAGGGTTTGGTGGGGAGGGGAAGGGAAAGGTGTGGGAAAACAAACACAAAAGTAAATCAAAAATGAACTTGTGCCACAGAAACCTTTATCCTTAAAGATAGATGAAAAGAAATAACCCTCAAAGGAGTAAAGTTGAAGCACCTGAAAAGAAGGGCCTTGGAGAGGACGGGATGAAGCCAAACCTTAACAAACATTTTGTCTCTAGTCTGTAACTCCCAGTACCAGAAATCAGTTGATACCCACAATGAGCTGTTGTTCAGAGAGACCTACAATGTCACCAAATAAGACAGGCTTTTGTCAAAGCACTTGATTACCTGAGGCAAAAGGTAATACCCTATTGTTGAAAACACCATATGCTGCTGACAAATAGCATGGAGAGACCTGGCTGGAATCCGGAAGAGAGCCAGTCCCCAGAAAGTTAGCCCATCTAATGCTGGAAAGCACTACATGATCTACTGGGGGATAGTTGCCAACAATGTTCTGAGCAACTAGAGGTCCAAGATACTTAGAAGCAAACACTCTGACAGGATGTAAATGTCAGTGCAAGGCACACAGCCTTGGTGGGTAATCAGTAGCTTTCTGATTGGCTAAGAGATTTATTCAGTGTAAAGGAACCCATATCTGGAATTGGGAACCAAGTCAGAATCCTTTGGAGACAAACATTATGCTCTCCAGTGTCAAGCTCTCACTAGTCTTTGGCTAAAAGAGGTTACATACATCAAATTCTCCCTAAATTAATAATGCTTGTCCCATTTAAACTATGCTGACTTCACTTTCCATTGGAAAATCTGTTTTTCTTTTCCAAATGGCAGCAAGACCCTAAGAGATAAAGTACCCCTTGCACTTCAGCCAAGCCACAGCTGAAACCGCAGAGGAACTAGGGAGATGAGCAGGAGTGCTGTTTCCATGCTGAACCTGAACAATCAGCACCAGGGTGTAGGTGACAAATTCTGAGGATACTCAACACCTACTAAAGTGGAGATCCAGAGGCTCCAGATGTAAAACTCACCCACCATGGCTCAGAATTTTGTGAAAGAGGAGGCAGAAAGCTTGTAAGAGCCACATCATGCCCAGAGGCATTGCTTCCCCTCAAAAACTGACTGCTGCTCCCACAACACATAACTCTTAATCCCATGGGAAATACCTGCGATCCCACTGAGAAGGAGCCACAGCTGAATGGGGGCAGGGGCAGAGAAGAGGGCACCAACACATTATGTATCCATGCAAAATATGTTGTTAATAATATTTTTTAAAATCTGCATCTATCCTGTAAGACTTTGAAAACTGATTCAAATTTCAGTGTGGATATTGGAATGTTGCAAACCAAGAGTCAAATTATGATTAACCCCATAATAGCCATTTATTGATTGTCCACCTCTATATCTTATGACTTGTGACTATCAGGTGAAACCTTTTTGGAACGTACTAGCAGCTTATACCAATCCAAAGGCTAAAATTGTCATTAGACAACATCTGAAGCCCATAGCACTCATTTCCCAGCTGTGCTTTTATCTACCTACCTGATGCTCCACCAATGCGCTTTAAAAGTAGCAGGCCGGGCGTGGTGGCACACGCCTTTAATCCCAGCACTCGGGAGGTAGAGGTAGGAGGATTGCCATGAGTTCGAGGCCACCCTGAGAATACAGAGTGAATTCCAGGTCAGTCTGAGCTAGAGTGAGACCCTACCTCAAAAAAAACAAAACAAAACAAACAAACAAACAAAAAGTACCTTGGTTGGGGCTGGAGAAATGGCTTAGCAGCTAAGGCACTTACTTGCAAAACCAAGGGACTGAGGTTCAATTCCCCAGGACCCATGTAAGCCAGATGCACAAGGGGCATATGTGTCTGCAGTTCGTTTGCAGTGGTTGGAGGCCCTGGTGTGCCCATTCTCTCTCTCTTCTGGCAAATAAATAAAATTTAAAAAAATTTAAAATGTACCTTGGTTTATAATTTTCTTTTCTTCTATAGCTATGAAATGTTTATGAAAATACTGACACATTAAAACATTGCTAGAATATGTATTAGCAATTAAGGCACTTGCCTGTGAAGCCTAAGGACCCATGTTCAACTCTCCAGATCCCATGTAAGCCAGAAGTGCAAAGGTGAGGCAAACACAAGGTAACATGTGCCCACTAGATAGAGCAAGTGTCTGGAGTTCAATGCAGTGGCTGAGGCCCTGGCGTGCCAATTTTCTCTCTATATATCTCTCTAAGATTAAAAAAAAAGAAAAGAAAAGAAAAAGAAAGAAAAAACATGGAATTTTGGGTAATCTGAATCTGTGCTCTCAGGCTACAGTCATACATATTCAGCTCCAAAATCAGCTATCATTTCTCCTCTTTGAGATGAGAGCTGTGTATTCACACAGACTTTGATCAAAATAATCATTTATTCTGTTTCATTCATTTAAAATGTACTGTGTGATAGATGGAAGACAATTTCATCAATGAGAAACAAGATTATCATAACATTCTCTAAATTCTTTTGTTTTTCATAAGACTCAGTTTTTCCTATGTAGTTCTCATCAAAGAATGGCAGGGTAGGACCAGTCCTCTGAATCCTGGCCAGAGTAACTCCATCCTGCAGCTAGATGCCATTTAGCTGTACTTCATGTCAAACTTCAGCAAAATAGACCATACTTCCCAAAGTTGGCCAGTGGTAATGAGAATAATAAATGCCCTTGCTGAAAGCAAGGACAGAGTACACATGTACATATGGCTTTCCCAAAGTGTGGTTTTGTTTGTACCTCACACCTAGGTTGCAGTCACCTCTACTGCTTTCTGTCAGGAGGTCAAGGGATCCATAGAGGCTCTGAAATTAGTATATTAATTAATTAAAAATATGTTATTATCAACTTTGAGTGGCAGATTGAGAGGAGGAAGAAGGGACAGGGTGGGGAAGAGGACCTGGTGCAAGCAGATGGAGAGAGAGAAATCAGGCTGCTGCAACTTAGAAGCAGCGAGGCTTTGGAGGGGAGGAAAAGAGTGGGAAGGAGCCTGGCATAGAAGGAGCCTGGGGCATGTTGACATAGAAGAGCAGAATGGCTGAAGGTGGTGGGCAAGGAACTAGTATGCACATCACCGTGCTGAACCAGGGAGAGAAAGAAATGGAGATAGGAAGAATGAGAGAGAGAGTGGAGAGATAAAATGAAGGTGCATATGTAAACTGCAAATAGGAAGATGAGGTGGGTACCGATAGATACAGAGACAGAAGTGCAGAGAAAGTACACACACCTTTATTAGTAAGATAGCTAAGGAAATGGTGTCCATACCTCCCACTGACTTAAATGAGGGGAGGGTTTTGAAAGACCTCAGTTTCTGCCAGATGGGAGGGGGGATGGGACTCTGAGACTAACACTACAACCTTAGGTAGTTCTCAAAACCAATTTTCAGTAACTCTTCTGTACACATGGAACCATATAAAACAGCAGTCTGCTAGGCATGGAATAGTTTGAGCCTTCTCCGTGGTGCAAGTACTGGAGAATGAGTCATGCTTCTGTGAGAAACCCAATGATTTTTATTCCCCAAGCTAAATATAGTGGGTTCTTTTTTTCTGTTCTGTCTATTCCTTCCTTATTTGAGAAAAATAGACATTTCCCTTTATCTCCCAAGGAAGGTCACACAAAAGATGGATATTTGTGACAGAAGTGGCTTATTGCAATCTCCTGGGTCAGTTTCACTATTGCCATCTGTAACCTCCATGCTGATTTAAAGTTACAGAGGATTCTCCATGGAGTTAGGTGCCCCAGTGAAAACAAGAAAGCTTTCCCATTTCTTATCAAAGTGTCATTTTCTCTTGGAGTTCATTTTGAATCTTTGCTAGTGAAGGGAACTGTTACCTTGACACCATTCTAACAAACCCTCCCTAAACCCCAAGTGTCCATCAAGAACTGCCTGCTTTTGGCGTGCTTACTTCCTAACTTACCTTCTATGTCTCAGTTCCCTGGATTTTCCCTTTACCTCTCCACTGTATCTGCTCACTTTCTTGTTGTTTTGTGTTCGTCAAAATATGTTGTCACAGAAATGCTCCTACAATTATTAGGGGACATTTGCATATCTGCACAAGGGGGTGTGCAGTTGCTCATAAATGCATGTAGTCAAACAAACTTCAATAGTGAATAGAGAAACAAGAAGAGTCTGCTAAACACAAGTTCTTCTTTTTTGAACCAAAGCTCAAAGTAAATTGCCTTTAGGAACTTTTAAGTCTTTATATAATGATTAGATTTGACCAATTAAATGACTTCTGTTCCCTGAATGAGGAAACAAAGATATTCCTGAGATATGAGACAAAAGTGCTTTTAGTGACAGCACTATTTCTTACAAAGATCAACTTCAGATATTTATTCTTGTTTTTATGTATTCCTAGAGAATGTTACAAGATCCAGGCAAACATTCATTCTGTAAGAAGATCTGATAGAGGATTTTCAAGAGCCTAAATGCATTTTGCTTTCAGATAAAAATTTTAATGCAAAAGATCAACTTCTATGACAATAACAATTAAAACTGTATATATTTTATTTTTTGAATTAATTTCTCCTTCTCTCTCTCTCTGTGTGTGTGTGTGTGTGTGTGTGTGTAAGCCAGGATCACTTGTCAATGCATCCAAATGCCTGTCCAGCTTCATATGTATAGCTGGGGAATTGAACCCAGGCCAGCAGGCTTTGCAATGAAGTTCTTTTAACCAGTGAGTCATCTCCTCAGGCCCTGCACATATTTTAAAGATCAGAAGAGACTGTAAAGAAATGTAAATACTTGTCTTAGAGTAGACTTTTGGGTAAACTTGTTTTAATAATTAAAAAGAATTCTCACTAATTGATATAAAGCAGACACAAATTTCAAGGGTTTTCTATATTTGAGTTAGAGCTTAAATGTGAAGAGCTATTTCCATATAAACCACCTAGTACCTGATACTCCCATATATGCAAGCTGCTTATAGTCTACAGTCAGGAACAGAAAGAGCTGGGAGGAAAACAAAAGGGATTTTACCCATTAACCTAAAACATTAGCCAGAGATAACCAGGATGAACCAGCTAATTAACCCCATGTTACCTTCCACAGAACTACTTGGACTAAATAAAGAGTGCAATCTACCTCTATATTTATGTTAGTTGTTTTTCTTTCTAAATCCACGTGCTTGTAGTCTGGACCATAAGATGTTCTATGGTGCATAAGATGAGTTAAGTATGTCCTTTGTTCTGTGAGATGAGAGGATAAGCAGGACCTCTCAGTAAGTGTCTTGTGCTTTTTTTTTTTTTAAAACATTCCACACAGTGACTTTAGACTCTTAGTTTAGAAGCAGTCTAGCATCTGTAATGACAGAAGGCAAGAAATGACATAGTATTGATGCTCATAGCTAGGGAATAAATGTAATCATATTTTTAGGCTAGTTCTTTTCCTCATTTTTACCTTTATCTCTGAAGGACATAATGAACAACCCCTGCTAATCAAAGTAAATTGGAAAAAAATGACAAAATAACAAGTGTTTTATTAAGTTATTTGCATAATGGTCATGTATTTAAAAAAATTCCTTTAACTAATTCCCTTGGTATCATTCAGAAGCATTCTTGTTTGTGATAGAAAGTGTTAGAGCTTTTCAAAAAGACTTAATTTCAAATATATGTTACATGTTGGCAGTTGTCTGAAATCATTCAATAATTTGTAGTGTGTTAATGGAGAACATGGAGAGAAATGGCATCCACATATATATAATCAATATGTATAAACTTCACAAGTCAGTTTTAGTTTTTGCTCATGTTCTAAGCCATTGCAAGAAGAATTAGGATACAAGCAACCACTAATTTCTGACTCAGCCTTCAGTGGAGGCAGAGAAGCAATAAGGATTCTACCACCCCCATTATAGGCAACATCAGGATGGTGATGCACACCACTCCACAATACACACAACTCCATAATGCACACCATTCCTTGATGCACATCACTCTTCAGTGCAGACCACTCCATTATGCACACCACCCCACAATGAACTCCAGTTCCAGGATGAGGATTACTAAATGAGATCCTGAAGAGACAGTCTGTTTACTGATTGATAGGTCTGTTTAAAAATAAACTTTGCCTGGTGTGGTGGTGCACACCTTTTATCTCAGAACTTGGAAGGCAGAGGTAGGAATACCATGAGTTTGAAGCCATCCTGAGGCTACATAGTGAATTCCAGGTCAGCCTGAGCTACAGTGAGACTCTACTTCAAAATACAAACAACAAACAAAAATAAATAAATAGATAAAATAAAATAATTTTTTCACTAATGCTTTTTCCTTTTCTTCCTATTATTGTTATTTTGCAGTTAGGAAAAGAGTAACAATTATCTCTTTTGTTTCTTCAACCTCCTCTTCAGGCTTTTCTTGGAAACTTAGAGACAGAATTGTCTACTGGACCATACTGACAATACTATATATCTCTATGATGAATCATAATATTTACACAACACTGAGGTAGTTTTTGTTATTTGTAACCAAAGAAAACATATTATTTGGAGTAATACACAAAACGTTGAACATTAAAGCAAATACATAGGGATTGTCCAGAGCCAACACTTGCTAACATGTGCACTGACTTTCTATATAAAATATTAGCCCTGTTGAAAACATAAAGAGAGAAATTTTCCCTTCCATTAACTCTGGTTGTCTCTTTGTAGCTTCATTGGCACTGAATCTTCCTTGCTGAAGCTGCTCTTTTCACAGTCTAGAATTTATGTTAGACATTCTTAAACTCTGCTAGAAATCTCTATAGCATTTTGGCAATTGTAGTAACACATTGGCTTCTTGGAAAGCAGCTGTTACCGCTCCTCCCTTATCAGAATCTTGTCATTTGAATTTGCTTTCTTCAAGACTTCCAACAACCTCTTTGGACCCTCTTTGGAGTCATCACTTAAAAACCCATATTCCTCTTCAGTCTGGCTTGGGAGCTATCCTCTCTACTGACTGTTCTCCCCGATTTAATCCCAAGGTTTCACTTCTCATTTCTGCTGACAATGCCAGATTCCTCACAGCAATTCATACCAACCTGTCCCAGGTCAGTGTAGTCAAGAGCCAAATGTGCAACATGGTGGTTCATGAAGGCATGCATACACCTGACTTGTTCTCTCACATATACTGACATGATCACCCACTCTCTGATTAAGTCAGAAAGGTGGAAAACCTTCTTGGCTATGGCTTGCTTTTGCCCAACACTTCCAATCAGTGACTATTTATATTTTCCCTCTTTTCTTTCATTCTAGCTCCCATTGCCTAGGGCCAGGTGATCATTCTCCCTTGCTTGACTTTGTACTGCAGCATCGCCATTGATCAACTCAAGCCACTAAAACCATCATCTATACTACAGCTAAGATTTGCTTTTCTTTTAAGCCAAGTCTAACATTTGTGAGTCTTTTCACAGCTTTCTATTATTCTGTTAGAATAAGTATTAACTTGGTAGAAAAAAACCCTCATGAGGCAAACCAAATGACTTCCTGCTCCCATATACACCCAAGCCACTTCCCACAATAAGTTAGCTTTTCTAGATACAGCAAATGATTGCATTCCTTGGTATGCATCATGCTTTCCTTATCAGTAATGTGAATATGATGCTTCTCTGAGCTCCTCTGAGTTCCCTGGCCTTGGTAGGTCCATTGTGCCTTGCTTGGGGAGGCCTGCTCCCTGTGTGAGCTGTGGAATCAGGCCTTTTACTCTGGTATTCTGACTGGCCACTGGGTACCAACACCCTGTTCACCTGAGTGAGAGAGTGCATGGACCAAAGGACAAAAAAATTGCTTCCTCTTCAATAAAATAAAGAACCTTCCTAAAATGGGTAGACAACAATGCACAAAAGTCAATGAAAGTCAGAAAACTGAGAGCTCTCCAGGTTGCCTAGTCCTACAATGGAAGTCTCCAACTAAATAATAGAGAAAGCAACAGAAATTCATTCCCAAAATGAAAACACAACAACCAATAAAGACCCTGATTAAAAAAAAAAATCACTGAACTATAAGCAAACCATCAAAGAACCAACAATCGTATCAATGAAATTGAACAGAATCATCTCCTAGAGCATTCAGCTTTTGATATTACACTTAACTTGATTGAAGAAAATGTCAGAACCCTCCAAAGAGATATGAATAAATTGATAGTAAGTCAATAAATGGAAGATCTCAACACCAGTGGTTAAGCTTAATGAAGACTTGATCAAATGCAAGAATGAACTCCAGGAAACATAAAGATATTCAGAACTCAAATTGAAATCATACCTCCAAAAAGAGATAGAAGCCAGGCGTGGTGGTGCACGCCTTTAATCCCAGCACTCAGGAGGCAGAGGTAGGAGGATCGCTGAGAGTTCGAGGCCACCCTGAGACTACATAGTTAATTCCAGGTCAGCCTGGGCCAGAGTGAGACCCTACCAAAAACAAAACCAAAAAAAAAAAAAAAAAAAAAAAAAGAGAGAGAGAGAGAGAGAGAGAAGAAAGATAGACAAGATGAGAAATAACACAACAGAAAAATAATCAAATAGAAATTATAAAAACCTCTCTAGAATCTCTCACCAACATAGTTACTCATGTGGAAGACAGAACCTCTGACCTGGAAGAAACTTATCAGGAGGCCAAAACTTTACTAAGTTCAAAAACTCAAGTGAACAGAATATGAGGGAACTACGGGACACCTTAAAATTACCACACATCCAGATCATGGGTATACACAAAGGAGAGGAAATCCAGTCCAGAGGCATAGAGACAATATTCAACAAAATTATTGAAGAAAATCTTCCAAATCTCTCAAAAGAGAAGCCCATCCACACACACAAATCAGTAGCCTTTCTATATGCAAAAGCCAAATATGCAGAGGAAGAAATCAGCTAGCCTTTCCCATTTGCAATATCAACAAAAAATTAAATACCTTAGAATAGCACTAACCAAGTATGTGAAAGACCTATATACTGAAAGCATTTTAAAAAAACTCAAGAATGAAATTGAGAAGGACTTGAGAAGATGGAAAGCCCTTCCATGCTCCTGGATAGGTAGAATTAATATTGTGAAAATGTCAATTTTACCAAAAGCAATATATAGATTTAATGCAATACCAATAAAAATTCCAGCATCAATATTCACAGGGATAGAAAAAAACTGATCTGAAAATTCATATGGAATAGCAGCAGGTCCTGGATATCCAAACATATCCTCATAAAAACAAAAACATTTCTGGTTTCACCATACCCAATCTAAAGCTATATTAAAAAGCCATAGTAACAACAATAGTATGGTACTTGCATAAGAACAGAAACACAGACCAATGGAACAGAACTGAAGTCTCAGATATTAGGTCAAATAACTACAGCTGCTTGATCTTTGACAAAGGTGCCAATAATGTAGACTGGAGAAAAGATAGCATCTTCAACAAATGGTACTAGACAACCCAGATGCCCATCATTGGATGAATGGATAATGAAGTTGTGGTACACTTACACAATGGAATTCTACTCAACCATAAGAAAAAAAATGATATAACTAAATTTGTAAAAAAATGACAGATTTGGATAAGATCATACTCAGTAAACTCACACAATCACAGAAAGGCAAATGCCATATGATCTCACTCATGTGCTGTTCCTAACCTGGACCAGCTCAAGTTGCTGACATAGGTTGTATACAACTCAAGGCCCAGATACTAGGGATGAAAGGATATGGGGGAGGGGAAGTGGGTGGGGAAAAATAAAACAAAACAAATCCAAAATGAACTGCTACCATAGAAACCTTTATCCTTAGAGATAAACTAAAAGATACAACCCTCATTAGCAGTAAGGGGGATATCTTGAAAAGAAGGGCCCTGGAAAGTGTGGTGAAGCCTAAGCTTATTTTATTTATTTATTTATTTATTTATTTATTTATTTATTTATTTTTGTCTTTGGCCTGTAACTCCCTGTTCCAGAATTTTGTTGCTACCCCCAATGAGCTGTTAATAAGAGAGACCTATCAGGTCCATAAAATAAGAGAGGCTTCTGTCAAAGCACTTGAATATGCACCTGAGGCAAAAGGTAAGACCCTATTGCTGAAGACATTATATGCTGCTGACACAGAGTATGGAGAGACCTGGCTGGAATCCGCAAGAGATCCAGTCCCCAGACAGTTAACCCATCTAGTGCTGGAATTTACTACAGGGGCTACTGGGGGAAAGTGGCCAAAAACTGTCTGAGCAACCAGAGGTCTAAGCTATTCAGAAGCAAACACCCTGACAGAATGTACAAGCCAGTGCAATAGTGGCACACAGCCTTGGTGGGTAACCAATAGCTTTCTGACTGGCTAAGAGATCTCAATGTAAAGGAACCCATATCTAGAATTGGGGACGAGGTCAGAATAGGATGGAGACAAAGATTATGTTCTCCAGTGTCAAGCTCTCACTAGTCCTTGGCTAAAAGAGGGGTTACATACATCAAGTTCCCACCCACCCCCAAGTCAATAATTCTTGTCTGGCTTTAAGTATTTTTCTTTTTCTTTTGCAGAAGGTAGTGAGACCCAAGGAAATAAACTACCCCTTGGGCTTCAGCCAAGCCACAGCTGAAACCACAGAAGAAGCCTTTGGGAGATGAGCAAGAGTGCTGCTTCCATGCTGAATCTGATAATCAGCATAAGTCTGAAGGAGGATACTCAACATTTAACCAAGCAGAGATCCAGAGGCTCCTAAGAGCTCATCACTAAAACACACCCACCATGGCTCAGGGAATTTTGCTGAAAAGGCAGTGGAAAGATTGCAAGATCCACAGGTTGAGACATCATGCTCAGAGGCATTGCCTCCCCACAAAAACTGACTGCTGTTCCCACAATGCATGACCCACAACCCCATAGGGAATACCTGTAACTCCACTGAGGAAAGTCCACCGGGGAATGGGGGCAGGGACAAGGGAAAAGAGGGTACCAACACATGATGTATTATTACAAAATATATTATTGTTACTAATAATAAATAAAGAAGGAATTCTTAAAAGAGAGAGAGAGAGAAAGAAAATTGGCACTGAGAAAATGGACCTTTGAGCTTTTGGTGAACTAAACGTAATCATGTGGTTTGACCATGTCTTTTTGAATTGGTTTGTGTAAGGATTGGGAACTCTGTATTAGAGAAGCTTTACAATAATGTAAGCATGTAAGCAGGGCTTAATGGTCCATTTTGGTGGGAGTTTTAAAAACAATGGGTCAAGAAAACTAGGGACAATAGAGTCTTGGCTCCTGAGGTTTCAGAGGAAACCAAGGACTTTATTGGGAACTGAGCTACAGACAATTTGTATGATATAATGACAAAGGAACTGGCTGTATTCTGCCTGTTTCCAGAATCTTGAACAATGTTGAATTTAAACATATTGGACTATCATATTTGGTGGAGGAAATTACAAGACAAAATAATATTGAGTTTATGGAATGGCATCTTTTATCTGTCCTGATTCAGATTTATATTGAATAAGAACAAAATATATTTAGAGCTGGAAAACATGGAAAATATAAATATTGCTGCAGTAAGAAATGCAAACAAATTTAAACTCTTGGGTACGTACTACTGGCCCTTTCCACTGTTATTGTTGCAAAGAGATTACTAGAGTCCAAAGGATTTTGTGTAGTATCAGAAACTAGACATAGCGCTTCAAGATTCAGTGTTTGTCTTGCTGGGTTTTGGTCTTGCTTTATTCCTGTCTTCCCTTTTGGAAGAGGATATTTTCTCTTGACATTATATGTTGGAAGTATGTAACTTGTGTTTTGATTTTATAGGGCTTACAGATAAGCAATTTCTTTGAGACTTTAGATTTTTGAACAGTATCAGGACTAGTAAAAATTATTTGAACTTTTAAAGTTGGATTAAATATATTTTGCATTATTAGATGGCTATGAGTCTATGAGGCCCAGGGGTGGTTTAAATGTGGGCCTTACATCTTACAGTCTGTCCTCACTTGTTCTCTCTCTAGATATATGTCTTCCCTGCTTATGTAGTGATGTGACACAGGTTTCCTGTGCCTTCCATGTTTTCCCTACCATGATGGACTCTACTGTCTGGAACTATAAGTGAAAATAAACTCCTTCCCTAAGGTGCTTCTGTTTGGACATTCTTTCTCTAAAATGAGAAAGTAACTGATATGCCTGCAGTTTAGACCTTCCAGACATTAAAACTATGATGCAAATAAACCTCTCTACTTTAAGTATTGTGTATTCAGGCATTTTATTATATCATCACAAAACGAGACAAATACAGATATCTGTTCAAGTTGATCTATATTCAAAGCAATTCCTAACAAAGTCACATTTGAAACAGGTTCACTAATTTGCCATCCCAAAAGAAATCTTGCACTTCATGGTAAACAGCAGACACAATCATTACGACAACTTCCAAAAGCAGGAATCCGTGCACTAAGGCTCACTGGGCTTTGGAATACTGTTTAGGCTCATCATGCACTGTTTATTTACATATCTTAGTTTTGTAAACTGAGCACTTACATAAGAAACTATGAAAACAGGTTTATTATTTACAGACAATAAAGAAAAACTGACAGAACTTAAAGGAGAAATAGTTCTATAATAAGTTATTATAGGTTTTGATACACAATTTTAAGCAATGGATAGAAAATGCAGAAAGAAGACAAGTTAGGAAATAGGAAATTTTGAATGCACATTAAGCACAACTACACTTTTCCTATGAATCACAGAACACTTGTGGGACATTTTAAAAGATGGTCATATGTTATGTTACAATGAAGTTTCAATAGATTTTTAAAAAGTAAATATACAGAGTATTTTCTCCAACTATATTTGGCTAAAATTAATCAAATACTAAGTAAGAAAAAGTAGAGAATGAACAAAATATATGGAATCTGGTACTATCTACAGTATCAGCCATCCATTGACATGCACTCTGCAACAGACCATAAAAATTAGTCATTCTTTTCTTGATATGTGTACAAAGAATTGAAATGGATATTTGTATACTCATGGCTGTTATGCATAATTTACAGCAGATAAAAAGTAGAAGCAATTCAAAGTGATGATTCACAAATGAATGTATCAGCAAAATGTGCATGCATATTGAAATGTTCTTGATCCAAATAGTAGTTTGAGTTAGGTGTTCCCCATAAACTCAAGTGTTCTGACTGCTAGGTCCCCAGCTGGTGACAATTTGGGAATTAGAGCCTATTGAAGGCAGTATATTGTTGGGGGGGTTATGGGTATTATAGCCAGCTTCTCCATGCTGTCACTGGCATCCTGCTGCTGTTGTCCATTTGATGTTGGCCAGGAGGTGATGTCCAACCTCTGCTCATGCCATCATCTTTCACTGCCATCATGGAGCTTCCCCTTGAGTCTATGAGCCAAAATAAACCTTTTCCTCCTACAAGCTGCATTTGGTAAGGCGTTTTCTGCCAGAAATGTGAACTTGAAGTTAACTATAACAATCCTTAAAGGGAAGAAAATCCTAGCATAGTACAATAGAACTCAACTTTTAAAACATTATGTTAATAATAAGCCACACTCAAAAGACATGAGAGCAGTCAAAATCATTTAAACAAAAGTAGGGTTGTGGCTGTCAGGGACAGGAAAAGGAGGAAACTGAATAGTTTTTATCTAATGGGTATAGGTTTTCAATTTTGTAAGACCAAAAATTATGAAAATCAACAGTGGAGATGGTTTCACAACAATGTAAAGGGACTGTTCTTCCTAACACTGAAGATGTTGTTAAAATATTTTGCCACTGGAAAATAAAGCATAAGAGAAAACACTTTAGGAAAATCTTGAAACAGGATAATGGCAAAATAATAGAAAAATAACTCCAAATCTATGAGAAATTTAAGAGGATGGAAATTCAATAACCTATATGACAGTTTCCAATTAAATAGATTAAGTGCTCCAAAGACTCTGTCTACTTAAGGTTTTTCTTCCTTCCAGTGGATGGTCAATTCTTTGCTGTATTGATTGTTCAATTCTCAGTCCTCATGTCCCCAACTAAGCCAATTTTCTCAATGACCAGTCACTGAGTTTTCTTTAACTTCTCCATTTCACTGGACTATTTTCTCTTTCCTTACATAAGATATATGTATATGGACTATAGCTTCCTAAGATGAGCATTTCTTTTTGTTACATCTCCAATGTATTAACTGCTAAAGAAAACTATCATCAGTATATATTAAACTAATATTTGTATGAACTATAGCTTTAGTTTTCCCAAAGAGAAAAATTCCAACACTAAGTACAACAATGTTGTAATTAAAATGAATTTGCATCTGCATTCTAATATAAAACATAAATGGGTTTATCTATTTACTATCATCTCAAATATATCTTTACAATTGTGAGGAAATAAAAAGTTATATTCTAGGGATGGATAGATGGCTTAGCACTTAAAGTGCTTGCCTGCAAAGCCTAAGGACCCATGTTCAACTTTCCAGATCCCACATAAGCCAGATACACAAAGGTGAGGCAAGTGCAAGGTCACACATGCCCAATATTTGTGTCACAAGCTTCTGGAGTTCAATTTCAGTGGCTGAGGCCCTGAGACATCAATTCTCTCTATATCTCACCCCCCCAACCTCTCTCTAAATAAACAATAAAAATAAAAACTATAGTCTGGAAAAAATTGTGCTTTAATTTAAGTACACAAATTAAAATTATGTATCTGATTTGTTCTTTTTGATTTTGGAGATTACTTTCCTAGAAAAAAAGTGCTGTTTGAATACACATTTAAATTAAATGTGTAGTAAGAAATAACTTTCCAAAATAGCAAAATATAAAGAAGTAGCTGTAGAAGTAATAGCCAGTGCTCACTGATTAAGCTAAATTTTCCACCATCCTAGTCACATACATAAATAACTCCCAAATTAAACATCAATTCCCCACTCCAAATAATGTTATCCATCAGTGATCTTGTGAATTGAATACACTGTTGTCAAGGGAAGGAATACAAATGGCTGATAAATACCTGAAAGAGTGCTCAGCATAGTTAGGTAGCATAAGCTTTTACAAGATAGTTACAAGTTTTACTTATCTTCTTATATCTAAATGTTTTCTATCAAGTTTTGCATTACTTATGACTTATACTCTAAAAATAAAGTGGCTAGCAACTATTGATTTATCTGTTTTTATTGTTATATATGGAGTACACATATGCTAAATTTAGAAAGTCATATGACTATGTACTGATAAGTAAGAATAAGCAAAATCAGCAAATAGGTTTCATTTTAATGGTCTAATGTTGATGGCTTTGCTAGAGTGTAACAAGGCCTACTTCTATAAAACCAAATAATCAATTTCCCTCTCTTTGCTTGTTAATTTTGTTTTGTCGTCATGACATTTTTCCAGTACCACACAGTATTTCATCTTTGTCTTTTTCATGTGTGTCCTATTTGGTACACTCAAAATTAAAAACCCATAACTTGACAATTTCTGTAGACTGAGTTCTTGGGCTCTCAAGTCTCAAAGCTGAATTCATAAAGTATCCTGGGAGTCCTTAGGGTTCTTTCCCTCTTTGTTACCCAGTTAGAAGAATCAGTGGTGAAAATTGGGAGGTTAGAGGACTACGTAAGCCATGAAGCCATAAGTAGACTTTGGGAATCTTGGATGTTGAAAAGGAAATGGTAGGGTGCTACAATAGAGGCCTCTAAATTCATGGCATGTGAAAGCTGGAAGAGTAAGAGGGAGAGACTGAGGGAAGGAAGATGGGTGGAGTAGTATTTTATTCTTTCTGAGCCACTGTTAATGCAACAGCCATGGACATAGCTGAATTCACAAGTGCTCATTCATTCATACCCTTATCACCATACTACAAGGAAAATCTCTTTCATATAAGAAAAAGTCTTTCATCTAATTAGTGAGCATAAATGGTTTGAAAATACAATGATTGAGATCATTACATTGATCCATATATAACACAGTCCATCAACAAATGGGGTTCTCCAAATTTTTCTTTTGTTTAAAAAGATACCACTTTTAATATAGGTATAGAAGAAAAGTTGAGCCAGGCTGGATAAGTCTCAGAAAAGAAATAGGAGCAGAAACAGAGAGGAGGCTGGAGAAACGGGGAGCAGGATGATGCCTCAGAATTTGTGGGCGTGTTAGAGTAAAAAAGCGTTGTCTGATAGTGTCTCATTTAGTTTTCACGGTGACTCCATGATGTAGAGGAGGTATTAACTACAATTTAAACAAGAATAAATGAAGATGAAAAGGAAACATAAAAGAAGTGCCAGTCATTTCACAATGGTAACTTTTAAAGCTGTAATAAACTCTGATATGTGCATGTGTTCTGAGTTTCTAGTTGTAGCTGTTGCTGCCTGGCTGCTCTCCATCTTCATTGACAATGATATGGTCACAGCTTTTATTTGCAAAGGAACATGTTGTATAACTTCCACATTGTACAATTACATTATGCTGCTCATCTATTAAATTCAGTGTCAAGCAAGAAGATATAAACTTAATGATTTTTATCCAATTTAGCAACAGAAAGTCACATTACACTGACACAGACTAACATTGCCAGCCACAAACACCAATTTCCTGTACATGATTTTTAAAAATCCATTTTAGCATCTGCAATAATGGTTTAACAATTTCTCAAAATTATAATTTTATTAATTTTAAATGAAAAATTATCTTTTTTCTTGTCTTCATTTATTTTTAATTTTTTGAGACAGGATCTCATATAAGCTAAGGTTGGTCTCAAACACCATATACAGCCAAGGATGACCATGAACTTCAGATCCCCTTGCCTCTACCTCCTAAGTGCTTGCCATCATTTTCAAAAACAAGCATCTTAGAATTTTGCTCAAAATATTTTTATATTACAATGTGAATGACATTGATTATGAAGACATTGTTATATTCAATGTCCACTGCCTACAGCAGGATTCTCAGAAAGCCCAGAATTAGAGAGGATGAGATGTTGCTTGAGATTTCTTCTCTGGCTGCTCACACAATTTGATATCAATGTTGCCATCACTGAATGCTTCTCTGGACTTCTCTACAGGGTTCTCTCCTCCACATGACCTTGCTTTCTTCTGCAACATTGTAATTCCTGAATTCCCATGCCTCCATGCTGGAGAGAAGGTTTCTTTTACTATGCAGTAACAAACTGCAGACAGAAAATTTTTTTTGAAATTTTCGTTCATAAAGGCATAGACAATGGGATTACAAATGGAGTTGAAAAACCCAATTATTTGCACTATGGCAAAGATCATCTTGATTGTGACATCATCATATTCCTTTTCAAAATTACCTGCAATAAAGTATTATTTTAGAAGACTTATTTTCTTTATCAAGGAAAAAATATTTTGATCAAATGCCTTTACCAATAATTTCCTCTTGTACAAGTGGCTAAGGGTATAAAATTCTCATGACCATTTTGAGAGAGGTTTATAATAACTGAATAAAGCAACATTAGCAGTTAGTATTTAATCTTTTATGCATAGGATGGTGACAAGCATGTAGAACTCACAACTCAGTGATTCCAAGTGCCAGTAAGCTGGAAGCAATAATTACTCTTCAAGTAAGTATTCACTTCCAGTACAGAAACACAAGCATGTTCAGGCTCAGGTTCTCAGAGAACGCACTGCAGACCTAACTGAAAAGTTTGGTATTATATTATCCTTAGTTATAATTATAAGGTGCAAGTCAGGTTCCAAAGGGAAAAGACTCCTAAGATATCACACCTCTCACCATGTTAATTAGCTTAGCAAGTAGAGAAGCAGTAACATGGGTAAAGAATCTCAAAGTTTTAAAATCTTTGTAAATCATTCATAATGATCTGGTGATGTTTAAAACATACACACACGGGCTGGAGAGATGGCTTAACAGTTAAGGCTCCTGCCTGCTAAGCCTAAGAACCCGGTTCCAATCTCCAGGTCCCACGTTTAGCCAGATGCAAAGTGACACAAGGGCACAATGCTGCACTTGACCACAAGGGGGCACACACATCTGGATTTCGTTCACAGCAGCTGAGAGACTGCTGGTGCCCATCTCTATCTGTCTCCCTCTCCCTCTCTCTCTGTGTCTCTCTCCAAAAATAAAAAAATTAAAAACATATACACACAAACATACTTGTGACATTTGATTACCTAAGTGAATGACAATTTCAATGACTTGTCTACTCTAGTATGAAACAATCTGGCAATTCTACCAAATGAGAAAGGCAAGCACTCACTGTATTCAGTCATCATGTGCACAATGTGGAAAGGTGCCCAGCACACAGCAAAGAGAGCCACCACTGTCATCATCATAATTACAGCTCGCTTCTTCTTCCTAGACTCACAGAGGAACACTGTGTTGGTTAACTTTCCCATGGCAAGTGTATCATGTTTGAAAGCCTAGTTCACCCAATCACAGTTTTTCAAATGTTAGTGAAGTCCATGATGAGCAATCTGCTGACTGATTATCACCTTTTCCATTGATTTTACCTCACCTGTACAATCTTCGTATCCTTGACAATCTCACGGTGCTTGCTCATTATGTGTGGATCTGGAATGCTGACAGCTGACTCATAAAGATTATGTCATTAATCTTCCTAACAAGCCATTGGAGAGACGTAGAAGCTAAGGCCCAGAGAAGGGTAGTTTATAGATGACTAATAAGAGATGATTCTGGACTTAAGCTTAACCTAAGCTTAATCAGTATACGATGAAAAAAGCTCATATTTATGACAGTAAAATATAAATATTTGTGATGTATGGTTAACTTCAATGATACAACTAAAATGTGATCATTTATTACATATGAAATATGACTAACTGTGGATTCTACCTAATTTTCTATAATTTCCTCATAAGATAGATTTACACTTGGAAGAGAACCACAAATTTGCTTTTGCATTAACTTTTAAAAATTCACAGTCATTACCTTTCATTTCAACTTGGTAGCCGTGTCTTCTAAGGAAGGAGGTACTGACAAGTCCTCTAGTACACTTTCTTCATTCAGAGGGAAACCTCCTTACACACACTGGGCACTAGAGGTCACTGTACACTTGAATTAATAAAACCGATCAACACATGCTGTCTCTATACTGGACATCACTTGTTTGTGCTTTAATAGTCATTCAATATAGATTATATCATAGGTGCATAAGTATCATAGCAAAGCTTTGTGTTTTAAAGATGATTCTAATAAATAACATCAAAATCACAGCTTTTAGTTGAAAACAAAACATTAATACCAGTCATTTGAAACAAGTAGCATGCTCTGTTTACATAGGACTTGCATAGAGCCATCTCATATATTTATCATCATTCTCGAGTGGGGTATTAAGGATGCCTGTATTGTGTGCCTCTGTGCATGTGGGGAAAGCAGGCCCTCTGCAACAAGGATGTTGGCTAGTGACAGAGAGACGAGCCCACAAGACCACAAGTACTGACTCCACCTCACAGCTCTTCCTGCCATGTCATATTTACACACAGACAAAAGGTAACAATGTTCTAAATTTCACGTAAATTTTTATCCTTAGCCTTAATTTCAGTTGTATTTAATAACTGGTGCTCTTGTCCTTTCTTTTATTATTATATTTTTAGTTTTTATGAGACAGAGAGTAAGTGTGTGTGTGAGAGAGAGAGAGAGAGAGAATTGGCACATCAGGGCCTCCAGCCACTGTAATCAAACTCCAGACATAAGTGCCATTTTGTATGCATGTGCAACCTTGGGCACATGCATCACCTTGTGCGTCTGGCTTACATAGGATCTGGAAAGTTGAACATGAGTCCTTAGGCTTTGCAGGTAAGCACATTAACAGCTAGGCCATCTCTCCAGCTGGCTCTTGCCTTTCTTGTTGCCATGTGTGCAACCTCGTGATTTAAAGTCAGCCCATGATCTCAATTTGAATTGCAAATGAGGCTTTGACTAAATTACCTAGAACTTAGGGGTCTGGGGATGCATTGCAGCTGTCCTTTCCATACAACTAATGAAAAATATTTTATGCAAAGGTGAAAATTTCACTAAACATACCTGGCTATTTTGGACATTTCTTTCCCATGGATAGTTCGAAGCACTGAACCATCTCCCACTCTTTTCTTGATCCAAAGTTCATAACCAATTTTTCCGTACAGGACAAGCATCACCAGCAGAGGCAGAAGGAAAAGGATGACAAGGATGAAGGTGGTGTAGATTTTCTGGTGCACTGGGCTGGTCCACTCTTCCAAGCAGCAGATATGTTCTTTTTCATATAGGAAGTCATACTTAATCTTTACAGTAAGAATAATTCAGTGACAAACACCAGTGGTTAGAATCAAAAGAGCAAAGCAGCCAAGCATTATTGCCACTCAGATTTTTAATGCCTTTCAAATTTCACAGTAACACATTTCCAAATGAGAATCATAGTTTATTGTTATACTGCTGTGAAGCATAATTTTCTCTTCAATTGTTTAAGATTTTGAGTTCAGTACTTTTGATTTTAAAGGGAACTAGGTCTGTGCCTGTTCACTTTCATTTTTTACCTTGATGGATGTTTATTTCCACTAGCATCACGTTTCCAATTGGCTGAAAGAGCACAAATTACTAAGGCACACAGTAAAAAATAGTGGGCATTATATGCTAGCCAAATTAATATTACACTAATATATTTGTTTTCCCAATTGCTGATGAAACAGACTTTACAAGTCACCTCTCTTCTTCAAAGTGAAAGGTCTGGAACCACACTTGTATATTTTTACTATTGTTTCATGATGAAATGATCAGATTATTTGAGAAGGCATTAAAAATTCAATGGGAGCTTTTAAAATCTGGGTTGAATGAGACAGTGGATCCCAATTATTGCTAATATTCATAGCATTTCTGCTAGACTCACCGAATAATGTCTAAATCATTGGTAACAACAATAACAATGAACAGTGATAGGAGAGCTTCTTTCAAGTATAAAGGAAATATTTAAAACGTGTTTGATAGTCTTATCTTTGGGCAATAAGAATGAGGAGCAAACTTATAAACTTGTCATTGTACTCTTGAGTTTTCCACATGAATTTTTAGGTTTTTGTATTTATTTCTGTTGATAGCCCCAACACAATCATTAATATCAATTGAAAAGATAAGAAAATTCAAGTTATGGTTTAGGCTTCATTAAGAAGTACAACTAGGAATGATCACACTTATTAACAAATCATTTCAAGAATAAATTCCCTGGGAATAGATGTGAAAATGAAACTCATTCTGGCTCCATGTAGGCAGATCCACAAGGGCCACTGACCACTGGGGCTATACACTGACACATTCTAAAAATTGATGCAAAATTTTTAGTCTCCAAATGGGTTCATACATCTCTATGGAGAAGCAAAGATTCCCAGTGCAGTTTCAAATGAATTTAGGGCAACCAATATAAAGTTCTCTCTGATCTTTCTTTCTTTCTTTCTTCCTTCTTTCTTTTCTTTCTTTTCTTTTCTTTTCTTTTCTTTCTTTTCTTTTCTTTTCTTTTCTTTTTTTCTTTTTCAGCATTGGAGATCAAATCCAGGGCCTGTGCACATGACAGGCAATTGCACTGCCCCTGATCTTCATCCCCTGTCCAATTATTTTTTTTTTCTGAATAAACATTTCCTAACCTTCCAGTACCTGGGGTTGAGATGCCATGCTGTGTCTATATTCCCACTTCTTCTTTGATCATCACCCTTACCCCAACTATAAGAGTCACATCTCTCAACCAGCCCAGATCTTACCAGGAGCACCAAAGAAACAGACAATTCAAATGACTGCTGTATGTGAAGTGCCCTTGATCACAGATCCATGGTAAAGTCTTCTGTGTTTCCCTGTCTTAACAGTTCTTTCTATTCAGGGTAAATCTCGGCATTAGGGAAAAATGATATTTTGACAAATGTCTGGGATATTGTCAATTCTATAATGAAGAGAAAGTGTGATCACAATCCCCTCTTTGTTTCCATCTCCGAAAATTATGGAATTAGTCACTCCTGACAGAGAACAGAGCAAGAACAAAGCAAAGAAAGCACTGGTGAGAAATGCTGAACCTGTTGTGTTCTATAGTCCAGGTGAGAATACAGTGGGTGTATTCTCTCTAACAGAATTTAGAAATGAGAAGGTGGCTGTAGGATGCATAGTAACATCATGATTTTATTTCATAAATGAATTCAGAACTTTTCCTGATCAGAAGCAAATCTGATTTGGCTATTTGACAATGATCTCAGCTTCACCCATAAGTTGATATAGTATGCATTTTCTACAAATTAAATGTGCTATATATTTAGAACATGTGGTAAAGGCTCTTATTTTAAAACATTGACAGATCTGTTTGATTTCTATGGGTCAGAAATGGACCCCAGGATTGGAACTTGGATTGTGTGATTAAATAAAGGCTCATCTGTCCAAGAGTCCTGCTGGAGGTGAGTGCAGCATCCTCAGTGAAGGGCTGGCTGTATGGAAGCTGAACAGCCTGCATAGATTGGGTTGCAAAATGGAGGACCAGCCAGAATATCAGTGATGTTATCTTGGGAAAACACAGATGGAAAAAAAAAAAAAAACAATCACGGGACACAGCCTACCCAGGAGCATGTCTGTTCCATCCTGTCTCCATTCTCATTGCTCCTGGAAAGAAAGAGGTGCCAGCTGCCTGAAGAAGTGGCAAATAATCCCAAAAGACAGCCACCACCTCTTTTACATTTCCAGCCCTAAGACCATTCAAGTGGAGGGAAAGTTTTAATTGGCTGTTGGTATGAGTTGATGTGACTGTGGCACTCACCTGGATATTCAATAACAACTAACACTATTCTTACATCTGAAAGTGCTTACAGGAATTTAATTATCTCTATGACTGGAGCAGTGAGAGAAACCACACAAGGTTTCATTTATGAAGAGGACTGGGGAGTTCTCAGATGTCATTGTCATACATAGCAAAAGCTAGAATAAAGTGGCTTTCTGCTCTCAGAGTCCAGCTCACTCAATACAACAGTTACACCAAAAGGTTTCTCTGTCTCACTCTTTCTCTTTGTACTAGGGATTGCACCCAGGACATTACACTTGTCAGGCAGGCGCTCTACCCATGAGCTATATCCATACCTCCTAGTCTGCTTTCTTAAATGTACTTTTACTTCTGATTCCATATAACCTCGCTGATGGATATTGCATGCTTAGTGAAGTGTCACATTTGTATATCTCTATTTAGTGAGGTAGAAAAGAACATATTGTTTATTTTAAAAGTATTTTAGAAGCTGTGTGAGCAATAGTCTACTGACTTTGAAGATGAATATTTGTGTTAAAATACAAGATATGTTAAAAAGTTCACTCCAGTGGGCATGCTGGGCTGCATAGAAATAGCACCCTGGTCTGTTGCTTTACAGATCTGAATCCATCTGACAAAATGTGTGGGAAAAGAAGAGAGAGTAGATAAGAGACACCCTTGACATGTTTCTAATGCATATTTCAATTTCTCAGTGAATAGGGGGCAGATAGGAAAGGAGTTGAAGGAGAATCAACTAGTAAGCAATACCTTTCAATTTTATGTGAATTATATATAAAAAGAAATCTAGAATAATCATTGACTTCTTAAGTGTGACGAGACATTGGAGTAAAATTGGTAAAGCCTTCTCAACTTACAGATAACTGGATAAAGTGTTTTTAAAACTGTCTTTTTCAAACATCAAAATCCTAAAAATGCAATTTGAAGTAGAAATAGATAAAACATCAAGAAACCCTTAAAACAGATTATTTTATTCCACCTGAAAATTATTTCTGGTAAAGTAACTGAGGTCACATAAAATTTCTGTGATGTTCTTGAAGGAAAGACAATGGTATGTATAGGTGTGAGAAAATAGTTTACTAGTATCATTAGCTCCCAATCTACCTCAAGTCGTTGGACGTGCCACATGGGTGATCCTATGATGACCGCCACCAGCCAGACCAAACCTGTAAAAAATGTTATTTCATCAGAATAGGGGCTTAGGTCAAGTACATCCATTCTTAATTTTCTAATTATCAAGGTTCCCGAGTGTCAGTGTAACCCATCTCCTTTGTTCTAGGACACAACTGGCAACCCAGTCCTAGTTCTTACCACCCTTGAAAATACTACTATGATTGTTTTCCAAAAATAAGCTTGATGGGCTGGAGAGATGGCTTAGCAGTTAAGATACTTGCCTGTGAAGACTAGGGATCTATATTTGACTCTCCAGATCCCACATAAGCCAGATGCACAAAGGTGAGGAAAGCATAAGGTTGTACATGCCCACTAGGTAATGCAAACATCTGGAGTTCAATTGCAGTGGCTGAGGCCCTGGCACACAATTCTCTGTCTCTATCTCTTTTTCTGTCCCTCACTCACTTTCTCTCTTTATAAAATAAAAAAAAAAAATGTTTGACCTGTTAAAAACTCTTTAATAATGTTGCATTATCTATAAAGTAAAAATCACATTCTACAGCATGGTCCCATGAGGAATTCTTTCCTCTTTCCCTTCATGGTCCTCCCATCCAGACCTGTACTGAGGAAGGCTGCATTTGAGTTAGTTTCAGCTCCTGTATCTCAAAATGAACTTCACTGTAACAATGTTATGCTTTTACCTTGCATCAGCCCTATCCACCACTGTGCATCTGTGGACCTGTTTTCCAGGACAACTTAGATGTCATCTACTCTAAGTGTCTTGAATGTCATGATCATTCCAAATGCCATCTCTTCTCTGACTGCTGCCCTCTGCCTTCCAGTAGAGGAGGAGCATGGCCTATGTCTTCTCAGCTTCCACTGAACTCCTTGAGGGCAAGACAAGCCACTAACTCTTTTGTTGTCCCAAATAAAATTGTAAGGAAACTCCTGTTCCTCAATAGGAGCTGATCTGTGTTTGTTGAACCAACAAATAACTTTTAAGCACAGCAGAGACACCTTCTATCATTTCTTCTTAAAGTCTCTTTATTAATTTTAAAGTTACCATACAAAGTAATGGATTCCACTATGACATTTCATATATAGGTGTTATTGAATATTGTTCTCATTCATCCCACTCCCCAACTGAACCAATATTACCTCACCCTCTCTTTATCTGGTTCTCTTCCACCTCCCAAATAGTTCCTTCACATACATATAAACACACACTCCCCCAACACAGATACACACACAATTTAAATTTAGATATTTTGGCTTATTTCACTTACCCTAAAGATTTTAATTTATACTCACTTTCCTGAAACTGCCACAATTTAATTTTTCTTCTTTATGAAAAAATTGATTTGTAAATGTACCACTTATTCCTTACTCACTCATCTATTGATAGACACCTAGGCAGATTCCTAGTACTGTGAATCAACCAATACATATGGATGTGCAATTATCACTATGATGTGTTGACTGAGAGTCCTTTGGTTATATAACAAGCAGTGATATAGCTAAATCTTATGGTAGTTCTATTTTTTTCTTTTTAGTTTTTCTTGAGAAATATCCATACTTATTTCCACAGAGGCTGTATGCCTACCAGCAATTTATAAGGGTTTATATCCTTGAAAGCCATTGCTGTCATGGGTTTTCTTGATGATAGCCATTCTGACTGGGATTAGATGGAACATCAAGAGTTTTAATTTGAATTTCTCTGATGGCTAAGGATGTTGGGCACTTTAAAATATTTATTGGCCATTTGTGTTGCTGTTTAGTTGGCTTATTTATCTTTTGGTGTCTAATTTTGTATTTCTTCACATATTCTAGATATTCTACATATTTACATATAGGGGAATTTATTGGTTTCTTCTAGATTAACTGACCTGTTGTGGAAAATAAGTTTTTAAAGTATCTCCTACTAATTCTCTGGATTTCACTGGAATCTGTAATAACCTCCACCATTTTACCTCTAATTTATTATTTTGGGTATTTGATGTCTTTCTTCTGGCTAGTTTATCTGGGCTTTGTTTCTCCTCCTCCTCCTCCTCCTCCTCCTCCTCCTCCTCCTCCTCCTCCTCCTCCTCCTCCTCCTTCTTCTTCGAGGTAGGGTCTCAATCTAGCCCAGGCTGGCCTGGAATTTACTATGTAGTCTCAAGGTGGACTCAAACTCCTGGTGGTCCTGGTGGTCTACCTCTGCTTCTAAAGTGCTGGGGTTACAGGTTTGTGCCACCACACCTGGCTGCAATTCTTCTTTATTCAAAGAAATAATTTATTGTTGATTCTATGTATTGTTAAGTTTTTCATTAATTTCTACCCTGATCATTCTTATTTCTTACCAGTTTTTCATATAGGCTTACTGTTGATTATCTCATATCTGGAGATACATTGTGAGGTTATTTGAGAACATCTTAGTTTCTTTTTTAATTTTAGAGACACAGAGAAAGAGAGGATTGATGTGCCAGGGCTTCAGCCTCTGCAATTGAAATCCAGATGCTTGTGCCACTTAGTGGGCATGTGCGAACTTGTGCTTGCCTCACCTTTGTGTGTCTGGCTAACATGGGATCTGAAGAGTAGAACCATGGGTCCTTAGCCTTTGCAGGCAAATACCTTATCCACTAAGCATCTCTCTAGCCTGAGAACTTCTCAGTTTCTTAATGTAGGCAACCATAGCTATAAAATATCCTCTTACAACTGATTTAGCTGTATCACAAAGGTTTTGATAAGCTATGCTTTCATTTTCATGGGATTCTAGAAATTTTTAAATTTCTTTCTGGATTTCATCAATGAGCCACTGATCATGCAAGAGGGATTTTTCAGCCTCCATGTGTTTGTGTTGTCTTCATTACAGTACATTTTTGGATTGAATTCATCTTCTTGTTTATATACTCTTTCAAATATTGAAATCTTCATCTGTATTTTACCTATTTCTGTTATCTTTTGCATCAGTGGTTGAAGAGTTACTTAGTATTCTATATATTTATTTCTAGCTTTATCACACTGTGATATGATAAAATACAGGAAATTATTTTGATTCTTTGGTATTTGGTAAGACTTGATTTCTGGCCTACAATGCGGTCATTTTTTAGAGAAAATTCCATGTGCTCCTCAGAAGACTGTGCATTCTATAGCTATTGAATGGAACATCTATGTATATCTATCAAATCCTCCTGATCTATAGTGATTTTTATTTTGGATGTTCTTCCTAAAGATAAGAGCTGTGTATTGAAATTACCTACTATTATTTTATCAGGATCAATTTGACCTTTATGAACATTTGTGTTTATTTTATGAAATTAAGAGCCCCAATATTTGGTGCATATGTATTTATAAATTTTTACATCTTCTTGAGAAATATTTTCCTATATTAAACTGTATTGGCCTTCTTTATTTCTTCTGGATAATTTTGGCTTGAAATGTATCAGATATCAATATAGCTATGCCAGTTTCCATTAGCTTAACAGATGTCTTTCATCCTTGTTGTCTCAGCATGTGGGTGTCTTTAACAATGAGGTTTTTTTCTTGGAGATGACAGATAGTGAAGATTAGCTTTTAAATTTTTATTTATTTATTTTGCAAGAGAGAAATAGAAGACAAAGGTGTAAACAAAAGAATTCATGCATTAGGAAGGTTATTACAAGGAAAAGATTAAGTGCATGGAATCCTTAGATGTTTGAGGCTTACCTGAAGAATACCAAAAATAATATATTTTCAGAGTTGGGGTACAGGCAAATAAAGAAGTTTGAACCCTTGAAATTATGCTCTAGTACTTATACACTATGAAAAGCTGTCCCTCAAGTGTATAAATATAGTTTTTGTTCTGTGACGAAGTGGCATTAGCACTGAAATTGGCATGTTCAGTGATCTCCCTTACTATTAGTATGAATATGAATGTCCACCAAAGACTCATGTGTGAAGGGCTTGGTTTTCAGGTGATGGACTATTGAGAGGTGATTGGGTTATGGAGGCTCTAACTTTAAAAAGTAGATAAATGCATTGATAAGTTCATAGCTGAATGGTCAACAAAGAGGTGGGGCATAGCTAGAGGAAGTAGATCATTGGAGATTTGTCTCTGGGAGATGTATCTAATCCAAGACCCTTTATTTCTTCCCTTATCCCACCATCTCCTGTCTGCCATGAGTTGAACTACTTTGCGCTGCCCCATGCTCCCCACTATCATGTTCTGGCTGATCACACAATACCCAGAAGCAATGAAGCTGAGTGATCATGGCCCTAACCCTCTGAAATAGTGAGCAAAAATAAATCATTCATTATTTCTTTGTCTCAGACACTTTAACATGGTGGCACAAAGAGACTAACACACCTAGCACTGTAAATGCCCTCTGGTTGGTATACTGCCACTTCATTTTAAAAGGATGAACGAGTCCCTGGTGCCTTTCCACAGCAATGCAGGTCATAGTGAGGATTTCTGTCACAATAGCAGTACACTGGGCAAATGGCACCATCTTGCAAATGAAGGCACCTACAGTAAAGAAAGAGGACAAGTTATATAACAAAAAGAACAAAAAATGTCATTGTTACAAATATTTTTGTACTTTTGCTCAAAAGCTTTTTGAGGGGAGCTGAGAAGATGGATAAATGTTTAAAGGTGTTTGCTTGCAAAGTCTGAAAGCCCAGCTTCAATTCCCAAGCCACCCACTTAAGTTGGCAAGCCACCCACATAAGCAAGATACAAAAACTGGCACAAGCATTAGGTGTTCATTTGCAGTGGCAAGAGTCCCTAGTGTCCCCACCACTGATACTCACATGCAAATAAAATTTTTTTTTCAAAAAGCTGTGTGATTGGAGTTCTGGTATATATACAAAGCAATTAAAGATGTCTGCATTAGCTTATGTTTTATTTCTCTGACTGCATGTTAATTTCCTAAGTCTCATGCAGTTATACATAATAAAACAATGGACATACAAATCAGTATCTAGATATTGACAATAGGTACTTTAAAACAAATTTATGTGAATAATCAGACATTTGTGGCACACATCTAGAATCCTTGTACTCAGGTAGTAAAAACAGGAGCATCCAAAAAGTTTGAGGCCAGCCTGGGCTACATAGTGAAACCATAACTCAAAACAAAACAACATATTGCTGAAGACTCCACCTGCTTTGGCTGCAAAGTCACTGATAAATCAAGCTGGAGCTGAGCTGAAAACCTCTCCCTGTTGACCAACTGACAGAAAGCTGGAAAAAGCTATGCTGCATGCAGCCCTATGGGAGAAAGAAGTCACCAGCATTGATAAATAACAGTAGACACTAAAAGCCTTACATTTGGCCAGCTAGGCCAAATGACCCAACAGGTGCAATAGTGGCATGTCTGTTATGGGGGAAACCAACTGCTCTCTAATTGGAATGGAAGCCCGCTCCACAGGAGGAAATATATGCCTGGTACTGAAAACCTAGTCAAAAGCCTATGGTAGGGGAGGTCACAAGCCCTAGGGTTGTAACGCCTGCTGTTGTCTACTTGAATGCATATATTATGGTCACCAAACAGCCCTTTAAACACTTTTCTTAAGTTCATACCCACATGAACTCTCATTTTTGGCTACAGACCCTTCTCTTTTCAGATGGTGGTGATGACTGGGATGACTCAAAAGGCACCATAGTGCTGAGAAGTGACAGAGTAGTATTCAGCACTGAAACATCTCTATCTCACTTTCCAAGGCTCAGGGTCCATTGTGGAAGAGGTAGTGGAAAGAAGGTAACAGCCAAAGGAAGGGTAAAACTGCTTACAGTACAATCTTCTAGACACAATTTGGCCTTGGTATCCATGACCTCATTGTGCCTAGTACTACCTTCATAAGACCCTCATAATAGGATGACAAGATGATGACATCAAAATAAAAGAGAGACTAATTGAGAGAGGGAGGGGATATGATGAAAAGTGGACTTGTGAGGAAGAAAGTGGGGGAGTGGAGGGAATTATCATGTTTTATTGTCTATAATTATGATATTGTCAGTAATAAATGTCTAAAAAACAACAACCACAAAAATCCATGTAACTATTGCTTGGAGAAGAGTAAAGTAAGAACTGATTTCCTGGGATCTAATGGTTCTAAGTTCCAGAGCAATCTTTAAGTCTTCTTCTCTTTTGGTTCTCTGTGAAATCATAACACAGAAATGTGTAATCAAAGAGTCCCCAGTTTCATCTTTTAACTTTTGTTCTCTTTTGTCCAAAACATTGTACAAGGATTGTGTCATTATGTTCTACCTGGTGTTACCTTCTCTAATGAACATGTCTCGGGCTAGTAGCAGCTGGGCAAGATTCTAGACAACAAATGTGCATTATTTGGTTTATAAAATAATATTTGAATACATTGCTAAACTTCTTAAATATCTATCCTCTCTGAATGGTGCCTTCACAATTTGCATTTATCCTGACTGTCAGAAAATCAAAAGTTCAGGGAATAAAAAGAGAGAATGAGAAGTTCAGGGATTAAAAAGAGTTGCAAAAGATCTTGCATTTCTCTAATCCGAATTCTTACCCAAACAAAAAGCTTCACATCTTCTCTCATAGATCTTGGCAGGTTCTACTTGGATCCCTGCCTCAGCAGCCTATTAACTTAAATACTTCCATCTGAGATCTTTACATATCACTTCCTTCTGGAAATGCTTTTCCAAAATAATTTCTTCACAAGTTCACTGAGGTTTCTGTTCAAGTGTCACTGTGATGGTTAATTCTTCATGTCAAGTTGGCTAGGATAAAGAATTCCTAAATAGCTGGAAAAACACACTTTTGGTTTCTTTACGGATATGTTTCTGAAAGAAATTAGCATTTCAGTCAGTAGACTGGATAAAGATTTGGTCTCACTGACACTGATGCAAAACATCTGCTGAGACTCAAAAATTGATGGGCAGGACATGGTGGCACACACCTTTACCCCCAGCTCTCAGGCAGCAGAGGTAGGAGGATCACTCTGAGTTTGAGGCCACCCTGAAACTACATACTGAATTCCAAGTCAGCCTGGAGTAGAGTGAGATACTACTTCCAAAACAAAACAAAACAAAACAAACAAACAAACAAACAAACAAAAAACCCTGAAATGGAGGAAGGGCAAATTCACTCTCTGAGACATGCATCTTCTCCAGCCTTGGATATTATTGGATATTAGTGCTCTGGTTCACAGATCTTTAGGTTTGAAATGTAACTACATCATGAGATTTTTTTGGCCCTCCAATTTCCAGATAGTTGATCATGGGGCATCTCAGCCTTCAAAATTGTGTGAGCCAGACCCTCAAAATCAAATCTCCTTCTGTGTTCCTTTATACATCCTATGGATTCTGCTTCATTTAATAACCTTGGTTCACATAGCCTCCTTCTCAATGAGTTCAATCCACTTTGACAACACTTTTAATATAAATTGTCCCCATTCCGGTTCTATTTCTTATCATTTGGCTATAAAACCCTTTTACCTTTTAATGTAATGGCATATATGTATATAAATATGTGGATAACATAATATTTATTGATATGAATTAGTTCAACTTAATGGAAAATTTGGTTAACTCTAAATTCTCTTACCTCTTCTCCTATGAGTACAGAAAAGAAAGGCATGTAGTTGTAACTCAGAGACTACTCCTTTTCCCACCCCTCTTTGGATCTCCAAATGTCTCCAACTCTACTTACACTCATTCTCTGTATCACTTTCCCACATCCCAACCTTGTTCAAATAAGTAAACTTATTTGATGTTTTCTGTTGTTATTTTTGTTGTTGTTACCCTTTTCTCTGGAAGGTAGATTTCCTAAAATGTATAAGGGTTGAAGTTCAATATCTGTATACTGTTAACCCTAAGATAACACAGTTCAAATATCACTGCGGTTTGCCTTCATTTTATACTACTGTCTGTGGCATAAAAATGCAATAGCATATTGAATTAGCAACAAATAGTTTGTTAAAACCTACTGCTTCCAATTCCTATCTTAACTTCATTAATACACCTTTATTTTCTAAAACATGAGTCTTACTCTTAATGAGAATGGTATCCTGTATTCTATTGTATTATACACTCACACTACCTCAATACTGAGCACCCACAGAGAGGTTTCAGTAAATAAAATATAAAGAGCTCATTACTTTAAAGTATAATGCTTGAAGATTGAAAACAATTTAGATAGCGTTTTCCTTTCACTGCACTGTAATAGTGACTTTAAAAAGGATCCAAGTGGGAAGGACAAGACTTTAAAAAGAGTACCATTTGTAGAAAAGATTTAGAATATTATTTTATTGATAAGATAATACAATGTACTATAATTGCCCAAAGCAATTACTGATAATAACTATTCTATTATGACTTTCTCTGAAGGTAAGTAGAAAGCAACATGAATAGGCATTTTCAGTTTGACCAACAAATATATAATTTTTGTTTGAAATAATGGCCCAACAAATTACAGCACAATTTGCATAGTCTTTATTTAATACACCAAATAGACCATATTCAAATAATCTATACACCTTAATTCCATTATGCTTGTGAGTTTCTAGTCTTGTCTAACATGATTCCAACAGCTGCTAATGAGAAAATTTACCAAACTCTCAATCTCATTTCATTCCCTTCAATCCCATCCTAGAGAAGGATGATAAGGAACAAACTGAATGTAGTTCAAATTAGCATTGTTAAACTTGTGTGACGAAGAACTACTGGGAAACCAGATTATGGATTCCTTGAGTCCTCCTGGAAATTAACCAGGTTTCTATTGTTCTCCCAAGCAACATGATGTACATTTAAAGAGAATGTTATAAAAGCCCAGTCAGCTTTTACAGCAGACACTGGAAGATCTTGTCAATTTACACAGACCAAGTATAAGAACTACAGCTGCTAAAAACCTTGTCTGCCTCTCCTTAACCTCAACCTTCCTGATTAATTATTCACACTTAGCTTTAATAAACAACCACTTCAAAATACTGCAGTAATTATCCCATAACTTAAGAACTTTATGCTGATGTTCTATTATCATATCAAGAGAGATGGAAGAGAATTGTTAAGAGACTGAAAGACCTTGCTAAGGACAAGGGAGCTAGGACTTCTACAGAGTGAAGAAATTGAAGAAAAGGACTCTTGCTCCCAGTGGCTAAAGAGCTGCCTGTCAAGCATGTCAACCCTAGTTCCCATCTCCAGAACCGACATGAAGCCTGATGCAACAAGAAGTGTCTGGGGCTGGAGAGATGGCTTAGCGGTTAAGTTGCCTGCCTCCTAAGCCTAAGAACGCAGGTTCCAATCTCCAGCAGTTCCAATCTCCAGGTCCCACGTTTAGCCAGATGCAGTGATGCAAGGGCGCAATGCTGCACTTGACCACAAGGGGGCACACTGAGAGGCTGCTGGCGCGCCCATCTCTATCTGTCTTCTTCTCCCTCTCTCTCTGTCTCTCTCTGTGTCTCTCTCCAGGAAAAAAAAAAAAAAGTGTCTGTAACCCTTGTCCTCCTATGGCGATATGGGAAGTGGAGACAAGAGAATCTTGGAAGCTCACAGTCCAGCTAGACTAATGTTCACAGCAGTTACAAGAGACTCTGCTGTAAACAAAGTAGAAGGTTAGGACCAGCACTCAGGGTTGTTCTCTGATCTCCACACATGTGTAGTGGCATAAGTGCTGCACACACACAAATACACAGTACATACCACACAAACATAAAGCTAATAAAAACAGAAGAGCCTAATAAAATGTCAATATAATATGAACCGCTAACATACTAGTATAATATAAATTATAATAAATTTAAGTTACTCTGAAATATCCAACATCACAGCTAGGAAGAAGGCTCAGTGGATAAGATCACTTGCCACATAAGTATGACTGTCTAATTCATCCTGAGCTAAATCCCTAGCAACACACAAACAGGTGGGCATTGTTGTGCAGGCCTACAACCCCAGACTTACATGTGGGGTAGGGCGGAGACTGAAGACGCACTTGGGCTCACTGGTCAGCTAGTCTAACTGAAAATAACAGCTGCAGATTCTGTCTCAGGGACATGAAAGCAGAAGAGTGGCAGGGGATAATACCTGATGCTCTCCCCTAGCCTTTGCACACATGCACGCAGGGTGTGTGCATCTGCACACAAATATATATATATATGACACCACAAATACTACACACACACATGCCAAAAACAAAACATCTAATATCAAACTCTCAGAGATTGATTTTTTTATACTAAGAAATAATTTTCCGTTATAGAAATGCTAAATGGTTGTCATATATGAATCATATTTTTTTAAAATCTCCAAGAAAAATATTTTGAAATCACAATAATCACTGGGTGTGGTGGTGCACACCTTTAACCCCAGCATTCGGGAGGCAAAAAAGGTAGGAGGATGGCCATGAGTTCGAGGCCACCCTGAGACTACATAGTGAATTCCAGGTCAGCCTGGGCTAGAGTGAGACCCTACCTTGAAAAAACTGAAAAATGAAAAAAAAAAAAATTATAATAATCATTTAGATGCAGAGTAGAAATCACTATGAATTTATTTTATTTGTTTATTTGCAAGGCGGGAGGGGGAAAGAGAGAATGGGCACATTGGGTCCTCTTGCCACTGCACACGAACTCCAGACACACACACTACTTTATGCATCTGGCTTTATGTGGGTACTGGGGAATTGAACCTGGGCTGGCAGATTTTGTAATCAAGTGCCTTTTACCTCTGAGCCATCTAATTGGGCTGGGGGTATGGCTCTGCAGTTAAAGGAGCTTGCTTGCAAAGCCTGCCAGGCAGGTTCAATTCTTCATTACCTACATAAAGCCAGTTGTACAAACTGGAGTATGTGGCTGGAGTTTTTTTTTTTTTTTTTTTTTTGCAGTGGCAAGAGGCCCCGGAGTGCCTATTCTCACCCCCCTCTCTTTCTTTAATCAATAAAATCATTTTCTAAAAGTAATTAATGTATCTTCATGTGAGTGTGTGTGCATGTGCGTATGCTCGCATGCATGCATGTGCACTCATCAGGGCCTCTTGCCACTGCAACCAAAAGTCAGACACTTGTGCCACTTTTTACATCCAGCTTAAATGTGCAACTTGGGAATTGAACCTTGGCCAGAAAGTTTTGCCAGCAAGTGCATTTAACCACTGAGCCATCACAGTTTAGAGGCAAGAAAGCCCCAAAGTGAACAGCTTTCTCTTGACTAAACACTGGAATTGTCCTTGGGCTTGTGGGGGAAAATCTAGGCCATTTCACTTGACTACTGATCAGAATGATCAGAAGGGTCTGGCCTTTCCTTATCTCTGCTCCTTTAGAGTCCTTTCACTCTCTTCAGAGAAGGCCCTTCCCAGAGAATTAACATTTCTGGGAAGATTGCCCGTTTCTAGAATTCCTGACCCCAAACACAGGACTTCAGGGGTAAACTGGTTAAATCAGCAACCTGTCCATGGGGCTTACATAAAAAAATCACAGCCTGGACCAGAGAGATGGCTTTGCAGTTAAAGCACTTGCCTGTGAAGCCTAAGGACCCAGGTTCGATTCCCTAGTACCCACTTAAGCCAGATGCATAAAGGTGGCACATGACTCTGGTATTTGTTTGCAGTGGCTAGAGGCCCTGGCATGCTCATTCTCTTTCTCTCTTTCTAGCTGCCTGTCTCTAAATAAATAAATAATTTTTTTTAAGGTAACAGCCTGAGTCTTGAAGTGAGCTTTACAAACCCCCTCTTGCCTTCTTGGGCAAGAGGTATGTCTTCCTTCCTTCCCTTAAGCTCTCCTTCTCTTAAAGCTCTCCCTCCTAGAGCTCTAGGCTATAGTAAAATCTTTCAAGCTTTATCTTGTGCTATATATTTCACTCTTTAAATTCATAAGACAAGAATCTGGCAATCCCATGTTAGTATATTAGCATATCATTGGTAGATTGGCTATGGTTATTTCAAACTGAAACATCACTAGAACTAAAACTGCCCTAGAAGATTTTGTTTCTGAAAAAGGCCTTTCAGATTCATCTGTATTGATCAAAATGGCACAAGCAGGAGCAATTTTAATTCAGTGAGGAAATAGTCCTGTAAACAATCCATAAAATCAATTTTAGCAATAGTGATTTTTATCAGACTTCCAGCTAACCAATGACAAGACACAGAAATTTTATAACTTTCACGGGACCAAGTAACGTCTCTTTTGCCACGTCACATGATTTTGTATGCTCCAACAGCTGTGAAGAAGCAGGCCATAACTGTCATGGTGGCCCCTACCTATAAACCCAGCACTTGGAATGCTGAGGCAGCAAGATTATGAGTTTCAGGCCCAGCTGCACTACATGGTGAGGTTTTATGTCAACTGCAAACAGAAAGAAGTAAGGCTGATCACAAATACTGGTTTGGATAAGCCAGACTCTTTCACAACCATTGATTATAATTTCATCCCCATGCCAGTGCATGATGAGAAAAATATTTCTCCAAAACTCTAGGAGACCAGCCTCTCCATCTTCAGAAATCATCTTCAGAAACATTTGGCTGATGAAACAACACTGTTTCTCTTAAGAGGACTTGTTATTGCAACTTGGTTTGAATCAATTGCAATGGATTTTTTCCATTGGTGCACTAAATCTGGCAACAATTGTAAATAAGTATCATTTTCTCCTAATTTAGACTCAGAAGAGGAGTTAATAGATCATAGCAGGTGAGATTACTGACAAGAACTACAATCTCTAGAGCAGGAGGAAGGCTGATCCACAGGAATTTAATGTTCTCCTTTCAAATAATTTTTAGAAAGACATTTACTGTTCGCTGGACATTTCCTCCTTCTTTGAGCATGCTGTGCTTGCCCCTATTAACAGACACAAATATGCTCCATGAGTCCATTCCTATAGACAAAAGAGTTCCCTTGGAGAATGGATTTTCAGAGCTTGGAATTAAAGGGGCAGGCACTTGCTGAAGAGATGTCATGTTGATAATCTGTAATCAGGGTCTATATTTTTAACTCATTAAACAAAAATCTTTTCTCACTTACATGATCTGGTATTTTATTGCTGTAATATTGAGTACTGAAAATTTGGGGAAGCAGACAGTCCTAGTTATCTTTGAAGGCAAGTGCATGAAGTGCTCTTGATCAGTGTGGATCTGCACTAACACTTCCAGGCAGCTCCAGAACGCTGTGAAGTCATGTTTGGAAGAATATTTCAAAACAGAAAAGAAAACAAACTGAAAGCAAACACAATTTCATTCTGTAAATATTCCCACTGTGGCCAGTTTCAAACTGACAACATGATCAATGAATATGGAGCTCGAAAGATAGATGTACAATCAACTGTCATAGGTGATACAAATTAATTCAAACATACAAATGGATACCTAATAATGTTGAAATAAAAAGAATTCCAGCTTTCTGTCCCTGAGTATCTGATGGGAGGAACTTTGTTTAGATTGGCTGACAGACACAAGAGGAAGCTCCATATTGGCAGGGGAAAAGATGGCAGGGGTAAAGGCTGCACATCACCTCCACCACAGCAAGTGGAATGCCACAGCATGAGAGTGTGCCAAAACACTGGCAAAGGGAAGTCTACCATCAGCCCACCCCCAACAACACACCTCCTGCACTGAGTCTCCAGTTCCCAAACTGACCCAAGCTGGGAATCAAGCACTTAAAACACATGAGTTTATAAGGGACACTTAATTCAAACCACCACAATACAATGTCTATTACTAGAAATAAATAATGGAAAAATAAATTTCTCCAGATTCAGTATATCCAGAAAATGATGGTGCCAAATAATCTGGCTTGATCGTTTTCTCCAAACCACTATGGAAAATGTTTTCTCCCTTAAGGACTTACCAAAGAAGTGAGCATTGAAATGTTTAATGTTTTGGAACCATCAATGCAATATATTTGTATAAGAATTTACTACCCCAGTCTATATTTATGTTTAAATTTGGAAGACAAATTGTTACTTCCAATTTTCATTTTAACATCTCTCTACCCTTCACATGACGCTGCCTTCCCAGCCTGTTTTTTTCTTTGAACACCATCTTTAAAAATATTTATTTTTATTTAAAAGATTGCTTGGGTAATGTTTTTTTTCTCAAAATTCCCTTTGCAATAAATAGGCTCCTATATTGAAAGCCCTTGAACTCTTCACCTAACAGAATTCAAAAATTAAAATACACTATGCAGAATGAGCACATACTTGAATGTTCTAAGTAACCAAACTTATGTGTCCATTGCAGAACTAAAAGTAGGGAGTTATGACTCCCTCCATAAAAATAATAAATGAGATAATAATCATTCTTCCACTTAGCTCTGCTGCTTTGTTTGGCATAAACCAATCTAAACAGTTTGTGTTAGTCACACTCTCAACTACACAGGCATATTGGGATGAAAAAGTTTATTATTTCATTAGCAACTAACCATGGGTAAAACAATTTTCAGTTAAGTGTGTTCTTTATAAACTGCAACAGCAATTCCTCTAGCTTAGAAACCCAATTCTATGAGGTGGCTGCAATGAAGTCTTGCAGTGGACCATTATCATAGCATTATTGAGTTCTAATGGTCTTGAGGCAGGACAGAAACACAGACAGGAAAAAAAAATGGTGCCCCTAATTCTGAGAGTGCTTGATTCTTGTCAGCAAAGAATCAAAACTTCCAATGCAATTAACCACATTTTCTGTAAAAAAATGATTACATAAAGACAATATTCCTTTCATATAGAGATAGATCAAGTTATGAATGTTAAAATGACAGTTAATTATGATTAACTTCCTATGCACATGGTCTCTTTCTCCTAGCTTTAACCTGAAATTCTGTAGTATGTCACAAGAAACTTCATTGACAGTAAAAGACATATCTTAACCCACTTGTGCAAACTTTGTGAGTCATGGTTTTATCTTACCAAAGCATGATCCTATTCAAGGCACCTCCCAAGCCAACCTATAACCTCATTTTTTGAAGAGAGGGAAAGAGAATGAGGATCCCTTATACACCCTTTAAGCAAAGAAATTCGAAAAGCCTCCAAACTCTTACATATGACTACTGCTAGGACACATAGACATGACTCTCCATTGAGAGCCCACCCTCATGTTTCTGAGTATGTCTCATCCTTCCCTGAGTTCCTCTCCTTCTCTTAATCACTGCTTAATTCTATGTTAAACTTTCTTCTTAATAAACTCCAACTACTTCTTATTGGCTCATCCTGAAATTCCTTTCTGAGGTAAAGTCATGGATTGGGCTTTACCTGAGTGGAGGCCCCTGAAAGGTAAAGTGACTCTGCAGGCTACTGACCCAATCTTGGCTGTGCCTCCCACTGCACTACTGTTGACAGGGTGATTTTCTTATGGTCAATGGCACTTGCTGTAGTCTGATCGTCTTTAGCTGTTTGATCATAAGCAGGATATACACACATTAGCACATGGAGTGCTAATCAGCTTTCCATCCCTCTAGCAAATGCCAAAGACAACCAACATAAAAGCACAAATGGTTTGCTTGGGTTCAGTTTTGAAAGATGCTATCCATGTTGAGTGGGCTCCGTTGCTTTTGGGCCTGAGATAAAGTGACATGTCCTGGTTGGAAAACCTGGCAGAGCAAAGCTGCTTACCTCATGGTAGGAAATGAAGCGTCAGAAGAGTCTGGGGTCCCACTATTGCCATCAAAGTCATGCTCTCAGTGACCTAAGATCTGCCACTACCTCCCACTTCTTAAAGACTCTACTAACTCCCAACAGTGTTAATATTGCGACCAAGCCTTTAACTCATGGGATTTGGGGAAATAGTAAGGTCTGAATGGCAGCAGTGTATATGTATATGTATAGCTAAAAGTTTATATGATATACTCCTTGATATTTTCTATTTTAATTTTTTTATTTATTTGCAAGAAGACAGAGAGAGAAAAAAGAGAAAAAAGAGAGAAAGAATGGGCAGGTCAGGGTCTCCAGCCACTGCAAACAAATTCATGCATGTGCCACTGCATCTGGCTTTATGTGAGTACTAGGGAAGTGAACCTGGGTCATTAGGTTTTGCAGGCAAGCACTTTAACCACTAAGGCATCTGTCTAGGCCGGGTATTTTCTATTTTAACATACTTCAAATATATACAAACACTAATCCTGACTCACCAAGACTTTATAGGTCATTAATAGGTTAATAACTCATATTTTAATTTCCCTGTCTGAAGTTATTATTCTCTCTAATACAGTATCTTCAGAGCAATGTTGTGTGACATCGTCTCTTATTATTCAATCTAAATGGCTGGAGAGATGGCTTAACAGTTACGGCACTTTCCTGTGAAGCCTAAGGACAGAGGTTCAATTCCCCAGTACCCAAATAAGACACATGTACAAAGTGGCACATGTATCTGGAGTTCTTTTCCGGTGGCTAGAGGGCTTGGGGTGCCCAATAATTCCCTCTCTCTGTCTCTCTCTCTCAAATAAACAAATAACTAATAAAATATTTTAGATTAAAAAGAATTCAGTCTAAAAACCTGGACAAAGGCTACAGAAGGGAGAAAACAAACTCAGCTTCTTTAAGTATTACTGTGGAAAACTTGTAATAGTTTTAAAAAGAAGCTATGATTTGTCCCCTTGAAATTCCTGGTAAAGTTATTCTCTATTGTGCAACAGTAAGAAGCGAGAAACAATAGTGTTAAGAAGTGGAGCCTTTAGGATTCAATAAAGTCAACAGGGTATAAACCTTGAGATTGAATAGAGGTGGGATAAGGCAAAGAGAAAGTGAAAAACCACACACACACACACACACACACACACACACACATACACACACACATAGTCTTTGTCTTTTGTGATATAATAACTTGCATCATCTGGGGAATTTGCCATCAATAACACCATCACTGGATGCGGATCCTTGAGCCTCCCAATTGGTGAATCAAATAAAACACTTTTCTCTATGTTGTCATATAGATTCAGATATTTAATTCTAGCAATGAAATATGGTCAAATATACTAGGTGTGGTGGTTTGATTCAGGTGTCCCCCATAAACTTGGGTGTTCTGAATGCTAGGTTCCCAGCTGATGGCAATTTGGGAATTAACACCTCCTGGAGGCAGAGTATTGTTGGGGCGGGTTTATGGGTATTATAGCCAGCTTCCCCTTGCCAGTGTTTGGCACACTGTCCTATGGCTGTTGTCCACCTTATGTTGACCAGAGAGTGATGTCCACCCTCTGCTCATGCCATCGTTTTTCCAGCCATCATGGAGCTTCCCCTCGAGCCTGTAAGCCAAAATAAACCTCTTTTTTCCCACAAGCTGCTCTTAGTCGGGTGATTTCTGCCAGCAATGCGAACCTGACTGCAACACTAGGGTAAATAAACAGTGTCACAAAGACCATACTTACCTTGAAGAAATGTTTACCCATTGTTAGGATTTAAATGTCAAAAGTTCCCCACATGCTCACGTTTTGAACACTTGGTCCCTGGCTGATGGCCATGCAAAAGGAGGTGGAACCTTTGGGACTTAGAGCCTAGCTGGTGAACCTAGACTACTAGGGGTGGGCCTTAGGTAAAGCCCAGTCCAGTCCTACCCTGAACTCTTCTGTATCCACAGAGATATGAAAAAGTGACCATGTCACCATACTTTTCCTGCTGTGATGGACTGAAACCATGAACCAAAATAAACCTTTCTTCCCTTACATTGTTTCTGCCCATATTTTGTCCCAACAATAAAAAGAATAACTAATACAGCCACTGAATTTCAGTCATCTGGATTTTAGTTACCAACAAATCAGACAAGTAACATACTACATATTAAATTCTGCACCAGCCTTGGTATAATGATGATACTAATCAATAATCTTTAATGGCACGGAGTTCTTGTTACTCTAGTAACCACTCCATGATATAAGCAGGGAGAAATATGTAGTCATATCTGTTTGCCAAGGAAAATGCCCAGTGGTGGTCTCTTACCATCGCAAAACAATGTATCCTGTGTTAGTAATGAATTCCATGCTTTTGGGAAACACAGGATCTGAAACTCCATGGCATACATGGATCATTCAGAGAACTGGGTTGAAATACAGATTCTGAATCGTCAGGGTGTATTTCTTGCAAGTTTCCAAGAGAAGGTGATGTAAAGTCACTAGTCCATAGAGCAGCCTATATGTATAATAAAAATATACAATATATTGGAGACTTGTTGGTTTGTTCTTAGGGAATATTATTACCTAGACTCAAATATTTCTGTCACTAAGGATAACTGAGCCACAAGTTAGTACAATGGTCAACTTGACCCAGTGATAGTTCTGCTAGAGACACAACTGCCTTATCAGAGAAGTGACCACCCTTTCATAGTATCTTTCCTTCTTTTGACCCCCCCCCGCCCTCCTGCCTTCTTTTCAGATGATAAAGATTGCAAAAAACAATGTGTTTTTTCCAGTAAAGCAACCACTTTCCATTTCCTTTTTTATGTCATAAATTTTTTTAAACAGACTGGAGAGAGCGCTCACTGGATAAAGTGCTGTTGCACACCTCTCAGAATCTGAGTTCAGGTCCCCCAGATCTCATATAATTAATGAAGCAGGAAGCAGTGACAGGCTTCTGTAATACAAAGGAGCCAGACTATGTCCAGAAAGGAAGCAGAGATGAGAATTTCTCAGAAGCTCATGAATGGAATGAACAATGAAAGATCTCCCCTTAAATGTGGTAGAAGGCCAGGCACCCTGGAGGCTGAAGGAAGAGGATTGCCATGAGTTCTGGGCTTCTAAGTCATCTCAGGCTAGAGTGAGACTCTACCTCCCCACCCTCCCCCAAAAAAAGAAGTAGGAAAAATGTCAGGACTGTTTCTCTTTTAAAACGTAAACTGTTTGGGGACCAGGTGTGGTGGTACACATCTTTAATCCCAGCACTCAAGAAGCAGAGGTAGAAGGATCACTGTGAGTTTGAAGCCATCCTAAGAGTACATAGTGAATTCCAGATCAGCTTGGGCTGATTTAAATGTACATCTTTTGCCATAAACCTTTATCAGGGGGTTGGGTGTTCAGATAGCTACTATGATTGTAGAGAAAATCTTTCTTCAGCATGTTTGGTACAATGGAAAGGAAATCTCAGGAAGTCATTTTGCACCTATTAAAAAATTAAGTCTAAAGATTGTAAGGAGAGGAAAAAGCACAGAATAGCCAACACAGTGCTAAAGGATAAAAGCAAAGGTGTAAGATTGGTGTTCCTACTTCAAACATCATACAGCTACAATTCAGTACCATGTGTGAGTAAGGAGAGAAGAAATCACATAATATAGTCTGCTGATCTTGACAAGAGAACAAAGGCAATATTCAGGAACAAAAGCAGGCTTTTTCAATAGTCTAGAAATAATTAAACAAACAAAGGATAAAGCTATTCATCACAAGAAAGACCCTTTACCAAAGCATAGTGCCACGTTCTTATATTTGCATCACTTGAATGGCGGAGACAGAAGTATAGAGTGAAGCCAGTCTGGCTACATAATAAGAAGGGGGGTAAGTGAGGAAAAAGGGAAGAAAGAAAGAAAGAAAGAAAGAAAGAAAGAAAGAAAGAAAGAAAGAAAGAAAGAAAGAGGGAAGAGGAGGGAGGGAGAGAAGAAGGAAGGAAGGGAGGGAGGGAGGGAGGGAGGGAGGGAGGAGGAAGGAAGGAAGGAAGGAAGGAAGGAAGGAAGGAAGGAAGGAAGGAGAGAAGGAGGGAAGAAAGAGAGAGACAGAAAGGAAGAAAGGAAAGAGGGAAGAAGTTAGGGTGGAAGGGAGGGAGAAAAGAAAGATCCTTAAAATGAAAATGGAGTCTGACGAGGATAATGCAATCAAAATTCTTTTAATAAGAATTTTAAAATTTTTATTTATTTATTTGAGAGAGCATGGGCAGATCAGGGCCTCCAGCCACCGCAAACAAACTCCAGATGCATGCACCACCTTGTTCATTTGGCTTACACAGATACTGGGTAGTTGAACCTGGGTACTTAGGCTTCACAGGCAAGCACCTTAACTTCTAAGCCATCTCTCCAGCCCTCAAAATTCTTTTTGTTGTTGTTGTTTATTTTGAGAAAAGTCATCTTGCTGTGTTGTCTCCTAGGTTCAAGTGATCCTCCTGAAGTAGAAACAGGATAAAGATAGGTTTTCATAGGCAGGTTAAGCAGGGACAAAGGCCCAAGGAGAACTTGGATGATGCCCTGCCTGACCTGCAGGACTAGAACCCAAGTCTGATTCACACAGTTCTGACAACTTGTCCATGCAGGAGAGACTGGAGTTAAAATGACGATAAGTGAGAGCACAATTTCACTTGGACTATTTATGTGATACACATGCTTCTTGTCTTCTGTTCAAACCTATACCTTGGGAGGGAGAAGAGGGCCCAGCAGTTAAAGGTGCTTGTTTGCAAAGCCTGTTGGCTCAGGTTCAATTCTCTAGTACCTATGTAAAGCCAGATGTAGAAAGAGGTTCTGGCATACTCATAATCTGTTTATCTCTCTCTTAAATGAATAAATCTCTAAACTTCCTGGTAGTGCCCTAAAGATAGACTTGAGTAGATCACTGGGCCTCGTCATTTGTTCCTGTTCTCAAAGTGACCAATTACATAAATCTCCTTTCCTGCTTTTCACTGTCTCTTGTCTCATTACTATAGCCATTTAGCCATTGAAGCTGTGATAAAGCCTAGCTTGTTAGGGCTGTTGAGCGCAGGTTTTGACCCTAACAACGACAGTAACAAAACTGTACCTTATTTTACATGTCAATCATTCCAAAACAAGACACTGCCCTTTCTCAACAACCCTTGTGCAAGGAGAGACCTTAGATGTGTCACATGAAAGTGACTTTTTGTTTTGTTTGTTTTTCAAGATAGGTTTTACTCTAGCCCAGGCTAACCTCAAATTCACTCTGTATTTTCAGGGTGGCCTCAAACTCATGGCGATCCTCTTACCTCTGCCTCCTGAGTAATGGGATTAAAGGCATGTGCCACCACACCCAGCTAAAAGTGATTTTTCCTAGGCCTGTATTGATTGTACTGTATCAGATTCAAGACCTAAGCAAATTGGATTTCATATCTGCTAGGGTTTTCTAGAGGAACAGAACCAATAGAATGCATATAAATATGTATACATATATAGACAAACACAAATATATCTATATTTTTGTATATGTGCATATGTGTGTGGGGGTATGTTTTTGGATTGGGTTACACTTATAGGAGCTATGTGGTACAATGCCATCTGTATGCAAGAGAAGCAGAGAACCAGGTTCCCAATCCAGGAAGTATAACAGCTCAGCAGTTCTAAAATCCAGCACTGGCAGCTTGAAAAGTCCATGGAGAGTCACTAGTATTGAGTCTATAGTCAAGAGCCAAAGATTCTGGCATCTGGTGTCAGCAGATGGCAGCAGCAGCAACAGTCATTCACAACACAGACCCTGGCTGGCTCACATACTGCCTTTCTCACAGTTCCCTTCTTCATCCAGACATTTTGTCTTTCTGAGGGTCCCACTTCTACTCAGAGTGGGACTTCTCCCTCCTATCATTTGCCCACATGCCCATGCTGTCTAGAAACACCCTGATAGACACACAGGCTGGGAGAGACTTTCTTTATTCAGTCAACCAAGTTGACAACTAAAATCCATCATCACAGATTACTTCTCTACTGACCAAGAAAAATCACAGATTACTTCTCCATTGACCAAGAAATAACAAGAAAAAGTAATGAGGATACTCATTAGTGTATAGAGAAAATTATAAGTCTAGAATCAAAAGGATTATGAAACTATAGCACTATTAAATTTATAAGTGTAGAGTATAATCTCGATTTTATTAAGAAATGCCTAGTGGAATGTTAGATTCTCTGAACTATCTTCTATCACCGCCCCTGCCACATACCCAGGCAAAACTTAACAGGCTATGTAGCTAACCTGGTTCCTCCCCAGAGCATCTCCATACCTCCACAAGACCCTCCCCTCACTGGGCAGTTGCCCCTTAGCCAAGGGCCTAGGCATAAATCTCCCCAAGTACCATTCTCTCTCTCTTCCCTGACTTCCCCCACTCAGCTCCTGTCTTCTCTAACCTGCCCCAGGACTAGCTATACCAGCCTGGCTGCACCAGCAATCTTTACAGCAGCAACAGTGGAGAGAGCTGAGCTCTCTCCCACTCTCCCTGGCCTGTCCCTCCCCTCCCTTCTTAAACCATGCTGCTTTGAGCCACTAATAAAATATATTTCTCTATACCAAGAAATTGCATCCTGAAACTTATGTTTGAACTTCTCACAGAGTGTAGTAAAGCATACTTTTGGCTGTATCTGTGAGGGCATTTCCTGACAGGATTAACTAAACTAGAGGACATAGTGTAAGAATCTCTGGCTGGAGAGATGGCTTAGCTGTTAAGGCGCCTGCCTGCTAAGCCTAAGAACGCTGGTTCCAATCTCCAGCAGTTCCAATCTCCAGCAGTTCCAATCTCCAGGTCCCACGTTTAGCCAGATGCAAAGTGAAGCAAGGGCGCAATGCCGCACTTGCCCACAAGGGGGCACACACATCTGGATTTCATTCACAGCAGCTGAGAGACTGCTGGCACGCCCATCTCTATCTGTCTCCCTCTCCCTGTCTGTCTGTCTGTCTCTCTCTCTGTGTCTCTCTCCAAAAATAAATAATAAAAATTTAAAAAAAGAATCTCAGAACCTCCTCCTCTTTCTACCTCCCCTTTTCCCTTCCCAACCAGCCGTAATTGAGACCTCAAATACCTTGCTTCCCAAGAGTGCGGCTCCTTTCCAGTCCACCTCTGCACACTCCTCAAGGTTCTTTCTTTGCAGAGCAATTTCCTCACCCCACAAGGGGCATATAAGCCTTGACCCTCACATTTATAGCTCTCTTTTTTCTCTACTTTTTCCTGGTCTAAGGTGTATGCTCTGTATCTCTGTTTTCTCTGTGTGTCTTTCCATCTCTATCTCTATCTCTTTTTCTCTTTCTCTTTCTCACTTTTTCCTTTTTCTTTCTCTCTCCTGGTCACTTGCCTCTCTCACTCTATTTCTTTACTTCTCAGCTCAAAATCTACTTTGACTTTTCCTCCATCCCCCAAGCCCATTTATTCTTCTATTCTGGGTCTTCTGAGTTTCCTTTACAGGCTGAAATAAGGACAGGCACTGGTGGCTGCATTCTTCTGAAGCCTGTGGCTGCATTCCAAGCTCCTGTCCTCTGTCCCTTTTGTCCCAAACTACAGGTTCTCCCACCAACCCTCCTCTTTTCTTCTTGGCCCCACCTGGTGTTTTCTCCTTTTCTCTTCTACTTATGAAACCATCCTACTCAATAAATAAAGCTTACGATTCCCAGAAAGCCAGGTCTTAGTCCCTGTATGCTAAAACTAACAATGTACCTAACAATGTGGGAGCATGTGGTCAGCACTCTCCTGTTGGCTAGGGGCCAGGATGGAATAAGAGAGGAGTAGGAGAAAGCCCACTGGTCCCAGCATTCTTTCTCTTCTTCCTGGATCTCATGAGGTAAGTTGCTCTACTCTGCCATAATAGAAAGCTCTGAAACCATGAGCCAAAATACTCTTCCTCTCCTGTAAATTGTTTCTCTCAGGGGAATGCTTAATGGCTATTTCCTTCTACTGGCCATTTAAGAAAACAGATGTATGAAAAAAGTAGGGTTGGCTAACAGGAAACCAGGAGGGATGGTTGCATGAATGAGATTGGGGCTAGAGAGATGAAGAATAGAGAGAACAGTGAAGGAAGGGAAAGTGAAAAGCATGTACTGAATTGAATGGGAAAAATCAGACAACAAAGAAATCCCAATAATAACTAGAAATCAGACAACAGGGAAGTCTTAATAATAGCTAGATGCACTGGTGTATAATCAAGGGAGCCTGGCACAAAGGGGCTGAGGGACTCTGAGGTCCTCATGACCAGACATGACTCCAACTGCTGGTATTAATGTTGGTGAAAGAAAAGGCAAAGTTAAAGTTTTGTAAGATGATACTATGACCAGAAAAATTTTGAATAAAACTGGACAAAGAGGGCAAAGCTGAAGGATCCAGGTTCAATTCCCCAGGACCCACCCACATAAGCCAGATGCACAAAATGGCACATGTGTGTGGAGTTCATTTGCAGTGGTTGGAGGCCCTGGCGTGTCCATTCTCTCACGCATCGTGCCTGGGCTTTGTTAGCTCTATCTCTTCCTCTCTCTCTCTCAAATACATAAATATTTTAAAATGACAGAAAGAAGTTTTAATATTTGGATAAGCACATTATTGAAAGCCTTATAAATTTCCTTTAAATACATGCAATTGAATACTAAAATTAATTATGTTGGTGTTGTTTGTGACATAGTATTTTGTTGAACTTGACACTGTACCTTGTCTGGGCTCCATGCAAGGAGAAGGTTCATTCAGCTTCAGTGTTCAAAGAGTGTAGAAGAAAATAATTAAAAGATGGCATAAATCCAGATGCAAAAAGTGATGCAAGGTTGCAATGCCACACTTGCCCACAAGGGGGTGCATGCACCTGCAGTTCGTTCACAGTGCCTGAGAGGCCACTGGTGTGCCCATTCTCTCTCTCCCTCTCTTTCTCTCTCTCCCTTTCTCTCTCTCTCTCTCTCTCTCTCTCTCTCTCTCTCTCTCTCTCTCTCTGTTTCTCAAATTTAAAAAAAAAATTTTTTAAAAAGATGGCATAAATCAAAACATTAAGCCTAGTGATAAAAAACAATCAAATTTAATAATCAGGTGTCTGTTTACTGCAAAAAAGAGACAAATCACATTCGTGGGTGCCCTAGAAACCCCTGCATTCCTCATGCTCAGGTTCACAGAGCTGCCCCTGAGCTTCCCCTTCAGTGTCCATGACTCCTACTTGTAACTTTCCTTAAGGTCAAAAGACATCTACCTTCACCATTACTGCTCAAAATAAGCATCATATAACTCCAATTGTTTGAGGTCAATTGAGTCTTTGTTCTTTGCAAGCAAATAAAGCACAAATACAACCATATGCATATTGATAGTTTACTTATATGCACATATAAAAAGTAATATAACTAATTGCTAAAAGGCTCATAATTACAAAGAAAAGATGAAATTAATTCATTCAAAAATTTTTACAATCTTCTAGGTGCTATAGAAACTTTTATGTGCTGAGCAACAAACTGTTAGGTAAATAAAACAAACATGGGACCTTATGTGAAGGAAATGAAAAATAAACCAACAAATGGATTATGTTATTCCTGCAATACTTAAAACCTAATATGAATCTAATTTGAATTTTGAATAATGTGTTCAATTAATTAATCAGTTATTTTAGCAACTTGCAAACACACTAAGTGTTGCTCAAAATGCTGTTGAATTTCATTAAGTCCTGACTTCATTTGATTTAAGCAGTTGGCCAGTGATAATTTCCAAGACTTTATTAATCTATCATTAAAGAAAGTCTGAAATGACACTTCAAAAATGTGTCATTGGTATTTCTTCCTCATAACCTGCAGAGGAAATTACTGTTTGAATCAGGTTTATAGTGATACTGGGATTAGCTTTTGATTCAATTAAGTTCTGTTCATAAAAATAAATAATTTCTTGTTTGTAGACATTGAAATAAGGAAAAAATTCAAAACTTAAGCTGTTGAATAATTTGTTAGTTACTTTTATTTCTGAGTCAATATAGAATTCTATGACTATGTATATCAATGCTTGGATCCATGAATAGGGCCAAAGAAGGACAGTGAAGAAGGCATCTGAGCAAAATATGGCAGGTTTCCATTACATAAATTTGTCTTCTGGATGCCAAGTGGGCATCTGCAGATGAGGGGAAGAACTGGAGGAACAGTACACCATGGGAGAGGGACAGGAGGAAAAGTTGAATGACTCCAATAAGATAATTATGGTGTTTTATAGTATTTTAACCACTGTGGGTAAAAAATTCAACCAAGAAGCAAATTTTGTAGGCTCACATATGGGCACCAGCGCTTTCTGTCTGAGTTCAGACAAATGAATTGATGTCATTGGTTATAAAATAAAAGAACAGAACTGTCTTCCAGTCCTCTGCAATGAGACTTTGTCACCTTTCTCATCAGGTAGAATAGTGTTTCCAGACCAGACTCTTTGAATCTAAGGTAGGATGGGGCCTGCCTTATCACAGGAATGATATGCAACTTCTAATCTTGGGTCTCAGAATACTTTTGAAGCTTCTGCTTTCACTGTCTTGGAATGTGGTGCCTCCAATTCATGAATTCTGGGCTATCCTGCTAGAGGAAACCAGCTGGGGTGGAGGTGGCTTGCCTCTTGCTGTTGACATCTAATACAATTAGCCCCTCATAGATGACCAGTTGACCATAGTCTCATGAGTAACCCCAGTGAAATAGCTGAAATGCTGCTGCATGGAATTGTGAACAATGATTGCTTTAATCAATCTACTTTCAGTGATTTGTTACACAGAATAGATAAATACTACCTCAGTACATTAAAGCAACCTTTTACTCATTGCAACTGAAGATAAAATACCTCACACATGGTAGTTTCTATGCCAAGAATTAGGTACTCATTTCATTGGTAGCCATGACTGTCCAGATCCAAGCAAATCCAAGCATCAAAGGAAGGTAAAAAGTTATGCTTCACCTATGTACTCTTGTGAGCCATGAAGTAGAGAGGAAGGATGTTCACAAGAAAACTATTGCATGTGCCAGACGTGGTGGTGCACCCCTTTAATCCCAGCACTCAGGAGGCAGAGGTAGGAGGATTGCTGTGAGTTCGAGGCCACCCTGAGACTACATAGTTAATTCTAGGTCAGCCTGGGCCAGAGTGAGACCCTACCTAGAAAAAAAAAAGAAAGAAAGGAAGGAAGGAAGGAAGGAAGGAAGGAAGGAAGGAAGGAAGGAAGGAAGGAAGGAAAAACTACTGCATGCATTCTTTTTAAAAATATTTTATATTTATTTATTTATTTATTTATTTATTTAAGAGAAAGAGAAACAGGCAGACATAGAGAGACAGAGAAAGAGAGAATGGGCACACCAGGGCCTATAGCCACTGCACATGAACTCCAGACACATGCGCCACCTTGTTCATCTGGCTTACATGAGTCCTGGGGAATGGAACCAAGGTCCTTTGGCTTGTCAGGCAAACACCTTAAGTGGTAAGCCATCTCTCCAGCCCTGCATTCATTCCTAATGAAAGTACATTTAATGTTTATCTGCGTGTTTGTGTTTGATGGGATGTGTGTGTTTGGGTAGGGGAAGTTTGGCACAATGAAATTAAAGACAATTTGTCCTAACTTAAAAGAGAGAATGAGTCAACAGGAGAATGAGTCAATGTACCACCTTGTTTTGATGTTGATACAACAACATTGTACCTACAGTTGGGGTGTTCTGGAAAGACATGAGCCTTGCAAGATACAACTAAAGCAACACTGGCTGCAACAGTGTCCTCACCAGCACTTTACCCTCCTCTACCACATGTCTCTTCTGCAGTAAGTGGAGGTGGCACTGTGTTCAGTTTTCTAAGTAGAAATGCTTAGTTTGAGATTTTCCATGTAAGCACGAAAGGGGTTTTCTTCTTATGTTGTTTGCTTTTTATTCATTTATTTAGTTACTTAGATTCATTTATTTGAGATAGTGTCTCGCCTTGTAACCCAGGCTCCCAAGTGTTGGGATTACAGGCAGGAGCCACCACGTATGGCTTTGAGAGAAAATTTTAAGTGAAAAATGTAAATATTTTATGCTTCCAACAGAAATCATAAGGGATGAATGCACTTAATATTATTGTTAAAACACAGCAATATGTAAAACATATCTTTGTCATATATTCCATTACTACATCTAGCATCAGTATGGGGGTGGGCAACATAAACAATACATTTTAACTCTTCTCTGTTTGGTCATCTAATAAATACTGACTTAATGCCAAGCAATGTACCTTACAACCTAGTTAATACATTAACTAATAAACACAGCAACAAGATTAGAAGGCTGTTTGATTCTACACAATACATGTTCTTTTTTTCTCTGTATCACACTATCTTACTCTTTCTCTAAGGAGGTAAGAACATGTTATCATTTAAGATTTCTATTATGTGTAATGACCTACAATCTCTGGTATGACAGAAAATTACTTAGATACCCAATCACAGGAAAATTGAATAAATTTGATTTTAATTTTAGATTGTAAATTCAGATAAAAAGACTAAGCACTTACCTGCCCACTACAAAATTAATTCATTATTAGGAGCCTGCAGTTTGGGACAGAAAAGAAAACAAGCATTGGTTCTATTCAGTCTTTCTCAGCACCAAAATTGGGCCAAGGGAAGTTACCCAACCTACCCATAATGCCTTAGCAGAGAGAGATAGTAGTAGGGGAAATTGGCATATGGAAACTGATTCACCACAGAGAACATAATCATGAAACGTGTGACAATAGAGACGTCTCATTTCAGACCAGGAGAATCTTTTTAAAACTCTGATTCAACTTTATCTCAAAACCTTTACTTCAGGGCTTGGGCCACAGGAAGAACATCATAGAAATCAAAAAAAAAGTCAACCCCACAAGTAAAGATATAGCTAGCAACCTGAGACTCCACCCCATGTGAGCTACACACACCCATTCCTAAACAATGCATTTGGCAACTTAGGACCCTCACTTGCATGGAGCTGTGCATATACCCCATTGCAAACACAGAAATAGGTCTCTCTTCCCTTATCAATCCATTGTCAACTCCCTTTCTGTAGTCGTTCTCTATTCAAACATGTCTTCAAATAATTATTAGGGGTAGGGGAGATGAGCCATCCTGAGCTAGTCTAGGGTATGTGCCCAGTAAGACAAACCATGAGTGAACTTTTGGGAAAAATCTCCTATTTACCACTTTGTGCCTATGCATGATTGGGCATGCATATGATTAAAATCAAATGCATCATGGGAAAGACCATACACAATAAATAAAACATACTTGACCCAAACTTGTCAATTAAAATGGATATTCACCCACACTATACCCCCTTAGTAACCAACACCTCTTTCTCCTGGGCCTCACAGAGGGAAGCTCCAAACAGTAAGTGATGTTGTTGAACATTCTGACTCAAGGAGCCTTTGCAGTATATCTTTTCTGAATCTTTGCTTTGTTCTTTTAGAAAAGCCCTTGATACTTTACTATTTGTGTGTACTTTTGCAACTTTTTGAATATGATACCATGAACACAGAAACAAGGGCCCCTGGTAAAAAGAGAATATAGGTTCAAGGATCTTAGAACCCCATTAGCTGAATTTAGTCCCAGTGTCACACATACCGAACAGAAGTAAAATCAGCACAGTGTCAGATTTTTGTGTCCCTATTCTCACTGAAAGTCTGGAAACACAAAGGGCAAGATGACCAGTAACAGGACCAATGGACTCTGTTGGAGCACAGCACTCAAATGATAGTCAGTCAATCATCAGTAAACAATCTGGCTGAAGCAAAGCACAGCACAAGATGCCTAGTTACACCTCCTGGAACAAGGCAAACTTCAAGAGAGCTCTCTGTTGTTTTGTTTTTATGCTCAACTAATTGTCAAACTATACCTATGCTTTTGTTGCTGATTCTGTCTTTGATCTCTTTGATGTTCTTTTTGTGTCCTAAACCCTGAAGTAGATGTTTTGAGATAAAGTTAAGACAGAGTTGGAGAACACTTCTCCTGGTCTGGATTGAGGCATTGTGCAGCCTTAGCACTTTAGTATCAGAACTTTATGCATCATTTTTATGGCAGAGAATATTTCATTGTTCATATACAACATTCTGTTTATTTATTTATCCTCCTTACTACAGGGTGGAAAGTTCTGAGCTCAATTGAAACAAAACTAGGGAGATGGATGACAATTAGTTTCCCATTAAAAAAAAAAAAAAAAAAAAAAAAAAAAAAAACAGGGCTGGAGAGATGGTTTAGTGGTTAACATGCTTGCCTATGAAGCCATAGGACCCAGATTCAATTCTTTAAGACCCACGTAAGCCAGATGCACAAAGAGGCACATTCATCTGGAGGTTGTTTGCAGTGGCTGGAGGCCCTGGAGTGTCCATTCTCTCTCTCTCTTTCTCTCTCTCTCTCTTTCTACCTCTTTCTCTTTCAAATAAATAACTAAATAATCAAACAAACAAACAAACAGAAGTGTGCCTTGCTCCAGTAGGTCTAACTAAGCATATTGCTAAGACTCCCAGTCAGATTGTGAAGTCTTGCATGTATAGCCTAAGGTGGAGACAAGTGAAGGTTGCTGGAGCTGCCCCTGTATATTTTCAGAGTGAGCCTTGTCTGTGCAAGTCATTCAGTAGGAGTGAACTCGGCTGCTTGCCTAAACTCACCACCATGAATGGACAGGTGACTAAAGTCTGAACAGACGGTTCCATGGCTTAGACGACTCTGACTGGTTCTGTGAGTAAGAGAGTGAGACCAAACTGGTTAAAACCCTGGAAAAACTTTTCTAGAACTACCAGGAAGTATCCTTCTTCACTCTCTGAGATCAAGGGTTCAATTAAAAAATGAAACCATATAGCAAAATATGTGATTTTAGCCTTTTTTAAGTTTGAATTTCAGTTATATTCATTCTATTGATGATATTGTACCATCTGTCCCTAAAATGTTTTCATTCTACACAGAAACTTTAGCAAACTGCCTATTCTTCCCCCAAATGTCCCCCAGAAACCTGGAATCTATTTTTTTTTTTGTTATTTGATTTTTTTTTTGTTTGTTTTGTTGGAGTTTTTGTTGTTTTTTAAGGTGGGGTTTAGGGGTCTAGCTATCATAACTTTTTTTTTCTTTTTTGGTTTTTGGAGGTAGGGTCTCATTCTAGCCCAAGCTGACCTGGAATTCACTATGTAGTCTCATGGTAATCACGAACTCATGACAATCCTTTCACCTCAGCCTTCCAAGTGCTGTGATTAAGGGCATGTGCCACCACACCTGGCTCTATTTTTCTTAATAGCTCAAGTTGGGTAGTTGGGTTACTCTGCTTGCAAACAAGAATCACAATAAACCAGGCATTCAAAAAAGAACATACTGGAAAAATATTCTAGAAAAGCAATTTTTAAAGCAGGTTTTTGTTAATGCTTCCCAGGTATAATGAAAACTATCAAGACTTTCTCCCTGCTAAATCCTTTTCTGCCATTACTGTACTTATAAACTCCTGCTGTCCTAAGTAGAGGATCTTCTGTTTAAATGCTGCTACTTTGGCTTCCCTTACACTTTTCAAGAAAATCTAGGGACTTTCTTGATTTATAATGCCTTTTCTGCTCATATGCACATGTAAGTGTTGCTAGGAATAACCAAAGTCTAGCCCATGCTGCAATTCCTGGCTTTACTTACAAATTAATTTCTGCTATTGTACTTCCTGTTGATCTCCCCTTTTAATAGTTCTCTGAATGGAAAACAGAGCCACTATCATTTCTACTAATAGAATTGTTTAAATACATAGAAATCCTAATTTTCTAACAATTTCATCATATGTAAACTTCTAAAGTGCCATGGAAAGGAGAAAACTATTAGAACACATGTAACTGAATGTTGTAGTCAATAACTAATAATAAAACTGTACATGGTATGTAAAAATCTGATATGCTGTACACAGTGTTTGCTTCTTTCCTTCCCTCCCTTGAAGTGAGGTCCTTTTTAAAAAAATCTTTCATTTGAAATCATATGCAAAGCACTACTTATAAAAGAGAGAGACAAGCACTATTCTGTGGACAAGTGCTTTAACCACTGAGGCATTTCTCCAGCAAGGGCTATTCTGTTGACACTTGAGAATCATCCCTTCTCCATCCTCCACCCACATAGGGCTCTGGATACAATGGACTGAAAACCTTTGTCACCAAGTATGCTAATTGATAACTATCTGCACTCTCAGAAAAAAAAAAAAAAGAATGATTCTTCTAGTCTTTATTTGTATGTTTTGTATTCCAACCTTTAAAACAACTTTTGGCTCTTTTCCAAATTCACTGTGAAAGGTTCAGGGCTGCACTGAGGCATAACAGACTGCATAAACTGCAGCAACTGCCTATGAGTTCCTTGCTGGAGCCATACTTTCTGCATTTTGTAAGAAGTTTTAATTCCTTTTTTTTTTAAGTTCTCATAGCTATATTGAGTGGGTACATGCAGAAAGAACTGTGCTATTTAAATCTTTACATCCATCATTTCTTAGTTTTAAGCTTGGTATCAGGCCAAGTTTTGTTTCTGTCAGCATTTACCCTACATCAGTGACTCTCAGTCCTATCTATAAATTGTAATACTTTCTAAATTGTGAAACTTTTGAAAACCTGATAGCCATATTCAAACTTAGATCAATAAAATCAGAACCTTTTGGGTGAGATCTATGGTTTTTAGAACTCCCCAGGTGACTCTGTGTGTTTTCAGTATTGAGAACCTGTACTCTAAGAGGAATTTCAGATCAGACACAGGGAAATTTAATATGCTGCTTTTCCTAACCTAAGAGAGTATTATTCACACTTTGTAAGTGTACATTAGTGTGTATGTGTCTCTCTGTTATGCTTCTGTTACTTAGTTTATTTGGGGACCTTATTTCTTTGGAATTGCTTTTAGTAAATTTGCCACTCTTCACAACCCACCACAGGATTGAGGGAAGAGCCACAGAGCTGAGCTTTCTCTGTCCTGAGAGACCAGCTCCCCCTTGGCTGTATCTTCACGCACAAAGGAGTTGAAGTGGTCACAGTGTTCTGCAGGTTCCTAGCAAGGCTACTACTCCACACTCTCCCACAAATAATCCATCAAACCATATCCATCCTACATGGAAAAGGGGGACCAAAATTAGAACTTACTGTATACATTCTGGGAGACCTTTAGAACTAATCCCCCATGCCTTAAATTCTTATCAACCTTAGTTACCACCAGTCCTTTTCTCTCCCAGACCATGCCCTGTCCTAAGCCTCAAATCCACTGGACTCTGAATATTCTCTGCTCTGACTTAGGCTCCTCGCTTTCCAGCACTTTAATTCTGGAATCTAAATACTTATAGACACCCCACCTTCCCTTTCAACCCTTCTCTGATCACTTCCTTCCCTTCTTGGCCTATATGAAACCTGAATATTTCATGAGAACAAAGCTTCCCCACACCTACCATATCCCAATACTCAGAGGATTTGCAGGAAATGCTGACTATCAGCATGATTCATACTACCATTGACTGAGTTGATAGATGGTCTTGGTAGAAGCATTTGATAATAGATTTTGCTAAGGTACCAAGATATAAATACCCAGTCTTTGTGTCAGGTAAATGACTATGACTTTAGATAATGATTTGATAATGATTTCAGAATCATCTTCCAGAAATGAGATACCTTATGATATCCTCTTTACATATGTGAATCATGAAAGAGGAGAGATTGCACACAATATTTCTATGCTCAGAAAATAAAACATAATGTTTTTTTAAAAATACACAAAAACTCCCCAGGCACAATTTCTACATGTCATGGCAACATAATCCCATCCTCATATTAGTATAAAGGGAAATCATAATTACATGCTGTTGAAAGTCATCTGAGGTAGAGAATCTCTACTCCTGCTAGATCCAAATATTATATGAGTGAGTCAAGGAAAAGCTGATAAAGAGATGGTATAGCAAGTTGGTAAAGGTATTCCACACTAGCTGCCTCCTGCTGGCAATGCTTAGATGCTGCAAATCAGCTGTATCTGTGACTTGAGTATAATTCAGTGTTTATGGATAGACATCTCACCTCCATGTCTTTGCTCAGTGCTGTGCTAGAGAAGAACTGCTTGATTTTTCTGTTTGCCTATTTGTTTTTCAGGCCTAATTTGTAACTGCTGTTTTTGGTGATGCACATATCCTTACCAAAGCCTATTTCAAACCAACAACATATGTTAAGATTATTAAAGACTTCTGAAGCTGGACAATGGAACCAGTGGAGCAAGAGATGAAATATTATGATTTGAATGTAAACTGCCCCCATAATCTCATTTGCACCCCCAACTGGTGGTATTGTTTTGGAAGGTTATGAAATCTGTAGGTGGTGGAGCCTTGCAGGAGGAAGTGGGCCACTTAGGAAGGCCATGAGATTTTAGCCTATCCCTACCTGTTATTCTTTCTCTTTCTACTTCTTAACTCTAGTAATATATTATGTGAACTTACTACTGCAGCTTTTTATGCCTACCTTGCCATAGTGAAACTTTCCCTTAAAACTGTAAGCTGGATTTTCCTCCATTAATATGATTCTGGTTGGGTATTTTGTTCCGGCAATGAGAAAGTTACTGATACAATTTGCTTCTCTTCAGGTATTTTCCCCAACAGCCAGAATGCAGAAAACTGGTATTAACAAATGGGGCAGTTTCTACAAAAAAACTGATCATGTGGTTCCTAGCATTTTGTAACTGATTTGTGGGAAGAGTTTGGAACTTCAGGCTGGGACCTTACAATCCTGTAAGTAGAGTTTTTCAGGCCATTTTGGTGAGAGTTTGGAAAACCAGGACATTGCAAACTTCTCTAATATCTAATATGTTTATTTAAGAAATGAGGCCCAGGGCTGGGGAAATGGCTTAGCGGTTAAGGCATTTGCCTGTGAAGCCTAAGGACCCAGGTTCAATTCCCCAGGACCCATATAAGGCAGATGCACAAGGAGGCGCATGCATCTAGAGTTTGTTTGCAGTGGCTGGAGGCCCTGGTGTACCCATTCACTCTTTCTGTCTGCCTCTTCCCCCCTTCAAATAAATAAATATATATATATATATAAAGAAATGAGGCCCAGGCATGTTCAGATAGTATCTATTACTGCCAAGAAATAAAAGAAAACATTGTTTGATTATCCATAATTCTTCCATTAATTCAATAAAGTAACTTTTCTGGGTAGCTTTAGCATGTCCAAATGCAATTATTTCATCAGAGAGAATAAGAAAATATCTAAGAACTGAGAAGATAGCTCAAATGGTAAAGAGTCTGCCTAGCACAATGAGGACTTGAGTTCCACCCTCAGTACTCATATAAAATTCCAGGTGTGGTATTGGCACTTATAATCTCAGCTCTGGGGTAGAAGAAATAGGTGGGTCCTTGGATCTTGCTGACCAGCTAGACTAGCCTATTTATTTAGCTTCAGGCCAATGAGATTTTGTCTCAAAAAGAAATGTATGGCACACCTGGAGAACAACACTTGAGGTTGTCTTCTGGCCTACATGTGCATAAGCACACATGCAAGCATGCACATACATATGCACAAACATACAAACACAAACATGCATGCATGCATATGACCCACATACACATGAAACAAAAGAAAGCTTCTAACCTAAGATCAATTTATAATATTTTACAACCATGTGTTGTTTTAAAGTAAATGCTATGAACTCAATATTTCCATGTTATTAGAGATACTTTATGGATGAAATGGGAGTTACAATTTAGCATCCAAACCCATTGGTAATAACCTCAGTGCATGTTAATGGAAACAGCAATGCCACAAGCAGAAACTGGAGATCTCCAATTTGGAATAATTTCCATCGGTTAGAAGGAATCAGCAAAAGAACAGAAATGACAGAGCGAAAGCCATAGTGATCCATTTCACATACATTTACAACTATTTCCCAGGAATTCTGTTGTGCCCATACCTCATAAAAGCAGGAGTTGAACCAATACTTCTAGCATCAAGGTGTGCCATAAGCACACCTTGCCTAGAACTACTTAGTGATACACACCTCTGGTCCTCACCCAAACCCCAGCCTCTTGTCAGCCCCAAACACGGACTTGCTGGTGGGGGAGGGCGTAGGATGGGATGATCACTAGATCTCTGTGTCACTCACTATTCCAAGTGTGGCCACATTAGATACAGTTCCCTTTTCTGCTTTTCACTATTACTTGTTTATTTAATGAACTTAGGAACATTGCTCAGGGTTGCAGAGATGGCTCAGCAGTTAAGGTGCTTGTCTGCTAAGGCAAAGGACTCAGGTTTGATTTCCCCAGGACCCACGTAAGACAGATGCTCAAGGTGGCAACATGCTTCTGGAGTTCATTTGCAGTGGCTGGAGGCCCTGGCATGTCCATTCTGTCCCCTCCTCTCTCTCTGTCAAATAAATAAATATATATATTTTTTTATAAAACAGAACATTGCTCAACCTGGCTCATCAGTGTTGAGGACACAATGGAGGGATTATAAAGAGACACTTCTGCATGTCTGTGGAAAGTCTGAAGACCCTGGTGTCTTCATTGCTTTCCTTATGTCCACTTTCTATCTCAGCAGCTTCTTTTGGGGGGTGTTTCTCTGCATAGCTACTCTATTTTCTAAGGAAAGAGGAGAATTTCATCACTTCTTTGAAGTCAAGAAGAGAAATGTTTTGTTTCTTCATCCTGCCTAAGTCCATTAAGATAATTTGTAAGAACGACTAGTTCAAGATTTTTTTTTTCCTGTAAGTACATATTTGTTGCAAAAGGGGGGGAGTTAAATCCTTATACTAGCTAGTCCTCTGAAGAACTTGCCTGGAAGCCACATCAACAATTGGGAAGAAGTTGGGGAACCGAGGGGAACATTTTATTTTATTTTACTATTTGAGACATTATATTAAAATAATACTAAATATTAAATATAGGCAGTAATAGCCCTCAGAATCAGAAGAGGCAAACAAAACAAACTAAAACAAAGCACCATATCTGGAGGGAAGCCAGGCCAGGGAAGTTCCAAGAAAGGGTAGGGATCCCTTTATCAAAGATGTGATCAGAAATGTGTGAGTGTGTGCGGTGGGTGGGGACCCAGCCAGGCTGGGGTACTGGAAGGCGCAGGTGCCCAAGGTCTTACCCCCCAGCCAGTTGTCGGAGACATTCTGGAGCATGGTGACCGGGATGCAGAAGAAGACGATGAGCAAGTCGCTGAGTGCCAAGGAGCAGATGAAGATGTTGGTGACGGTACGCATGGCCTTGCTGCGGGTCACCACGTAGATGACCAGTGCGTTGCCGAAGAGCGCCAGGGCGAAGATGAGCACTCCCGCCAGCAGGAAGGCCAGCTTGGCGCGCGCGGGCAGCTCCGGGGTGTGGACCAGCGGCCGCAGCCGGTAGCGGGCGATGAACTGCTCCCTCGTCAGGTTGTGGAGCTGCAGCAGCCGCGAGAACTGCTCCGGGGTGATGTTAAAAGCCTGCATCTCGTGCGCTCCGGGCCCCGTCAGTGGGCTCCGGACCCGGGATCGCTTTCAGCTCTGGCAGCCTCCTCCCTCCGTCTGTTGGACGGCTCCGGGTGCACACTCCACCCTGGGAGGCAGCGCTGGGATCAAAGCCACAATAAATAGACCCGGAGGTGGGGAGGGACTCAAGGCAAGGGAGAGTCAATGTGGTTGACCGAAAATGTTCGCAGTTCAAAGAAAGTTCTTCCAGCAAAGCACTTCTATCCACCGAAATGGAGCATCGCTGTGAGTCCGCGCGTCTCTGGCTCCCCAGGGCGTGGACACCTGCTTGGATGCAGCGGGCGCATCGCTGGGGGCAGAGGCACGGGCTGTACTCCGCCCGCAGCCCCCGGCTCCGCACGCACCAGGACACACCCCTGGCTCTCCGCCTGCATGCTCCTAGCGCACTATGAAGGTTTCTCCTCGGGGGCGAAATAGACCCACAGCTACCTAGGACAAAAAAAAAAGAAAAAGGTTTCTTTTTCTGTGTTTAAGAATAATAACAGAAGAGAAGTTGTAAGTACAAAAAAGTCCCATGGATAGACTCAATTTATTTCATTATGTCTTTATTAGGTACAACACTAGCCCAGAAATTTGACACAGATGTGGTGTGTGTGTGTGTGTGTGTGTGTGTGTGTGTGTGTGTGTGTGTGTGTGCAGAATCCTGCAATCAGCACCAAAATCAAGGTACAAAACTCCATCACAACAAAGATTGCATCCTTTATGTCTGCACCCAGCTGCTCCCATCATCACTTCTAACCTTTAACAACCCATTTTCACTCTAAGAATGCGTAAGTTTGTCATGACCTTCCCCTCTCACTGCATTATACGCTTTAAATTCATTCAAGTCGTTAAGTGCACTGCTGCCCATGTAGCAACTTAGTTAACCACTCACCTGCTGTAGAACATGGGAGTTGATTCCAGCTTTGCTTGACAGATGACGATGCTGTGAAAAACACTGGCTGGCGTTTGTGTGGATGTACTTTTCACTTCTGTGAGAAACACCAAGAAGTTTGATGGCTCATTGCTCAGTACTGTATATATTTAATTTTCAAAAAGATGGCCGGGCGTGGTGGCGCACGCCTTTAATCCCAGCACTCGGGCGGCAGAGGTAGGAGGATCGCCGAGAGTTCGAGGCCACCCTGAGACTACATAGTTAATTCCAGGTCAGCCTGGACCAGTGTGAGACCCTACCTCGCAAAAAAAAAAAAAAAAAAAAAAAAAGATGGTCAAAGTATTTTTTCCACAGTGGCTAGACCATTTTACACTTATACCAGCAATGAATAAGCCATCAGATTTTCAATTGCTCCACACCCCTGCAAATATGTTGCATTGTCACTGTAATCTTTTTTTCAATTTTAGATGTTCTAATAGACATGTAGTGATGATTCTAGGGTCTTAAATTGCATTTCCTTAATAGTGAATGATAGTGAATTCACTTGCTTTTTTTTTTTTTGCCATCCAGGTGTCTTCATAGATGAAATGTCTAGCTACCTATTATCTATCTATTATCTATCTATATGCATGTTTATTGAATTGTTTGGTAATTTTCTGTGTTCTTTTAATATTCTCAATTCATATAGTCAAGCAGGTACTTTATCAAGTAAGTAGCTCACAAATATTTTTTTCTAGTCTGCACCTTCTTATTTATTATGACCTAGCAAGGTCTTTCACAGAACAAAGATTTTAATTTTGTTTTTATTGCTTCTCCTTTAGATATTGAGTCTGACAACTCTTCACCAAAGCCTATGTCTCAATTTTTTTCCTCATTTTATTCTAAAAGTGATATGGTCTTATATTTTACATTTGGGGCTTTCTATTCTATTGATCTATATGTCTATTAGTCCCTCACAGTTTTGATCACTATAGCTATACACAATAATAAATCTTGAAATCAAGTAGAGAAAATTCTACTTTATTCTTATTTTTCAAAGTTATGGTAGCTGAGCTGGGCATGGTGACACACACATTTAAACCCAACACTCAGGAGGCAGAAGTAGGAGGATTGTCATAAGTTTGAGGCCACCCTAAGATTACATAGTGAATTCTAGGACAACCTGAGCTAGAGTGAGACCCTACATCCAAAAACCAAAGAAAAAAATTATGATAGCTATTTAAGGGTTCATACCTAGTCACAGACAATTTACCATAAGCTCATCTATGTCTATGTAAAACCTGAGTAGTGTGAGTCTTCCAATGGATAAGCAGAAGAGAGCTCTTAGTGAATTTGTATCTTTTGTAAACGTCAAAATGGCAATTTCAGGCTTCAGCACATAAATTAAGTACATATTTTGCTATAATTACACCAAAGTAATTTGGAGAAGCATTTGTATATAGTATCTTTCTGAATTTTAGTTACATGTGTTCATTACTAACATTTAAAATGTGATTTATGCCATATGTTGGTCTTAGATCCTTACAATGTTGTCAAACTTAATTTTAAGTGGGCTTTTGTAGTTTTCTTGGGATTTTCTACACAGATGATCATGTCATCAGAGAGGGGAGGCAGTTGATTTCTTCCTCTCTGATTATAAGTATTATTATTTTCCTCATTTCAATGGTTAGAGAATCTAGTACTATGTTAAACAGCAGTGAGAGGAGACTTCTTCAGCTTGTTTCTAACCTATGGGGAAACATCTAGTCCTCTTTTACATTGTTGTATGATGTTAATTGTAAACTTTAAAAAACTAAGCTCTAAGAAATACCCTTCTGTCCTTGACTGAGATTCCTATCAATGGCATTGAATTTTATCAGATGGTTTTCGTGCATCAATTAACTTGACTATGTCATTTTCTTTCATCAGCAGTCTGTTAATGTGGCTCAGTACACTGACTTGAATGTGGAATCAGCCTCAAATATCTGGCATAAACCCCACTTGGTCATGGCATGAAATTCTTTTTGTATATTCTGAAATATATTACCTAAGACTTTTAAAGAGTTTTGTTTTCTATGTCCTTAAGAGGAACTGTTCTGTAAATTTTGGGTTCTGTTTTGTTTTTCTGGTTTTAGTATCTAGGTAATAATAGTTGAATAGAATGAGTTGGGTAGTATTCTCCACTTTTCTACTTTTCTTTTTTGGTTTTTCAAGGTAGGGTCTCACTCTAGCCCAGGCTGACCTGGAATTAATTATGTAGTCTCAGGGTGGCCTTGAACTTATGGCGATCCTCCTACCTCTGCCTCCCGAGGGCTGGGATTAAAGGCATGCACCACCACACCCGGCTCAACTATTCTACTTTTCTGAGTGAGATTTTTGTGGAATCGGCATCAACTTTTCACAAGTTTTACAGAATCCCTTAATGAAGCCACCACAACTTGAAGATTTCCTTTTTAGTTGTTAAATTATTAGTTTGATTTTCATGAACCCACATATACATACACACAAAAACTTAATCTGCAACTGAACATGGTGGTGCACACCTATAATTCTAGCACTTGAAATGATGAGGCAAGAGGATCACATATTTAAGACCAGCAACATAGTGAAACACTGTCTTAAAAAATGGAATCAAATAGAAAAGCAGTAACTTTAAACCTGAAAAATACCAGATATAATGGTACACATCTTTAATCCTAGAACTTGGGAGGCAGAGGTATAAGTATTTATGTGAGTATTAGGCCAGCCTGAGACTACAGAGTGAGTTCCAGGTCAGCCTAGGATATAGTGAGACCCTACCTCGAAAGAAAACAAAAACAAAAGCAAAACAAAAGTTGAAAAATTCAATAAGAAAAATATAGAACTCATCACATGGTTCAACATCAGAATGCAGAAAGCAAAAGAAAGAATCAGTCAACTTTACCATTTAGGTATCTGAATTACCCAATATATACAGATGAAGAGAAAATGGATCCCAGTATTGAATGGAGTTTCATGTACCTGTGAAATTTTAACAAAAATCTAATGGTCATGTCATCATGAGACCAGGTAGGCAAGGAGTTAGACATGAGGGAACCTAAGTGTGAGAGTTTAAACGAAATATCCACCATAGTCTCAGTAATGGTTAAGTTTGTGTCAACTTGATTTGTGTAGGAATCGACAGACATTCCTCATGAGACTCTGAGGTTGCCTCTAGGAAGAATCCTTCCTCCCAGGGTGACCCCTTCCCCCAGAGTGGGTGGCCCCTCTTGGAGGAGGGGGCTGGTTGACAAAAAGAAGCTCTTGGAAGAATGGCCACTCCTACCACTAAGAAGGAACGTCTAGTAGGCCTATTTGAATTTTGGAGACAGCACATTCCTCACTTGGGTGTTGTAGCAGACAGCTTCGGGTTTGCTGAGATGAACTTCCAGACCAGGTACAGTTATGGAGGAAGGGATATTATTTATTGAAGCTTACAGATCCAGGGGAAGTTCCATAATGGCAGAAGGAGCGGCCTGCTCTTCACAGGACCAGGCAAGAGAGAGAAAAACCAGCCAGGCACACAGCACACAGAGCAAAAACTACAGCCAAAAAGTCACACAGCACACTTCAGGAACTCCTACTAGGCACACTTTGCATAACTTTACAATGGAATCTCAAACCCACCACCACACCTTAAGACCAGCCCCCAGTGACATTGCCTCTAGCAAGGTGATTGCAGATGCAAACTATAACAAATAAAACACTGAATATATTGGGGGACATATATTCAAACTACCACAGGTGTCTTACTCTGTCCCATATACCAAGTGACTCAGAAAGCTACTAGTTTTCAGTGGGGCCCAGAACAAGAGAAGGCTCTTCAACAGGTCCAGGCAGCTGTGCAGGCTGCTCTGCCACTTGGGCCATATGATCCAGCAGATCCAATGATACTTGAGGTGTCAGTGGCAGATAGGGATGCCGTTTGGAGGCTTTGGCAGGCCCCTATAGGTGAATCACAGCGGAGGCCCTTGTGATTCTGGAGCAAGGCCTTGCCATCATTTGCAGACAATTATTCTCCTTTGAGAGACAGCTCTTGGCCTGCTATTGGGCCTTAGTAGAAACTGAACGCTTGACAATGAACCATCAAGTTATTATGTGACCTGAGCTGCCCATTATGAGCTGGGTGTTATCTGACCCACCAGGCCATAAAGTTGGATGTGCACAGTAGCAGTCCATCATAAAGTGGAAGTGGTATATCCGAGCAGGCCCTGAAGGCATGAGTAAGTTACATGAGGAGGTTGCCCAAATGCTTATGGTTGCTACTCCTGTTTCAATGCCTTCTGTCCCCAAGCATGCACCTATGATCACCTATGGGGTGTGCCCTATGATCAGTTGACTGAAGAGGAGACTAGGGCATGGTTTACAGATGGTTCAGCATGTTATGCTGGCATGTCCCAGAAGTGGACAGCTACAGCATTACAGCCCCTTTCTGGGACAACTCTGAAGGACTGTGGTGAAGGGAAGTCTTCACAATGGGTGGAACTATGGACAGTACACATGGTTGTGCATTTTGCTTGGAAGGAAAAATGGCCAGATGTGCAATTATACACTGAATCATGGGCTGTGGCCAATGGTTTGGCTGGATGGTCTGGGACTTGGAAGGTGCACAATTGGAAAATTGGTGAGAAGGACATTTGGGGAAGGTGAATGTGGATAGAGCCCTCTGAATTGTCAAAGGATATAAAGATACTTGTGTCCCATGTTAATGCTCATCAGAAGGTGACCTCATCAGAGGAGGACTTTAACAATCAAGTAGATAAGCTGACCTGTTCTGTGCACAGTGGTCAACCTCTTTCCTCAGCCACCCCTGTCATTGCCCAATGGGCCCATGAACAAAGTGGCCATGGTGGCAGGGATGCAGGTTATGCATGGGCCCAACAACATGGACTTCCACTAACTAAGGCTGACCTGGCTATGGCTGCTGCTGAATGCCAAATCTGCCAGCAGCAGAGACCAACTTTGAGCCCCTGATATGGTAGCATTCCACGGGGTGACCAGCCAGCAACTTGGTGGCAAGTCGACTATATTGGACCTCTTCTATCATGGAAAGGGCAGCGTTTTGTCCTTACTGTAATAGACACTTATTCTGGGTATGCATTTGCTTTTCCTGCATGTAATGCTTCTGCCAAAACCACCATCCATGGGCTTACAGAATGCCTTATCCACTGTCATGGAATTCTACACAGCATTGCTTCTGACCAAGGAACTCACTTCACAGCCAAGGAAGTACGGCAGTGGGCTCATGATCATGGAATTCACTGGTCTTACCATGTGCCCCACCACCCTGAAGCAGCTGGCTTGATAGAGCGGTGGAATAGCCTTTTAAAGAAACAGCTGCAGTGCCAAGTAGGTGGCAATAGCTTGGAGGGCTGGGGGCGTGTCCTCCAGCAGGCTGTATATGCTCTGAATCAGCATCCTATATATGGTGCTGTTTCTCCTATAGCCCGGATTCACGGGTCCAGGAATCAAGGGGTGGAAATGGGAATGGTACCACTTACCATCACCCAAAGTGACCCATTAACCAATTTTTGCTTCCTATATCCACAATCTTATGCTCTGCTGGCCTAGAGGTCTTGGTCCAGAGCGGGGAGTGCTTTCGCCAGGAAGCACAAAGAACATTCCATTGAACTGGAAGCTAAGATTTCCCCCTGGCTACTTTGGGCTCCTGATGCCTCTCAGCCTGTGCACTCCTAACCAGATATGCAGAGACACAGAGACTTCCAAGACCTCATCACTGAAGTAGACCTAAAACGAACCCAACATGGCTCAGGGAAATTTGTGGAAGAGCAGGGAATGAAAGATTGTTAGAGCCACAAGTTGGTTCAGTATGTACAGAGACATTGCCTCTTCCACATAACTGATGGCTATCCCCAAAATGCACGACCCACATTCCTCAATGAGGAGGGTTCCCTTGGAGGGGACAGGATAGGGAGGAGGATATCAAAGGCACCAACATGAGTGTATTCACATTATGAGTGTAACTAATAAAATAAATAATAAATTTTTTAAAAAGAGTAACAGAAATTTTGACAAATTCCAGTCACAGAATTTGTTGTTATACATGGTTTTATTGGAATGTGGGCTGATCTTCATTTATATGTTGCCTATAGCTACTTTTGAAAATGGTAGCTAACTTGAATTTTTAAAACTGAAATTTGGGGCTGGAGAGATGGCTTAGGGGTTAAGGCGCCTGCCTCCTAAGCCTAAGAACACTGCAGTTCCAATCTCCAGGTCCCACATTTAGCCAGATGCAAAGTGACGCAAGGGCGCAATGCCGCACTTTCCCACAAGGGGGTGCACACATCTGGATTTAGTTCGCAGCAGCTGAGACACTGCTGGCACACGCCCATCTCTGTCTTCTCTCTCTCTCTCTCTCTCTTTATCTCTCTCTGTCTCTCTCTCCAAAAAAAATAATAAAAAATAAAAAGTTTAAAAAAAAAACCTGAAATTTTTTTCTTCATACAAAGACAAAACATTTGACTATTGACACAGGAAGTTTGCTGAGCCCTCCTCAGAAAATGGGTCAAGACCCTTCATTCGTTCTGTTTCCTGCGTCTGTAATACTGTACTTCCACATTTTTACTAAAACTATGGCCTTTTTCATGTAATGGGGCTTTGGAGGTTCAGAAAGAGTCCTTGAGCTCCAAACCCAGAGTTCATGTCTTCTTTTAACCAAAGAATTGGGTAAACCACACTGAGAAGAAAATTTATAAAACCTACATCTTATTCAGGGATATATGAGGAGAGGTAGGTCTCTAAACAGAGGAAGGGAAAATGGGTGCACCCACATGGTTCATAAGCCCATATGGAGAACAAACATGGACCCTGGAAACAAAGATGTGAAAAAGGTATTTCTAAAAAGGAGTTTGCTTTCAAAGAAATAAAGAGGCCATAAAAATATTAACAAAAACATATTCCCACAGTAGCAGCTTGACTGTCCCTACAATACTGACAGAGTGTGAAGGACATAATCTTACTGGCTTAGAGACCCAGGTGTAGAGGTGTGAGCAGCCAGAGAGCTGGAAAGGAAGTTCTGTTTCCCTGAGTCCAGGTATGAGATTTGGAGTCCAGGCTCTGGAAGGGTTTGGCAAACCTGTGTCAGATCTAAAAGCCAATTGACCTGGGCTCAGAGAAGGAGTTCACCTACTCCTGGGTGGGAAGAGAGAGAGAAAGGAGAGATCTGGTTGGGTGAGATGAGCAGACTGTTTGTCCTTTAGCTGAGGTAGGCAGAGCAATAGGGCTGAGAAGCCACAGGCTGAGACAAGATTACTCATATGAGCCTTCCCCTACCTGTCTACCTAATTATCATGCTTTCTAAATACTTACCTCTCATTTGTTCTGTGGGTCCCATATCAAAAGTCTCTGAGTTTGGTCAGTGCACTTGATATGGTTCTTTCCAGATCCTTATATTTTTCTGCAAAGTTCATAATTTCATTTTTCCACATGACTACACACACACACATGTTCATGACCTTTTCCTCTGCTGGTGGGCATCTGGGCAGATGCATTTCTTGGCTATTGTAAAGAGAGCCACAGCAAACATGGATGAGCAAGTATGTCTGTAGTGGAGTGCAGAGTCCTTAGGGCATACATGCCCAGGAGAGGTATAGCTCGGTTGTATGAGCATAACTGAAAGTGAATATAAAGAGATGAGCTGGAAGAGGAGTGAGGGCAAGGCAAAAGGAGATATGTGATATGTGAATAGAATAAGATACTGGGAGAAGGGGGTTGGGGGAGGGAGGGGGAGATGGAGATAGAAGGGGGTATGGGAATCAACAAAAACATACTGAATTTAAAAAATGTCAGAAAGAATGATACCCACATTTCTTCATGCCAACTAAAAAAAAGTCTTGGCCTCTGAGTTCTTTCATGAGCTAACCCTTTCCCACAAAGCCCAGATGCAATTACCTGTAGTACTTAACTGTCTCCACCTGTCTCGTCTCTATGATAGTGTCCTGATGTGTTTGACTCAGTTCTTTTCATATCTGTAATTGAATTGGGAAGTGGACCAGGCTCTTGGCATATGTACAGACACAAATGCCTTGTTTTTCTGTGTCTCCCCTTGTCATTGGGTCTAAACAGCTTAACTCACAGTCCTCACTGGGTGAACAGAATAAACACACTACTGCAGCAGCCATCTTGGGTGTATTTCCAAAGGCAACAGTGTTTGTGTCCTGGGTTGTCCATCAGTATAACCCTGAAGTTTCAGGGAGGACATGTGTGTGTCCAGAGTAAGGCAGCAGTGAACATGGAACAACATCTTAGGAAGTGAACTCCAAAAGTGATTACCTCACATGGTTGTTATGAAGCTTTCTGGATGTTGTAAAGATTTTTTTTTTTTTTTGAGAGAGACCCATCAGAGGAGACAGATGGACCCAGCAGTCTCTCAGCTCTGTGAATGAAATCGCCCCTTGTGGCCAAATGTGACACATCTTCCACTTTGCATCCTCATGGGACCTGGAGATTGGAACCAGCGTTCTTAGGCTTAGCAGGCAGGCGCCTTAACCACTAAGCCATCTCTCCAGCCCTATTGTAAAGATTTTTACATCAGAGCTGCACATGAACCTCCCTCCTGTCACTTCAAGAGTTACATCTTCCATACCTCATGAAAGTGGGTGGGAGTGAGAGGTACCTGCTGTGATGAACCTGCTTTCCCATAGTAACTTTGGACAGGATGGCTTTGTGTAGCAGAGTTCATCTTAATGACTAACCCATCTGAAACTGTATATATTTGTTGTCTTAAAAAGGTATTTTTCCTGAAACAGATACTATTAAATGTTTAATTAGGCCATGTGATTTCTGTGTATAGAGTATTTATTACATACTTTTACTGTGGCATTGTATTTTCAGTTTTGTTGCTAATAAATCTTGTGACAGAGTTTCAAAAACTATTATATTGGCTGAATATTTCTTTGCTATGCCCAATACCATCTTTTGTGGTATGAATGTTTATTCTGTGCCATTATGGGTTTTTGGCAATTTTTTTGGTATTATGGTTCAGTTAAAAGACCTTGGACTATGGGAATGTTTGAATATCATTAGGGTTGATAAAAAATGTGGGGACTTTGAAAGTTGGACTGAACACATTGCATTTTCTATCATGTATGGTTATCAGTTTATGCATGCTAGGGGCAGAATATAGTGGTTTGAATCAGGTGTCCCCAATAAACTTAGGTATCTGAATGCTAGTCTCCCCAGCTGATGGCCATTGAAATTAAAGGCTCCTGGAGGTGGTGTATTGTTGGGGGTAGGCTTATGTGTGTTATGGCCAGTTTCCCCATGCCAGTGTTTGGCACACTCTCCTGTTGCTATTGTCCACCTGATGTTGGCCAGGGGTTGATGCCCACCCTCTGCTCCTGCCATCATGGAGCTTCCCCCTCAAGCTCTTTTTTTCCCACAAGCTGCTCTTGGTTGGGTGGTTTCTACCAGCAATGCAAACCTGACTGCAACACCTCCATACTTATTTCCATAATAATTAGACTAATTTTCACTCCCAATAATGGATGAGGGTTCCTCTTCCAATGTATCCTTGCCAACATTTGTTGTATGTTTTCTTCATAATACCCATGCTGACTTTTTTTGTTTGCTGGGGGGATGACTCATCAGTTAAGCATGCCTATGTAAAGCCAGATTCACAAAGTGGAGCATGCGTCTAGAGATTTTTACAGCATCAAAAGGCACGGGTGTATCCATGCACACAACACTTTCTCCTCCTCTTGGCTTTCTTTCTGTGTCTTGAAGTTTTCATGGTAGCAAGCTTTCACAGGTTTGGTTAGATTTATTCTTAGATATTTAATGTTTTTTAACTATTATGAATAGAATGTTTTCCCTGATTATTTTTTCTGCAAGTTCACTGATTTTAGTGTGCTGATTTTGTATTCTGCCATCTTACTGAAGGCATTTGTTAACTCTTGGAGATTTTCATAGATTTTATAGCATCTTTTAAGAAGAGAACCATACCATTTACAAATAGGGATAGTCTGACTTCTTCCTTTCCTATTTTCATATCTTTTATGTCTATTTCTTATCTTATTGCTCTAACTCCAACTTTGAGCATGATAGTGAGCAGAAGTGGTAAGACTAAGCATCATTGGCTCATTCCTGTTTTTAGAGGAAAGGGTCTGCATTTTTCTCTATTGTATTTATATGCTATTTATAGCTTTATAAATTTTTCTCCTAGGACTCTCTTGAATATATGTCAAAAAACACCATAGCCTATATTATACTTTTTGTATGTTTCTAAGAATTTTTAATTTCTTCCTTGATTTCTTCAATACTCCATTGTTCATTCACAAGTGCCTTGTTCAGTCACCAAGAATTTATGTTTTTTCTGCATTCTCTCTTTTGTTATTTTGTACTGTCATTCCATTATAATCTTATCGGGTACACAGCATTGTCTCAATTTCTTGTTAGTTTTGTTGTGTGTGTATGTGTGGCTCATTGTGTAATAAGTTTTGGAGAAGGCTCCATAATCTGCTGAGAAAAATGTTGTATTCCCTATCTGTTCTGGTATCTATTAGGTCCAGTTGATCCATGGTGTGGTTTAGTTCTGAGGTTTCTTTGCTAATTGGTTGAGTCCAGATGACATACCTAAATAAGAGATGGGCTATTGATGTATCCCACTCTTATCACATCTGAACCTAAGCAATCTTGTATCTTCTAATGTTTATTTGAAATTAGCAGCCCAAGTATTTGGCGCATGAATGTTTATAATTATAATATCTTCTTGATGAATTATTCCCTTTAGTAAAATAAAATGTCTTTTTTTTTTTGTCTCTTCTGATTTGCTTTGCTTTGAAGTCTACTTTGACTGATAGAAGGATTGCCACTGCTGACAATTTGAGGCTAATTTGCTTTATAGTTAAATTTCCTGTCTTTGATACTCAGTTTATGGACATCTTTCAGCTAGGTGAGTTTCTTGGAAGCAGCAAATAGTTGGAGTCTTTAATCCATTCATCCAGTCTGCATCTCTTTATTGGCAAGTTAAAGCCTTTGGCATTTACAGTTATTATAGAAAGATACCTGGTGCTCTCTAACTTTTTGGGAGGTGATGTTATGTTCTGGTTGGCTGGATGGTTGGCTTTGCTTTTCCACTGAGAGTTTGCTGATTTGTTGTGTGTATTAGACATAGTTGATTATTGCCCATTTCTTCTTTGTTTTTTGCTTTCTTTTATGAAGAATATCCTACCTTGTGTTTTACCAGATGGGGCTGTCTTTCTTCTTCTTCCCTGTGATGTATTCCCTTTTTATTCTTTTGTACAGCTATATTTGTTGATAGTAATTGTCTTAGTTTGTGTGTTGGTCTTGAATTGCCCTCATTTCTCCACTCCATCAAGTTTGAAAGATAATTTTGCAGGGTGTAGCATCATTGGATGAAAGTTATGTACCTTTAGAGCTTGAACTATATCATTCTCATTTATTCTTGCTCTTAGGGTTGCTGATTAAAGATCCAGGATTATTTTGTTATTCCTGCTTTGTATGTGAGTTGGCATTTTTCCCATATAACTTTTGGAATTTCCTTTTTCTTTTAATATTATTTTAAAGTTTTTTTATTTTTTATTTTTTAGAGGGAGACACAGAGAGAGACAGACAGAGAGGGAGAGGGGGGGAGATAGAGATGGGCGCGCCAGCAGTCTCTCAGCTGCTGTGAACGAAATCCAGATGTGTGCAGCCCCTTGTGGGCAAGTGCAGCATTGCGGCCTTGCATCACTTTGCATCTGGCTAAATGTGGGACCTGGAGATTGGAACCGCTGGAGATTGGAACCAGCGTTCTTAGGCTTAGGAGACAGGTGCCTTAACCATTAAGCCATCTCTCCAGCCCATCTTTTAATATTTTTATTTGTGTGTGGGGGGGTGTCCATACACTAGGTCCTTGTGGCTGTAAATTAACACCAGATGTCTATATCTGGTTTAAGTGGTACTGGGGAATCAGACCTGGGCTAGCTGGCTTTGCTGCAAGTGCCTTAACCACTGAGTCACCTCCCAGTACTAAGTATTTCTTTTCTTTGGATTTTCATCATTGTTACTAAGATATGCCTTGCAGAGGTCCTTTTCTGGTCTAGTCTATTTGGAGTTATGTATGCCTCTTGTTTTAGTATATCAATTTCTTTCTCTGGATTTGGAAATTTTCTCATAAATTAATTAAACTGTTAAAAAATCCTTTAGCATTTATCTAAACTCCTTCTGATACCCCATGCATTCTCAAGTTTGAGCTCTTGAATTTATCCCAGGGTTCTTGGAAATATTAGTTATGCTCTTTAATTTTTTTATTTAGATGAACCTGTATTCATTACTATCTTAACTTTGTCCTCCATTCTGAGAATCATTCTTCTGCATGAACTTGCATTCTGATGTATTTGATTGATTGTTGCTTTCATTTCCATAATTTCTGCTTGATTGTTTTTCAGCATTTCAGATTTCTTGCTAAATTTTTCCTCCATATTCACAACTTTTTCTGTTAACTTACTCACTGTTTTGTTCACATTGGAAATTGTCTTGTTATGATCTTGAATATGTTTTAAGTTACTCAACTCCCTATTTGAAACATCTATATAGTCATGAATTATTTTTAGAAATAGAGCTCAAATTCTTTCTCTGACATCATCTTTCCTGTTTCTGTTCCCATTGTGTGTTGGGTGTGGAGGGTAAGAGGCACAAAGTGTGTTGTGATGGCATGTTGTCCCTTACTCTTTGAGTTTCTTTATGGTGGCTTGGGCATTTGTGGAGATGGATGTTCTGCCCCCTGTCTTTTATGTGGTCCCCTTTTTTCCCTCTCCATTCTATCTGGTTGTTTCTTTTGTCTTGTGTAGGTTGTTTTAGTTTCATTCAGAAGCATATTTCTATAAAGTTTTAGGGGCTAGCTCCAGTGTTAAGTCTTTTAAATTTGTTGTAGATTTGGTTTTGCCCATGTCTATGGTAACCTACTGTGTTTCCTTTTTGTGTTCTTTGGATAACTTGATAATCAATATATAATAAACTGGATATTAATACAAATATGCTATTAGAATTGCTAACAGTGTAAGAGAACTGCAAAAGCCACAGCAACAATATTAAAAATAAAATGAGAGAGGGAGATAAAACAGGAGAAATGAAGGATGAAAGAAGCGTAATAAATGACAACACAGAACAAAACTTTAAAAATGTTAATGAAGAAAAAAAGAGAAGAACTAGGGAAACAAGCCTGGTTATCAATACCAGGGGTGAATTCCCACTTGTAGAATAGGCCTCTACCAAAGTGATTTGTTACCCCATAATAGTCATGCCTCTATTGTACCAAAGGACAAACTTTGCCTGCTGGGTCAATATCATAGAATTAAGGAGTCACCTCTGGGTAGTATTGTTGATGACTTTTCAATGCCAGCAGCATGCATAGTACCTTACAGAACTACAAAAATTAACTAACAAGAAGGAAGATTCTACCTCATTTCCAGCTTGAATCCTCTGTTTTCTAACAGATGTGCAGAATGTTACCATTCAGTTCTGATATAAAGTCAAGAGCCATAGAAACAGCCTGTATGGTTTGGGTAGCCTCAGAGGTTTTCCTGATAAATCACTGGATATTGCAAAAAAAAAAAAAAAAAAAGAAGAAGGAGAAGGGAGAAGGAGGAGAAGAAGAAAACATTGCTAAGAGACTAGCCATATATAGATTGGAGAATATCATTTCATACTCACCTGGAGTTACAGTTTGTGTTAATAGCACCCCAGACAGCCAGTTTGGTTCAGTCTGTAAGTTTTTCAGGAATGAACATATTATGTGATGAAGTGAGATGGGCAAGGTGGCACATGTCCATTAACCCAGCAATCTGTTGGCTGAGTAGGGGCTCTCTGCTGAGCTCAAGAATGGCCTGGGCTACAGAGTGACTTCCAGGACAGTCCTGGGTAAGACCTTGATTCAGAAATGGAAAGGAAAAAACCCTACCTATTTTGTCAATCAGTTCTCAAACCTGAGCTTCCCAGCCCCTAGGGCCATGAAATTCTGTTCCCAGGGCTGAGATTAGACTTCCCACAGGCAGGACATTTTGTGTGCTGGAAAAATGTGGAAGTCTTGCCCACAGATGGATAACTCTGAGGTTACAAGCTGGTTTACCCTAGAACTGCATACTGCTGTGAGGGTTGGAAAGAGGCCGGCAGCTGCCTGTCATTAGCACAGTAGCTCAGAGTATCCAGCATTCTAAAGGTATGCTTCTTGTTTACCCATGTTAGCTGGGTGGGCTGATTTCCCTTGAAGCCACAGGGGTGGGAAAACACCTGTCATTTGCAGTGCAGCTCACAGCTTCTAGTTTTCCATGGGAATGCACAGTGGTGATAGCTGGATGGCCTGAGTTCATTTGCAATTACAGGGGGAGGTCAGCCACCCTTTGTTAGCAACACATTTTAGGGTTCCAATGAAGTGCTTGTTTGATGCACTGGAACTCACGATGTATACAATCCTGCATTAGAATTGGAACAGCTGTAGGGATCAGGTACCCCCTGGGCTTAAGAAGTTTGTAGGTTCAGAAGCTGGTCTTCATTGCCTGAGCAAAACTGTGATGGTGCCACTCACAGGAGCCTCCAGGAACAGAAGTTGGCAATTGTCCCATCATGTTCTCCATAATGTCTTTGTTCTGGACAGGGTAAGTTGAGGGCCAGATGGCCTCGTGTGTGTGTGTGTGTGTGTGTGTGTGTGTGTGTGTGTTTGTGTGTATGTGTATGACTCATGAGATAAGAGGTATTTGCTGCTAAAGCAGCTTGAGTTCAGCTTCTTTCTAAGGAAGTGTAAAGAAAGATACAGAGGATTCCAAGTTAGACACAGGTAACTCAAACAAACCCTGCCACATTGGGACACCACAGAATCAAAAGCACAGGTAAAGTCAAGTACTGTCTATCGAGTATCTCTTCTCCATTATGTGGGGTCTCATGTAAGAGAAGGGATTCTCAGAAGTCAAATGTTCCTGCCAATCTGGCTCTCTTAGGAAAGTACTTTCAAAATGCCAGTTTTAGAATGTACAAACAAGCTAGGAAGTTTAGGATGGATGGCATATTTCCCCAGACAGTACTGTAGGTACACCCATAATTACTCACACCCAGCTCATTTACAACAACAACTTTGGCTAGACTCTAGGGAATGGTTACAGGGAAGGGAATATGGTCCCATTCCTCTACCTGTAAAAAAAAAATAAATCCTCTTAGAATTTGTTCCCTTTCTCATTTTCCTAAGTTGAAGAACAGTGAGTAAAAACATTCCTTCCCAAAATTAACTATCACCTCTTTAGACACTAAAACAAAACTGGCTCTAGTTCAACTCTATTCCCAGGGTGCAAATTGATGAGAATGACTTGAAAACAGCAGCCTCCACCCTCAGGAAGCTTACTGCTTTACCATTTCCAGGTCTCCTCTTCCATATGAGTCTTGAAGCTGCTTGTCTTGGTAATTCTGATTGAAAATATGGAACATAAGGGGAAAGGAAGAATGGAGATGCAGACATTTTCAAGCATACATTCTAGAAGTACACAGGAAACATTCAAAAACCTCTAATTACTCCAAACTTTCATTAGTCATCCAAAAGCTGGATGAACATCCTGCTGAGTTTATTGAAAGGCTGTGGGCTACTCTAATTAAACTCACCAATAATTTTCCTGGTTCTCCAGCTGGAGAACTTATAATCCAAGACCAATTTTTTTACTCTGTCAGCCCCAATCATCAGGAGAAATTTACAACAAACAGCTGTTGGGATTGTGAATACTCGGAATAATCTAATTATGGTAGCCAGTAGCCTTTTGTTATAAAGATTTGGAGCCTGATCAGATGGAAAAAGACACAGGCTTAGACTGTCTTTAATAGCAGCTTTATGAGAAACCCTCAACAGAAACCCAAAAGAAAAGACTCCCTAGAATATGTCATAATTGCAGGCAGCCAGAACATTACTGGAAAGACTTTCCACAGAGGAGACCTCTACCTAGGCTTTGTCGTTTAGGTCACGGAAACAGAGTGGTCTGTCTTGGAAGACAGAGAATTCTGGTGCCAGAAGCCATCTCACAAATGGTCCTAATGAACAGAAGGGGCCTAGAGCTTGCCCTTCTGACTCTGGCTAAAACCTTCCAGACACTCTGGGCAATTCTATGTAGGGGGAACCCATCAATCTCCTTCTGGACTCTGGAGCCTCAATGCTGGTCTTAATCTCTAACCCTGGCCAGCTCTCCACTCAAACTTTGACTGTGGTAGGCATTTCTGGCAAGCTTGTGACCAGAAAATTTTCTATGCTACTCAGTTGTAATTGGGGGTAATTACTTTTCTTCCATGCTGTGGTGGTTTGAATGTAAAATGTTCCCCCATAGCCTCTTGTATTTGTGATTATACTTAATATCCGGCTGGTGGAGCCTTTGAGAGGTGAAGACTGGCTGAAGGAGGTGGGTGGGTCTGGATATTTTCATCATCCAATCCCCTTCCAAGAGGTAGTGAGCTCACTCTTGCTGCTTCCTTCCTTCCTTCCTGCTCAGGTGACAAGATGCGATACCCAGGAGTCTGTCTGCTCTTGCCATGCTTCCTCCACCATGATGAAATGTTTCCTCAAAACTGTCAACCAAAATAAAGCCTTTACTTCCCCAAACTGCTTCTAGTCAGGTGTTGTGTCCCAGCCATGTGTCAATGGGAGCCAGGGGTAGATGAATATAATGGTTTGAATGTAAAATGCCCTTTAGCAGGTGGAACCTTGCAGGAGGAAGTGTGTCACTGGGGATTTAATTTGGGTAATATACATAGTCTAAACCCAGTATTCTTTCTTCAATACGCTGTTTCTCATTGGGTGTCTTGTTCAGCAATGAGAAGATAGTGCTACACATGCCTTTCTGATTATTCCAGAGTCTCCTTCCCCAACTTTGACATGATTGCTCCTTATGAAATTAGAAACTTCCATCCTTATGGACCCTTGGTAAACAGTGTGTCTGCCCTTGATGTAAATAAACAGTAACACTGAGGTTTAAGTCACTGAAAGAAAAGAATGGTTGAACAAAGACACCAAACCCGTATAGATTTATCTCCAAGACCCTACCTTTTCCCCACATCAGATATAATAGCTATTAAGAACAGAGGCCCAGAAAGACCTGCTTCCGATAACAGACCATTTAAATTCTCAAGATCTGTTAGTACATACAGTAGCCCATGTAACACTCCACATCAAATATCTATTAGCCTTTGAGCATCCTCTAAACCAATATCTACCTAATCAACCTGGACTGCATTATAACAGTGGTTCAGGGACAGTTCCCATATATTTGGTCAGGCCTCTTAAAAATAATTTAAATTTAAATTTAAAATATACAGCTAGTGCTGGAGAGATGGCTTAGCGGTTAAGGTGCCTGCCTGCTAAGCCTAAGAATGCTGGTTCCATTCTCCAGCGGTTCCAATCTCCAGGTCCCACATTTAGCTAGATGCAAAGTGACGCAAGGGTACGATGCCGCACTTGCCCACAAGGGGTGCACACATCTGGATTTTGTTCACAGCAGCTGAGAGATTGCTGGCACGCCTAGCTCTATCTGTTTTCCTCTCCCTCTATCTGTTTCTCTCTATGTCTCTCTCCAAAAATAAATAAAATAATCTTTAAACATTTTTTAAAAATACAGCTAATGAAATAACTCCATATGTGTAAATCTAAATGAAGAAATATATGAAACATGAAAAATCAAGACAATATGACTCCAAAAAAATCACCTATTCCACCAATTTCCAGAAAGAGATTCCGATAATAATGAATTGGAAGGGAGTAGTGAGATGGTTCAGTGGTTAAAGGTGCTTGCTTGAGCTGGTGCTGAGCAGAAAACCTTCTCCCTATAGACCAGCCAACTGAAAGCTGGAAAAAGCTGCACTGCATGCAGCCATATGGGAGACAGAGGTCATCAGCAGTGAAAACAGTGGACACTGAACATTCAAGTTTGGCCATACAGGCCAAATGACTGAATGGATGTAATAGTGGCATGTCTGCTCTTGGGGCAACCAACTGCTCCATAATTGGACTGCAGACCCTCTCTACGGGAGGGAATACATACCTCATACTGAAAAACCTAAGCAAAAGTCTATGGCAGGAGAGGTCATGAGCCTTAGGGGTATAAAGTCTGCTCTTGTCTGACTAAATGTATATATTATTCCCACCAAGCTGCCCTGAAAGCACTATGCTTTATGTTCATATTCACATATTAATGCTACTCTCACTTCTGGTTAGAGAAGCTTCTCTTTTCAGATGGCGATGACCACTGGGATGACCCAAAAGGCAACATAGTGCTGAGAAGAAGGGATGGAGGAGTGCCCAGCACTGAAACACCTCTGTCATACCCTCCAAGGCTCAGGGCCCGTTGTGGAAGAGGGTGCAGATAGAACAGAAGAGCCAAAGGAAGGGTATGACTTCTTACAATGCAACTGCCCAGACAGAAATTGGCCTCGATATCCATGACCTTGCAGTGCCTAGCAATACCTTTGCAAGACCCTCAAAAATAGAAGAAAAAGATGATGACATCAAATTAAAAGAGAGACTAATGGAGAGAGGGAGGGGATATGATGGAGATTGTAGTTCTAAAGTGGAATGGGGGAGGGGAAGGAAATATCATGTGTTTTTTTGTATGTAAGTATAGAAGTTGTCAATAAAATAATAATAATTAATAAAAAAAAGGTGCTTGCTTGCCAGCCAGAGGTCAATTCCCCAGCCATCCACATAAAGCTCAAAGGGTATTTGTTTGAAACAAGTGCAAATAAATGAATAAAATTTAAAAATAAATAAATAAAAAGTGAATTAGATTAATCCCAGACAAAGAATTTCAAAGAATAATTATAAAAATGTTTAATGAAATCACAGAGGATAAAAATAAACAACTGAATGACAAAAAGCAAGTCCATATAGGATATAAAAGAAGGATTTAATAAAGATGCTGAAAAAATGAAATTTTAGAAATGACTATCTTGGGGCTGAGGAGAAGCCTCAGTAATTAAAGGCTTTTTCTCAGCTTAGGTATTTGTTTACAGCAATGAGAACATAACTTATACAGAAAACTGGTGCCAGGAGTAGGGTCATTGCTCTGCTAAACCTGACAATGTTATTGTCTTTTAGAACCAGCTTTTAGGAGGACTGTGAAAAAATTTGGACCTCTAAGCCGGGTGTGGTGACACATGTTTGTAATCCCAGCACTCGGGAGGCAGAGGTAGGAGTACTGCTGTGAGTTCAAGGCCACCCTGAGACTATGTAGTGAATTCCAGGTGAGTCTGACCTAGAGTGAGACTCTACCTCTAAACTAATGCCCCCTAAAAAAAAAAAATCAAAACTCTTGACTAGAGAAGAGTTACAATGCTATAAGCAGAGCTGAATGGGCCATTACTGGTGGAAGTTAGAAGAACAAAAGGCCAGGAGAAATGTGGAATTGGAAGGTTCTACTCTTGATATCTCTGAGGTGAGTAAGTACTCTATCAGTAATTGGACTAGAGGAAAAGTTTGTGATATTCTAACAAAGAAACTGGCTGTATTCCACTCATGTCCTGGGAACTACAGCAAAGTTTAATTTAAAGGTAATGGCCTAATGTGTTTAGTGGAAGAAATCTTAAGGCAGAATAGCACTGAGTCTGTGGTGTGAATTTTGTTAGCTGATCTGTCTCAGATCTATAATGAAAGAGAGCAAAATAAAGAGCAAACAGATATGTGCAATATGAAGGTTGGCATGGAAGGAAATGTGAACAACTTGAAAGTCCATGACAAGGTGACTCAGTGACTTCTTGTGTAATTTTCAGAGGTTACTACTGCTCTGCATTAGGACAAGAAGAAATAAGTCCTGAGAGCAATGCACAGCCCGCTGAAGGCTTGAGGTAGTGAGCATGTGAATTCTTTTGAAAGAGAAGTGACTGAACAGTGAATGCAGGAGTTCCATGTTCACCATGTTTGGAGGGACAGTAAAGCCAAGCCCAGTGAGGCAGTCAAAGCCCCTGCATGGAGATCCTGAGAGGCCACTACTTGAAGCTGTGAAAGTATGTTCTAAGTTTCAGTGGAGAGCCCAGGATATTGGCTATGCCAGGATTAGGGAACATCTTCCAGGAAATCCATGGGCTCAGAGTGGGTCCAGCTCATGAGAGAGGTTATAGGCAGCACAGATAGAGGGAAAGAACTTCCCAAATTTTTTGGAACTCAGATAATTTCATCACAAGTCCCAGATACTGAAGCATTTTTTTCCCTGCTTGATTTGGTCTGACTTTGATCCAATATTTTCTTACTATGCTCCCATTCCCTTCTTCTTTTGGAAAGGGAATGCTTATCCTGTGCCATCATATGCTGGAAGAATGTATCTTGTGCTTTGATATTATAAGGCTCACCGTTAAGAGATTGTATTGAGGCTTAGATGAGTCTTTGGACTTTTGAACAATATTGAGCTGTTAAAGACTCTGGGCACTTTAAAGATGGACTAAATGCATTTTGAGTCAGGAGATTGCCACAGATACTACGGAGGACAGGGGTGGAATGCAGTGCTCTGAATATAAAATGTACCCTATAGGCTAATATGTTTCAATACTTGATGATCAGCTTGTGGGAAAGATCTGGAAGGCCATCGAACTGTAGGAAGTGGGGCCTTGCTGGAGGAACTACGTGGCTGGGAGTAGACCTTGAAGTGATATAGCCAGACTCCATGTTTATTCTCCCTCTCTCTGCTTTCTGACTGTGCTGTGCATGATATGATGCAGGCTTCCTGCCCCACCCTTAAATGGCTTCACCACCATGAAATGTCCCCAAAATTATACCTGAATTTAGCCTTTTTCTTCCTTATGTGCTTCTATTGTACATTTGTTTATAGCAATGGGGAAATTATTGATATAGTCACCAGAAAAAAAAAAATACATGAAGGTGGTTCATTAAATAGAGGTTCAGTAGGTGTGAGAGGGGGATAATAAAAGGAAAAGGGAGGAAATATAATCAAAATATACCACATATGTTATGAATTTGTGAAATGAAAAATGAGAATTTGGAAGTTAAAAAATGTGTGAGGGAGCAAAAGCAATTGTGGGGAAAGGATGAGGACCTGAGTTCAATGATCAGCACTTACATAAAAATCTAGGAATGGTCATGCATGTTTGTAACCTCAGTCATAAAGGGGTGTGGAAATTGAATTACTGAGGACCACATATAAGCCACTCTGAACTAAAATTAGCAGCTCCTGGGCTGGAGAGACAGCTTAGCAGTGAAGGAGCTTGCCTGCAAACCCTGAGGATCCATGTTTGACTCCCCAGGTCCCACATAAGTCAGATGCACATGGTGATGCAAGTGTGCAAGGTCACACATGCACACAAGGTGGCACACATGCCTGCAGTTTGATTACAGTGGCTGGAGGCCCTGGTGTACCAATTCTCTCTCTCTCTCTCTCTCTCTCTCTCTCATAAAAAATAAAGCAGCTCCAGCTTCAGCAAGAGTCTGTTTCTAGGAAATAATTTGGAAGAAGAATGATACAAGAGGACACCTGACATCCTCTTCTAGTCTCCACACATATGCACAGGGAGCTTGCATCAACATACACAAGTGCACATACCACACACACAAACATACTCACACTTACAAAAAATTAGATCTTTGAAGATTTATACACCATAAAATGATGTGTATTAGTTTCTCAGATCTCAGTGATAATCTGGGTGAACATATGGCACCACATCTCTACAAGGGTAGTTGTGTCTCTGAATCTGCTATGTTTCTACTGAATTTTTTCATGGATATAGTCTTTCTGGTCATAGCCACACCAAGTTTTTTTCTTTTTGAGGAGAGCCCAACAGACTGGCCTTTTTCTTTCTTTCTTTCTTTCTTTCTTTCTTTCTTTCTTTCTTCTTTTTTTTTTCTTTCTTTCTTTCTTTTTTTATGTGAGAGAGTGAGAGAGAGACGGAGAGCAAGAAAGAAAGAGAAAAAGAATTGGTATGCCAGGGCCTCCAGCCACTGCAATTGAGCTCCTGATGTGTGTGCACATGTGCAACCTTGCATGCTTACATCACTTTGTGTATCTGGCTTACATGGGACCTGAAGAGTCAAACATGGGTCCTTAGGCTTAGCAGGCAACCACATTAACCACTAATCTATCTCTCCAGCCTCAAAACCAAGTTTTTATAAAACATTTACCAAGGCCATGGCAAAAGGTTTTAAAAAAAAGTAGAAAGATTGACAAATACTTAACAAAACTAATCAAAATAAAGAAGATTGAGGGCTGGAGAGATGGCTTAGTGTTTAGGTGCACCTGCCTCCTAAGCCTAAGAAGAACACTGGTTCCAATCTCCAGCGGTTCCAATCTCCAGGTCCCAAGTTTAGCCAGATGCAGTGACACAAGGGAGCAATGCCACACTTGACCACAAGGGGGGCACACATCTGGATTTCATTTGCAGCAGCTGAAAGGCTGCTGGCACGCCCATCTCTATCTGTCTTCCTCTCCCTCGCTCTGTCTCTCTCCAAAGAAAAAGCATCTTGAGATTAATACAATTAGAAGTGAAAAGATGACATTAAAACAAATACCAAGAACATTTTGAAGATTATTAAGGAATACCTTACAAACATATATCACAGTAAGTTGTAAATTTTAAAAGAAATTGATGATTTGTTTAAACATTTAAGATCAACCAACACTAAATAAAGAGGATAAAAAATTTTTAAATAATTTATTTTTTATTTATATTATTCTAATTTTACATTCATAATGGTGACTCCATTATCCTCATCCCTGTCCTCCCTCTTCCAAAGGGACCCTCATCAATGAGTAATGTGGGTCATGAATTGTTGGGGGTAATCAAGATTTATGGGGATAGGCCAAGTCTCTGTGCATTATGACCCAACTTGTAGTGCTAACATTCTTTCTGCTCCCTCTTTCATGAATTTCCCTGACCCACATTGGGGTCATTTTAGTTTTACTTCAGTGATGAGGTTTTGGGAGCCTCTGTGTCTCTGGATATCTGGCTTAGTTGGAGTTGGATGTTGTCTGTGTTTATCTCCTTCAGCCTTTTTCTGGAGTTGTGATCTTCAAGAACACTGTACTCTTGCCCTTCCCCTGCATTACTCTATGGTTTCAGCTGGGGCCCTGGTGAGGTGTGATTGGCTGATCCTCCCTTCAGGTTTGTTATCCACCTCAAAAAGATAAGCAAATGTTCCAACACAGAGAGAAGTTAGTACTAGATAAATCAGATGGCCATAGATATTTTGGAGGGAATTTTATATGCATAGGCCCTCTTCTAGCCCACATCTGGTGGTATCTTGATCTTGAAGACTGAGCTCATTTTTTGTACATGGTTTTGACTTATTTTCCAGTTCCAGCAATGAGTTCCATTCCACTGAGAGGATAAAAATTTAAACAGATTTATTACACAGGAAGACTGAAGCATTAACAATTTTTTTTTTTTTTTTTTTTTTTTTTTTTTTTTTTTTCAAGGTAGGGTCTCACTCCAGTTCAGGCTGACCTGGAGTTCACTCTGTATTCTCAGGGTGGCCTCAAACTCATGGCAATCCTCCTATCTCTGCCTCCTGAGTGTTGGGATTAAAGACGTGTGCCACCACACCCGGCTAGCATTAACAATTTAAAAAAATATTGGGCTGAAGAAATTTGCTCAGTGGTTAAGGTGCTTGCCTCCAAAGCCTAAGGATTCAGGTTTTATTCCCCAGTACCCATGTAAGCCAGATGCACATGTGGCACATGCATCCGGAGTTCATTTACAGTGGATAGAGGCCCTGGCATAACCACTCTCTCTATCTGCTTTTTTCTCTCTCTTTGTATCTCTCTCAAATAAATAAGTAAATATATAAATAGATAAATTAATAAGTAAATAAATAATATATTTGTAAATCTCACAGCTAAAAAATAAAGCCCAGGCCCAGATTTATAGATCCACTTTTGAATACTAGCAAGTCTTTGAAGAAGAACTAAGAGCTCCTACAACTAGTCCATAAAATAGAAAGGGGAGGAATGCTACCAAACTCTCTTCACAAAGCCAGTATTATCTTGATACCAAAACTAGGTAAAAACACGATCACACAAAGAAGAATTTAGCACAATTCCCCTGATGAACATAGGTACAAAAGTTCTTATTAAAATATTTGAAAAGTGAATTAAAGAACACACTGAAAAGATCATGCAACATGATCAAGATGATTCAACGTGCACAGATTACAAAAATACATTCAAGTACATGAATCATAATGCTTTTAATCTACACAGAAAAATCTTTTAATGAGATAAACTCCTTTTAGAAAAAATCCATGAAGGAAGTCATGGTTATACCTCAACAAATTATAAAGGCTAAATCTACAGCCAACATTATGCTGGTTGATGAAAAACTCAAAGCATTTCCACTAAAATTGGGCACAAGAATAGGTTGTCAAATTTCTCCATTCTAATTATTGATAAACATTTTTAGCAAAATGGAAATATACAGAATCAACATATAAAAATCATTAGCCTTCCTATATACTAGTGACAAACATGCTAATAAATAAATTAGGAAAATAATTCCATTCACAATAGCCTCAAAAATAGTTGAAATAATCATAACCCAGGGGAGTAAGAGATCTTTAAAATGAACATTTGCAACATTGAAGAAACTGAAGAAGGCATGTCCTTTATTCAAAATATAACTATAAATCTATAAAAACTATAAATTTGTTAGAAGAGAAAATAAAAGAGAATCTTTGCAACACTGGATAAGATAACTATCTCTTGTAGGATACCTAAGGTACAGGAAACAAAAGTGAAAACATACAAACTATATTACATAAAAATTGAAGACTTCCATATAACAAAGATTACAGGCAACAGAGTGAAAAGAATCTGCCAAATGGGAGAATTTCTTGAAAATGATATATCTGATCAGGAGTTAATATGTAGACTGCATAAAGAATTCCCATATGTGAATAGCAAAAATCTCATTAAAAATAGGCAAAATATTTTAAATGTTATTTATTTATTTATTTAAGAGAGAGTGAAAGAGGTAGATAAATGAGAGAGAGAAAGAGAAAAAGAGAGAGAATGGGCACAGCAGGACTTTTAGCCACTGCAAATGAACTCCAGACACATGCACCACCTTGTGCATCTGGCTTACACAGGTACTGGGGAATCGAACCTGGGTCCTTAGGTTTCACAGGCAAGTGTTTTTACCACTAAGCCATCTCTCTAACCCCCAAAATAAACAAAATATTTTAATAAACATTTTTTGCAAAGAACATGTACAAATAGCCAACAAGCATATGAAAAGACTCAAAAGAATTGAGATATAAATTCATGTGTATGTCCATGCTAGTGGCTGCATAATTCAAAACAGCCCAAAGCAGCAGCAATCCAGTGTTAACTGACAATAGAGTGCACACATACTATGAAATACTAGTCACCCTCAAAAGCATGATATTCAAATGCATTCTATAATGTGAAAGATCCCCCAAAGACATTGTGCTAATACTTACAGTGTTTTTAACTAATAATGGACTTATAGGGGTGTAGAAGAGAGAGAGAGGTTGAGATCTGTAGTTTCTAAGTAGAAGGAAGAAATCAAAAGTATACAGGTGAAATTCTCTTCCCACATTCTTAAGCACCATGTGATGATTTGTTTCTGTGGAAATGAGATATCAAGGAAACTGAAGGAAAGTCAATCAAGAATGTTGGGAAGGCAATTAACCCAGGAGAAAGGACATCAGTCGTGCAGGAGCAAGCCACTACAGAACAAAGTACAAGTTCTGTTTCCCTGAGACTGCACAGCATGAAGAGGTTTGTTCAGAAGCAGAACAATAGTGATAGTAGCCATCAGATCAAGCAATTACTAAGAGAGCTGCCTTTGCTCAGAAGCTTCTTTCCTCCACTATGTATTCTGCATGAAAAGCACTAAGAATTACTCATCATTCATAGTAAGTAGTCCATGAGAGCTGTAGCCACCATGGTGAAAACTAATTCATTTGAAAATACTTAAAAAACCCAGTCAGAGGTAAATTAAGCAGGTTAAAAGCCAAACTGATGAAGCAATCATTATGACTATCAATTATAATGTGAGCAACTTTGAGTTCGTACATTTCTGTCCCTAATTTTTACTATTTATAACATGAATGTCATAATAGCATTATAGGGTCATAGGATTAAATATAATGAAATGATTATTAAATTCAGATGATGCTGACAAGATTTATAACAATAAGAAATAATTATACTTGTTCATACTCTGATACACAGAGGAAACAAAGTAACTAGTATTGCCTGTTATCATAAGTCTTACTAAATTCTATTTTTAAAAAATTTCCTTGTATTCAGCAGTCCTCAAATTCTACATGCTAGAATCATCCAGGGAGCTTTAATGAGCATGGTTTCTGGATCCCACCCTTGATAGACTGACATGCCTAATTTAGATGAGTATGGGCATCAGATACTTCCTGATGACTCATGGGTAATCAAGTTGGAAAATCACAAATCACTAATGTAAATCACTAATGACTCCCTTGCTTTACATAATAGAAGTGTGTTGCTACTAAAGAGATAACTGTATAATTAAACCATAAATGAGTTTAATCTATCCACTAATGACAACCAATCAAGTTGTAGTTAGAATATCAATGGAAGGAACCAGCTTTATGGCCTAAAATTGGGAGATGATAGAAATGAATTCATGTTATATTATGGATTCTTATCCTATGGGAATGACAATAAACAGCTTGTAAACCTAAAACATAATACTTGCCAAATAAATGGAGAAAGGGGTCAGTTGGGCAGAAGCATTATTAAGAAAACCACAAGGGGAGTAAGTAAGCTCAGAACAGTGTGTGCACTCATGCAAAGATCATAATCATACACCTTCATTATCCCTCTCCTTTGGCTTATGATAAGGACAACACATAACTTCAGACAGTCCTGTGATAATTATTGGTTTAAACAGAAATTCTCCCCCAATGTCGTTTCCAAGATGATGCTACAAAAATAGTCATTTATTGGGCTGGAGAGATGGCTTAGCAGTTAAGGTGCCTGCCTCCTAAGCCTAAGAACGCTGGTTCCAATCTCCAGAGGTTCCAATCTCCAGGTCCCACGTTTAGCCAGATGCAAAGTGACACAAGGGTGCAATGCCGCACTTGGCCACAAGGGGGTGCACACATCTGGATTTTGTTCGCAGCAGTTGAGAGGCTGCTGGCACGCCCATCTCTGTCTTCCTCTCTCTCTGTCTCTCTCCAAAAAAATAAATAGTAATTTATGCTGCATTTTCCAGAAAATGCCAAGTGTCATGGAATGAGAAATCTGTTTACAATTTGGTCTTTGTAGTAAGTAGTTCTATGGTCCTATGGAAGGGGGCGTACCTTGCCCATTAGCACAGCTGAATCTGATGATCACAGAGGCCACTACACTACTACTTAATCCACAGAGGGTGTTCCACGCAGAGTGCAAAAGCTACAGATTTCTCTAATTTAGTAAAGTAGACAACCAGAATCTTATGCAATGTTTTTGGATTAAAACAATCTTTTCTTGCAGGGCGTGGTGGTACACCCCTTTAATCCTAGCACTCAGGAGGCAGAGGTAGGAGGATCGCCATGAGTTTGAGGCCACCCTGAGACTACATAGTTAATTCCAGGTCAGCCTGGACCAGAGTGAGCCCCTACCTTGAAAAAAAAATCATTTTTTAAGAATCTGATTGTGTACTATTTAAAAACTGAATGTGTTGGGGCTGGGGAGATGATTCAGTCAGTAAAGTGCTTGCCACCCAAGCATGAGGACCTGAGTTTGGATTCCAAACACCCACATACAAGCTGGGTAAAATGGAATGTATACCAGCACTAGCAAGGTAGAAACAGGAGAATCTTTTGGGATTGCTGTCTAGCTAATCTATCTGATTCAGTGAGCTCCAAGTTCTATGGGAGACCCTGTCTCAAAAAAATAAGCAAGACAGCAATTGAGGAAGTCACTGCAATCAATCTCTGGCCCTACATATGTGACCCCCCCACACACACACGTACACACACATGCACACAAACACACACTCACCTCAGACATATATATGTGAAAATATGTAAGGAAGTTTTTCAACATATTTTATTAATTTATTTAAGAGAGTAAGAAGGAGAAAAAAAAAGTGTGGTCCCACCAGGTCCACTTGCCACTGCAAATGAACTCCAGACACATGCATCAGTTTGTGCATCTGTGTTTACATAGGTCCTGGGGAATTGAACCAGGGTTGTCAGGATTTGCAAGTAAATGTCTTTAACCACTGAGCAAACTCTCTATCATGATAGTATTTTTTGAGCCAAGTCCAATAGACTGGCCTTTTTCATTATGCAAGAGAGCAAGAGTGACCTGAGGAGACAAACAGCCCGCTGCATTTCACCAGCTGAAACTATAGAGGAATTGGGGAAAAGACAAAGAGTGGTGTTTTCTCAGTAAACCTAATATCAGCATGAGGGTGAAGGAGATAGACACTGAGGACACTCAACTCCTGCCAAACCAGAGATCCAGAGACACAGAGGCTCTTAAGAGCGCGTCACTGAAGTAGATCTGAAACAAACCCAACATGGCTCAGGTACATTCGCAGAAGAGGGGTCAGAAAGATTGTTAGAGACACAAGTTGGGCCATTACACACAGAGACATTGCCTCCTCCCCATAATTGATGGCTACCCCCATAATGCATAACCCACAGTCCCCATGGGGATAACTGGCACCCCCAACAAGGAGGGTCCTTTGGGGGTGGGCAGGAATGAAGGTAAGGATGGTAACACCATGTGCTGTTTACACACTGAGTATGTCCATGACAAATAAAAAAGAGAGAGAGCAAGAGTGAGAGAGAGAGAGAAAATTGGCCCATGTGGGCCTCCAGCCACTACAATCTAATTCCAGATGCTTGTGCCACCTAGTGCACATGTGCAACCTTGCATGCTTGCGCCACTGTGCATCTGGCTTATGTGGGATCTGGAGATCAAACATGAGTCCTTAGGCTTCACAAGCAAGCACCTTAACCACTAGGCAATCTCTCCAGCCCCTGATAGTATTTTTGTATAATTTGTTTCAGGATCTCTAAAGGGAAAATCATTGCATTTGTTATTCATTATACATGAGTGAAGAGTCCTTTGAGCACATGCATTGAAGCATGACTTTATCATGGGGACCAAGTTTTATCTATAGAGGCCATTAAAGTGCTTTATCTCAAAAGCACTTTTGTAAGGAGTAAACACATTTATATTTGTAAGTCATTTGGAATAATACCATTCACACTGCTGTAGAAATGTTTCTTTTTCTCTGTTTAATATTTTAGGTTGTCATACAAAGTAATAGATTTTATCATGATGTATTCATACATAATAAAAATTGCTTTGAGACTCTATCTTGCCTGCCAGAATGGTTATCATCAAGAAAATAAATGATAACAAATGCTGGTGACGATATGTGTGGATGTGAATTGGTGCAGCCAATATTGAAATCAGTGTAGAGGTTTCTCAAAAGAGCACTACATACAGCTCATATATACCACTCTGGGGTGTATACTCCAACAGACCACAGAAATGCTTACACACCTATGTTTTCTGCAACCCTATTCACAATAGTCAGTAAATAGAATGAGGCATAATTTCAATCAATAGAGGAAAAGATAAAGAAATTGTAGTGCATATAAACAATGAAATTTTATTCAGTAAGAATGAAAAATGAAATCAAAACATTTTCTGAAAAATAGGTGAACTTGAAATCATGTTAAGCAGGTCCAGACTGGCAAATGACACATATTTTCTTTTATATGCAGAACCTAGAATGAGAATAGCATGTGTGCATGCATTATGTAAATGTTTATTCATTAGCACCAGGGTCATGAAAACAGAAAGTGAAGATCTTAAAGGAGGTGGGAAATAGTCAGGACAATGGAGTAGTCATTAATTATTCTTAAATACTAACCATATCCAAAATAGATATCCCCTCTGGTTTTGCTATGTACAGATACCTGAACCAGGAACATTCGATTGGATAATTAAATTCCAACTGTGGCATTCAGATGGGAAGAAAACAAGATGAACAATACTTTTTTCAGAAAATTGTTTTTCCAGGACTGTTTCTATTTTCCAGAGGAAGCCAGGTTAACAATCATCACTTGGGAAATTTCCAGGGTGACAGTGTTATAAAAAAACAGAATATCATTTTTCAGGGGTTCTTGTTTTGCAGGTGGATGTGTGTGTAGTACATTCATATGTATGTGTGTGTGTTTGTGCAAGCATACATTTGTGTGTGTGTGTGTGTGTGTGTGTGTGTGTGTGTGTGTGTGTGTGTGTGAAAGCCAGAGGTTGACATTGTCTTCAATTACTCAGCACCTTATCCTTTGAAACAGGGTTGATCTCCCACTGAACCTAGAGATCATGAATTCAGGTAGTCTTGATAGCTGATAAGCACTAGGGATTCTCCTGTCTCCATCTCCACAGCACTGGGATTTCAGGAATGTACCAATATACTCAGCATTTTACATGGTGTTGGGGATCTGAATGCAGATCCTCATGGTAGTGTAACAAGCACCTCACCCACTGAGTTATGTCCCCAGTCCTACTTTTTTTTGTATCAGAAATAGATTTTATATAAGCTCCTTTGGCTTTCTAACATAGCAAATAATACATGAGATGTACCCATCCATCCTGAAAATTGACATCTGTGTTTTCATTTATTTAGTGGATGGTTGGCTTGCTGGATTGCTCACTACACTTTTGAGGGACATGATTGGAGATTTTTACAGGCCAAGAAGAAAAACACAAATTGACCATTGTAAAAAGGAATTGCAGAGTGTATACTTCTCAGCGTTTTGGGGGTTGATAATCTTCAAGGCAAAGTTAGGTCTTTAATTATGCATCTTGGCTAATATCCATCACCAGGGGAGAAAAAAAGTGACTTGGAATAAGACTTTCCAATCTCAGGGGAATAGCATTTCAACATTTCTTCATCATACATCTGACAAAGCTCAAACTCATCTGGAGTTAGAGCTTGGTGTGTAAGTGTTCGTGTAGCCACCCAGTCACACCCTACATCCAAAGTGTTCTGCTGCTAAACCTTTGCTCATATGGGCCTGTGACTGCCTCAGAAGGGTAAGTACGAAGCATTTTAGATGTCATCTCTTAGCAAATGGGTGAGGATCGTCCTGCTAGAAGTATGGCTCTACCAGCAGCCTCGGAGAAGCAACTGAGGATTGTGTGACTGCACCACAGATTCTGGTGGCAAGAACAGCTATGACCTCTCTGCTTGTGTTTTTAAGTTTTCATCCCTCTTAATATGTACAGTTCATCATGAGAACCGGAGTCAACATAGATGTCAAGATTGCTATGGATCCTTGCAGAAGAGCATTTGGCCTGGAGGCCCCTACCCATGGTGGACTTTCCTTGCCTTCTTTTGCTGTTTTCTCTCTTCCAGGGTATATTTGTGTTAAACCAATCACTTAGAGATAGAGTTTATATCAATAAACAAACTCCAAAATTTGTCTTATTTTACTTTAAAACATCTAGGAGCAGGTTTTCACATTTGAGTTGTGGAGAAAAGCTTTGGGTGGCTTTGAAGACTCCAGTGCTGATGAAATGAATCCACTGAGGTTATTCAAAAGTGGATCACATGCTTGTGTGACCAGGGTATGGAGAAGTTTTGCTCTATAGATCCCTTCTCCTATCTATTACAATTCATTTTCTAAACAAGGAATTTACTTTCTTCCATTACCCTGGTCTGTTTTCCTATCTGTAGAAATAATTAGTGGGGTTGGAAACCCTGGAAGTCCACCAGAAACACACTGAACATTATTTTTTGTATTATGCTCATTGCCCTAGCTTCTAAACCCTAAACAAACCAGCTTGTTTACTTCTCTTCAGAAAATGATAATTTATTTGCATGTACCAAAATAATGTTTCATGAGAACATGCTTTATCTTAATTCCACAAAATAGCTAATGTCAGCACACATGTTTAAAATTACACTGAAAATTGTATGAAGTTAGCTTCATGACTATTCACATAAGCATGAATATATATATATATATATATATATATATATATATATATATATATATACATATATACATATATATACATATATATATATATTTGTGTGTGTGTGTGTGTGTAGCTTAAGTTATGAGACATGGCTTGACTATTAAAGGTAATTACACAATTCCTAGTGAGCACTTATTGATAACTCAAGTTTCCATACAGGTCTATCACATGATCTTGTGTACTACTTTATAGTGTTTAAATTTCTTTCCATAAATACTGTTTTTAACTTATTAGTTGATTGACATGGAACATTTCCATATACTCATGAACTGTAATAAGATGCTTTGGTTCATTTATCCATTGGGTAGGATCACTTCCGGGTAATTATCATTCTATCACCTTAAATCACCTTTGGTCATTTCTTCATGGAAAATACATTCAAGTTCCTATTTTTATTTTTTCAATCACTGTGTGAGAAAGCATTCAGACATTCTACATTTTCACACATAGTCTTTCATAGACAGACTGCCTGGGTTCAAATATGGCTGTCATTTATTTTCTGTGGAATTTGGGCAGGTTACTTTGTCTTTCGGTCTGCTTTCTTCATCACAAATTGAACTGCAACAGTATGTCCTTCATACACTATTGAATTATCACATACAAAGTCTTCCTATAATACTTGATACTAGAAGCTACTGTCATTTAAAATTAAACTAAAGTCCAAAGAGTGACTTGGTATCAATGGCATTAATTAGTAGAAGTGGTCCCTGTTTCAAAAACTAAAATAAGTTCATCCATTTCATATGTCATTATCATTATTTCTAGTCCTAAACTGCAGCAGTTCATTTATTTGTGTCTATATGAATTGATATATTTGTGTTTAAAATTTAGTATGTACTCACAACATTTAATGTTCATTTGGAAAATTTTAAGCATCATTTTCTCATTTATGGCTGTAGCATATTTCTGTTTAAATTTTAATGGGCTACATTTAAAAAAATCATTCTAAATGTAATTGCCTTGCATAGAAGCCTTTACAGCAACTACAGTTCATGAGTATAAGGAAACAGTTAAAAAAAAAAAAAAACACAAAAAACCTTTCATTTTATACTTTTACATACTTTGAATTTTAGCATATATATGTGTCACATGCTTGCATGTGTGAATGCATGGTCATATATGTGTAAGTATGCATGTGCACTGGTGCATGTGTATACATGTGGAGGCCAGAAGTCAATGTCAGGGGTCTTTCTCAATTGTTCTTGAGATAGGGTCTCTTAATGAATTTAGAGCTCACCTATTTGGGCTGGAGAGATGGATCAGCAGTTAAAGGCACTTGCTTGCAAAGCCTGATGGCCTGGGTTCAATTTCCCAGTAGCCAAATGTACAGTGGCATGTGTGTGGAGTTTGTCTGCAGTGGCAGGAGGCCCTAGTGTGCCCATAGTCTCCCTCTCTCTCCTCTCTCTCTTCCCCATGCTGACTACAAGAGTGTCCTGACACACGTTGCTCTCACATGAAGGGTCCACATCCAAAGTGAGCTCTTCATGCTTGATCAGCAAGATTGTACCCCCTGAGCCATCTCCTCAGCCCTTGACATTTAATTTTTTAAATGATAAACTCAAATATGTACTTATTAAAAAATTAATTATTGTTCAAATTTTCTAAGTACATACAGTTTCAGCAGACTGATGCAGTCACTGACACCATCTCTAACTCAGCTTGACAAGCCAAGGCAAACATTGCTGTCACAGTCTTGCCCATGCCAATATGTCTGTCTTTGAACTGCTCTGGGTTCATACCAGTGGATCTTGTAAAAAGTGGAATTCAAATCAAGTTTTTGGATGTCTTGGATAAACAGTGAAGGCATAAGCAGATTTTGTATATGTAAAACATTCTTGTATGTATACACATGTCTGCCTGCAAGTACATACACCACATAGACACTCACAACTCTTAAAGGCATATCCAGGGAAACATGGGGAAAATGTACATGCCTTCATTTCTGTTATAATAAAATTGATTCCTGGTATTCTTGCATATATAGAACATACTTTGCGAGTTGGGCATGGTGGCGCACGCCTTTAATCCCAGCACTCGGGAGGCAGAAGTAAGAGGATCGCCATGAGTTTGGGGCCACCCTGAAACTACATAGTGAATTCCAGGTCAGCCTTGGCTAAAGCAAGACCCTGCCTCAAAAAAAAAAAAAAAAAAAAAAAAAAAAAGAACCAAAAGAACATACTTTGTATGGATACATCATGTGTTGGTATCATCTTTTCCCTCTTCCCTGCCCCCATTTCACTGTGGGCCCTCCTCAGCGGGGTTGCTGGTATTCCCCATGGGGTTGTGAGTTATGCATTGTGGGAGCAGCAGTAAGGTATTGGGGGAGACAATGCCTCTGGGCATGATGTCCCAACCTGTGACTCTTACAATCTTTCCTCCCCTTCCTCTGCAAAATTCCCTGAGCCATGGTGTGTGTGTTTTAGTCTACTTCAGTGATGAACTCTTAGGAGCCTCTGGAGTTCTGCTTTGGTATGTGTTGAGTATCCTCAGGGTCATTCTCCTTCACCCTGGCACTGATTGTCATGCTGACCATGGAAGCACCACTCTTGCTTGTCTCCCCACTTCCTCTGTGGTTTCACTTGGGCCTTGGCTGAAATGAGAGGAGTGGTTTATTTCCTTGGGTCTCATTACCTTCTGAAAAAGAGAAAAAAGATTCTCCAATGGACAAGTCAAGTTAGCATAGGTTAGATAGAATAAGCATTATTAATTTAGGGAGATTTTGATGTATGTAGCCCCTCTTTTAGCCAAAGACTAATAGGAGCTTGACATTGGAGAGCATAATCTTTGTCTCCATAGGATTCTGACCTGGTTCTCAGTTCTAGATATGGGTTCCTTTCCACTGAGCAGATCTCTTTGCTAATCAGAAAGCCATTTTTTTAACCTACAGAGGCTGTGTGCCACCATTGCACTGATATGTACATCTTGTCAGGCTGGTTGTTTCTGAGTAGCTCAGACCCATGCATGTTCACACCATTGTTGGTCATTTTCCCCCAGTAGCTCACGTAGTGCTTTTTAGAGGCTGGAGAAATGGCTTAGCAGTTAAGGCACTTGCCTGTGAAGCCTAAGGACCCAGGTTCTATTTCCCAGTACCCACATAAGCCAGATGCACAAGGTGGCGCATGGGTCTGGAGTATGTCTGCAGTGGCTAGAGGCCCTGATATGCCCATTCTCTCTCTCTCTTTGTCTTTCTTTCTCTTTCTCTGTGCCTCTTCTTCTCTCTTTTTCTTTCAAATAAATAAATAAAATATTTTGTAAAAAACAATTTTATAGATGCTTTTAGTGTCTGGTATTCAATCACAGGTGCTGGAGACCTGTACTCCATTAAAGATAGCAAAGAAACCCCTGTGTGGCCTATGGGACTGACAATACTAAGAGATCTGTGCAACTACCCTGTTTCCTCTCCTACCTTTTCTTTCCTTCTTCTTCCATCTTTAGATGCCCAATTAACACCCTTCAAAAGGCTCTTCATAATGACCCCAATGAGCTATGGATTGTTCCGAGCTTTTGTACCACCTGGGCTGATTCTGATAATTAGAATTGGATTCTTAGATTGGGAAAGAAAAGATAGGGCCCTGTTACCAAACCAGGCTCTGCCTGCTAGTCTCCTCCTGCTCCTGAAAGATTTCCCTGGAGGCAAGGAGATACCAGATGTATTAAAATACTGTTCAAAACATGCAATTGATTCTGAACCCATACTAAGAAGTTTCTAGCCAGGGAATATTATTTTCACCAATTTCACAAACATAAGGAAAACAAAGACTGCATTAAAATTACAGTTTAGGGCCCGAGAGATGGCTTAGCTGTTAGGGTGCTTGCTTTTGAAGCCTAAGGACCCAGGTTCAATTCCCCAGGACCCACATAAACCAGATGCATAAGGTGGCACATTTGTCTCGAGTTTGTTTGCAGTGGCTGGAAGCCCTGGCATGCATACCCATTTTCTCTCTTTCTCTCTCTCTCCCCCTCTTTCTTTCTCTGTCAAACAAATAAAGAAATACAAATTAAGAAAAATTAAACTGCAGTTTCCCAACATTTTCAGTTTTCTCTAAGCTCCCTCAGAGACTGTTATATTGGTGTTGAAAAATGCATAGAGCACATAGGAAGACTTTCAAAGTTCACAATACTATGCAGCTTTTGAAACTCTGGAAGTATTGGCACCTTGAGTGTAGGAGGTGGATTATTAAAATTCTTGTTCAGCAGTCCAGGAAGGCCATGTTCCTCCTGTTTTCAGGTCTTTTTAACCCACACATTCCTCAGCTCCCATTGAATGCAGGTGTGTCCTTCTTAATTGGATTTTAGAGTATCTTGGTGAGTTCTTAGGTGTAAGCATTTCCCACTTGCTTCTGTAACCAATCTGGATTTTTCCCTTATAACCTTGTCTCCAAGACAGGGTAGAATGATTTGCCAATATCAGCTAATCTCTCTGGCAGTGAATAGTACTAATAAAGTCTATAGACATGGTCTGGTCAATAAGGCAAGCCTCCCTCTAACAGAATAAACAAATTGCTTTATAAGAAGCAAGAGTTAAGGGATGTGAATGTGGATATAGCTGCAATAACAATGTTCTTTTCTCTGTGACTACCATCTTTCTAGTTTCTGAATGGTGTTTCCTTATTCTTTCATATTCTGGGAAAGGAGAGCAATTGTTCACAGAAATCTAATGTCATGACTACTCTTTACCTCCTATAACAGAAGTTTGATTGTATGTCCTCACTACTAAATCTACTTCTACATATCTAACCAGGCATGGTACCTTGAAAGATTACTGGAGACTACAATAGGGGAAAGATTTTCAGTTAATTTTTTCTAATTATGACAGAGTATTTAGTTCAGTAGAACCTAAATAGCCCATGAGCTTTACCCTTAATGGAAGAACTAATACTCTTATTAACCCAACATTGGAGAATTATCATTACAACCTCTAGATATCTTAGCTTTCCTAGAAGAAGTGGTATTTTTCTACCTATTAAAACTTTTCACAGAAAATTTTTCTTGGCATTGTATTTTCAACCATGTTTCTTAGTGAGAAGTATAAGCATAGAAATTTTGATTCTGAAAACCAATAGTAGCACGACTGTAACTGGGTTAACCAACTGTTCTCTAACTGATTCTGCAGCCCATTCCATGGGAGGGAAATCATCCCTGGCACTCTGAAACTAGTCCAGAGCTTATGGCTGAAAAGGTCATGAAGCCCATGGGAAAGCCACTACTATTGACTGACTAAAAGAACATATTGTTCCCATCAAATCAACCTCTAGTTTTTATATCATGTTTATGTACCTATCATACTCCTGCTCTTGCCTTTGGTCAAATAAGCTTTTCTAAAATAGAGAGATGGCATGTCATTAATGAAATCAACAAAAGTGTTTCTAGGGCTGGAGAAGTAGTTCAGCAGTTAAGGAGCTTGCTTGCAAAGTGTAATGACCTGGGATTGAGTTCCCAGTACCCACATAAAACCAGATGCACAGAGAGGGACATGGATCTGGAGTTCATGTGCAGTAGCTGGAGGACCTGGCATGCCTATTCTTTTCTCTCTCTCTCTCTCTCTCTCTCTCTCTCTCATTCTCCTCTTGCAAATAATAAATAAATATTTACAAAATCTTTTTAAAAGATACTTCTAATTTCCATCAACTATTGCAATCTTATATTACCCATCAATTCTTAGTTATTAGTCGATTAAATATCTTCTTTAGTATTATCCCATAAATACTAAATACAATTTTCCCTTATTCTAATAAAGTAATAATACCAGTGACTTGCTTAGTATTTAAAATTTTTTTCAAGAATTAAAGAAAACCAGCATAATGTATGAGTGGACACTATTTACCAATAGTATATTTTAGGATGTATAGTAGTTTCAATGTAAAATGCCACATAGGCGAGTGTATTTGAATAGTTATCACCCAGCTGCTGGCTCTTTGGGAAAGCAATGGCACCTTGAGGAAGTGGATCCTTGCTGAAGGATAGATCACCTTGAGATTTTAGAATTCAGGCCAACTTTCTGTTCTTCTTGGCATCCTGTTTACCAGCATGACAGTGGCCTGCTGCTCTGACCTGTTGTATTTTCCCTGCTATGATAAACTCTACTCTCTGCAACTGTCAGCCACATCACTCCATTTTCTTTCCACAAATTTTTTCTGGACCAGTATTTCTTCCCAACAATGAGAAAGTAACTGGTAGAGAAAGTTGTTATTGAGAAGTGGGGCTGTTACTGTAATAAACCTGACCGTGAGGTTCTTAGTCTTTTGGAACTGGTTTGTAGGAGGGCTGTGTAAGAGTTTGTTACTTTGGGCTACAGAAGCCTTAGAATGCTACAAGGAGAGCTGAATGCACCAGGTGGGTGTTTGGAAGACAAGATGGCTGATGGAAATGTGGACTATGGAGGCTTGGCTCAATGAGAGTTAAGAGTAGAACAAAGACTCTATCATGGACTGTGATAGAAGCAGTTCATGGGATATTCTGGCAAAGAAATTAGCTGTTTTCTGCCGGTGTCCTGAGAATTTGAATAAGGCTGAATTTTAAAGTAATGGACATAATGTATTTGGCAAAGGAAATTTCTAGGCATAATAGTATTTAGTCTGTTAGCTGCTCTGATTCTCTTATCTGCTCTGATTCATGTCCACAATGAAAGAGCAAAATGCAGAGCAAAAGACATGAACGTGTGAAGTTTGGCATGGCAGAAATGTGAGCAACTTTAAAGTTTGGAACAAGCAGACTGCAGCTTCTTAGGCTATAGTTGTTAAAGAGATTACCGTCACTGAAGGGAAGACTGCTACTCTACGCTGGGAAAACAGGAAGGATGTCATAAGGGCAAAACCAATCCAATGAAGGCACAAAGTAGTAAGAATTTGAATTCTTTTGCAAGGAAAAAACCTGAAGGAAGAATGCAGAGATTCACTGTTCTCCAAGGTCAGCGTACATAAGCTATTATAATTGTGGTCCAAGCCAAACTGACAGTAGAACTTGGCAACATTGTACATAGTACTGGTTTGGGAAGCATGAAACATGCAAGGTGGAGGTGGTCATGGAGTATTATAGTGTGGTAATAGACAGCTGCTGAGACTTAATAATATGAAGTAGGATCATAATTCCCACATGGAGGCCCTAAGAGGCCACTGCATGAAGCTGTGAAGATGAACCCCAAGTGGCAATGAAGATCCCAGGTGTCCAAGATGCCAGGAAAATGAGCCATACAAAGCTGAGGGCTCTAGCAGGATTCATCCCACCAGAAAGGCAGCTAAGATGGAGGGTTAGAGCTACCCATGCTTTTTGGAGTCCTGACAGTTTCATGGAGCCCCAGATACTGGACACAGAACTGCAAGATTTGGCATTTGCTCTGCTGGATTTGAGTCTTGTTTTGGACCAGTCTTTTCTTACTATCTTACTATCTCCTCATTCCTCCATTTTGGGATGGAAATGTTTATTCTGTGCCATTGTATGTCAGAAGTATGTTGCTTATGTTTTAACTTTATAGGACTCATGGAGTCTGCCTTGAGTCTCAGATGAGACTGTGGATTTTTGAAGTGTTGGAATGGATAAAGACTATGGGGAGCTTTAAAGTTGGACTGAACACATTGTATACCAAGAGTTGGCCATGGAGCTTATGACAGACAGGGGTGGAATGTGGTAGTCGGAATATAAAATCCTCCTATAGGCTCATGCGTTTGAATACTGAATACGCAACTGATGGTGCTATTCAGGAAAGTTGTAGAACCTTTAGGAGGTGAAGCTGTGCTGGAGGAAGGGCCTTTAGATTTAGAGTCATCCCTACTTGCTGTTTTCTCCTGCCTGTGTGCTATGGTAACTATGACTTCCTGCTCTGGCCAGCCATGTCTTCCCCATGACCAGAGACTCGGACCTCAGGAACTGTAAGACAAACTATACCCTTTTCCTTCCATAAGTCTTTTCTTGCCAGCTGTTTGTTCCAAGCAATGAAAAAGCAATTGATATAGGATGTTTTATGAATATCTGTTAAAAATTATCAGATTGTCAGGTTTATATGTCAAAATTAAGCCTTGCTTAAAAGTAATAAGGATGTTTTATTTATTTGATTTTGAAATGTTTAATTTGCATTTGGATGACGTCATCTTTAAAGACTTAGAATTCTCCCTTAAAAATATATAGAAAACTAAACACAGAGGCTTTGGAATAAGATGGTGGGTTAGAGGATTTGTTCCTGACTCTGAAAGTAAGAACAATCAGGGCACCAAAAGAAAAGCTATGTTCTGAGGCAAGAAAGGGAAGAGCACAAGTACTGAGAAAGAAGAGTAGGACAGCTAAAAAGAACCAATAGAAAAGTAGCGAGCAGCCATAGCTCCACCCCCCTCCCAGCTCCCGTGGGGCACGGGAACCAGGTACTGCAAGCATCGGTAAGCCTGGGGAGGACAGGTAGCCACGAGGACGAAAATCTGGAAACACTAGCTAGCCATGGACACCTCATGGTTCTTGTAAACCATAAATCTAGTGTGGGAATTTGGTCTGGAAGTAACTCCTATGTGGCAGGAGAGCTTTGCACCAGAGACATAGCAAAGTGTTATATCTGCGAGCGAACTCAAGAGGGCACCTGTTGTTTAGGACTAAAATACTCTGGAGTTAAAAAACAGGAACTGCAGTCTCTGGGGACATCCTGCTCAGTGTCTGGTTAGAAGTTTTCTTCCATGGGAGACAGCCCTGGAAGGAGGGAGAGTTTGAGGCAGACCCAGGAAGAAGTCTAAACAGACTTTGGAGCCCTTAAGGAGCAGGTCTGAATGCCTGTGGGTCAGTAGGAGTTAAGTCTGAGAGCACCAAGCCTGCAGCCAGGGATTGTTTGATTTCTGCAGCTTTCTTCCTGTCATGTGCACTTTACTGTGGAGGATCAGGTAGGAAGCCACTGAGACTGGAATCCCACTGAGTCCATTGCTCATTTCTGTAGCTCTCAGCTTCCAGTGAGGAGCTCTGTACTCTATTTTCTTCCCTCACACTGAAGCACATTTAGAGATATAACTCAGTTGGACATTTACCATAGTGATCTCTGTGCTGGACTCTTAGGCTGTGAAACTCATTGAGGCTGGAAGCAGCAGAGAGAAGTCCAGAGAATAATGTGGATGCATTGCTCCCAATATACCACTGAGACACCTACTGTTCCCAGTAGAAGGGAGAATCAGATTATGTAAGTGTATTTTGATGTCATGCAAAAGAAAGCCAGTAAACATGCACTAAGTAACAGCTCTAGTGGGGAAAGTGATGATGATGATGAACACATCGGTACTGCTTGAGAATATCCCATTTAGTGCTCCATAACAAGAGAGAAGAATAGAATCTATTACTCTGGACTGTATTTACATTTTCCCACCAGTCTTTTGTGAGTGGCTTTAGGATCTCTTAGATGTCTTCCCAATTGGAATCACCCTTGAAGATTTCAAATAGTCTCTTCAGAAAATTCTAGGGTCAAGCCCTCACCTCAGGCAAATGTTTGTCAGCATTTGTTACATTTAACACCACCTCCTGACACACTCTCCTGAGCTTTAGCTTCTCTCTGACATCACCCTTTTCTTGGTTCTCTTTACACATAACTTGCTGCTCATTCCACCTTTTGTGTGAGCGCTCACTCCGCTCCCCAGTCAAGAATAGCTTCTCCATATTGATTCCCTACCAATCCCATTCATAGATTCCAGCGGTCAAGATATGAACACACATACTTTTTTTTTTTTAGGCACCATCATTCAACCTCAAAACAAAACAATCTGTGGATTATACTTCCAAATATTCTTCCTAGTTATTTCCCAGTGTCTTCACAGAGCACCCAAACCACTCCAATCTCAACTCTTGTCTAAACTCTGCATACCTATTTAGTGGGTCTTTCTGCTCCTGCTTCTGTACAGTCAGTTCTTGATCCTCCTGACTCCACCTCTTCAGCAATTTCCTACTGACATGGGCCACCAAAACCAGCACAAGTCCATTCTTTTCACACAGTAACAGGGTAGTCGTTCAACAGGTAAATAGATTATATTCCTTTCTACACAAATTTGTCCAGTGATTGCCCTTCATACTTAAGATCCAAAGTCATCAAAGCCCTCTCTGCTATGGCTTGAGTGTCCCCAAACACAGATGTTAGAACCACAGGTTCCCTGGCAGTATTGAACCGAGAGGAGGTGCTTGAGTCATGAGGGGAGGAGCCCTTATGAACAGATTAATGTCTTTCTTACTGGAGTGTATAAGCTGTGAAAAGAGTTCGGTCCCCTTCTTTCTCCCCCATGTGATTGTTTGCTGCTTTCTACCACGAGTGCAGTGATGCGAGGCACTCACTGTAGCTCAGCAGATAGTGGTGCCATGCTCCTGAGGGCCTGCCTCCAGAATGGAGACAAAATAGATCTCTATCCTTGATAAATTGCCTAGTCTCAGATAGGGCTATGATGACAGATAGAAGAATATGATAAACTCCAGACCAATCCTCTGCCCAGCCTTCCCAGTTTACTTCCTACACAAGATGTCCTAGCCACTGTGTTTTATGAGTTTCTTGGCTATATGACATGTGTTCCTAGAGCATCCTACTACCCCATATCTCCTCAGACTATCTCCCATGCTTCTTCACTTTGCTTCTGGAAGAGCATGCCTTCAAGGAGTCTTCTCTGTTCTTTGTAGGTAGCCTCACATGTTCATTATCACCTTTTTGGCTTTCTTTTTTGTGTGGTACTGATTACTGGCATTACATGACCCTTTTTCCACTCTGAATCTCTTTCTTAAGTCTCCCAGTTGAAAATCTACAGAGAGCAGGAGTAAGCTTTGGTGGTCTATTGCACATCACAGTAATTATGGTTAATAATAACATATTCTACACTTAAAATAGTAGATAAAATTTGAATGCCCTCTACACAAAGAAATAAATATTTGAAGTGATGAACACACTAATTACTCAAATTTTAACATTATACATCATATAAAAGTACTGAAACATTACATTGTACCCTATAAATATACAACATTATTACATGTCAATTAAAATAGCTTTTTAAAATAAATGAACCTTTTTTATGAAAGACTTATTAATCAGGATCTCAGAGTATTCCCAATGGATTCAAAGTAAGTAGAAAACAAGCAATCAGAAATTAAATTCAATGTTCTTTTTGTCTCATTATTATATACTTTCTGAATGACTTATATGTGGGATTCAAGATTGATAAAATTCTGATTTATGGTTCAAAATGTTTGAGAATTCAAATATACAACACTAAAAGTCAATTAAAGCTCACTTTTGGAGCTAGGTGTGGTGACACATGCCTTTAATCCCAGCACTCCGGAGGCAGAGGTAGGAAGATCACCATGAGTTCAAGGCCACCCTGAGACTACATAGTGAATTCTAGGTCAGCCTGGGCTAGGGTAAACCCTACCTTAAAAAAAAAAAAAAAAAAAAAAAAAAAAAAGAAAAAAGAAAAAAAAAAAAAGAAAAGAAAAAGAAAAAGGAACTCTCACTGTTTGTTGGGTTTTCAAGGGTAATTAATTTCTACTAAAACTTGAGACCAGGAAGGAATAGCTGAAAATTATGAGTTTCATATTATACACTTTGTTCAAAAACAAAATCTTCATGATATAATCTTTTTAGGTTGCATAGGGCCAGAAATTTGTCTTTTATTTTATTTTTTTCATTTTGTTTTATTTTATTTTATTTTTTAAAGAGCGTGAGAAAGACAGAGAGAGAGAGAGAGAGAGAGAATTGGTGCACGAGGGCCTCTGCCACTGCAATCCAACTCCAGATGCTTGTCCCACCTAGTGGGCATGTGTGACCTTGCACTTACCTCACCTTCATGCTTCTGACCAAACCTAAGAACTAATTCTTGAAGCAACTTCTTGTCTACTATAGAAGCAGTTTCTGTTTGAGTAGGAAAAACTTCCACCCATCCAGAAAACGTGTCTACAAAAACTAGAAGGTTTTTATACCTGAAAGTAGTAGGTCTGATTTCAGCAAAATCCAATTTCCAGTGTTCTCTTGGTGCAGCACCTTTGCCTGGGCACAGGACAGACACCTGGACACAGTGTTCTTCATGATCTGGTCCAGTTGAGGGATATGATATCTGGATCTGAGGAATTCAGTCATCCTGGTGACTCCCAGATGTGCAGTCTGGTGAAGTTGACTCACTAACTGTCTTCCTAGAGCTGCCAGAAGATTGGGTCTCCCATCTGCTATCTTCTCAGTTGGCACCCTCTTGCTGAGCACAGGTTTCCTCCTCTGAGGTACAGATGGGATTATGAGGCTGGCTGGGTTCTGGTATCATGAAAAGGATCTCAAAAGGTCCCACTGGTTCTAGGGCCACCTCCAGGATGGCTAAGTCTGCTGCTCTGTTTCCATGGGCTTTGGGGGAATGTCCGTTCTGATGTCCTTTACAGTGGACGTTGGCCTCCCTTCTTGGTAACAGGGCCAAAATCTTTCTCTCTCTCTCTTTAATTTATTTCCCAACTGAGGTGAGGAGCTCCCATTCTCAGTATAATGCCCCATGCACATGGGCCTTGGCAAAAGCGTATCATCTGGCAGAATTTTACATGGGGCTGGTCCAGAAGCAGGGCCTGGTAATGAGTCACTCAGGCATTTGACATCTAGCTTTCAGGGGTGCCTCTCAGAAGGGTTTCAACAGAGTGTGGAATGGTGTGGAGGAGTTCCTATCCCACGGTTATTTTATCGGCCTTTTTCACCAATATTGTGGTTGCAGCCAAAGCTCTCAGGCAGGCTGAGATTCTGCTGAGACAGAGTCCAGTCTTTATATAACTAAGCTATTGGCTGCTTCCAAGGTCTCAATGTTTTGGTGAGGACCCCCTTTGTTAGCCTCTGACCTCATCTACATACAGATGAAAAGGCTTGGTGACGTCTTGGAAGGCTAGCTCCAATGCAGATGCAAGGACTTTTTTTAGGGTCTTAAAAGCCTCTTGTTCAGTCTCAGTCCATGTCAGAGATTCTGTCCCTCTGAGACTGGTGTATAGGGGTTTGGCTATTTCTGCAAATCCCAAGATCCATAAGTGGCAGTAACACATCACCGTCAGAAACTCCTGTACATGTTTCTTGGTCTTTGGGACAGGAATCTGCAAGATGGCTGAGATGCAGCTCTGAGACAAAGTATGCTTCCTTCCTTTGAGATTGTGCTGCAGATAGGTACCCTGTATTTCTCCTCTGTCTCAGAGGCAACAAGCTGGTCATCTACATATTGGAACAATGTGTTTTCTGGGTTCTTTGGGGAGAATTCCAAGAGGCCAGTGCTCAGAGCCTCATTAAACAGCGTAGGTGAGTTTTCAAACCCTTGGTGCAGTCTAGTCCAAGTCAGCTTGCCCATATATCCTCCCTCAGGATCAGTTCATTCAAATGCAAAAAGGGGGCTGACTAATGGGTGCCAGACGCAAGAAAAAGAAAGCATCCTTCAGGTCCAGAACCATTTTTCTTCTAAGTGAAGGATGGAGAGTCAATTTTCTTTTCCCTATTTGGGCATTCGTCTTTCCGGTGCACTTTTTCCTTGCAAGAGGCACATTGATCCTTTTCTAATTTTGTTCTCTGCGAGAAGGGTCTTAGATTCTTGTTTCTGGGCTTTCTATTATCTGTTTTCCTTAGAGTTGCTACCACCGTAGCCAACTTACTGGTTTGCTTTTCTTCACAGTATCCCTATTGTTATATATATATATATATATATTTGAACAATTTCTAATAACTGAGACCTGTGCATGCCTTCAAATCCTTCTAACTTTTGTAATTTCCTTCTAATGTCTGAGGCGTACATGTCATGGATTGCATGACAATGGCCATATATATATAGCTTGCTGGTTTTGTGGGGGGGGAACATCTGGGTCTATGGGAGTAAAGACCCGATAAGCCTCCCTAAGAGGCTCCAGGAACCCCGCCGGTGACTCTTGAGGCTCTTGAGTCACGTCACTTACCTTAGACAAATCTGTAGGTTTTCTAGCTGCTGTTTTTATTCCTCCTGGAAAAGTTTGGCAAAAGTTGTGTAGACACTCCTTACCTCTATCAGAACTGAAGTCCCAATTAGGTCTCACAGAGGGAAAGATAGGTGCTATTCACGTTTCATTGTCTGGGAGTGAGGCTGCCTCTGGTCTGAGAACTGTCTTTCTAACTTTCAATTTTAATCCTGCCTCATTCTTCTGCTGTGAAGAGAGTGGCCAGGAGTTGTTGACAATGGCCCAGGTGGGTATAGAAGATAGTCTCAGGGAGACTGATTAGTGCCTGTGATTTCTCAGAGAAAGGAGTTTTTGAGTTTTCCAATTGTGTAAATCATTAGTAGAGAAAGGAGCATAAACCATAAATGGACGTGGGTGTGGTTGTTCTGACGGGTCTGCGGCATCCCTGCCCTGTGCTGCTGGAGTTTCTGTGAGTGGAAGGAGAGGTGTAGCCCCTGCCTCTCTGCGTGGGTGTCTCCCTCCATAAACAGATCCATCTAGTGTATGGTGGGGAGCGGGGGGACATAGCCTCAGCTTCTCTAAGTGCCTGCCCGCCTCTCCTTATGCAGATCTTCTCTGTACCTGGGGATGGGAGGCTGAGTCTGAAATAGAAAAGGCCAGATTTCTGTGGGATGGTCTCAGGACCCCAGAAGCAGGCAGAGGTCTACCATCTGCATATGATAGGGGAAGTTCGTCTCCTCTGTTGGAGCCGAGAGAATCGGCTTTGCTTTAAGTTTCTTCCCTGCTACTGCCTGGCCTAAAAGGACATGAGAGCCTAGGTAGAGAGCACAGGTTTTAAGTCATGGTGGGGCTGGGTCAATGTAGGGGAACTGATCAGACTGTCTGGGGTCACTGGTGACCACACACCAAATGGCACAAACCATTTGGGCATCTAAAGTTCCCTCACCTGGCCAGCCAACTCTGAAGGCCAGCCAGTCTACCTCACAGAAAGTCCTGAGTTTTCCTGGGGAAAAAGAAATATCAGATAAACCTACAAAATCATCTTTGAAGTGTTTTAGAATGTACCTCAAAGGCGTTTTGGGACAGCTTGCAGAGTTCCCCATGAACCTGCAGGTTAAGTCGAAAAGTACAAGAATGACAAATCACAAGTATCACCTACTCAGCACAATCACACAGTGCAGCTGCACAGCACACTCACACAGTGGCCACTAATTTAATCACTCTGAACCAAAACCAGGGAAGCTGCTGACGTCTCAGTAAGTTCTCCAGACACTGAGATCATTGTCACGTCAGATCCCCAAGGTGCCCTATAAGTGAGTTAACTCAAACCAGGCCGACCTCCTGAAGTTTTCCAGAAGAGTCCCACCTTCTACCTTTGGCAGTGCTGAGAGAGTCCTGGGGGACCTGGAACATCTCAGGTGTTGCCTCCCCTCAGGATGGTCTCAGGAGCACTGTCCCCAAGTCCAGGGGTCTTAGACCCCTAGGGATCTCACTGGGGGCTCCAGATGTCATGGTGAGGACCCCCAGGGAAGAGCACACAGACACCGAGTAGTAGGAAGGAATCTTTATTGGCCAGCCAGTGACTACAACCAGGACTCTGAGCCTGAATGCAGTGTCAAGCTGTATTTCAGAGCTCCTTTTATAAGAGAAAACCATAATATTGCACATCTTAGTTTTACATATCAGCAGTTCAGTAATCATAATCTTAATCTTACCAAAGATATCCTAATCTTACATGAACAAGACTTAATTTCAGTTGATTTTAGAAAAAAAAAAAAAGAACTTTTCTGGAATCTCCCCTCCCCGCATTTTTCCCTCTCCTGCAACTGCAAGCAAGCAGCAGTCAATACAGAACCTAAAAATTGCATTTAGTAGCAGCAACTAAGAAGAGCCAGTGGTCAATGTAGGGGAACTAATCAGGGTATCTTGTCTTGTGGTGACCCATTATTTTAAAGCAAGCCAAGCATAAAGTTCAAGTGTAGGTGAGACCATATCCTGAGGCACCAGCTAAGCTGAACTTCCTTGCCTAAGTTCACTATATGGAGTCACTTATATCCTTCTCCAGCTTATGCCTTTGTCATAGCCCTTTAAATTTTTCTTCAGTTTGTCTTTTGTATTTCCCTGCATGCCAGTTCTTTTTTTAAGTTTCTTTCTTATATTTTAAAATATTTATTTATTTATTTTAAAAAGAGACAGAGAAAGAGGCAGAAGAGAGAGAGAGAGAAAAAAGAGAGAGAGAGAGAGAAAATGGGTGTGCCAGGGTCTCTAGCCATTGCAAATGAACTCCAGATGCATGTACCCACTTGTGAGTCTGGCTTACATGGATCCTGGGGAATTGAACCTGGGTCCTTTGGCTTTGCAGGTAAGTGCCTTACACCTTAATTTCTAAACCATTTCTCCAGCCCTGCCAATTATTATTTTTTTTAAAAAAACTTTTTATTGACAACATCCAAAACTTTTAGATAATATACTATTATCTCCTCCCACCACCCTCTCTTTCTTTTCCCCTATGCCCCTCCACTGAAACACTTATTCCTTCCAATTAATCTCTGTTCCTCTCCTCCTCCTCCTCCTCCTCCTCCTCCTTCTTCTTCTTCTTTTTTTGAGGTGGGATCTCACTGTAGCTCAGGCTGACCTGGAATTCATTCTGTATTCTTAGAATGGCCTCGAACTCATGACAGTGATCTCCTGCCTCTGCCTCCCGAGTGCTGGGATTAAAGGCATGTGCCACTGCGCCCGGCTCTCTTTTCTATTTTGATGTCGTTATATTCTTCCTTCTTGTTATGCAAGTCTTGTGTAGGTAGTGTCAGGAACTGTGAGGCTCTGAATGCCATGACCACTTTGTGTCTGGAATACAGTATTGGCAGAGCACTCCTCCCCTTCCTTTGGCTCTTTCATTCTTTTTCTCTTCTGCAATGGACTCTGAGGTTTGGAGGGTGTGATCGAGAGGTCTCACTTGTGATGAGCACTCCTCTTTCCCTCTCAGCACTTTGATGAGTTTTGAGTCTCTCCAGAGGTCAGTGCTATCAGAAAGGAAAAGCTTCTCTAATCAAAAGTGAGGGTAGCATTGATATATGGACGTAAACGTAAGTATTTAGTGAGCAGTCTTGTGGGCATAATAGATCCATTTAGCCAGACAAAAGTAGAATATCCCAAAGGCTTGTTGACCTCCTCAGCCCTAAGCGTTTGATTAGGTTTTCAATACCAGGCTATCCAATTTGAACCAACATATCACAAACCTGCTGTATACTTTTGTTTCTTTCTCCAGTCTAAGTCAGAAGTTTACAAACCTTAGTACTCATAAAAACTTCCCTATAGTTTTTCATGGAAAAAATAATGTGTTTCCTAGATGCTACTGTGTTCCTCTAAAAATATCTGTAAATATCACACAGAGAGGTCAACACACTCAAAGTGACCTCGACACCATTAAAGCATTCCCTAATGCCACAATACTATGATGGTTACCTCTTTGTCTAATTAAGAAAATTACAAGTCTGAACATGTACTAACTTAGCCAGATGAAAAATGCATGATGGAATCAGGCCAATATTGAAGCCTGTACAAAGAAAAGGTCAAAACTTATTTATTTATATGGAGTTAGGGAATACTGAAATTAGACGTAATAGTGGAATTTTCTACCATCCAGAATGTGTTTGAATGCTTAGAGACAAAAGACATTCCCATTATTATTAGCATTAACAACTTACACAGTTATAAAATATAAAATGTACAATTTACACAGTTATAAAGTAGGTCAAAGCAGTGATAGGCACAGAGTCCCTCACGGAATGAGACATTCTCTTGAAAGATCTAGAATCCCACAGAAAAGATATCTAAAGGGTCTTTGTAGTTTATTCCAATCGTTTTCCTTACAAGATACCCAGTCATTGCTATAAACCCCATATTCTATAATAGAAATTTATAAAACTAGGAGTAATTTTATGAAAAGAATAGCTATTTATGCTTAACCATGTTGTGTTGCTTGGTTTCCATTAACAGTTGAAAAATATGCTAATTCATTAGCATCTGTGAAGGATATTGGTTTAAAGTCTATTTAGCTATTATTGTGTGTCTGTCTCATCAGAGCTGTTGTTGCATAGAAACTGTGAGAAGACTGGAAAAGGCACAGTGAACAGAGCCAGAGGCAGTGCTGGGTTCAGAGTCCTCACAGGTGGATCTATCATCTACTGGGCAGAACTGTGGGTCTTTATCATTACCATTTCCTGGGGTCGTTGGCCACCGACATCTGGGTGAGGGAAGGAGGAGTTGGGGGGCAAGCAAGGTCCATCCTGGAGCAGTGGGTGAGTGAGACGACATGACAGGCAATGAACACCATTGTTCATTGTTCAGATGGGAGACCATCTGATGGACAGCACTTGTTTATTCAAAAGGGGAGTGGGTTTATAAACACTTGGGGAAGGTTGAGACAGAACATACAGACTATATGGCGATCGGATGTATAGTTTATGGGTTATCTATGTGGCGGAAGAACTAGTAACTTCAAAGCTGTGAGGGGAGGAGCTGTGAGAGAAGATAAGTGGAATGGCAAAAGGCTGTGACTTCAAAGCTGTGGGGGTGAGAAAGATGGTGGGAAGGCTACATGACTTCAGCCACATAAGGGTCTCGGGCAGCTAGCCACAAGGTCAGGAACTGAGGGGGGCAAAGTCTGACTTATGGAGTGGTCAGAGCCTTTTGGGATCCAGGGGGAGGGCCTCAGCAGTTCTGCCCACTCTGGGCGACAACAGGGCACACTACAACCTACAACGTAGGGAAGGCCAGTCACCATCGCCAGGGACTCCTGATGATAGAGCCAGCTGCAACCCCACAGCCCAAGGTCTCTGCGCATGTCCAACAGTTCAGGCCATCCTGCTCACAGTCCCAGCCTGTTTTTAGCAATGCCCCACACAGGACAAAGGAGGAAAAGGTTCAAAGTCCACACCTGGGACTTAAATTCACTGCAAGGACACAGTTTAAGTCATGTGAGTAAACAGAACACAATAGTGTTTTCTAAAGGCTTGTTGGAACTCATCCACCTTGGATCCTTGATTATGCCTGGCCTAACACTGATTCACACGGTGATTCTGGTCTATTGCTCTTTCATTCTTTCTCTCTTTTTTAATTTTTTTATTGACAACTTCTATACTTACATACAAAAAATGCATGATATTTCCCTCCCCTCCCCCCATTCCCCTTTAGAACTCCAATCCCCTCCCTCTCTCCATTAGTCTCTCTTTCAATTTGATGTCATCATCTTTTTCTTCTATTTTGAGGGTCTTGCAAAGGATAGAATGGAAGAGCCAAAGGAAGGGTATGACTCCTTTCAATGCAACTGTCCAGACAGAAATTGGCCTTGATATCCATGATCTTTCATTCTCTTTTAAGAAGTCAAGTCTTCAAAGCAAAAGTCTAGGCTCATGCCAGCATATCCTTAATATCTCTACAATATGTGCTAGCCTTTTCTTCCTTCCCATTGTTAACAAAGGAGGTCACAACCTTCAGCTGATAATTTAAAGCAGCTGGTTAACTGAGCTCTCAAAACATTGCTTTGTTCTGATGTACCTGTACTCAGCCCTATTTGGACAGCAGTTTTAGTCTTACATTTGTGATGATGTGAGTTTCCTGTTAAATATACTAATACTAAATGGAATTATTCCCTAACATATTCCAATGTATCACTAAGGAGAAACTAGGTGTGGTAAAATAAGAATGTCAATGCTTGGCAAACGTTGTGAAATGAAAGAGGACTAAACCTAGAATCAGTGAGAGAAGTCTGTTCAGCTTTGAATATTTAACCAACTGCTTGGCCCACCATATATTCTAAGACTGAGGGTTTCTCATGGCTTAAGATGAGGGAAAAAAACTGTCCTGCTTCTTTCATTGTGCTCCCAAGACAAAATAACAAAACACATGGGAAAATATTGTGGTCCAAAATGGTGTGAAATGAAGTTCCCAGGAAGTGCTACATCTATCACAGATAAGGTTGAATGGATTGATAAAACTCCTGTAATTGAGTTTCCCTGAGCCATGAGTTGGGTCATTATACACAGAGTCATTGCCTCTCCCACATAACTGATGGCTACCCACATAAAGAAAGACCCACATTACTTATGGGGGGAAGACAGGGAGAAGGCTAATGATGGTACCATCATGGCTGTATATATACTATATACATTATAATATATATATATATATATATATATATATATATATATATATATATATATCCTGTAATCACAGAGAGATGATATGTTGTGGAATGTTGCAAGGCAGAGCCAAATTACCTTGGCCTACCTTTAGCTCCCCAATAGCCATTTATTGCCCACCTCTGTGTTTGACCTAACATCCTGGTGACTATCAGTTGATAAGATGTAATCCTTTTAAGATGCAAGAACAGACCTCAGCTTCAACCAAACCAAGGGCTAAGAATATCATTAGATAGCATCCGAGATCTATGGTGGAGATTTCCCCACTTTACTGTAACTTGCCTACCTAATGGGTCAACCAATGTATTTGAAAAGTAACCTTAATTTGACTTTCATTTGTTCTACAACTATAAATCCTTCATGAAATTTTTCACACATTGTAACTTGGAATTTGGGGTAACTTAAATCTGTATTCCTGGACCATGGTCACTCATATTTGGCTCCAGAATAAACTATGACTTTTTCCTCTTTGAGGTAAGAGCTGTGTCTTATATAGACAATGGCCACACAGTAAAGAACACAGAGAGAATTTTCTGTATTTCCGGAGTCATCTTTGAGGTCACACTGTTAAGTGGGATCAGGTGTGGGATGGAGGCAGCTGAATGACTAAGAACAGCACTTTGGGGCAGCCATTGAAGAGCACAAGCTTTGTCCTTGACTTTGGGTTTGCTTTCTTCTCAACATTAACAAATAAGATCTTGTAGGAAGTTTGCTCACATACCAACAGGGGCCACAGTGCTGAACACTTTAGCCTATGTAAAACATGCAGGGTCTCCAGGCAGTTTCTTATAACATCTAACAGAGACAGGATGCTACATTTTATTTTTTTTAATTTTAAATATATATTTTTTATTTATATTATTCTGATTTTACATTCATAGTATTGGTTCCATTGTCCTCCTCCCTGTCCTCCCACTTTCAACGGGACCCTCATCAATGGGGAATGTGGGTCATGCATTGTGAGGTTAGTCAAGAGTTCTGGGGGGGGGTATGCCCCAGTCTTTGTGCATAATGCCCCAACTTGTGACTCTAACAATCTTTCCACCCCCTCTTCCACGAGTTTCCCTGAGCCACATTGGGGTCATTTTAGTTCTGCTTCAGTGATGAGGTTTTGGGAGCCTCTGTGTCTCTGAATATCTCACTTAGTTAGAGTTGGATGTTCTCTGTGTTTATCTCCTTCAGCCTTTTTCTGGTGTCTTGATCGCCATGAATGCTGAATTCTTGCCCTTCCCCTGTGTTGTTCTATGGTTTCAGCTGGGGCCCTGGTGAGCTGTGGTTAGCTGATCCTCCCTCCAGGTTCATTGTCCACCTGGAAAAGATAAACAAATTCTCCAACAGAGAGAGAAGTTAGTACTAGATAGAAGGGATGACCATATATGTTTTGGAGGGAATTTTATATGTGTTGGCTCTCTTCTAGCCCACATTTAGTGGTCTCTTGATCTTGGAGACTGAGCTCATTTTTTGTACCTGGTTTTGACTTATTTCCCAGTTCCAGCAATGAGTTCCATTCCACTGAGTGGATCTATTAGCCAAATCAAGAGCAGTTGGTTACCCACCATGGCAGTTTGCCACTACTGCACTTGTATGAGCATTACATCAAGTTGTTTCCTGCTGGGTATCTTAGACTGCAAGTTGTTTGGACCAATGTTGGACATTTTCCCCCAATTGCTTGTGTAGCACCCTCTGGTACTAGACTAGCTAACTGTCTGGGGACTGACCTTCTTCCAGATTCTGGCCAGGTCTCTCTGTGTTTGGTCTTATTATGCTGTCTTTGACAGTAGGGTCTTACCATTAACCTTTGGTGGGTCACCAAGAACTCTGACAGAAGTCTGTCTTTTGGGGAAACCTTGTAGGTGTTTCAGATCAATAGCCCATTGTGGAGATGCTACATTTTAGAACCGTTTTTTAGGTATAACAAGAGTCCCAACATGTAGTTGAAATGAAGGAAGAGAATGACAGCAGCCTGACTGATGCAGCTTTAGATGTTTATATTGCCTAACTCCACTGCCCTGAGCTAACAATGCCTTTGCATTACCCAGTCTTTTGTCTTCAGTACCTCTTCCCCAAAAGGGAAAACTCTATAAAAACCTAAACTATCCAGAGTGGTCATTGGTCTTTCACAAACTTTACAATGGTGAGTTTGCAGGGACAAGAACCTACACCTGACTGGAAGAGCAAGAAACCTTGCTCATAGAGTACTGAGCTCAAGTAATTCCAAGAGCCAGTGAGTTTAAACAGAAGAGAAGCTCTAGAAATAGTGATATTTTATTCCTGAAGAAAAAAAAAAGACTAAATTATAAGATTAACATTAAAAAAAAACAATGAAAACAAATGCTGGCGAGGCTGTGGAGAAATAGGAACAAGTCTTCACTGTTGGTGGGAATGTAAAATGGTTCAACCACTATGGACAGCTATATGGAGACTATTGAAAAGGATGACCATAGACTTACCAATTCCAGTTATTACCTTATTGGGCATTTACCCTTCAGATCAGAAACATTTGCTCAACCATGTTTATAGCTGCTCAATTCATAATAGCAAAGAGCTGGAACAGGTGTCCATCACTACATGAATGGATAACAAAGATGTGGTATATCTATACTATGGAATTGACGCAGCAGTAAGGAAAGATGAAATAAGGAAATTTGAAAACAAAAATGGTCAAACATGGAACAGATCATCCTCAGTGAGCTTACCCAAGCACAAAAAGATAATTGTCGCATGGTCTCATTTATCTGTCGCCCCTAACCAGATTCCACGTGACATGTGGCCAAACCTAATAAACACTCTGAGGATGAGACAAGAAGGAGGGTGGGATGGAGGGAGGGTAATGGTGGGAGGGAATCAGAGGGTGGGAGGGAGGACAAGGGGGGGATACAAATTGGGACCCAAAAGGGAAAAATACTACAAAACCCTTTACTCTGAACAACAGGCTAAAACAGTGATCCTTCAGCAGGCCTACAGAGGGAATTGCAACCACAGGAACCTGGAGAGAACATGATGAAGGCCAACTTTAATCTTGTCCTGCTTCTCTTTCTCTTCTCTCTCTCTCCCTCCCTCCCCCCCCTCTCTCTCCCTCTCCTCTCTATACTCACTTTCTCTTTTACATTATATATCTTTTTCCTCCCTCACCTTCCTAGGTGCAGACTTATAACTCCCAGTGCCAGCAAGGGGTTAACTTCCACAATGAGCTGTTGATCTGAAACACCTACAAGGTTTCCCAAAAAAGACAGACTTCTGTCAGAGTACTTGGTGACCCACCAAAGGTTAATGGTAAGACCCTACTGTCGAAGACAGCATACGTGTGTGAGACCAAACACAGAGAGACCTGGCCAGAATCTGGAAGAAGGTCAGTCCCCAGACAGTTAGCTAGTCTAGTACAGGGTGCCGAGCAACTGGGGAAAATGTCTGACATTGGTCCAAACAACTTGCAGTCTAAGATAAACAGAAACAATCTTTGCTCATACAAGTGCAGTAGTGGCAAACAGCCATGGTGGGTAACCAACTGCTCTTGATTTGGCTAATAAATCCACTCAGTGGAATGGAACTCATTGCTGGAACTGGGAAATAAGTCAAAGCCATGTACAAAAAATGAGCTCAGTCTCCAAGATCTAGAGGCCACCAAATGTGGGCTAGAAGAGAGCCAATGCATATAAAGTTCCCTCCAAAACATATATGGTTATCCCTTCTATCTAGTACTAACTTCTTTCTCCGTTGGAGAATTTGCTTATCTCTTTTCAGGTGGACGAACCTGAAGGGAGGATCAGCTAACCACACCTCACCAGCTGAAACCATAGAACAATGCAGGGGAAGGGCAAGAATACAGCGCTCAAGGCAATCACAACACCAGAAAAAGGCTGAAGGAGATAAACACAGAGAACATCCAACTCAAATCATAAGCCAGATATCCAGAGACACAGAGCTCCCAAAACCTCATCAAGGAAGCAGAACTAAAATGACCCCAATGTTAAACGCGGAAGAGGGGCGGAAAGATTGTTAGAGTCACAAGTTGGGGCATTATGCACAGAGAATCCACCAGAACTCTTGAGCAAACTCACAATGCATGATACACATTCCCCATTGATGAGGGCCCCTTTGAAAGTGGGAGGAAGGGGAGGAGGACAATGGAACCAATACTATGAATGTAAAATCAGAATAATATAAATAAAAAATATATATTGATTAAAAAAATAAATAAATAAAAATTAAAAAAAGATTGCCATTGAAGATAATATGTTTAATTGAATGACCTTAAGAATTAGATGAGTTTGTATGTGGGGAAGGTATTGGGCAAGGATATATGTATGTGTGATGTGTGCTTGTGTATGTGAGAGAGAAAACATAGGAAGTTTACTGGTGAAAACCTAGGTCTTAATAAATTATTCATGAGAAAAAAGAAAATAGTCTAACTATGGTGGTTATCTTTCCCTTAAGAGAAAGCATACACCAGTACTATATTTATAAGCTTATTTTCATAGACATTTCAAAAAAGGAAATTTATAAGCATTTTAATATGGCACCACAGTTATATTTTGTTATTCACCTTTGTGTATAATAATCTTTCATTTTAACACTCTTTGCCTTTAGATAATTCCTTTCTTGTCAATCTGAGCAAAATGGCATAATTTTTCTTCATTTTTCTCTCTGAAGAAAAATGATGGCATTGTGTATATTTAATGAATGAAATACTACACCTGCCATCCTGTCCATGAGTTACTTTTGTGCACGCCATGCCTAGCAGACCTATCATAATTTTAGTTTTCAAAACAATAAGTAACTGACAAGGACTTTTTTTTTCAGGTAGCCTATTTTAATGTACTGTCCAGCTTCCTAGAACCTCCAGCTTCCAAAACTCTCTGGATAAAATAAACCTTTCCGTTTTCTTCCTCTAAAACATGGATTCAATAATAATGTCTTTCCTCCAGTTATTAGTCTGTAGGTATGTCTTGTCAAATAGTCACTAGTACTGTAGCGAGTCCCAGACCAGAAATGAACAGAAGACCACCTGAATAAAATTAAAAGGAGATTCTTTATTAAGCTGGCTGATGTCTGTCCGCTCAGAGCAAGGAGAAGAGCAGCCCTGTCCTTTCTCTGCAGCGAGTTTTTTAAGGCAAAAACCACATTCTTTTACAATGGCCTACCCCTCACTCTTCAGTCATTCTCCCCCACCCCCAATTATCTTTTACAAGAGCAAGCAAGCACAATTTACAAAAGCAGAATTTGGGCAGAGCACCAGAAAAGGGAGAGACCAAACACCAGATGAAGCTCATATGGAGTACCAGGCCACCTTGACCTCAGGACAAGACTGACAACAGATGTCTTTACTGGAATCATGCCCTCAGGCTTATAGTTACTGCTCTGTGTTAATCTTTATTCTCTTATAGCTCCTGGAGAATGTCAAGATGGCCGAGTGGCCTAAGATGGCTTCCCTTAGGTTCACCAGAGGTTGTTTCAGTAGTACTTCGGGTATCAGAAAGGAAAGAAAGTAGGTAGGAAGGAAGAAGGAAGGAAGGAAGGAAAGAAGGAATGTAGGAAGGAAGAAGGAAGGATGGAAGGAAGGAAGGAATGAACGAATGAACGGAAGGAACGAATGAAAGAAGGGAAGAAGGAAAGAAGAGAAGAAGATCTCTTGTTTTTCAGTGTGTCTACTTGGAAATTGTTCCCAGTCTTTTTTCCACTGCCTTCTAGGATTTATGCTATTTTATTTTTCTGTTTTTTTTTTTTCTCACTCCATTTTATTGTAGTTTTCTACTCTTGTCTTATGTGACAAATTACATTACCTAATGGTTTTTCTAAGCACTTTTGTCAAACAGGATATGCTAAAGAAATCCACATATCCCTAGCTAGCATAAACATAAACATGTCAATTCCAGGATATTAAAAAATACTTTGTACATGACTACTACAGCATATCAAGAAACAAACTCAGAAAGAAGATCTTCAAAGGAGCATGTGCAAAGTCACAAGAAAAGAACAGTATCTCTTGCATTCACAAAGCCATTTGTCAGCCTCAAGAACCAATGTTATTGCCATAATGAGAGTGCTCACAGCAAAAATGGCACATGATGCACATGGGGAAGATTCTATTTCCAGATGACTATTAAAACAGATCCAACATAGAAGCTGCGGGATTGCCCTCAACTTCTGCTTTCCAAATTTTACATAAGAGCATCCAATTAGTAGTTCTTAAATCCTATCAAGAATTCTAGTTGAAAGAAAGCATTGGAAATATAGTTTTATAATTTCAGTCTCTGAAGTAAGGACAAATGGTTATTAACTCTTCCTACCCACATGTAAACATTAGTAAAAGCAATGTGCTGCCGCTTAATGTGAAGGGATGTGTGTTATACATAGAAACAAGCTCTGTCTCCTCATAAAAGGCAACCCTGAATCACTGAGTCTGTCCATCACCACACCCAATAAAGGGGTTAAACATAGCCCAAGATAATATGGCTCTGATCCTGCAGCATTCTATCTCTCTGTGGTCAAAGGAGTTCTATCTATCCACTCAGTCTTGTTCAAAGTAAATGCAGCGTTTTGGGGGAACTTTAGCTCATACCAGTGTTGCTCATTTGTTCTGTCATTCAGCATTCACTATTTGATAAAGCCAGAAATAGGGCATCCAAGAAAAACCCCTGTTTCTCCCAACATTCACTGAATCCTGTCAATCACTGCCCCAATCCCTCTCCAATATCCTTGCTTCCAACACAACTGCCTTTCTAGGTCAAACCACCATTACAATATAATCTCACAGTGATCTGTCACTTCCCTGCTGTAACATCTCCTATATCCTCACTAGAAACTGTTTCCCTCACCATCCCCACAGTGCATTCAGACACTCCGCTGCCTTCCTGTCATACTAACAACCTTGTTCCAGTCACACTGTTCTCCTTTGAGAAAGCTGAGCTCTTCAGGCTATATCTTACTTCAGATCTCCTTTTTTGTTTTCTCTTGGAATAAGCCTGTTGAAATTTAGAAGTCTCCCAGGGGCTGACATCAATGAGTCTCAGATCCTGGTTATGTAGTTGGTCTGCCTTTAAAGCGACTTGCCTATTTCTTCCTCTTCAGTAACTAAACTGACATGCACCTTCCTCACCTCAAACCCTTCTAGCTCAGGTTGTTCCTTCTGAGATCACAAAGTCTACAGCTTCCTCACATCCTGCTATGACATAGGATATTTCTATAAATATTCAGAAGAGTTAGAAGAATAAATTAATATTCTGCTTTCTCAATTCTTTTTATAAATCTGTTCAACTCAAAACTCCTTTAGCCTATTAAAAAGAAAGAGAGAAAGAAAGCAAGAAAGCAAGAAAGAAAGAAAGAAAGAAAGAAAGAAAGAAAGCAAAAGAAAGAAAGAAAGAACACAGTAATGTGTTTGAACTTGAGTTTAATCTCCAAGAACTAAGAATGGAATATAACAAAATTTGACATAAACAAATCGGTCACCAAAGTAGTCACTTAGTTCTCCTTGTAAGACATAAGAGTGCACAGATTAAGGCTGACATAAAAGCCCTGTGAAAGGAACACAAGGGAAAGCTCTAAGAGGAGGCTGCAGAAAACATGTTGTGAATCTTAAGAGAGCCTGCAACATGGAAGGCAGTGAAGGAGCCTGTAGGGTTTCTGAAACTGGGCCTGCTACACCAAGACCATACCAATCTTTGTAACTTTTCTTTAGGCAGTCTAGGGACATTCTGTTTATGTGAAAGTAAATCACTGAAAAGAATTTCAGATCCCAGAAAGTTAATGGTTTTATTAGAGGAAAATATTTAAAAGTTTAGGATGTTTTTGTAAATAATTATACAATGCTGGTTTTTCTTCCAGGTAAGAAATTTGAATTTTGTGGGTTTGTTTTCCTCAACTGAAGATAGAACTATATTAAAAGAAAAAGGGAGGCTGGAAGGATGGTTTAGAGGTTAAGATGCTAAACTGCAAAGCCAAAGAACCAGGTTCGATTCCCCAGGACCCAGGTAAGCCAGATACATAAAGTGGCACATGCTTTTGGAGTTTGTTTGCAGTGGCTGAAGACCCTGGCATGCCCATTCTCTCTCTAAGTCTCTCTCTCTCTCTCTCAAATAAATAAAATAAATAAATAAAAGGAAAAGGAACAATAAAATTATTTTTAGAAAAGTAGCAACAGCAAAAAAAAAAAAAAATGACAGTTTTACCAAACTATGATATATATGGTAATTTTTCTTGTACATTGATTCTTAGTGTTCAGACACATGGAATTCGTTTGTGTATAAGAATGTCATGACCCTTTGCATCCATCATCTGTTATCATATTACTTAGCATTGCTGTTTAGAGAAAGTGCTATTTAGCACTTCAGACACTAGCACTTATTCTTATATAATCACTACTAGAATAAAGCTCTAATATGCAAACTTAACCATTTACTATTTTATTTTCTTTTTATTAACCTCTACAAACAGAGCCAAAACTACCACACTTACATAGATGCCAGGCCAGTGTCTGCCTGTAGCTCAGATTTTGGCTGTGTGGCTCTGGTCAGGTTAATTAGCCTTACTAGATACCACACCGCTGCTTGGAAAAAAAAAAATCTTAGTAACATGTCTTAACATTAGAAGGCACAGACTTTGTAGTGAGTGGAAAACACTAGTGAGTTGACATTGTCAGTAATCAACAAAACAATTTTGCTGTAAAGTCAAACATCATAGAAAAACCCATTGAAACTTACAAGAATGTTAGAAATACATTAAAACACAGCCATGTGTTACTTAGAAAATTTAGGTTTTTTTTTTTTTGCTTTCTAGATACATTTCACCAGATGCCATGTGACATTTTCTCATTCTTGGAAGGGGCAACTTCTATATGCCATCTTTACTCTTAAACTAAACCCTTTCTTTAATCACAAAGAAAACTCATTCTATAAAGTCCTGTCCTCAGAAGTGGTCCTAACTGAGACCTCATGGCATGGGAAACACTTATGCTATGAACAGAGCACTCCTGCCTCACTATGTTGTCGTGGCCAGTCACTCAATGCAATAATTTGCTCAAGTATACCCACATCTAAGTAAAAGTTAACTCGCAGCCATTTAATCAGGGTCTGGGGTAGACACAATAATGTCTGCTACAAAGATGCCTACATCATAACTTCTAGTGTTCATGATTTTCTTATCTTGTACAGCAAACAGCATGTTGCAGACCTATTAAGGTCTTGAGATGAAAAGACTATTCTGAATTAGTTGAGTGAGTTCAATATAATTATGAGGGTCATTTTAACCAACAAGGAGTGTCAGAGTCAGAGAAGATGACAATGGTGAGTAGAGGTCAGAAGTAGGTCATCTTGCAGATGAGAACAGTTAGAAGCTGAGAAGCACATGTAGCCAGCCTCTAGTGTCTGGAAAGGGAAGGAAATGGGTTCCCCTGAAGGAACATCCAACTTTTTGATATTTCAACAGGAAAACGTTCATGCTCAAGAACTCCACAATCTAGTAACAAAATAATTGTGAAAATTTCTCATAATTTCTGAAGTAAGTGTAAATTTTTGGGTTAGGCTCACTTCATAGCAATCCTTGGCCACAGGTTGGACATGGCTAAATGCTTTCAGAAGGAACTGTTTTGCTAACTCCTTAATTTCATTTTCATATGAGCCATATTGTATTTCTATATGAAATGTATAACTATATGATGATAAAACCTGGGTTGTTAGAAGCCACAAAATGTTCAATACATTGTTAAAACACCAACAGGAAACTTTTTATGCCCTCTAAGATTGTAATATATATAAAAATTAGGCAAAGCCATTTACCTTCCCATATCATAGGTAGAAAACAAAAGATTAGTGAGGTATGGCTCTTCTACTTTAATGAATTTTCCATGAGCTCAAACCTATGAAAAAACTCACTGTATATATTTTTACCTAAAAGCCTCATAGGCTGATAACCCACTATAAATTATATATGCTCATGTGTCTTATACTGAGAAATCTCTGTTAATGTTAAAGAGAAACTAAAGGAGGACCCACTACAAACAAACAAGGGTTACTATTCAAACACACTATAAACTAAACCTAAACTAAAATGATTCACAAAAACCATTTTTCTCTTTTAGGGTCATAAAAAAGAAGATTTTATGGAAAAGATAAATGTTCAGCAAGTATCCCCTATTGCAGCAGGTATGAGGAAACAGCTCTGAAATGTCTATTGTGGATATCCCAGCAGAGAGAGCACTTGAAATAATTCCTTTGTACCGGCATGATGTGGCAAAGGTTTTTCTGACCACAGTTGACCCCACAACAAGAATCTTTCAATGGAAAACCACCATCAGGCATGTACTCTGCCAGGAGTCTGTGAAAAACTTCCGTAGGCTTGAAGAGTTGAAATAAAATCAGATTTCTGAAGAGAATTAAAAATAAGAGATTAGAACTCTATTTCCTTTGAATGAAACTTTAGGTATCAATATAAATAAAACTTATTACAAGAAAATGTTGAGCATATATATCTGCACAAAATATTCCATATATAATTTTAAATGCCTCCATTGTCTGGCTAGCTGTGGTATGTTCAAGGTTACTTTAAGATCATGTTTCCTGCAAATTCAGACAGAAGCATGCTCAATCAGTGATATATGTCTTGTCTATCTGGTTTAATTAATGAATTATCAAATGTTGAAATTCAAAGGGCTCACAAAAATATTGCATTAGCCTAATTCTACAAGGTTTATTACAAATATATATCTTCTAGCCTTGAGAAGACCATAAGTAAAGGATTATTATTTTTTGCCATATTCTTTTGTAACTTTCCATTTTGCTGTGACATCTTGTGCCTAACATTCTTTTAACCAGTTTCTATGTACACAATCTTAGGACACCTGAATTATCCAAGATATAACAACTATCCTCAGTTTCCTTTTCTGTACAATAGAAATTATAATAGCACCCAATCCATAGCATTGTAGAGGTTAAATGGAATGATTACAATAAATTTTTTTGGCATGGTTTGATTTATATCTCTCTCTCAACTGTCACATCTCATGAAATAATTGACACATTTTTAGATAAGTGGAATAACTGTCCTAGGTTCTATAGCTACAAATAATGGATAGGTACTAGAATCCTAGTTTCTCTGAAGCTAAAGCCTCTGCTATTCTTTTAAAGTTAAACAGCTTCTCAGGCCATCATGAAATTAAAGTGTAGTTTAACATCCTTGAGGATTACACAGTCTAAAAGTGGCTTCTTTCCCTAGGCTGTATCCTTCAAGCCAGTGTACCATCAAGAAATGTAATATCATCTTGTAACATTACCTGGTCTCCTCAGGAAAAGTGGTGACCCCTCCAAAAGGGGGAAATGGTACAGTAGGTCCTGTTTATTATGCTTAAAAGAAGGCAGGGAGAGGTTGAGGGTAATAAGAAACTGCATCTTTGATGAGGAGAGAAATCATTTATACATTTTAGCCTTAGCTGATTTATTTGGCTAGAATTCCAGATCTGCCCCAAACATACCTTAGGGGTAGACCCTAGGATCCATCCACAGTGACACCTCCTCCAGCAAGCTACATGCTTGAATAAAACTCCTGAATCTGCTGGACATGGTGGCGCACTCCTTTAATCCCAGTACTCAGGAGGCAGAGGTAGGAGGATAGTCATGAGTTTGAAGCCAGCCTGAGACTACATAGTGAATACCAGGTCAGCCTGGACTAGAGAAAGACCCTACCTTGAGAAACAACAACAACAACAACAAAAAAAAAAAAACAAAGAAACAAAAAAACTCCTGAATCTGTTGGGGGAACATCCATTCAAACTGCAAAAAAAAAAAAAAAAAAGAAAGAAAAAAGAAAGAAACAAAAAAACTCCTGAATCTGTTGGGGGAACATCCATTCAAACTGCCACAACATATAATTATAAACCTAGGTTCCACATATGAGAAAAACAATATATTTGTATTTGGAGACTAACTTGTTTCATTTCACATAATCATTGCCATTTGCACACAGTTTACTGAAAGTATCATGACTTCATTTGTCTTTAGGGATGACACTTTTCAACCATTTATTGGCCCATTTTGTATTTTTGAGATTTGTATTCCAGCTCATGAGCCATTTGTTAATTGTAATTGTTAGTTATCCATTCAGCTGTTAATTTTTTGCAATTCAACATGCAGAGAATTGTTCCACTTCCTAACTGTGGTATTTTGACTTTCAGATCTTGGAGTATAAACATAAGGAATATAGCTAGACCATTTGGTGGTTCTATTCTGAGTCTTTTGAGAAACCTTTATAAAGATTTGCATGTTGCCTATATGCACTTACATTCCCCTTAGCAGTGAATAAGAGTTCCCTTTCCTGACATTCTCACCAGCATTTGCTATCATTTACTTTTTCTTGATGAAAGCCATTTTGGCTGGGGTGTTATGGAATCTCAGGGCAGTTTTAATTTACATTTCCTTGATAACTAAGGATGTCGGACACTTTTTCAACCATTTATTGGTCATTTATATTTTGTATTTTTGAGATTTGTCTAGCCAGCTCATTAGCCCCATTCTTCTCCCAAGACCACACATGTGCCCCCATGTTCAGCAGTAACGAGATCTAAGGCTCTAGAGTTTTGGAGTACCACACCCACAAGAGAGTTCAATTGTCTCTGGAGAGATTCAAGGCTGTTGGTAGTGGATATCATGGCCTGGTCAAGGTTGTTTTGGAAGTCCCCTGTGAGGTGGATGGTTCGGACCAGGGCAGCTCCCACAACAACAGAGGCCCCCAGGGACAGTGTCACTCCGGGGACCACCAATAGGCCGATGAAAATCTCTCCTGGTTGACACAGGTGGAGTTGGAGTTTGTAAGCTGCTGCTTTTTCCTCGTAGAGATACACCTGTGGAACAATCAAAACTGGGGAACAATAAGTGGGAGAGGAAACATTTGTGGATGGGGTGATTACCCCTTTTCACCAAAGGAGATCAGGTTTCTTGACACAAGTGGTCCTGGTTATGGAAATATTGAGGAGGCATTCAGCTCTGGTCAACTTGGAGCTGGACAGGCAAAGAGGCACACCCTGACTGGAATCAAAGAGGGGAATATCAGTAAGGCAGGATTGGGTAAATAGCCTGTTATAGATGTAGGGTATTTAAGGGTGGCATTAATAGGAACTGTGGTGAGCAGGAGATGGGTAGGGGATGCACAAAAGAAGCAGTTAGAAGCATTAGGATGGTTAATAAAGGGGAGAAGATCAGCCACATGTTGGATATATTGTGCCCATGTTATAGTTGCTTGTATCTTTTCAGTGACTTGTTTTTCCTGCGAAAGAATGTGATGGTTAGTTTGCACCAGGTGGGAATCACGGATATACTGTCTAGAAATATGAAGAGTACCAGAGGGAGATGATGAGAAGCAGATACTAGCATAGAGTTTACCCATCACCCCTATCCTCCAACGCTCATTCCAGGGGTCTCGTATGGAGAGTGTACATTCTCTGGTTTTTCTGGAGTTTTTAAAGACAGTGTTTGGATGCCTAAAGCTGTCAATGACACAGTAATTGTTTTGGCATCCCCCAAAATAGTCCTGGTCTTTAAGGCACTCTTTATTAGTTTGGCAATAGGTGAAGCATGCCATGCTGTTCACACAAATCTAGGATACACACAGAAGGTGACAGCATCCTGGCAGCCCTTAGTAGGGCAATATCCTGTGCCAGTGATTTTATTGACCCCTTGATAGGTCTCTCGGGCTTCAAAGTGCCATCCTCCAATGGGGGGGTGAGAGAGGCAGCAAGAGAGATGTTTGCACTGGAATGTAAGATTGTTATAGCTGCCAACAAAATGGCTCAGAGGGAGGCCTGTGGAGGGCATATGGCATTGGCTATGTCTACAAGGTCATGGTCATCACCCAAAGGGATCCCTTTTTCTGACTCAGGTGGTACTGGCCAGGGCGGCGCTTCCTCTGCTTCTTCCATCTCTGTTCTGTCAGCATCAGGCAAGCCATCTCTTTGGTCAGTGGGGTGAAATCAGACATTTTGAGCCAGTTCTCAAATGGGCCTGGGTTGGATCTGTGGAAAACACAAGCAAACCCCTCCCCATGGTGAGGAAGGGGTCGGGTCCTTTCCACATTCCTTCTAAAGGATCTTGCCATTGCACCAGGATGGAAGGGGCAGACTCTGGTGTGTGCCAGTGCAGGGTGATGGGGGGTATTGGGAGCTTTTGTATATATTGAAAATGTTTAAAGTAGCCAGAGCCATGGCCAACTGAAGGTTGGACGGATAGGTAGTGGGCTGTTGTTTTTTAAGTTAGGCTTTTAAGGTTTGGTGTGTTCTTTCTATTATACCTTGGCCTTGTGGGTTATGTGGGATTCCCGTATAATGGGTGACCTTCCATTACATGCAAAAGCTTTGAATGAGGAACTGACAAAAGCTGAGCCATTATCAGTTTTTATTTCATGGGGAAGACCCATGATGGCAAAGGTAGAGAGCATATGATGTAAGAGTTTTTTTTTTTTTTTAAGCTCTCTCCTGCTTGTGCTGTGGCCCATATATAATGGGAGTAGGTCTCCACAGTCACAAAGACATATTTCTGATGGCCAAATTGGGGAATATGAGTGATGTCAATCTGCCAAAGGGCATTGGCCTTGAGGCCTTGGGGGTTAGTGACCATCTTCTGAAGGGCAGGTGTTGCTATTAGTGAGGCACAGGACTGGCAGGTTTTTAGTATTCATTGGAGGTGATTTGGGGGAATCAGAGGGAAGCATGATTGTAATCCTTTAAGGTTCATGTTGGTGTTAGTATGCAATTTTCCTGCTTCCTCAAGGGTGGCCAAGAAGATGTCTGTTGGGTCTCCATAGGAGGCCAGCTCTTCTGCTAATGTTTCTCTCAGTGAGGGGAGCAGGTAAGGGGCTCTGTTGTACAAAGAGGGGGGCCCTTCTTTTGCAAATGAGGTTGGAGACTTTTATCAACAGTGGTGAAAGAGGGTTTTCATCTAGTAGGACATGTAAGTGAGCAAACCAGGGGAGTAAGTTAACAGCATAAATGCTATCTGAAAAGAGATTAAAAGGGCCTTCTTCCTCTAGGAAGGCCAGATAGATGGCATACAGTTCATTTTATTGTGGGAATCTGTCAGGAAGTTCCTTAGAAGTGATGATGTTGGGAGGGCTGGAGAGATGGCTTAGTGGTTAAGGCATTTGCCTGCAAACCCAAAGGATCCTGGTTCAATTCTCCAGGACCCACATAAGCCAGATGCACAAGGGGGTGCATGCATCTGGAGTTCATTTGCAGTGGCTGGATGCCCTGGTGCACCCATTCTCTCTCTCTCTCTCTCTTCCATTTCTCTCTCTCTGCATCTTTCTCTCTTTCAAATAAATAAATAAATATTTTTTTAAAGTGATGGTAGAAGGTTGATCCCCTGGGAGGTAAAGAACTACAGCTGATCCCCTATTTTCCCCATCTGTAAAAATGAGGGGGGCCGCTCCAGGGATTTTGTTTTTGAAAAGAGATGGGGTGGGAGCCATTTTAAAAGGGGTATGGCAGGAATCCATTTTGCATTAGGGTAGTGGTTGTCAGTTTGACCAGGGAAACCTATTAGGCTGATTGCAACTTGGCAGTAGCTCCTGATAGTCATTGTATATCAATGAGGGAGAAGGGGGTTATGACAGTGTCAGGATCTTTGCCCAATGTTTGGAGAGCTCATTTTCACCCAGTTTTGATCATGGCTGCAAGGGCATCAATCTCTGTTAATAATCATGGGGCACTGCCAATGGAAGTGTGGAGCCATTCCAGGACTCCTTGGGGTTGTCATAATGCTCCCATGATGGTTGGGGAGGAGTTAAATATCATAAGTTGAGTTGGCTTGTCTGGTGAGTGCTGGGTAAGTGCTGTATCAGAAATTATGTTATTAATCTTGGTTAATGCCTGTTTTTCCTCTGGGCTTAGGAGGTGAGGAAGGATGGATCTTTGTCACCTTTTAACATGTCAAATAAGGGTTGTAAATCACTGGTGGGGACAGGGAGCCATGGCCAGAGACAATTGAGGTTCCCCAGAAAACTCTGAAGCAAGGCCAATGTGAGCTTCTGGGTTTCAGAGGCTGGGCAGAGGTGAGAGAGAGTTCTTTCCCCAGGAAAGTTATGGGTGGGATAAGTAGGACTTTATTTGGGGCAATTTTGAAGCCTGCCTCAGTGAGAGAAGGTATTAATTGATCCCGTAGCTAGGCTGGTGAGGTGGAGGAGTCTTTCCATACTAGGATGTCATCCATGTAATGATAGATATTAAGGCCTTGATCTAAATGTGGCCTTAATGCCATAGCAACTGCTTCTTGGCATATAGTGGGGCTATGAGCCATACCTTGGGGCAGAACCATCCACTCAAAACGTTTGGCAGGTCCTGCATTATTGATGGAGGGGAACAAGAATGCAAAGCATTGTCAGTCTCACAGGTGCAGGGGGATAGAAAATAAACAATCCTTAATATCAATAACAAGGAGGGGGGGTGTTGCTGGAATGGCCAACACAAGGGGCAGTTCTCTTTGAGGGGCACCCCAAATGAGCATGACTTTAGTGAAGGCCCTAAGATCTCGTAGTAATCTCCATCCTCCTGAGCCCTTTCGAATTACAAACACAGGTGTGTTCAATGGGCTCTGCAAGGGGTGGATGTGATTAAGTTGGACTTGTTCTGTTACTAACTGATTTCAAATTTCAAGTTTCTCCCTTGACAGAGGCCACTGTTCAACCCAGGTTGGCTCATCAGAGAGCCATTCTAGGCAGGGAGTTTCATACTTAAGAGTGGCCTTTAGGATTGGGAGTGAGACCGGTGAAGGTATCTCTCATAATCTTCCATAGCAATGCATTCTCCCTCTATTTTACTGGCAATAACTACATCCAGGGCCTCAAGGATGTCCCTCCCTAAAAGGTTGGTTTTTATCTTGGCTACTAGGGGTCAGATGAGACCTGTACTTCCATCTGGGGCCTTCCATTTAAAAGCTTCCTTGGAAACATATGTTTATGAAGGACCACCACCTATCCCCATTAACTGGGGCCTGGGAACTAATTCCCAGAGCTGAGGAACTTCAGATAGCTTTATAATTGTCTTATCTGCCCAGGTATCAATTAGACATTTGAAAATTTTTCCTCCAACCTCTAAGGCTAGCCTTGGGTGAGCCCCCTCTAGAATGCTTATTACCCATTGTATATTATGGGGTTTCCCTCTTATTGGTAGGGCTGAAGATTGCCCCTTTGGAAGTTTAAAGGCTCTAAGGGTTTTCCATCTTTGTCATAAGTAGACCAGCAGTCTTTCTTCCCATGACACCCCTTGTAACATGTAGGGCAAACTGTTTCTGGAGGGGGGCACCTTAGCAGCCTGATGTTGAGGACATTTTCCTCTCTAGTGTCCTTCTTCTCCACAATTAAAGCACTTTCCTCTCCAATGAGAAGAAAGACACTGGAGCATACACTAGATATTAACACTTTCCATGCTCGTGGATCAGCAGAATTAATGTTGCAAAAATGATTCTATAAAAAAGTACAAATCTGAATCAATGAAATTCCCACCAAATCCCAATGTCATTCTTCACAGTAGTAGTAAAACACAGTACTAAAATTCATATGAAAGCATAAAAACCTCCAAATAGCTAAAGCAATCCTGCACAGAGAGCACAATGCAGGCATATCATAATATGTGACCTCAAATAATACTGCAAAGCTGTAGTTACAAGAGCAGCATGCTGTGCTCGCAAAAACAAATGTGTAGACTCTTGTAGATTTGAGGGAGGACCCAGAAGTGAACACAAAGATACTGTGTGGTGTACCGATGTCTCCAAATTGAAATTCTATCCTAGAGAAGGCCCTTAGGAAGTTTCCAGTGGAAACATAGGCACCTTAAGATGCAGCAAGTAGACAACTCACAGGTCTTGGGAAGTTTCTGGGATTCACAAGTTGCACGAGGTCCCTTCCTAAGGTTAGACGAGTAGTAATTGCTTGTGAGGAGACACTCCTACTAGCTTAGCTCCCCTCAACCTGGAGTGAGCCCCAAGGACACAAGTGGGCTTTTCACTGACATAACTGCCTTTGAGCACTCTGTGCCCCTCTAAGCAATGCTTCACTCACACTCCTGTAAGTAACCCTCATAAACTCTTTTGTTCAGGAAAGTAGATGTGCATGAATCATTTCTTTAGTTTGTTGCCAGTCCCTGTATGGGATAAATAGACATTTTTCCTTTCTCCTCATTTCCCAGGAAAAGTTACCATGTCATACTGCCACCTGACTTGACAGAACTGTCAAAAGCATACATTGGAGAATAGACAGCTTCTTTTACAAATGGTGCTGGAAAAACTGAATTTTTCCATGTAGAAGAAATAAACTAGGTCCATGCCTATCACACTGTATTCAGGATCAAAGGCCTGAATATGAGATCTGAAACTGAAACTTCTAAGGGAAAGCTTAGGTAAAAGCCTTAGGCTTGAAGAACAAGAAGAAATCCTCAGGGAAGTTGTAGATTACTGAGTTTCACTGCCCAGGTGGAAATAAATGGAGAAGTACATCCCAGAAAAAAATCAGGTACGACGATGAGGTTTACCTGCAAGTACTTAAGTGAGGATTTATTTTGTGCAAACAAAGAGGAAGCATTGTTTCTGAAGTACAGAGGATCCAAGATTTAAAAAGGGACATACTTATGATAGCATATCCAGAAAGGGTTTGCATTTTGCTTCTCCTTAGCTTCTGAGAAATCATTGTAGTTGACATTAAATGCTAAATTATTTTCCCCTAGTAATTTCTTCTCATTACTCTTTAGTAGTTACCTGATGAAGTCTGTTTTCTGTGCCAGCCTGTGTTGGGCAATGGTGCTCTGCACACTAAGAAAAGGCAGTGAGCACTATGTCTGCTCAATGAGAGGGGCATGCTCCTGCCCCTGTGTTGTCCCCATCAATGACCACCTGACACTTATTGCAAAAGCAGCAATAGCACACTGATAAGTTTTAGGAAGTGAGAAGCTACTAAGTGAATGAGAATGAAACAAGTTAGGTGACTCCAAATAATGGGAAACTGTTAACTTTAGGAACACCCCTGGAAAGAGGGTGTATCGATGGTGTAAAAGGGTCTGGATGCAAGCTAAACATGTTCTACACAGGGAAGGTATGTGGAACACAATGGGTCTAGTGTATGAGATTCCTTATTCTTTCCTGTGATTGTCAGGTTGATGTTTAGAGTTTCTTTTTTTTTTTTTTTTTTTTTTTTTTTTTTTTTTTTCATTTTTCGGTTTTTCAAGGTAGGGTCTCACTCTAGCTCAGGCTGACCTGGAATTCACTATGTAATCTCAGGGTGGCCTCAAACTCATGGCGATCCTCCTACTTTGGCCTCCCGAATGCTGGGATTAAAGGCGTGAGACATCACTCCTGGCTTAGAGTTTTTAGAAGAGAATTTGAATTCCTACCCAGAACTCACGTGTTTATTTCCATGGTGTTTCCTGCATTTTCTTCTCTGTAAAACATCAAGTAGTATAGTGATTAAGCATACAGGACCTGACATCAGATTGCCTGGTATTATCTATCTATTATAAATTTAACTGGTAGGTGGTTTGGACAAGGTTTTAGTCTAAGCATAATTCCTCATTTTATGAAGGTATACATGCCAATGATCTATACCCTACCATGTTTTCTAACAGTTGCATGGGAATGTATATGCCATTTGTAGCTTCTGGCACATATGCTCAGGAAATGTTATCTCAGAGTGCAATTATTATTATTTCTACATGCTAGAAACCTCTACCTTCTACTGTGGATGATAGTGGAGACCATTGTCCAGATGTGTCTTTTAAGCTGAGCCCATTGGATGGAGCTCACTGGTTCTTAGCTGCATATTAGAACATTCAAAGACTGGTGTTGGTCAACTCCCAGTACAATTAAATGAAAATATTTAGGGATAGTCTTCAAAAATTGTCATATTTCAAGCTATTCAGCTATCCTATGTACAGCTATGGTATGGGCCTCCCCAGAATAAAGGGAAAATAGTTATGTGCCTGTATGCACATAGTGACCTCGAAGCCTGGAAGTGTGCCCAGTAGCATGAAATGTAAACATAGCAACTCCATAGTGTGTTGTTGTGTAAGACAAATACAGGGACTAAAAATGTTCAGAAGTACAGGTCCTGCTGTTCTTGGGGTGAAGTCTTTGGATGTGAATCCACTGAATCTGTGTTGGCACAAAGAAATCTACTTCCTGGTAGAAAAACCTCTGTATGCCCTACCCTCTGTCCAAGAATCCTATTACACAGCCATATCTAAGAACAATAATGCTACCTTCTTGCTATTAAAAGACACTGGAAATCAACAGCCCCAGCATAATTATAGTTTGTTAGAGATGTTGAGTCTTTCTCAACCTCAGCCCCAGATGTGTTGAATTTGTTTGAATTTTACCAAGATCTGGCATATTTCCTATATGGAAATTAAAGTTGGAGAATACAGCTTTAGATAGACACTTCTAGTAATACTTTTAAGTGATTGTTTTTAGCAGAAATTAATCTCATTAGCAGCAAAATACCTTGGTGAACATTTCTTTTACCATTTCCCTTCCAAATGTCATTGGAAATTAAGATTACTAAGGTTTAAGAATTCTAATTAATTCAGATAATTAAAATTACTAGAAATAACAAAGGAAATGGTTTGCATGCAATCATACACGGAAAGTAAGATGTACTTGTGGTAAGGAAATGCAATAAAGAGCCCCTTTATTTTGTATTTTTAAAATTTTTTGTTTGATTTTGCTAAGAGAAACAGATTAAGGTTTGACTGCTTAAAATAAATAAAGAAAGGGGTATACAACAAAGTAAGTAGATAAGAAAGTATAGGTTTTTGGAAGACACATCTTGTGAGAAAAATTTTGTGGATGGTAAAAATGGCTAAAACTATAAAGGAGTTTATAAGTTTTTCAGAAAAAGAATATAAATATCAAAAGTGGCCTGCTTTGTAACAAGGAAGCTTCCTTGCAGTATGAGTTTTCTCTCAGTAGAACATGAAAAAAGGTTCCCCCACCCATTTAAGTATTTGGCCTAAGAAACAATGATTTTTGTTTTACCAAAATAATTTCCTGTACTTCATGCTGTATTTATTAGGTTTCTGATCATTTAAGAAAATAATCATTTCTATGAACAGAACTAAGATTTTCCACACAACTACATAATTTTTGTATGTTCTTTTGAAGTCTTTCAGTGATCACTCTGATTAAATGAATGCCTATTGTTCATTAGTATTCTGTTATCTTACTTTGATTAGGATTTTTAAGCCCTTGATATGTTTATCAATTCCATATATATATGTATATATGATATATTTATATCATATTCACCCAATTACTCTTTACTTCCACTCTACTTCCTCTTAACCTCTTCTTTTTCCCAACCAGCCCTCCTCCTACTTGTGTGTGTACCATTGAGTTTGATTAGAGTTGCTAGCATGAATGTTAGTGGTAGGGGGGTTATGTACTGGAACATAGGCAACTTACCAGCTGTTACAGTATTAAGGAACATGATCTCTCATCCCCAAGCAAGCATTAACTTGTCAATAACTCTTCAGAGAGATGTGGGACCGCATTCCTTTCTCCTCCATGAGAAAATGGGGGCAGGCTCAATCATGCGCAGATGGTGTGCAGATAATCACAGCTGCTATGAGTTGATGAATACAATGGCTACATAACATCCAGAAGACAGTATTCCTCAACATTCCTCTCCATCCTCATGCTTATACTGTTTCTGCCCACTTTTCTGTGATTGAGCACTGAGGCAGCAGGGTTGGGGGTGGTGACCCAGATGCCCATTTCGTGCTGAGCATTCAACAGTCACTTTTCTTCAACACTGTGACCAGTTATGCATCTGTGCATTAACTGCTGCTCTTTGCAGAAAGAAGATTCTCTAACCAAGGCTGACATACTAGCACTAATCTATGTATCAGGGTTGAGGGTACACCTCAGTGATAGATTGCCTAGCATGTGCAAGCCCCAGGTTCAATACCCAACAGCCCAAACAGGTAAATTCAGTGAGTGAGTGAGTGAGCTAAGCAAAAATTTAAACTTCAGAAAAGAATTTGGATCTAGATAATAAACCTTAGGTAACCCACAGAAGGTAGCACAAAGAGCTTTAAATATGAAACATTTTGCAAATTCACATCAAATGTCTTCATGTCTTTAACATCAAAATATCTGTAACATCAAATATATGCTCACATATATGCATATATGTGTCCATATATATAGGCATATACAATATAAACATATATCCTCATATATGTCTGTATTTGTATACATATGTGTATATGGAGCATTGGATATATATTCATATGTTTATATATGTAAACATTTTCTAAAATCAAAGTAAAACATAACACATTTGATGATAGTGTTTTAAGTGTCTTAAGAACAAAATGTATAGTAGCCAACCTGTATCTTGAATGCTTCCATGAATGGCAAAGCACTAATGCAATAAAATTTTTTTAAACCCTAAAGAGATCCATATTTCCTACACAAGCCACATTACTAACAAAAGAATGACAAGTGCATTGCACTCAACTTGCTATCAAAAGATCTAAATTATAATGGAATCATTTTTCAAAGACCCAGTGGTAAATAGCCAACCTGGATGGAATTCATCCTATGGATGGATAAAGCAAGAAACATTTTTCAGCAAAAATTGAGAACATTCAATACTACTTCAATTTAATAGAAAGAGAGAAAAAATGCTTTTTTAGTAAGGCAGGAATAGAATCCAGGGAGCATGACACACAAAAAGGAGCACTGATCTGAGATGTGGCTGAACATATTATCAAAGATAGATGAACACCCATTCAAAAAGAGTAATGACAATAATAACCTAATAGTGGGTCATTTAGAAAAACAATAACCTAGAAGACAGAAAAAGGAGTTGTAGTAAAAGATTTCCCATGTCCTTTAGTAATGAGCACACTGACTTTAGACATTACTAGGGTGAGAAACCTTGTTAAAGAATTTAAAAGTGGCACATTCCTACCATTAATAAAAATAAATGAAGAGGCAGGAGATGGTTCAACAGTTAAATGCACTTTCTATACAAGCCTGAGGGCCTGAGTCCCCAGAGTTTCATTTCTCAGCACCCACATAAGCAGCTGAGCATGGCTGTACACTATAACTTTAGTCGTGTGGGGGCAGAGACTGGAGAATTATTGGGTCTCACAAGTGGCAAACTCAGAAATCAGTAAGAGATACCATCTCAAAGGAAAAACAAATGGATGAACAATGCAGAGTTTGGTGGTTTGAATGGGAAATGTTCATTATAGCCTCATATGTTTTGAAGACTTGGTCTTCAGCTCATGGCAGTTTTGGAAACTTGTGGGACATTTGGGAGGTGGCACCTTGCTGGACGTGCTGTGCCACTGGGAGAGGACCTGAAGTTTATCAGTCCAGCCACTGGGTGTCCAGTGGTGGATCACTCTTTCTACTGCCTCCCTGTGTCTATGTGGAGAAGTGACCCAGGCTTTTGGTATGGGCCTGTTGGATTTTGCCTACAATAATAAAATTTCCTCCGGAAACTAAGTTGAAATAAGCCTTTTCCTCCCATGAGTTGCTTCTGGTTAATTAATTCATCCCAGCTATGTGAAAATAACTGCTATAGAAGAGAGACACCTGAAGGTCTCTTCTGGCCTCCACAGGAAGGTGCCTAGGGCGCCACATTAGCATATACATGTCCATAACACACACACACACACACACACACACACACACACACACACCACATACTATGTACACAAACATGAAATAACTTATTTGTAGTAGGATACGTTTTGGTATTCATAGATAGACAAAAAAAATACAATATAAAGTTTGCAATGGAAATAAAAGATTACAAATTAGGTCTGAAGTCTTGGCATGGTGGAACATTCCTTTAATTCCAGCACTTTGGGAGGCAGAGGTAGTATTGCTGTGAGTTCGAGGCCACTCTGAGACTACAAAGTGAATTCCAGGTCAGCCTGGGCTAGAATAAGACCCTACCTCAATAAAAGGCGGGGGGGCTGGACAGATGGCTTAGCAGTGAAGGCCTGCTAAGCCAAAGGACCAGGTTGGATTCCCCAGTACCAACATAAGCCAGATGCACAAGGTGGCACATGCATCTGGAGTTCATTTTCAGTGGCTGGAGGCACCAATTCTTTCTCTCTATCTGCCTTTCTCTATATCTCTATCTCAGAAAGAAAGAAAGAAAGAAAGAAAGAAAGAAAGAAAGAAAGAAAGAGTATCAGTGTTCCCATTAAACATCAATTTAAAAAAATCACAATGGGGAGAAGGCCCTTCTCAAGATCCCTGCTTCCTGTTTGCTCCTTCGTATAATCCCCTGTCCTTCTCCCTGAGCAACCCTTGTATCTACTGGGTAGGGTAGGACAAAAATAATGGACTTCACTTTGTGATTGCATGGTGATAGGATTTCTCCTTGCTAGTGTATTCACTCAAAACACAGCCATGTCAGGAAAGTCCACAAGACCAGGATGTGTGAGAGGGTTCTCAAAAGTATAGGCAGTATCTACTCAACAAGTGGCAAACTGGGTCATCAGACCAACAACTGAAAAGAAGGAAATTCTGAAAGCAATCTAGGTAAGCTAGAAAGCTTAATTCCCTGGGTAAGCCCCCAGGCAAGAATGCAGCCTACTCAATCTCTTGGCTGAAATCTTGGCATGATATCCTAAGTAAAGACTAGCTAAGTTATGCCCCAAATCATAATATGTGGGAACCATGATATAGTAATGCATGTGTTTTATTGTTTACCAATGGAAATCTAATATAAAGTTGGAGTAAGTCATTACTTCATGATAAAATCTTCAGCAGGCCCCCAGAGGGAACACCTGAACCACAGGAAACTGGAAGAGAACATCATGAAGACTAACCTTAATCTTTTCCTGCTTCTCTCCCTCTTCTCTCTCTCTCTCTCTCTCTCTCTCTCTCTCTTTCTCTCCCTCTCCTCTCTATACTCACTTTCTCTTTTATATTATCTATCTTTTTTTTTTCCCCTCACCTTCCTAGGTGCTGACTTATAACTCCCAGTACCAGCACGGGGTTAACTTTCACAATAAGCTGTTGATCCAAGACACCTACAAGGTTTCCCAAAAAAGAGAGATTTCTGTCAGATTTCTTTCACCAAAGGTTAAGAGTAAGACCTGACTGTCGAAGACAGCATATAGGTGTGAGATCAAATATGGAGAGACCTGGTCAGAATCTGGAAGAGGGTCAGTCCCCAGGCAGTTAGCTAGTCTGGTGCCAGGAGTGCTACACGAGCAACTGGGGGAAAATGGCTGACATCTGTCCAAACAACTCACAGTCTAAGCTACCCAGCAGGAAACAAGCTGATGTAATGCTCAAACAAGTGCAGTAGTGGCACACAGCCATGGTGGGTTACCAACTGCTCTTGATTTGGCTAATAGATCCACTCAGTGGAATGGAACTCATTGCTGGAACTGAGAAATAAGTCAAAACCATGTACAAAAAATGAGCTCAGTTTCCAAGATCAAGATACCACCAAATGTGGGCTAGAAGAGGGCCTACGCATATAAAATTCAGTCCAAGATATCTATGGCCATCCCACCTATCTAGTACTAACTTCTCTCTGTGTTGGAGAATTTGCTTGTCTTTTTCAGATGGACAACAAACCTGAAGGGAGGATCAGCCTATCACACCTCACCAGGGCCCCAGCTGAAACCATAGAGTATTGCAGGGGAAGGGCAAGAGTACAGCATTCTTGGTGAACACTACACCAGAAAAAGGCTGAAGGAGATAAACACAGAGAACATCCAACTCCTACTAAACCAGATTTCCAGAGACACAGAGGCTCCCAAAACCTCTTCACGGAAGTAGAACTAAAATGACCCCAATGTGGCTCAGGGAAATTTGCGGAAGAGGGGGTGGAAAGAATGTTAGAGCCACAAGTTGGGGCATTATGCACAGAGACTTGGCCTATCCCCCATAACTCTTGACTACCCACATAATGCATGACCCACATTCCCCATTGATGAGGGTGACTTTGGAAGGGAGAGGACAGGGAGGAGGATAATGGAGTCACCATTATGAATGTAAAGTTAGAATAATATAAATAAATAAATAAATAAATAAATTATTTTTTAAAATTCTGTGACATGGAGGGACCTCCTGTCTGACACAAGGATCTCCTAGTCCAGTCACTGCCCCTGACTATGTTAATAAATAAATAAATTCATTAAGTAAAAAAAAAAAAAAGAATATAATCATTACCTCACTTGTCTCATCTATGAGACAAATAAACAATTGTGTTATATTTTTGGATCACAAGATGATATAATTTTGATATAATTATTTGATGTGTGACTAAATAAATCTAATTAACATAAAAATTGCAACTGGTTGGAAGATATGATAATTTAGAAATAATATGAACTTAGATATATATTTTTAAAATGTAAAATACAAATACTGACAAAAATATGAATAAAAAGAAGGAGCTCTACAAATATAGTGATTTGTTGTTGTTATTTTCTGAGGTAGGATCTTGCTCTCGAGCCCAGACTTACCTGGAATTCAGTATATACTCTCAGGGTGGCCTCAAACTCATGGCAATCCACCTACCTATGCCTTCCAAGTGTTTGGATTAAAGGCACTACACAGCTGTGAGATATTTGTATAAACTCTTAGAAATATAGAGAACAAAAGAGAAAATTAGATTGCTAAAAAGTTTGTCAATGACAGAAGAAAGAGAGAAGACACAAAATTAATAAAATTAGGGTTGAAAAAGGCACCATTACAACAGATTCCAAAGAAATTAGGAAAATCATAAGGACATAACTTAAGAATATATATACCTCTAAGTTTGAAAATCTGAAAGAAATGGATGATTTCCTTGATTCATATGACCTACCAAATTTAAATCAAGATGAAAGATAAAGCATTTAAATAGACCTATAACAAGCAGATCCAAGGAGTTATAAAATGTTCCCCAACTAAAAAAGTCCAGGCCCAGATGGATTCACTGGTGAATTTTACCAGACTAACACCACTGCCTCTCAAACTTTTCCATAAAATAGAAATGGAAGGAATTCTACCAAACTTCTTCTATGAAGCCAGCATCACCTTGATACCAAAACCAAACAAAGACAGAACAAAAAAAGGAAAATGACAGACCAATCTTCCTCATGAACATAGATGCAAAAATTCTGAACAAAATATTGGCAATCAGAATACAAGAATATATCAGAAAGATTATTCATCCCGACCAAGTGGGCTTTATCCCAGAGATGCAGGGATGGTTCAACATACACAAATAGATAAGTATAATACAACATATAAATGGTCTGAAGGACAAAAATCACATGATCATCTCAATAGATATAGAAAAGGCATTCAACAAAATACAACATTTCTTCATGGTAAAAGTAGTACAGAAACTGGGAATAGAAGGAACATATCTCAACATAATAAAATCTATTTATGACAAACCTACAGCCAACATCTTACTAAATGGGGAAAACTTGAAGCTTCAGGAACAAGACAAGGGTGTCCCCTGTCCCCACTTTTATTTAATATAGTACTGGAAGTCTTAGCTATAGCAGTAAGGCAAGAGACACTCATAAAAGGGATACAAATTAGAAAGGAAGAGATCAAATTATCATTATTTGCAGATGATATGATTCTATACATAAAGGACCTAAAGACTCTACCAGCAAACTATTAGAGCTTATAAACACTTTTAGCAACATAGCAAAGTACAAAGTAAACACACAGAAATCAGTAGCTTTCCTATATACTAACAACAAACATGCAGAGAATAAAATCTGGGAACATCTCCCATTCACAATTGCCTCAAAAATAAATAAATAAATAAGTACCTTGCAATAAACTTGACCAAGAAAGTGAAGGATCTCCACAATGAGAACTTTAAAGCAAATAGTGGCACACAGCCATGGTGGGTAAACAACTGGTCTTGATTTGGCTAACAGATCCACTCAGTGAAATGGAACTCATAGCTGGAACTGGAAAACAAGTCAAAACCATGACCAAAAAATGAGCCCATTCTCCAATATCAAGCTCCTACCAATCATGGGCTATAAGAGGGCCTACACATATAAAATTCTCTCTAAAATAATAAGGGACATCTCATCTATCCAGTGCTGATTTCTCTCTCTGACTTCTTCTGTTGAAGAATTTGCTTCTCTTTTTCAGATGGATGACCAACATTAGGGGAGGATCAGCCTATCACATCTTACCAGGGCCCCAGATGAAACCATAGAGTAACAGGGGAAATGGCCAAGAGTGCAGCTTTCTCTCAGTGAACCTGACACCAACACAAGGCTGAAGGAGATAGACACAGAGAACACTCACCACCTATTAAACCAGATATCCAGAGACACAGAGGCTCCCAAGAACTCATAACTGAAGTAGAACTAAAATGAACCAAACATGGGTCAGGGAAATTCACAGAAAAGGGGGCAGAAATAGTGTTAGAGCCACAAGTTGGGTCATTATGCACAGAGAAATTGCTTCTTTCCCATAACTGTTGGCTACCCCCACAATGCATGACCCACATTCCCAATGAGGAGGGTCCCTTCCGAGGGGGGAAGACAGGGAGGAGGCTATCAAAGGCACCAACATGAATGTAAAATTAATATATTATATATATTTTAAAAAAGAAATTGCAGAAGACACAAGGAAATGAAAAGACATCCCATGTTCTTGGATTGGAAGAATCATATTGTGAAAACATCAATCTTACTAAAAGCAAAAGCAATCTACACATTTAATGCAATCTCCATTAAAATTCCAAAGGCATTCTTCATAGGAAAAAAATCCTAAAATTTATTCGAAAGCACAAAAAGCCTCAAATAGCCAAAACAATTTTGAGCAACAAAAATCAGGATGGTGGTATCACCATATCTGATTTTAAGCTATATTACAAAGCAATAGTAACAAAAACAGCATGGAACTGGCACAAAGACAGACATAGAGATCAATGGAAAAGAATAGAGGACCCAGATGTTAATATAGGAGCTACAGCCATCTGATTTTTTACAAAAATGCCAAAAAATTTCTTTGGAGAAAAGTCAGCCTCTTCAACAAGTGGTGCTGGGAAAAGTGGATATCTCTGTGTAGAAGGATGAAAATAAATCCTTGTCTCTTCCCATGCACAAGAATCAAGTCCAAGAGGATCAGGGACTGCTAAAGGAAAAGGTAGGGGGAACCCCTTCGTGATATCAGCATAGGCAATAACTTCCTGAATATAACCCCAATTTCTCAGGAAATAAAACCACTAATCAACCACTGGGATCTCATGAAATTACAAAGCTTTTGTATAGCCAATGACACTGTGAATAGAGCAAAGAGACAACCTACAGAATGGGAGAAAATCTTTGCCATCTGACATACATACATCTGACAGAGAATTAATATCCAGAATATACAAAGAATTCAAAAAAGGAGAACAATAAGAAATCAAAAAAAAAACCAATTAAAAAATGGGCCATGGAATTAAATAGAGAGTTCTCATTGGAAGAAATACAGATGGCATATAAATATCTAAAAAAGTGTTCAATGTCGTTAGCCATCAGGGAAATGCAAATTAAAACTACTTTGGGATTCCAACTCACTCCTGTCAGAATAGCTATCATCAAGAAAACATATGACAATAAGTGTTGGTGAAGACATGGAAAAAGGGGAGCCCTTATACACTATTGGTGGGGATGTAATCTGGTACAGCCATTGTGGAAATCAGTGTGGAGGTTCTTGAGACAGCTAGAAATAGATTTACCATATGATCCAGAGATAGCACTCCTAGGTAAATATCCTAATGACTCTTCTTACTACCTTAGAGATACTGGCACAACCACGTTTATTGCTCCTCTATTCACAATAGCTAGCAAATGGAACCAGCCTAGATGTCCCTCAACAGATGAATGGATAATAAAGATGTGGTACATTTACACAATGGAGTTCGATTCATGGGTAAAGAAAAATGAAATTATGAAATTTGCAGGGAAAAGGATGGATATGGAAAGGATTATACCACGTGAGGTAATCCAGGCCCAGAAAGCACACATCACATGTTCTCCCTCATATGTGGATCCTAGCTGCAAGACTTGTGTGTGACCTGGAACCAAAAATTGGTAGCAGAGGCTAGTAAGCTAGAAAAAGGCTATAAGTAAGGGAGGAGAGGGAAGGACTTAAGGGGATAGTATTATATATATGTAAGTAGAAGAACAAATTACAGGGAAAGGCCTAAGTGAGGCAAGGGGAAGAGATTGTGTAAAAGAAGGGTGAGGTGAGGGTCAATCAAAATTCAAGATATTCTGAATAAGACATATGAAAATATACTTTTTTGAATAATGGCACATCCAGAAGCCATAGATTATTACTAGAAAATTTTCAGTGCCAGGGATAGGATACCTTCCAGTGAATTATTTGCCAATGAAGTCCCTGTTGCTTCCAAAACATTACAGGCTATTGCCAAAGCCCTTGGTTTTTCTTGAGAAACAGATGGTAAGATCCCATGGCTGAAGACTTCACATGCCTGAGCGGCAAGGTCACTGAGAAATCAAGCTGGTGCTGAACAGAAACCTTGTCCCTATAGACTAGCCAACTGAAAGCTGGAAAAAGCTGCACTGCATGCAGCCTTATGGGAGACAGAATTCATCAGTAGTGAAAACAGTGAATCCTGGAAGCCTCAAGTTTTGCCAGACAGGCCAAATGACCAAACGAGTGCAATCGTGTCATATTCTGCTCTGGGGAAACCAACTGCTCTCTAATTGGACTGAATGCCCGCTCCACGGGAGGGAATACATGCCTGGTACTGCAAACCTAATCAAAAGCTTATGGCAGGTGAGGTCATGAGCCTTAGGGGTATAAAACCTGCTATTGTCTGGCTAGATGTACATATTATTCTCACCAAACTGCCCTGAAAGCACTACACTTAATGTTCATATTCATATATTAATGCTACTCTCACTTCTGGTTAGAGAAGCTTCTCTTTTCAGATGGTGATGACCACTGGAATGACCCAAAAGGCCACATAGTGTTGAGAGGAAGGGACAGAGGAGTGTCCAGCACGGAAACATCTCTATCACACCCTCCAAGGCTCAGGGTCTATTGTGAAAGAGTTGGCAGGAAGATTTAAGAGCTAAAGGAAGGGTACAACTCCTTACAATGCAACTGTCCAGACAGAAATTGGGCTCAATATCTATGGTCTCACAGTGCCTAGCAATACCTTCACAAGACCCTCTAATAGCAGAAAAAGATGATGACATCAAATTAAAAAAGAGAGTAATGGAGAGAGGAAGAGGATATGATGGAGAGTGGAGTTCTGAAGGGAAAAGGGGGGAGGGGAGAGAAATATTATGGTTTATTGTCTATAAGTATAGAAGTTGTAAATAAAAAAATTAAGATTAAGAAAAAGAATGTAAGAGCCAAAGAAAGGGTACAACCCCTTACAATGCAACTGTCCAGACAGAAATTGGCCTCAATATCCACAACCTCGCAGTGCCTAGCAATACCTTCACAAGACCCTCATAGTAGGAGAAAAAGATGATGACATCAAAATAAAAAAGAGACTAATGGAGAGAGGAAAGGGATATGATGTAGGGTGGAGTTGTGAAGGGGAAAGTGGGGGAGAGGAGGCAAACATTATGATTTATTGTCCATAAGTATAGAACTTGTCAATAAAAAATAAAAATTTAAAAAAGTTGATCAATGAAAATGAACATAATTCTGCCTTCAATAGACAACATTATTTTCTAATCATATATATTAATATTTTTTAAAATATTCATTTATTTGGAAGAAGGGAGAGAGACAGAGAGAGGAGAGAATGAGCATGCCAGGGCCTCTGCCACTGCAAACAAACTCCAGATGCGTGAGCCCGTTTGTGCATCTGACTTAACATGGGTATTAGGGAATTAAACCTAGGCTGTGGAGCTTTGCAAACAAGTGTCTTACCTACTGAGCCATCTCTCCAGCCTCTACCCATGGATTATCTATTTGAAGAACACACTAAATGTAAGGCCACATACACACATCAATAAATAACAAAGAATCAATATATTTATTACATTCTTTCATAATACAGATCAAAAGTATAAACTCGGTATACCAGTTATTAGTTGGAAATTAAATAAGTTTTCAGGACACCATACATTAAACATGTGAAAAATACTGAGAATTATAAAATAAATACTTGAATGCCATAAAAGGAACTTATCATAGCTTAACAGAAAACTTGTGTGAGACAATAGTTTTCTCCAGAGAAACATGTAATTATAGTTTACACATATTAGAGGAGAAAAATATGAAGTGGCAAACTGAATGATCAACTCACAAGTTGAGAAAGAGCAAAAGGCAAGTCAAAATATTAAAGCTAAATAGAAATAATAGATATTAATGCAATATAAAATATATGCAAGAGTGTTTCAAGTCCAAGATTCATTTTATAAATTTTAATTGAAATGTAAACTTTATGGCAAGAATAACCACAACAGAGATAGAGGGAAGGCAAAAAAGAAAGGAAAACAAAGAGAGTCAGGTGCACAAGGTGGCGCAAGTGTCAGAAATTTGTTTGCAGTGAATGAAGGCACTGGCACGCCCATTCTCTGCCCTCCCCCCAATATAAATAAATAAATAAATAAATAAATAAATAAATAAATAAATAAGAGATAAAAAAGGAAAAGTTTATTTTGCTTCCCAGTTTTGGAGCTTTTGGTCCATGGTCTATTGGTCCCATTTCTTGGTCCTGTGGTAGCCCTAGATATAATGATAGAGGCATATGGTAGAGGAGCTCCACTCACCCTTAAGAAAGACCTATAACCCACAATCCTCTTTGAGGGCACACTCAATCTTGTCACTAAATCTTCCACTCAGCCCCACTCATAAAATTTTCCAGTGCTTCCCAATAGTGACAAATGGAGGACCAGCCTTGAACACCAGAGCCTTTGAAGGCATTCCAAACCTAAACTGTCTCATATGGTAAACACTTAAACAGCTAAAGACAAGCATTTTTAAGCTGTAAGAAACCTTGTAACCCTGCTTATGGCAAAACATTGAAAACACATATAAAGCAATTAATTAAACCACCAAAAATCAAATCTAGAAAATCAACTATTTTACTTCAATTGTCAAAAATTAAAGTAGACAAAGCACCAGACACCAATGCTATCATGCTACTGCCCAACTTTAGTTTTAAAAGGTTGATGAAGCTGCCTAGCCCTACAGTGAGTATTTATCTAATTTTTTTTTTATCTTTACAGGAGAGAATCCCTTCAAGACAAAGCCAACATTAAGAACACCAACAGACCAAGGAGTTACTCCCCAGGAGAAAAGGAGTGAAAGGTTCCAGCATTGCTGTGGAACCAGCCCTGTTTCTGTGTCTCTATCCTTCCTGCTTTCCAAATAAGGGTAATAATTGCATCATCATCTTTCAATCCTTCCACCATTTGTAAGGGCTAGACCACTTAAAGTTTTTGTGTGTGTGTGTGTGTGTGTGTGTGTGTGTGTGTGTGTGTGTGTGTGTGCATGTTTGAACATGCCAGGTTCTCTTATTGCTGTACATGAACACTAGACACTTGTGCTACCTTTTGTATGCAGCTTATATGGGTGGGTGGGGAATTAAACCTAGGCTGGCAGGCTTTTCAAGCAAGTGCTTTTAACCACTGAGCAATACCCCCAGCCTTCCACTCATTTATTTATTTGTTTATTTATCTATTTATTGGTTTTTTTGAGATAGGATCTCACTCTAGCTCAGGATGACCTGGAATTCACTATGTAGTCTCAGGGGGGCCTAGAACTCTCAGCAATCCTCCTACATCTGCCTCCTGTGTGCTGGGATTAAAGACGTGCACCACCACACCTGGCTCTTATTTTTAAGTCCATGGGTCTTCCCACATAAAAAAAGCCACATCTAGAATCATCATGTGAACTTGCATTTAAGGCTATGGTTGGAATTGATCTTGAGTTGCCTTTCTCAGACAGGAGAGTAAATACATTCTGACTTTAGAAAGAAGAAAAGCAACTATAAAACTAGAATGAGAACAGTGGAGAGAAGAAACAGGGAGAGAGGAGAGGAGGAGTTACCAGACAGGTTAGGGGAGGGCAAACTCTCCAGGGCAAGGGTAGGGGGCAAGGTGGATGGGGCGGGAATTATACAAAAGATAAGAAAACAGGAATCAATTCCATAAAAAGCCTCATTCTGAATAGCATTCTACAAGGTATAACCACCAATAAAGGGGAAGAAGGGACAGTCTGGACAGAAGGTGGAAAAAGCTTAACCTTAAAGCCATGAACTCTGCCTGGTATATCCCAGACCCTGAATTGTTTTGCTCCCCACAGTGAGCTGTTTGCCAGAGACCCATGAGGTCCCCCAAAACAATGGAGGCTATTGCAAAAACACTTGATTACCTGCCAGAACTAAAAGGTAAGACCCTATTGTTGAAGGCACCATAGGCTGCAGTCACAGGACATTGGAATACCATGCTGGAACCAAAAGGAGCTCTGTCCTGGCTATCCCTCATAGTGCTGCAGAGTCCTAACAGAATCACTGGAGGTCAATGCTCACCAATGGCATGTATAAACAGGGGACCTTTCAGTCTATGAAATCAACTAACCAGACAAAAAGCACACTTGTGCAGTAGTGGCACGCAGCCTCTGTGGGTGTCCAACCAATTGGACATGAGGTCTGCTGGGTGGGAGAGAACACATATCTGGTACTGGAAACTAAGTCAGAATCCCATGGTCAGGAGACTCATAATAACTCATAGAGAAGCTCCCATTGCTTTCTGGGGTGGGGGACTGCACACCAAAAAAAAAAAAATCTCTCAAATAACTTTGCATACCCACTCTAACCGAAGTTTTTCTCATCTGTTTTATTATGAGTATAACAAATGCAGGAAAGAGATGGCAAAGAAAACAAAGGAGAGCCAAGATCCATCAATAAGTCAAGAAAATATCCAACTGCCCATCATTAAAGGTGACACTTCTCCCACATCTGCTGGGACCCAGGAGAAATTGCAAAGGAAGAAGAAACATGAATACTGCTCTTAACTGCTAGCCTAACAAGCAGATCGAGGGTGATGGTATCAGATATAGTGATGAATCAAAACCTATCAAAGCAGAAATCCAGAAGCTACAAAGAACTCAACTCTAAATCAGATTGCCCACAGGCCTTCCATGGCTCAGGGAACATTGCAAAAGAGGGAGCAGAAAGATTGTAAAAGCTACAGAGTGGGTAGGAGAGGTTACAGCCATTGAGATTGGGCCAGCTGACCTGCATTGGAATGACAGGAAGAATGTAGTCTTTTGAAAGGGTCTGAATGCTGAAGGAGTGTACTGTTCTTCAAAAGTCTGCTTTGTTCTCCCCTGGATTCACAAATTGGTAGCCCACCTGGTATTATGAGTATAACAAATGCAGGAAAGAGAGGGTCATTGAATTTGCAACATGGTTTTGTATTTTGGAAATTGCCATGGGCATTGAAGGCTGGTTGAATTACCTGTGTGAAGCCCAATGGAGCCATGAGGATGAACCATAGGTTGCAGGGGAGACCCAGTGGAGATGCAAGGACTATGAGATGGCTGCCACAGAGAGCTGCAGCACATGATGAAGTTTTCTAGGACTGTGAGTAGCCTAGCTGGAGGGGTGGAATTGAAACTCCACAGACTTGTTACTGGTTAGACTTGACTTGGGAGACTCATTACTGGTTAGAATTGTTGGACTTGGAGCTACAGAAATTTGATGTTTGCCCTGTTTAAATCTTATATTTGTTGAATAAGTCTTTGCTCTGTAAAATGTCACCTTTTTCAGTGTGAATGTTTATGCTGTGCCATTATGGGTTTTTCTGTTTGTTTGTTTGTTTATGGGATTTTTTTTTTTTTATTGTAGTTCAGTTAAAAGACCTTAGACTAGGAGGATGTTTGAACATCATCGGGATTGATAAAAACTATGGAGACTTTTAAAGTTGGATGAATTTTACATCATGTATGGTTATCAGTGTATGGGGGCTGGAGGACGAATGTGGTGGTTTGATTCAGGTGTCCCCCATAAACTTAGGTGTTCTGAATGCCATGACCCCAGCTGATGGAAATTTGAGAATTAAACCCTCCTGGAGGTAGTATACTGTCAGAGGTAGGCTTATGGATGTTATAGCCAGCTTCCTCTTTCTGGTGTTTGGCACACACTCCTGCTGCTATTGTCCATCTGATGTTGGCTGGGAAGTGATGTCTATCCTCTGCTCATGCCATCATTTTCCTTTAGCATCATGGAACTTTCCCTCAAGTCTTTTTTGTCTCACAAACTGCTCTTGGTCAGGTGTTTTCTGCCAGCAATGAGAACCTGACTGAAACAGTCAATAAATATAAGCCAACACAATGAGTCTGTACTCATAAAGTGTAAAAGCTGAAATTAATGTCTGCACTAAAAATGTACACCTGAGAATAAGCAAACAAGATAAAATTTTCCCAAGCTAACAAAATGAACCTTCAGCTCACGATTTTCTATTTTATTTCATTTTAAGTCCTATTGTTGTATCACAGCAATGACAAAGTCCACTAGAGTTGTCATTCTCACCCCTCCTCCCAAATCTAAGATAGTTGCTGCATTTGTGCTATTTTATCTCACTTTTGCTTTTGTCTTCAAAGTCTGTCTAACTTGGTAGAATGATGAATTTAAATGTAATAGCTTAATTATATGTCAGCCTACATTTCAGACTTTTAAGAAGGTGGAGGCAGAAGGATTAGGAGTTCAAGGCTGCCCAGGGCTACATAAAACAAAATAAAATAAAAACAAAAGAGAAAAAAACAATCCAATAAATAAATAAACAAACAAAAAGATAAAATCTGACCAGAAGACCAAATATCTTCATAGCTTTCACACCTTTGAAGTTTACCATTATCTTGTATCAACAGGGCTAAGTGGCTTTCAAATAACCTCCCTCTTCCAAACTGATAAATATTGAACAGAGTAGCCTCTAAAACTTTATATTACCCATTGCATTTTGAATCACTGAATGCCTAGAGGATAACTATATGCAAATAATTTTGAGGGCTTAGGACTACTTCTACCAAAAGAAACAAATAAATTCAATAGTCCCTAATTTCTATTAGCATTGTCACATAAAGGAAAAAAATGCCATTTGTTGAAATATTACAATTGGGTGGCATGATTGACCCATAGTCACCTGAAACTTTTGATTAGGTAAATACACTTCAAGTTATCCAGTTGTTCCAATCATCAAATTGTTTAAGAATGATGCATTCATTTTCCCTACACAGTGAATACTTTGTCAGTCTATATATATTTTTTGGTTTTGCAAGGTGGGGTCTCACTCTGGTCCAGGCTGACCTGGAATTAATTATGTAGTCTCACGGTGGCCTCGAACTCTCGGCGATCCTCCTACCTCTGCCTCCCGAGTGCTGGGATTAAAGGCGTGCACCACCACGCCCGGCTGTCAATATTTTTAATATCAGCAGGAAGACTTATGAAAATACATAATTTTAGATGTTTCAGCAACTATGCCTGGAAATAAACAAATGAAAACTTGTTAGCTCTTGTTTTCCACATAAGAAATCATCACCCTAATTTGTACCCAGCTAAAAAAAAATATAACAACAATCTTGTCAATGACATTTCCCAATTTTACTACTTAATAGTCACTGATAAAGGGAACAAATGAGAGTCTTTGACTAAATCCTTATACCACCTATTTGTATTTAAATAGGTGAAAATAAGTTGTGAAAGCAAATGATAAAAGTACAAACAAAAATAGAAATATTTTTTAAAATGTTTAATTTATTATGTTATACCAAAAGGAGGTGAGACTGTGTCACAGAAAGTATGGAAAGGCACATTTTTAGATTACTTCATCTCTGGGTTCTTGGTTGGGGAGTGGATAGAATATAGATACAGCTAAATTCTTTTGTTTTTTGCTTTTTAGGGAACTTCAAAGAATTATCAGAAGAAAACTTAAGAAAGGTAAGTGAAGGGAGGATCTAATAGCTCCATTACACAAAAGAGAACATTAGACACGAAAAAGTTGAAAACAATGACAGCTAATTAACTTCTCCAAATTCAGCAGTACTGTGCTACAGGTAAAAATTTATAGTCAAGAGCTATCTATTTAAAATTATTTATTTATAATGTATTTTAATATCTATTAGATTCTCCAATAGCCATCTTTTTATAGAATTTAGCACATATTTATTTATTTGTATGTGTACATGTGTACATGCACACCAGGGTCTCTGGCTGCTGCAAATGAATGCCCATCCAGATTTATATGGGTGGCTGGAGAACTGAATCCAAGCTAGCAGACTTTACAAGCAAGTGCTTTTGACTATGAACCATCTCTTCAGTCCTAGCCATCTTATAGAAAATAATTTTGAATAAGTATAGTTCAAATTCAGCCTCATATAATTTTTTATTATTATTTGATAAAGACAGGGAGAGAGAGAGACAGAGAGGAAGAGGCAGAGAGAGAGAGAATGGTCACACCAGTGGTCTCTCAGACACTGTGAACGAACTCCAGAAACATATGTCCCCTTGTGGGCAAGCTCAGCATTGTGTGTTTGCGTCACCTTTGCATCTGGCTAAACGTGGGACCTGGAGATCAAACAGGTGTTCTTAGGCTTTGCAGGAAGGTGCCTTAGCTGCTAATCCATCTCTCCAGCCTAGACTCATATAATTTTAATTAAACACATCAATGGACATCCTTTTAGAAGAAAAGATGGAATCTGTATTGACAAAAATCATTCCAAGATTCATTGATATCATGATACAACTTAATTCTTTTTAATAAAAAAATTATTTATTTGAGACAGAGAGAGGGAAAGAGAAGGAGAGAGAGAATGGGCACACCAGGGCCTCTAGCCACTGCAAATGAACTGCAGATACGTGTGCCCCCTTGTGCATCTGGCTTATGTGGGACCTGGAGAATCAAACCAGGGTCCTTAGGCTTTGCATGCAAGTGCCTTAACTGCTAAGCCATCTCTCCAGCCCCAACTTAATTCTTTAAATTTGCTCTCTATATAGGAATAAAAAAGTCATAAGTAATGAAAGAGTGAACTTACTAAAAGTCATGAGAATGTTAGCTATGTTGCTTTTCTAAATGATTTTTCCAGAAAAATATATCAAAATGACATGTGAAGTTGGTGCCTAACTAGTTATCTCCCCACATATTCTATTCTTCATTCATTTTTCCATAGAACATGTTTTTTCACACTTTAAAAATATGTTAAGGTCAAGAAATACAACATATTTTGACTTATAAATTCACATCAATTCTGATGATACCTTGAGCCCCAACTTTGGACTTTTTACCCTTTAAGGATATGGAATCACACCAGCAAACATACTCCATCCAGAGGGGGCCATTAACAACTCATATGAATGATTCTCACCCTGCCTTTCAGGAAGATTCTGCTGTGATGTTAAACATGACTTAAACATAAACAGGAATCAACAGAGGTACACACAAATCTTTCACTGAACCCAAGAGCTGAGTCCACAGAGACTTCAAGAGTTACTCATGGACAAAAAAACAAGAAAAACACTTGAAACAAAGGAACCAATCCTCCCAGCTTTCTGGGAATGAAGTTTCAAATTTTTCTCTCTCCCACTCCCCTTTCTCTTTCCTATCACTTCTGTCTGTGGATTCAAGTGTTATGTTGCTTCCATACACATGCTAAAATGACTTCTGGGCTAGAGAAACCAGTGTTTCACTTCTATTTTAAATGCATGTTGTATGTAAGGACAACTCTCAAAGTATCTAAGCTATTGAGACACACAAAGCTGAGTCATGTGAAGTTTTAACCTAGTCCTTCCTACCAACAGTAAAGAAATTTTGGATCGTTCCACAATCTACCATTATTTTACTCATAACTATAGGTGAGTATAAGTATCCATCTGGTTTATGCATCTATGTTTATATCTATCTGTCAATGGATAATTTATTGCCAAATTTAGAAAGACATATGTCTAGGCAATATCATAATTGCACAACTTTTTATTTTTTCCAGGCAAGCCAATACCCGAAAATGTTTAGAGCACTTGTTTGTAGTTCTGCACCATCCCTAGTAGAAATCGTAAGTATATTGTGGTACATATACACAATTGCATACTACACAGCAATGAGAAAACAAATTACTATTACATACAACAGTGTGGATGTCTCTTCCATATTATACTGGGCACAAAAGATAATCTACCACCAATCACTTGAACAACCCCATGTATATGAAGATCCCATAATGTCTTCACTGATTAACCCTCCCACTGGCAGTATGCAAGAAGGGTTTTCCCATATCTTCAATACCAGTTTTATCTTTTTCCTTTTCAGGAATATCCTTCCTATCAAGTATGAGGTGATATCTAACTGTGGCTTTGATTTTCATCTCTGTGAAGGCTACTGATATTGAATCCCTTTTCATATAGCTATTGGTCACTTGTATGTTCTCTCCAGAAACATGTCTTTTCCAAGTCCTCTGCTTATCATTATGTATAATTTAATGGGCTATATTTTTAGGTATTGTGGTCGTTTGAATAGATGGCCCCCAATATATTCAGTGTTTCATTAGTTTATAGTTTGCATCTGCATCCACCTGGCTGGAGGCAGTGTCACTGGGCAGATCTTAAGGTGTGGTGGTGGGTTTAGGATTTCAATCTAAAGGTATGCAAAGTGTGCCTAGCTGGAGTTCCTGAGGTGTGACTTTTGGCTTTTGTCTGTGACTTCGCACTCTGTGTTTGGTCCTGTGAAGGCAGGCCAGCTTTTTCTGCCATTATGGAACTTCCCCTGGATCTGTAAGCTTCAATAAATAATATCCCTTCCTCCATAACTGTGCCCGGTCTGTAAGTTCATCTCAGCGAACCTGAAGCTGTCTGCTATAGGTATATAGAGTTGCCTATGTTCTCTGTACAGTTTGGACATTGATGCCTTATTAGCTATATAGATTGCAAATATCCTCAGTTTATATATTGCTTCTCCTTCTGTTGTTTCTTTTGCTGTGTAGGTTTTGTACTTTCATGTTTATTTTTTGCCTTTATTGCTTGAGCTTGTCATCATACCCAAGATACCACTGCTTGTAAGCTTCTTCTTTCTAGCACTTTCACTTTGTGTCTTTAATACAGTTTGGATTGTCCCTTGTGTATAAGAAGAATCCTATTCCATTCTCTGTGTGGGTACCCAGTTTTCCCAACAACATTTATTAATGATAACATCCCCAAAAGGCTGCTCTTGGAATCCATTTTGAAGAACAGTGGATCAAACAGGCTTCAGCTTATTTCTTTCCACTCTATTCAGTTTCATTGGCTGATGGGATTGTTTTATGCAAGATACTTTTGACTATTTGGGATCTTTTGTGATTCCACATGTATTTTAGAATTATGTTTTTATTTCTGTGGGAGAAAATGTATAAAATTTTGATAGGGTTTGTGTTGAATATTTATTGTCAGTACATGTCATTTAATTTATTTGTAATTTATATTTTATGAAATATTACATGAACAATAATTTATTCCACATTAATAAAACAAATGTTATTTATAATAAAAAACCAAATTATTTCATAATGAATCCATATAAAAATATTTAAAGTTATTTCATGATAAACCCAGACTACCTATTTAATTATTAAAGCTTTCACATTCCATAAGCATTGAAAAGAAAACACAATGGCAATGAGTGCTAAGGATGATAGCTGCCACACTTTCCAAGTTCAGACCTCTTTCACTGACTCCTAACTTAAATATTTCCTCATGTTTCCACTGAGATTTCTAAACATATATGAAACTAAAATATCAATGCCTTATCCCCAAACATCTCCAAATTCAGAATTTTTCCTTTCAGTTGATTATAACTGTACCATTTCATGCATTCATGCCAAATGTTGGACTTTTCCTATTTTTATGTGCTACAACCAATTCATCAGAAAATTCTTGTATCACTACAAATTATTCTCGGCAAGTGGCTGTTTAAAAAATTTAAGTCAGATCATGTTACTCCTCTGCCCAGAAGCTGCCAAAACTGTGTCTCTTTACATAAAGTAAAAGCTAGAAATCTGCATTAATGGACTGTTGCCTCCTTTTGCTTCTATGCCACTTTCAAAATATACTACACTTTATTCTAGACCTGCTATTTTTTTTCTTCAGCTTCTCAAAAATACCAGTTGAGCGTGGTAGCTTATGCCTGTAATCCCAACACTGGAGAAGCTGAGGCAGGAGAATCATGGAGAGATCAAGGCCAACCAGGCCTACATAGTAACTTCCAGTATTCAAGGTAAGCCTGGCCTAGAATTAGACACTGCCTCAAAAAAGATAAAAAGAAAGAAAGGAAGAAGGAAGGAAGGAAGGAAGGAAGGAAGGAAGGAAGGAAGGAAGGAAAGAAAGAAAAATAAAGCCATCTCTCTTCTTTCAGCTGAGTTCACCATCCCCAGTATCTACTTATGACATTTTCACCTATAATCTTTGCTCTAATCTGTCTCAATGATCTTACCCAACTTCCCTTAATATTATAAACTACCTCCATTCCCTTTTACTGACACAATCATTCCATTTGTACTATTTTTCTACTGTTTTTTTTTTTTTATTTCAAAGCATGAAACAGATTCTAACACATATGTATTTAATTGTCCATCATTCAACTCTTACTCATAATAGGACATAAACCTCAGGAGGACAGACCTATCTCTGCTCTCATCACCAGTGTCGACAATGTGCCTAGAAAAGTGTATGCTGACTAATAGGAGCTCAACACAGTAAGTATGTAAATGAACGGACATATTCATCTTTGAAATCACCCTGCTTTGAAATCATGGTGACTGCTTATTCTCTGTGCGCTACAGCTGGACACAAAATATCCTTTAGAGTCTTTTTGGTGTTGTGGACACCTTTTGTTTCCTTCCAAGACTGAAATACCTTTTCCTAGGCTCTCTGTTTCAGCTTGTTCTTGTACTTAGATAAACTACATCCTCCTAATGAAGAATGTGGGGAGTGTGCACTTTTTTGGGAACCTGCACATATCAAAATGTCCTTATTTGATCCTCATGTTGATACAGTGGTTTGGCTCATTATGCAGTCTTGTGATGGAAACAATAACTTTTCAGAATTTTGTCTGCTTTTTTCCATATTTCTGTTGATATAACCAAATCACAGTGAGTCCTGATCTTTCTCTGTGATGACTTGCTTCTTTTTCTAGAAATTTGTAGTCTTCTTTTGTCCCCATTGTTTTGAAATCTTACAGCCATTTAATCTTAGTTTAAATATATTTCCATCCATTTTTCTGAGCTTCAAGTAGAGCCTATGAATCAAACATCACATCTTTCAGTTTAGGAAGGATTCTTATAAAATTATTTTGTTAATAATTACACCAACTACTTTTTGTTCTGTTATTCTGAAACATCTTTATTATTCCTTAGTATTTACAAACTGACTTTTGCTTTTATTATCTTGTATGACTGTCTTCAGTGATCTTTTAAATTTTTGTTTCTTTGAAATGTCTATAACATTGTTCTCAGTAGGGGTTTGAATTCGGATGTCCCCTGTAGACTTTGTTTTCAATGTTTAGGGCCCAATTGGTGGTAATTTAAGAGCAAACCTTCCTGGAGGAGATGTGTTGCTAGGGGCAGACTGAACGGTGTTATGTTTATTCAGAGCCCCTGTGGTAGTTTGAATATATGTCCCCCAATATATTCAGTGTTTTATTAGTTTATAGTTTGCATCTGCAATCACCTTGCTAGAGGCAATGTCACTGGTGGCCGGTCTTAAGGTGTGGTGGTGGGTTTGAGATTCCATTGTAAAGATATGCAAAGTGTGCCTAATAAGAGTTCCTGAAGTGTGCTGGGCTTTTGGCTGTAGTTTTGCTCTGTGTGCTGTGTGCCTGGTTGGATTTTTTCTCTCTTGCTTGGCCCTGTGAAGGCAGGCCAGCTTCTTCTGCCATTATGGAACTTCCCCTGGATCTGTAAGCTTCAATAAATAATATCCCTTCCTCCATAACTGTGCCTGGTCTGGAAGTTCATCTCAGCAAACCTGAAGCTATCTGCTACAGCCCCCTTGCTAGAACTCAGCTTATTCTCTTGCTGCTCTCTGCCAGCTGCTCAGGAAAGACATGATACCCAGCTTTGCACTAACATCCTTTCTCTGCCATGATGAAACTTCCTCTCAAGACTTTAAGAATAAATAAACCCTTTTCACCCCCAATTAGCTGCTTTTGGTCATGTGTTTTATTCCAGCAATGAGAAGACAACCACAACATCCCCCAACCTTTTATTAGGTCTTCATTTCTCCAATGATAATTGTTAATTTCCAAGACCTCCTTTATTGTATGAATTTTTCTTTAATTTATTCCATTATCTTCCTATTTGTTTTATTTTTATTTATTTATTTTGAGACAGAGAGACACAGAGAGGGAGAATGGGTGTGCCAGGGCTGGCAGCCACTGTAAACGAACTCCAGATGCATGTGCAACCTTGTACATTTGGCTTCCATGGGTCCGGGGGAATCGAACTGAGGTCCTTTGGCTTTGCTAGCAAATGCCTTAGCCACTAAGCCATCTCTCTAGCCCCCCTTTACTTTTTAATATGCCCCTTTTATTTTGTTATCTTTACTGTAAAATGCTTTCCTCAAAAATCTGGTATTCCTTGGCCACCCACTTGTGGTAAAGAGTACTACACTAAGTGGCTGACAGAAACCTCTAATCACACAGACAGGGTTTGCAGGACTGCAGTGTTACTGTGAGGCGATGTTCTAGAGGTCTTCTGGACCTAAGTTCCAATGTCAACACTACCAAATATTTCCTCCCATCTCTTTCCCAGAGAGCAACAATCTGGGTAATGAATTTCTGTCAGGAGAGTAGTATTCAGCACCAATTATGCATAATGTCATTTCATCCCTCATTTTTGTGTAAAAAACACAACCCATCCCTCCTTAGATAGATTGAGAGAGAATGGGTGCACCAGGGCCTCCAGCCACTGCAAACAAACTCCAGATGCATGTACGACCTTGTGCATCTGGCTTATATGGGTTTTGGGGAATCGAGCCTCAAACTGGGGTCCATAGGATTCACAGGCAAGCGCTTAACCGCTAAGCCATCTCTCCAGGCCCCCGTCCCTCTTTTGACCTTCTTCCCAGGATAAAATTCCAGGCTGCTTCCAGGGTAGGAGGATGTTACTGTTAGTATGAATAGGCAAAGGAATCTACAGAGCTGTTGTGTGAAACGTTTTTCTGAAAGACGTGAACACATGCCTGTTCACCTCAGGGAGGACTCAGACAACAGACGGAAGTAATGATTGCATGAAAATCCAGTTTGGGTGAACCAATGAGCTTATCGGGTTACTCAGAGAGCATGAGTGAAGGGTTACTTACAGAAGTGGGTGACTCACAGGCAACTGCATCACTGCAAAGTCCATGCCATCCTGAATGGTGACCTCATGCAAGCTGCATCATGGAGTCTTACTTTCAGTTAGCCTTCTACTTCCTTGAGAATTTAGCATCTCCCAAGATTACTTGGAGCTGTGGGGGAGGACAAGACGGAGCAGTAGCTGGAATGCTATATTGTATTGGTCTGCTCTAAAGTTGCCATGGCTACCAGGCATTCTTCTCTTCTCCACAATGGCATCATGTAATGCAGACAAAAACTGCCATGTAAAATCTAAACGCCTCTTAAATAGCTTTCACAGAGGTTGTTTGCTTGAGACTCTGAACCAATTTCTAGGTTGAGAAGTACCTGATAATACTGTCACATACTTTTGAGGATTTATTACTGCTTCCTATTGTTGAGGATTCCTGTACCTTTGTCTGCTTCTAAATTATCCCAACAAGTAACATGGGTTGCAGCTTCTTGTACCTACTACACAACTATTTGCATACTTCCTTTTCAACAACTCAATTTTTAGTTTTCTATCCCTTATCAATTTGTCTCTGTGCAAATTACTTTCAGCAGTTTTAATAAGGTATTAGAAAGGATAAAATAGAAATTAAATGCCTTTGTATTCAATCTTTCATCATAACCCAAAGCCCTTCCGGGTTTCTTGTAACCTTCAATGTGGATTTGTGCTGAGCATGGAGACACACATGTGTATGTCCACCACTTAGGAGGCAAAGGCAGAATGGGAGTTCCAGGCTAGCTTGGGTAAAATAGTGAGTTTAAGGGCAACAGCGAGACCTTGTCTCAAAAACAATGTGTATTTGTGCCTTCCTTTGCTCCAGTCCCTGCTCCTTGCAGCCCGCCCCAAGAGGTGAGCCATCTCTAAGCCTGCATGCAGCTCATTGCAGCACCGAGGCCCTTTGAAGGAAGGCAGGCTGCACAGACCTGAGGAACCTCCAGGCACCTCCCGGGAATCTGTGCCCCTCAAAGGCAGCTCTCCAGCCCAGGACAGCATCTCTGGGCCGCCGAGTGTGCCTCTCGCGTGCTTCTGCATTCCTGCTAGCACCAGCCTGGGTCCTCCTTTTTCTGGTCTTCTGGCCAATGAGCAATGTGTGCACGGGTTACTTCTGTCCTCAGAGCACACCTCTGCGGATCAGCTCTTCTTCAGCCAACACTCTGCGGTCTTTTACCTGATGGGGTCCCCCGGATAAGTGAGGGCGCCCTGTCACAGGGTACTGCACCTGCCCTCCGCATGGCTGTGCGCAACCTAGTTTGCTCCATCTGCCTGTGCCCTACCGACTTGGCGTGGACTACCTGCCTTGGCGTCTCCACCTTTTGGATCTCTTCCAGTGGGCGCTGGGCCCTCCGTGCTAGTGGCCAGCCTGCAGTGCCTTGGCCGAGGTGGCACCTGCAGGCGCTGTTGGCTCCTCTGTGCGCCCCGCGGCCATCCAGCCTGGCCCAGGGAGCCTGTGGCTCCTGCAGCCACATGGTGCTCTGGGAAAAGCACTTCTTCCACCCGCAGGTGCTCAGCGACCAGCACTCAATCTGTGCATGGCTTCGAGCACCAGGTGCGCCACCAACAGGCTGTGTTATGTTTGCGAGAGCAGCCAGTCAATGACAGAGCTCTGGGCATCAATGGCACGTGGGTCCTGACGGATCCCGGCTTGCGTGTGGTCTGTGAGGTGTGCAGCAACCACGTGCGCATCACCTAGGCTAGCCTGCACGAACCACCCCCCTTCTTGCACGCTGCTACCTTCTGTTGGATCCCTGACCGCAAACTGTGGGTCTATGCCATCAAGGGCATGAGGCTCCCTCGGAAGCTTGAGATCAGGATCCACAGCTTCACTCATGCATTAGGGTCAAGTGATGCCTTCAAGACCACATCCAGAGAGGATCTCAATGTTTCAAGGCTTGGCACCACAAGCTGCTCTCCCCAAGGGCAGGGGCATGCAAGAGCTGTGCGCAGGCTCATTGCAGGTACTGGGCTACACCCAAGATCAAGAGCGGCGTGAACTCAATATGGACCAGGTGCTGCCACGCAACACCGACAGCTTCAAGTGGGCGTGTTCCTCGTTCATGGATGCACAGCCCCAGCCTTAGCAGCGGGCCCCAGTTCTGATGGCAGTAGTGTCTGGAGAGCAATGAATGTTCAAGAGGGAACCTACTGGCAGTTATATTCGTGGATGGGGGTGGGTTAGAGGCAATGCCTCTTTTGGTCTCACCTGAGTTTCTTTCTGCCCTACGTCCTAGGAAGGATCCCACACACACCCCAATGCCCTGCCTGGAGATGATGAATCTTTAATGAACCTGTGATTTTTCTTAAAGGTGAAAGATCTTACATATGGAAATAAATGTCATAATTAACCTGTGTGAAAAAAATGTGCAATTGTGAAGAGGTTGAATTACGAGCTTAATCTGATAGCTTTAAACAATTGAAAACTTAAAAGTTTAAATTATACCTGTAACTTACTTCTAAGAATTTTGAATTAAAACATTTTATATATTTAGTTATAATTTTAAAACACTGCATATAAATATATTAAAATGTAAAACTGTACAGCATTTGAGATAGTTTTATCACACAATTTTAAAGGTTTTTCTATCATCTACTGTTTCCAGATCAGTTTTAGCTGGTATTGCTAGTTTTCAAGCCACAATAACTTCTTTGGATGAAAAATGTAATTGGTCTGGACACTATCATCCCATTGTAATATCACTTAAATGTATTCAGGTTTGCTGATGAGTCTAATTAGGGAATGATAGATGTACTGAATAAGCGTTAAAGTAGTCTGATAGAAGTCAGGTAAGCTGTGGAAGTCAGTAAAGTCAGTAATGAAATTGCATTTTTTTTTTTGAGGGAGGGTCTCACTCTAGCTCAGGCTGACCTGGAGTTCACTATGTAGTCTCAGGGTGACCTCGAACTCACTGTGATCCTCCTATCTCTGCCTCCTGAGTGCTGGGATCAAAGGCGTGTGCCACCATGCCCGACTCGCATATTCTTATTCACTTTAAAACTTTTTATCTGTTTATTTACAAGTGTGTAGTGTGTGTGTGTGTGTGTGTGTGTGTGTGTGTGTTTGTGTGTGTGCTAGGTTCTTTTGCTGCTGGAAGTGAATGTCAGGGGCTTGCACCACGTTTTGCACCTGGCTTTAAATGGGTAGCTGGGGAATCGAAACTAGGCAGCAGGCTTTGGAAGCAAGTACCTTTAACTGCTGAACCATCTCCCCAAGTCTCCATATTCTCATTCTTGGATATGGGATAGTGTGTGGTGCTGAAAGGCACGTGTGGAGGAAGGCGGAGGGGCTCTGAAATTGCATGCGCAGGAAATACTTATTGAACCTTTCCTATATAACTGCTGGCACTTCTCATTATCAACAAGGATGTAATAATGACCAAAAATAAGAATTTAACTCCTGGAGTTTTAAGTCTACACTGGTTCCAAACAGTGGTCTGTGTTCCATTATATTATAGCTTTTGGTTATAGATGTTGATTTCAATTGAAATCCCCTTGAAAGTTCTGGTTTGGCCACAGTACCTCAACCCTTTATACCATACTCAAAGGCTTCCTAACCTCGTGTTCTCAGCCAAAATGTGTGGGGATTTGGCTCTACGGACTATAATCTAATGAGCGAATCTGTTGCACAACCTCGGATTCAAGTCAGCGAGGAAGACCAAGTGTCACTCAGAGAACTAGGAGAACTCAGCTTTATTACACTGGTGGGTCCAGAGGAGTGAAAACACTAAGCTCCAGACCCTGAGGTCTGATGGCTCAGAGTATTTATAGGCAGTATGGCTGGCACCTTAACATCACCATGAGTTCTTGACTTATTGGTGGGTTAAACTTCTGGGCTATGTGACTGGAGACTACACATGGACTCAGAGATAAGCAGTTTACAATAGGGAAGGCTATTAGGTCAGAGTAGTTTGCCTATGGTTTCACTATTCAGATAACATATTGCAAGCAGGATGCAGCTGCATGGACAGGGAAGGAGGCTTAGGGCCATGCTGTCTCCCTGGTAAAGGCTTGCACAATGGGAACTGCAAAGCAGGATGTGGCCTTGGGACAAAGGAGCTTCAGAACAGCTTCTGTGTCTGGATTTTCTGTCAATAATTTCTTCCCCCACAAATCCAATCTGTGTTTAAACCCCCAAACCCCACTATGAATTCTAAGCAAGGTAATTATTCTCATTTAAAATGAGAATTGCAACACCTAAAGAATTGTTGAGGGTAAAAATTGCACATAAATCACTTTATACAATGAATAGTGCATAGGTTCCTAATATTATAATATATAATAGATTCCTACTTTAATCATGAACAAATGTAGTATATCCTATTTTCAAATAAAATGGAGCCTTTACAAAATTAAATCTCAAGTAGTTCTAAACACAGGGCTCATTTTCATTTGCAATTTTAACACAAAGGGGTTGTCTTACCTAAAACATTTGGCAGTGATTTAGAGAAATTCAAGGGGAATATTAGGGCATTTAATATAATATTTGTGCCTATTAACTGAATTTATTTTATCCAAAGTGTCCCAATAATCATAACCCTTGATCCTTATGACAATGTGCCAGGCTCTAAAGCAGTTTTTCATCTAAGCATGACTAAGAGTGGGGGCTGGAAAGTACTGAGGTAGTGTCTGGTTTTCAATGAATTTTGTCTGGGGCTTGAAAAATTATTTTATTGATTCTTACATTATTCCTTTCAAGTAAAGAAATGAAGACTGGGAATTGAATCCTGGATAAATGATTCACAAGTCAGGGGGAGGCTGATGGGCACTGAGTGTGCTTGAACAATAATGGGCAGAACTTACCTCCAACACTACCGGGTATGCATTCAACAGGATGTTTCCATCAACAGCAGAGATGGTAACTTTGTTCTAGAATACAGAGATGAAGTTGTTACCTAAGACTTATTTGGTCACTCGATAAGTATTTACTGAAGTTTTACTGAGTGCCAGGCACAGTTCAAGATATTTGGAATAAAAAGGGCAAATTTTAAAAAATTTATTTATATTTATTTATTTGAGAGTGAGAGAGCTAAAGAGAAAGATGCAGACAAAAGAGAGAGAGAGAGAGAGAGAGAGAGAGAGAGAGAGAGAGAGAGAGAGAGAGAGAATGGGCATGCTAGGGCCTCCAGCCACTGCAAACAAACTCCAGATGCATGCCCCACCTTGTACATCTGGCTTATGTGGGTCCTGGAGAATCAAACCTGGATCTTTGTCTCTGCAAACAAGTGCCTTAATACTAAGCTCTCTCTCTCCAGCCCAGAGATTTGTTTTAAAATTCTGCTTTTGCAAAGCATAAAATGAGTTACTTAGGAGGAATGGACATAAACCAGTATATTAGGACATGCACTGGTTCTGTAGGGAAAAGACTTGAAGAAATAATATATATCGTAAAAATGAATGAATATTTAAGCTGGTCAGAAAGATCTCTCTACATCACTTGTGTTTAAACAGGACACAATATAAATGAAGAATAGACAGCCAAGAGGACGCCTGGGTGCACACAGTTCAAAGGAAGGGCCATAGTCAAAACAGATTTTGACATGTTCAAAGATTCATAAAACAGAAACATAGGTCAAGCTTCACTGAACTTCAGATGAATTTGCCAGTGGTGATGTGATCAAACAGAGTAATTTGAGAAGCCAGAAGATGAGAGGAAGTGGCATTGTGCAGAGGTTACTGATTGTAAAATAGACTAAGATCTTGTTCTAACAATGATGAAAGGCCATCGTAAGGCTTTACACAATGATCTCAAATGCATTAAAAGGCTTACTCTGGCCAGTGTGTGTGTGTGTGTGTGTGTGTGTGTGTGTGTGTGTGTGTGTGGTTTATGAGCATAGGGAGATGGGTAGATAGTAAGAATGGAGGAGGGTAAACTGTTAAAGACTATTGAAATAGACCAGATAATACCTATTTGGACAGACTAATCAGAGAAGGTAGGGAGAAGTGGTTTTATTCAGGATGTAAATTGAAATTAAAGTTGACAAGTTATGTAGGATGATAAGTGGTAATTGAATGCCAATAAATTTCTTGTATTTTAGTGCACAGAATCCTTTGCAAAGTGGATTTATCTTCCTTCCATTTGGAGATGGGCTCTGGTTTGCCTGCCCTCATGAATCTGGATTGGCCTGATGCTTTGCTTAACTGAATGGAAAGGAACTGAGTTTGTGAAAATTTGAAGATTTTGATTTAGATATTATAGTTTATAAGTTTCCCATTTTCAAATGCTGCCATTAAACCACCACATCAGAAAGCCTGTGACTGAATCATCTTGACAGAGAGTCAGTGCATTCCAGTGTTCACCCAGCTCCAAGTGCAGACCACTGTGGATGGGCCTCCAGGATCCTGACCCAGCCTGCCTGTCATCCATGGAGAGACACAGGAGGAAGCCCAGGTTAGCACAGCAGAAACAAACCTCCCAACAAGCCCATTAAATTGTGAGAAAAAACAAATCACTGCTCTTTAATACCTTTTGTTTTGTTGAGAAGGCTATGCAATAGTACATAAGAGCAACAAATTACATCTAGACTGTGAGAACATAGGGGTCTGTTATAGGTAGTTATCTATAACTGAATCTATAACTGGGTGATGTTTCAGGAAAACCTCTACTAGTCTTGTTGATGTTTATCATAAATTTATTGTGTCTCCTGTCTAACTTAATCCTTATGGAAATTCTAATATTTTGATATTTTCTCCTATTTTAGAGAGGATACAATAATGTTGAAAAACATTGTATCATGACAATCTAGCTCATCAATAGTGGCACACTATTCTTTGGAAAGTTTGTTGCATGTTAATTCATATTACATTTTTTTTTTCTCAATGATTCTGGCTCCTTTCCAGTCATTTCTAAGAACACTGGCATTGTATGCAGACTCAAGCTCCATGGGGAAGGAAAAAAGAAGAAAAGAAAACAGGTATTATAGTGGACCATCACAGAGATTTCCACTGGACCACATCTATCCTATACATGTACAAGCTCCCAGAAATGTTTGAAAAAGTTGCCAAGTACCCATGTGTCCTGATGTTGTGATGGTATTGGCAGGTTTCTGAAATCAGAGAACTCTCTTACCCTGACATTTGATTCATAACTCATAATCTTTAATGCCCTGATAATTGAGCAAAAATCCAACATGTACTTTAAACTTGTAGACAGCATCTTGTTGGGTCTACTGCTAAATCTTCAATGAGTAACCTCATGTTGCTCTTCTCAACTGTTGAGTTTGAACATATACACATTTTCCATGTAAAGGAAGCAAAACTTAGACCTAGCTCGTCTTTTAGCCTCTGAGAATTAGTACTAACGTCATCCAAAGGTAGACATCTTGAGCAATGTACAAGAAACTATGAAACTTTTGCAGCTGAATATAAAATCTTACTATCACAAATTTTACCAATTAAAATTGGTAAATTGGTGAGTATCTGTAATCCCAGGAAGCAGGAGGTTAATGCCAAAGGATCTCAAATTAGGGACCAGCCTGGGCTACACAGGAAGACTATGTTTAAAAAGGTAAAGAAAATGTGGGGAAGCATTACTTTTTTGTACAATACAAAAATTAAACACTAACACTATACTATACACTATACTATAATACAAAATATAAGCCGGATATGGTGGTGCATGCCTTTAATCCCAGAACTTGGGAGGCAGAGGTAGGAGGATCACCATGAGTTTGAGGCCAGCCTGACACTACATAGTGAATTCCAGGTCAGCCTGGGCTAGAGTGAGACCCTACCTTGAGAAACAGAAAACAAGCCAAAAAATCCTACAAAATATAATAAATATAACACAGGTAATATAAATATAATGTTAGGAATGGAAAGATAGAAGAGACATTTACTGGAAACTTTTCCCATACAAGAGGAAGGTGCTGTGCCACCTTGCTATTGTCAAAGGCACACCTTGTTTCCAATGGTCTCTCTCAATAACAGCCTACAACCCATTCTAGTAGCAACTAGTTCAGTAAATGCCTCCAGGAACATATGAACATAACATTTTGGTGATTGTTCACATTTCAGCTCATTCTAACATCCACTGAACTGGTGTTTGCTCCAGGCATGGTTTGAAGTACTGGATATGGAGCAGTGAAGAAATCACAAAGGCCCAGTTCTCTTTTTCCCTGACTATGTAATGGGTACACAGAACATACCTGTGGTAGTTTGAATATATGTCCCCCAATATATTCAGTGTTTTACTAGTTATAGTTTGCATCTGCAATCACCTTGCTAGAGGCAATGTCACTGGGGGCCGGTCTTAAGGTGGTAATGGTGTGGGTTTGAGATTCCATTGTAAAGATATGCAAATGTGCCTAGCAGGAGTTCCTGAAGTGTGCTGTGTGACCTTTTGGCAGTAGTTTTGCTCTGTGTGCTGTGGTGGCTGGTTGGCTTTTGCTCTCTCTTGCCTGGTCCTGTGAAGAGCAGGCTGCTTCTCCTGCCTTTATGGAACTTCCCTTGGATCTGTAAGCTTCAATAAATAATATCCCTTCCTCCATAACTGTGCCTGGTCTGGAAGTTCATCTCAGCGAACCTGAAGCTGTCTGCAACAATACCCAAAGGGCTAAGGCTACTCACTATGTTCTCATGGGGTGATTCCAGTGTTCTAAAGAGAGAAATCATGCTAACAATGGCTGGCTCTGAGTCTGTCATGGTTCAGGAGTACCTATGCCTGATGTAACTGATCTCCTATGCTCTCAAAACCTGGGTCTCCCCTCTACTTTCCTGGACTCAGGGCTCCACTGATAGGACCTGGTGGTGAAGTCAGCACATGTCAAGAAAACTTGGCCATGGCTGATGCAGACGGCTCAATGGCATATAGTTTAGTGGAGGCTAAGAAAAAATGTGTAAGATTCTAAAATGACTCAACCTATTTCTAGTCAGAAACCTGTTATCATGGTTTTTGGAACTGCTAACAAGCACCAATATGAATAATTCTTTCTCTGCTCTCTTAGTTACCATAGTCATAATGCACATTTTCCTGTATCATTGAAAAGTCATCTTTTTGTACAAATTAATTATATTTTCAGAATTCCAAACTATATTTGGCTTCTGAATCCATGTTCACTGTCTGACTAAGAAAAGACTTGTTTGTTGGAGGAACTGGTGCCTGTGAGACTAAAACCAGGAATTGTGAGGTCTGTATGTGGAAAATGGTAAAGTGAGAAGAGGCATACACACTAAGGCCATTTGACACTACTGTTAAGTTAAAGGTTGAGCAGATAAGGGCAGAAATGATGATAAGATGAATGGAGCATTTGATAGCTCTGTTGAGCACATTTTTACTCATTGTCAGACACAAGCTTGCTTATTATGGTAATTTTAATAACTATTATCACAATTGAATTTATTTTGTAATCTGCCTTCATGCAAGATGTGTTTTGGGTAGCCTTCAGTAAGACCTGGGTATATTTTAAATTTAAATTTATTATAGTTATTATTAATTATCTCACCATTTTTCATGGAGTGATCAGGAGGTAAATAGAGAGTTGTGAGATGGTGAAAGACAGTGAAGTTAACTCTTGGTGTCCCAAGGGAACTCTTAAAATTTAGACCTTTGTCCCAAATCCTCCATTGTATCAGATATTTTATCTCTTGCATCTTTGATCATTTTTGGATAATAATGATGTGGGAAACTAATCAGGCAGCTTCAGAATTATACTGTGGAGATGATGCTAGAACTTTCTTTACCTTTAGGAATGATGCCACAGTAAGGACGGATTCACTGCTCAAGTCTACTTTCTCTGTAGAATTGAGGTTGTCTTTTAGGGCTTGGCATGAGTGTTTATAGGCTGGTTTTCAAAGGTTCCATCCAGGAGTGCCACATTTTAATTGGTAGAGGCAAGCATATCCTGTAAAGAAGAAAGGGAAGTCCATGTCATGTCTTACTCACACGAGAGCACCATGTTTTCCCTTGTGGAGAACCTGTAAAGGGTATGCAGTTCCCCGTGCTACATTGGAGGAATGCCGTGATTTTGAACCAATTTTCATGTCCCTAGTATTTTCCTCCAACCAATCCACTGAATCTTGACACTTTATTGGGAAAATTTATGACGTAGATCAACTTTACTACTTCACAGAATTCTTAAATTTCCTTACGATTTTTACTATTTGTTTACATTTTCCCTCATGTGCCTGCTTATGATACAATAGTGTTTATGCTACTCATTTCCAGTTGTTTATTCTCCTTTTAGAGACTACAATACTAAACTTAATCTCAATATTTCCAAGGAACTTGTAAAGTCAACCTTAGAATCTGTCTCCTTCAGGAAGCCTATTCTGATTACATTTCATGTGCATTTAAACTCTGCTCTGTCTGCATGTTCTCAGCTTGAAGTACAGAAAGAGTGTCAGAATCACTAACACAAAGAACTGGAATCTGTTGTTTCCTAATTTACTTTCTGTGTAACATAGGGCACAGGATACACCTTCACTGAGGCTTTTCTATACTCTATTTGCAAAGTTGGGGTGATGATAATCATAGCTATATCCCGAATTGACTGCAAAATATGCCAGACTGACAGAAGTGTTATTATGGCCCTGACATGATTAACTTGTTCATGTGCAGAGTACATTTCCCTACACTGAGTTTAGTGCTTGGAGATATACTGGACATTTAATAAATATTACAACTGACTAATACACTGATTTGAAATAACCCAGGCCATAATCTATAAAATTCTTTTGACATAATCTATTAGGACTAAAGGATTAATATAGATGAGAAAAAAATTTTATATATAAGCATTTGAAATAGAAATCAAAGAATGCCAGTTATTTTGAATTAGAAATGGAATAGGGCTGGAGAGATGGCTTAGCAGTTAAGGTTCTTGCCTGTAAAGCCTAAGGACCATGGATTGATTCTCCAGGTCCCATGCAAGTCAGATGCACATGGTGATGCATGCATATGGAGTTCGTTTGCAGTGGCTAGAGGCCCTGGTGTGTCCACTCTCACTCTGTAGCAGACAGCTTCAGGTTCACTGAGATGAACTTCCAGACCAGGCACAGTTATGGAGGAAGGGATATTATTTATTGAAGCTTACAGATCCAGGGGAAGTTCCATAACGCCAGAAGTAGCGGCCTGCTCTCACAAGGCCAGGCAGAGAGAACAAAAGCCAACCAGCCACCACAGCACACAGAGCAAAACTACAGCCAAAAGGTCACACAGCACACTTCAGGAACTCCTGAATGGAATCTCAAACCGACACCATTAACACCTTAAGACCAGCCCCCAGTGACATTGCCTCTAGCAAGGTGATTACAGATGCAAACTATAACTAATAAAACACTGAATATATTGGGGGACATATATTCAAACTACCACACACTCTTTCTTTCCCTCTCTCTGTTTCTAATAAATAAATAAATAAAAAACTTTTTAAAAACTGAGTAATTTTGAGATGAAATGTTAATTAAAAGAAACTCAAGAATAGTGTGGAGTTCAACAAAGAAGCATAAAGGACAATGTGAGGAAGAGTTGGACTCGGGCTCATATGCACAAAAACTACTATACTTCCCAACAGGTAAATGTAGGTCTTAGCTGAAACCAACTGCTTGTTGTGCTTGTCGCATATATCTCTGCAACACCTCAGTGAGATTTCTATCACATAAAGTAATATTTTAAAGCATCTCAGGCTATTAAGAGTATGTGTAATGATTTCTCTGCTTTGTGATAAAGTTGAATAAGAACAATTGAGTCCCCAGAGATGTTTATGTCTTGGAAGTCTACAGAAGGTGAAAGAGAGCCTTATTAGCAGAACTGGGGAAGGCACATCACCGTCCTCACAATCATCCATGAGCGGCATTTCAAATTGCTGTCCTGTCTTTTGTGCTGGTGTAGCCATGCAAGGGCTATCCTGGCAGGTGATAGAGCCTCAGCAAAATGCCTAATTTATGAAAGAAGATCTCTTAACTACCATCTTCTCTCAGTCTATGAAAGCAGTGAGATTATCATTTTAGTAGTTTAACCCACTTAATCTTGTTGGCACTATTTCCATTCTATAGGACCCACTTCTAAAGCATAAGAGAAGAAAATGGATTCACTTGGAATGCAAAATATCCCACATTCTGAAATTGGCTAATGGCTTTGAAGTGCTGATATATTCCTCTTCTCTCAGACCTGTAATCAGAGAGGCTGATCAGACTCAGGCTCAGCTTCCAATGCAAATGCCCTTACACTTAATATTTAGTTATACATGTTCCCTGTATTTAAGTACAGTCTGTATTAAGAGGTTTGTACATGTTCCCTGTGTTTAAGTACAGTCTGTATTAAGAGGTTATAGTCTACTTTAAAAGCTATACATTTTTGGCATTCAAATAAACTAGAGTTCAATATTCACCAACTTTCATAATGTTCAGGTTCCTATTTAACTTCCTGATTGAACAACCATGGGCAACTCTTCCGCCATCAATAGCACCTGCCCTTAATGATACACCTTAACTGAAAGTCACTTCTCAGCCAGCCTCTGGCCTCATTTGCCTGAAGAGCAAGTTCAAATTTGCTATTGGTCAGCTATGGCAAATTTCCCAATATCATACTCAATACTTACTTAAATGTGTTACATATGACAAGTACTTTAAAACCCAATAGAAGAGATATGTAGTAAATGATCAGGAACATTTCACCAAATATCCTTAATGACTTGTTACTTGGTTTTTGTTTTTTTTTTTTATTTTTATTTATTTACTTATTTGAGAGAGAAAGAGAATGGGCATGCCAGGACCTATGGCCACTGCAAATGAACTCTAGACACATGCACCATTTTGTGCATCTGTCTTACATGGGTCCTGGGGAATCAAATCTTGGCGTTGCAGGCAAGTGTCTTAACTACTAAGCCATTTCTCCGACCCTTACTTGGTTTTCTTGAAGTTGCCATGGACACATATTCAGGGCATTATTTATAATGCCAGATGGGTTCCTGATTCCACCATTTAATGGACAAGTTACTCTAGACTCTGAGCTTTCTTTTGCTCAGGTTTACCATGAATGATGCTCCTTGAATTTGGTTATACAGATGGAGCACTCAGCACAAGCTATGGTTCACAGAAATCTTCACAGCAATAAACATTTCCTTCAATGAGATGGTTTATACAACCTGGACACTAGTCCCCTCCCTAAAAACAGACCCTACCCCTATTCTGCATTTGTGTTATCAGCCACCAATAGGTACACAGGCCAGAAGCAATGCTTAAAAACTACTGATATCAAGCCATCACAAATTGAAAAGGAAAGACAAAAAAAAAAAAAAAAAAAGCACACATTCTTAAATCCAGGAGGGTGTTCTTGTATATTAACTAGAATAACTGTTTATTAAATATAGATGGAACAATTCATGTGGAATTTTTGTATGCAACCTGGTTTCTCCACTTTTATCCTAATTATATTATTTCTAATACTGTCTAAAAAATATTCTCTTACTTAGTTTAATAATGGTCATGAGAACACCCTTCCACTTGATACAGAGTGTTCCTTAAGAAGAAAGATAGAGCTGGGCATGGTGGTGCATGCCTTTAATCCCAGCACTCGGGTGGCAGTGGTAGGAAGATCGCCAAGAGTTCAAGGCCACCCTGAGACTACATAGTGAATTCCAGGTCAGCCCTGGGCTAGAGTAAGACCAAAAAAAAAAAAAAAAAAAAAAAAAAAAAAAAGAAACAAGAAAAGAAGAAAAGAAAGAAAGAAAGAAATATAGACCTTCAGCCTTGTGCTTTCTCAAAAGTATTTTCCAATTTAGTCCAGTCTTATATATGATGATGTGTTTATGTTGCTTCTGTAAACAATGAAGCCATGTACTATTGTCATCAAAATGGACTAATTAAATAATAGAAAGATTTGAGTTTGTGGTTTCTTAATGCTTGAATTGGGTTGGGACATGAAGAATACAAAATATAAAAATTAAGCTTTGGATTGATATTTAAAATGACCATAAAATACTATTCTATGCTTTAGAAAATATTTTGTAGATTAACAATACATTTTTTTATGATTTTTAAAACTTTTTTAAAATTTATTATTATTTTTTTTTGAGAGAGAGACAGAGAGAGAGGGGGAGAGGAAGACAGAGATGGGCACACCAGCAGTGTCTCAGCTGCTGTGAACAAAATCCAGATGTGTGTGCCCCCTTGTGGTCAAGTGCGGCATTGCGCCCTTGCGTCACTTTGCATCTGGCTAAATGTGGGACCTGGAGATTGGAGCTGCTGGAGATTGGAACTAGTGTTCTGAGGCTTAGGAGGCAGGAGCCTTAACCCCTAAGCAATCTCTCCAGCCCAACAATACATTTTTTTTATCAAAGAAAGATATATCAGTGAGATTGTAAAGAAATTCCTAGAAGAAATTGGCAAAAAGGAAGATCCAGAAGCTCAGAACCCTGAAGCTGTGGTTCAGTTTTAGTCTAGACCTTGTTCTCAAGCAGAGGGGAAGGCAAGTTTGTTGTGGGTATAGAACTGAGATATGAATTCATGTTAGAGTCCCAAGGCCTTAGAATAGATGTCATAACTCCTGGACACCTTTCACTCCAGGTGTGTCTAAATGCAGTCATTAGATCCCTTCCTGCTCTGTTCTAGATACTGCTAAACTCTGGGAGAAGAGATATAGAACTGTCTAGGCCCTCAGAAACTATTCTCTAATGAAACCCAAGGATATATACTCACATTGTAACATTAAAACCGCTCCAGGGATACAGAGAACAGAGCAAATATCTATCTGCCTAGAGGAATGCAATGATTTTCCTAGAAGGAATGATATTATATAGAAGTTTGATCTTGACTTCAGAATTAAAATTTTTCTCTAAGTCTAATGATAGGAAAATATTGGGTTTCTGTCTATTCTATCTCCTCCCCTGTACAAAGAATGTTACTGTGTCATAGCCTTTTGATCAGATATAAAATGGAAACTTAGATAATGCTTTTGAAGGCAGGTAAGTCCAAACGGTTCCACTGCTAGCCTCTTGCTGGGTGCTTGGGAGTTGTTGATCAGGGAGGTCCCGGTAGCCTCCAAAACATGAAAGGCTTTTGTCAAAGCCCTTGAGAAACAGATAGTAAGACCCTGTTGCTGAAGACATCTCTTGCCTGAGAGGCAAGGTCACTGAGAAAGCAAGCTGGTGTGGAGCAGAAAACCTTCTCCCTGTAGACCAGCCAACTGAAAGCTGGGAAAAGCTGCACTGCACACAGTGTATGGGAGACAGAAGTCATCAGCACTGAAAACAGTGGACGCTGAATATTCAAGCTTGGCCAGACAGGCCCAATGACTGAACGGGTGCAATAATGGCATGTCTATTCTTGGGGTAACCAACTGCTCCATAATTGGACTGAAGGCCCTCTCTACGGGACGGAATACATACCTGGTACTGAAAACCTAAGTAAAAGTCTATGGTAGGGGTATAAGCCTGCTCTTGTCTGACTAAATGTATATATTATTCCCACCAAACTGCCCTGAAAGCACTACACTTAATGTTCATATTCACATATTAATGCTACTCTCACTTCTGGTTAGAGAAGCTTCTCTTTTCAGATGGCGATGACCACTGGGATCACCCAAAAGGCAAAACAGTGCTGAGAAGAAGGGATGGAGCAGTGCCCAGCACTGAAACACCCCGTCACACCCTCCAAGGCTCAGGGACCATTGCAGAACAGGGGCGGATAGAATGGAAGAGCCAAAGGAAGGGTATGACCTCTTACAATGCAACTGCCCAGACAGAAATTGGCCTTGATATCCATGACTTTGCAGTGCCTAGCAATACCTCCGCAAGACCCTCAAAATAGAAGAAAAAGATGATGACATCAAATTAAAAGAGACTAATGGAGAGAGGGAGGGGATATGATGGACACTGGAGTTCTAAAGTGGAATGGGGGGAAGGGAGGGAAATATCAGGTGGGTTTTTTTTTATATGTAAATATAAAAGTTGTCAATAAAACATAATAATTTAAAAAAAAGAATGAATGGGCTTGAGGGATGACTTAGCAGTTAAGGTGCTTGTCTGCAAAGCCAAAGAACCTAGGTTCTATTCCCCACGGCCCATGTAAGTCAGATGCACAAGGTGGTGCATGCTTCTGGAGTTCATTAGTAGCAGCTAAAGGCCCTGGCACATCCATTCTCTCTCTGTGTCTCTCTATCTCTGTCTGCCTTTCTCTCTCAAAAAAAAAAAAAAAAAAAAAAAAGTAACCTTGTTCATGTGAGGACAGCTGCTCCTTGATCAGCTCTTGGACACTGGCAAAAAAGGTGTTATATCTTGGCCCCTAGGGTATGAACGTAGCATTTCAGAGGTCCCAATTTTTTTTTTTTTTTTTTGGAGAGAGACACAGAGAGAGACAGAGAGAGAGAGAGGAAGACAGATAGAGATGGGCATGCCAGCAGCCTCTCAGGTGCTGTGAACAAAATCCAGATGCCTGTGCCCCCTTGTGGTCAAGTGCAGCATTGCGCCCTTGGGTCACATTGCATCTGGCTAAATGTGGCACCTGGAGATTGGAACCACTGGAGACTGGAACCAGTGTTCTTAGGCTTAGGAGGCAGGCACTTTAACCGCTAAGCCATCTCTCCAGCCCAGAGGTCACAAATTTTGATGGTATGTGCATGTTCATATCCCATGGTGGAGAAAAATCTGAATATAGTTTCATGTTAAGGTGATAAGTGTAATTAAACTTTCCTGCTTAGGAGTATGTGAGTATACTACTGTGGGCTCTATTTCTCTTTAGAATCTCAGAATCAAGAAGCCTGTCTTCCTAGAGCATTATGATTGCTCACTAAGGATAATTCCAGAACCCAAGCACTGTAGTTTCAGAATATTTTGGCAATATCTAAATAAGTCATCTTGCTTGGAAATCATAGGCCCATCAGTGCAACATATAGTGGTGACTTTTGTTACTTTTTTCTCTGACAATCTGTAAGGATTTCCTAAGTCCTTAAAGGCATTAACAGAAACTAGATGTTGACATTTTATGAAAATCAGCAGGCTTCTATTTTCACATTCATCATTTCAAAGACCTGTCCTACCTGTCACAAATATTTATAAAGATGGAAGGAAATATGCAAATGAGATCGCTTGATGAATATTCTTTAAATAACTTTCTTAAAACTTCAGAATAGAGACTAGATTTTTTTTTTTCAGGTAAGCTCTGTTGTTTTAGTGAAAGTCAAAGGAATGTTTCACATTTTTCTCTTCATTCTGACTAGTAAGTATTTGGTAATATTTAATAAATGTGTGAATGAATATTGCATGAAATTTTTGCCTTCAGAGAATCTAGCTTAAAACTAAACAATCAGTACTTTGACACTTAAAGGTTACAATGCTGAATTCAATCACCCCTGTCTTAAATTTTTCCCCGTACTTACCAGTGAGTGGGCAGAAAATGTGTTTATTACTAGGCCAGATCCATAGCAGGTAATTGTTCTCAGCACACTGGGAAATGAAATGTGTGAAGCAATCACAAAGAATCTTTCCAGTAGACACTGGAAAAACACATTTCCCTATATTTTCCATGTTTTTAAGAGGGTACATAATTCGGACCAGTGAAATGGGGCTTTATCCATAGGGTGAAAACAGTTTGAAAATACTTTGTGATTTCCAGTAACTCCTATTCCTTGTCCTTTCTGATGGAGCAGTCTCTGCAGATCCACAATGCAATCAGCTATCACCTTCTAAGGGACCCATGAAATAAGAAACTATAAGATTATTTTTACTCTATAAAATAGATTATCTAAACCCTATTATAATTAAATTTTTATAATAAAATATGCCTTATAGTCTCACAGTTCTTGAATTTTCTCTGTTGTACCAAAGTGTGTGAATATTAAATGAGAAATCAGATACAAATTCTTGCCTAGAATTCCTTAGACTCCAAGTGGGCAGTAAAAGATGTAGATTTTAATAACTACTAGAGGAGACTGTAAAGAAAAGTACATATAGCCCGGTGTGGTAGCACATGCCTTTAATGCCAGCATTCAGGAGGCAGAGGCAAGAGAATCGCCATGAGTTCCAGGCCAGGGTGAGGCTACAGAGTGAGTTCTTATAGTTTCTTTGAATATCAGATGTTTTACTGAGGAGTAGAGAAAGTGTGAATATGACTGTGGAATGCCCCAGTTCTCTACCCCTATCTCTCATTCTGAATTATGATTCTCAATTTAGAACCTCAGCATCTTTGAGCCACTGACCTTTCACAGGGAATATATTTTACTTTCACTTACTTCTGCAAAGCTCAGCATGGTTCCTGGAAAAGTGGAGTCATTAGGTGCAGAGATTAAATGGATGCATAAACATCGCATATATTTGGGGGTTATTAACCTAGCATGTTGAACTAATCTAAAAGTGTCCTCAGTGTCTATCTCCTTCACCCTTGTGTGATATCAGGTTCACTGAGAAAGCAACACTCTCACTCATTTCCCCAATTCCTCTGTGGTTTCAGCTCAGGCTGGGATGGAGTGGGCTGGGTCATTTATCTCCTCAGGACCAGCTCCAATCTGAAAAAGAGAAGCAGAGATCTCCAACAGACAGTGAAGTCAGCACCATTAAAATGGTATAACCTTTATTAATTAAGAGAGAATTTAAAGGATGTAGACCCTCTTATAGCACAAGATTAGTGGGAGTCCCCTGTGTTTCCTGTTTGGTATAATATAGCAGAAAACCAAAATACACATGGAAGATACCACTCAAAAAATGTTTTAAATAACAGTAAGTAAAAGATAAGCAAGGAGACTTCTGAGTTATTTTTTTTTTTTTCTTAAAATTCAATAACTGTCAGTTCAGTTTTTTTGTTGAAAAAAAAAAAAACATGGATCCAGATATCACAGCTATTCTCCTGACTAATTTAGGATGGTGAGGCTCCTTTTGTGACTGCCTTTAAGGATGGTTTAGAAACAGAAAGATGTCAAGACATGGGGCACTTATTTGGATCTATCACCTGTCATCATAACTGGCTACTGCTTGTCATCCACACACCAGGACTTTAGACAAAAGACACTGGTGAGCTTTTATTTTGACTGATTTATTTGAACTGGAGGCATTATTTAAGGGGAAAAAAAGATGTCATGTAGGTCCATCTAAGATTAAACAAGGAAAACAAATCACTCACCAAGTAGAATGAAAATGAAAATTGGATTTACTTTAGCTATAGTCAGTACAGTTCTGATTCCTTCATGGGGAACACATATTAGCACACACAAATAAACACCAAGCTGGAGCTGTAGACAGGCAGAAATTTCATTTTTCTACTGAATAGGGTCAAGTTGCTGCCTAGTATACATATACAATCATATGTAGTCAATGCATATGCCAACATAATGTCTAACGTAAAAATGTTTTAAAAAAATATGAGGGACTTCCTGTTAAGATGGTGGCATAGGAACTATGTCAAAACAGATTAGGGGAGAAAAAGCAAAAAAAAAAGAGGATTAGAATTCACCAGTTACAGTCATCTTTCCTTAGCATTGCCAGATGTTCATTCTATTCTAATTTATACTAGTAAAATACATTTAAGTAAAGACATGAAAAACTAAAATAAGGCTGTATCCTGAAATCTGGAGCTCTGGGGGTAGCCCTGGTGCATCAGCTTTTCTTCCTTTTCTTTTCTTTCTTTTTTTACCCAATAAAACTTTGACTCACAAAAGAAAATTTAAAATAAGCTGTACATCCCATTGTAATTTAAGATTTAGTACTTGTTAGAGCAAATGTCCAAGTGAACAATAGCCCTGACTGGTTACTGTCACAAGTTCCAGAGCTTTGAACTCATACCTCCCTATGTTGAAAAATCCAATGTGTACATATTTAATGTCACATTTATCCCAGGATTTGTTGAAAGAACATACCTTTGATCATCAAGGAGACATGGCAGAGGATCACAGTCCTTCATGATCTCAGAACACTTGTTCAGGAGGCTGACAGGATTCTGCATCGATCATGTGAAATGCCCTGAAGCCATAAGCACTCAGAATCAGATGTACAAAAGAGTGCTACATGATCCAGCGTATCTCTTTATACTAATGCAAATTGTATAGAATAAGATTGAATACAACATACCTAATCTAAACATAGAAGAAAAAGAGGTATTAGCAACAGCAAATAATAAACTATGTCAGAAGCTGTTTTTAATACTTCCTAGTATTTCTTTATTCATAGAGGGAGAAAATGAAAGAATAACAACCATCTATTATTTGGAAGCCTTTAATAGTATGAAGTAAGCTTAAGAATTTTTAAACTGTCCATCAAATATTACAGCCTCTCTTATCTTGAACCTGTGGTGGCATATTCTGGATGGTAGATAAGACAAATTTTCTTATAGCTTTCAGAGAGCTCACACTGAAATAAAGATATACAAAAAACAATTACAGGATGGAGAATTAACTATGATTGGAGTAGGGAAATGGAGATACTAGCATGTATTATTAATGTAATTTCATAAAAGTGGAAAGAACATGTCTTTGTTCACAAGCACTGAAAGAGTATACATGCTTAATTGAAAAGGACAACCTTCCCACCATGTAGACAGAGCCATCTAATAAAATTACTTATCAAATGCTGGGAGCTGTTGAAGTGAGTGCATTGAGCTATAGCTGTGTATGAGACTCAGAAGATGAAATCACCTTGACAAAGGAGAAAAGGTCCAGTTTATGAAATAATTTTAACTATGAGCTGTATGGAATACTTTTACGTGATAATATTCCTGAAAAAGTGACTGATGTTGAAGTGGGATATGCTGGCTAAAGCAAAGAAATGATGTCAGTAAGGGGTGATGTAGAAATACCCTATATATGCTGAAATGTCTTTGTTCTTGCTGAATCCAGAGCAGAAAGGAAGAGAGAACTAAGAACAGAGCCTACAGTAAATGTAAGGTATAGAAAAGAAGAATTTCATCTTTATATTTAAATGGATATAATAAGGATTCTTATCTGTTAATCCTACAAACCAGTTCATCCATGATAAAATTTCGAAGCATATTATCTAGCAATGATTCTATTTCACTTAAGTGAGTGTGTTTATGGTGTGTGTGGTGGTTTCAATTAGGTATCGTTCATAAATGCATGTGTTCTGAATACTGGGCACCAGCCGGTGGCAATTTGGGTAGTGGAGCCTCCTAGAGGGGATGTATTGTTGGGAGTGGGCTTATGGGTGTTATAGCCAGCTTCCCCTTGCCAATGTTTGTCACACTTTCCTGCTGCTTTTGTCTACCTGACATTGGCCAGGAGGTGATGTCCACCCTCTACTCCTGCCATTCTCCCCTGCCATCATGAAGCTTCCCCTCCAGTCTTTAAAACAAACTAAACAATTTTTCTCCCATCAATTGCTCTTGGTCAGGTGTTTGTCCCAACAATATGAAGATGACTGCAAATGTGTGTGTATGTATGTGTGAGTGAGAGAGAGAAAAAGAAAGGGGGTGTGGAGGGAGGAGTCTTGAGTGTATGTGTGAGTGGGTGCCCACGCATGCCATGACATAGCTTGTGGAAATCAGAGGACAACTTTTGGGTGTTCATCCCCATCTTCCACCTCACTGGAGACAGGGTCTGAATGTTCACTGCTTCATTCAGCAGACTAGTTGCTTGCCCCTCCTTCCATGAGAGTCAGGGAAGTTCTCCTTTCTCTGACTTCCAAATAGCTATTGGCATGTTGAGATGATAGATGCTATACCACAGCATCTGGCTTTCAGTGTGTTCTGGGGATCTGAACTCAGGCACTGCAAGCCATTTATCAATTGAGTCATGTCTCCAACCACTAAAATGACTATATTAAAGCCTTAACAATACATTCAACAATAATGTTACCAACTTTTGATATCCATAAACTATAAACAAAAACTTATTAATCAGGATGAAGAAATAGATAGTTCTTTCCTATGGTATACAAATGTTATAGTATACAGAAAATGGAGCTTGAATTGAACAGAAACACACTGATAGAAGTTGATTTGGATGTGTTTATTCCAGTAAATGACAAACAGTAGAAAAGGACATGCATAAACAAGGAAATATAAATGATTAGTGAAAATGATAGGAAGAAAAAAGACGTGGAGGGAGATAGAAGGAAAGAGGTAGGCAGGGAGGAAGAGAGAAAGGAAGGGATTATATATAATCATTAATATGTGTGTTTATGACTTTAGAAACATACTAAATATTCAGAATAAAACACATTTAAAATTATACATTAAGAATAAGGCTATGAATCTATGTGCAAGTGTCCAGAAGAGGGAGATGGCTGACGAACTGAGAGAAGATATGACAGTGGAATATGCAACACACCTTCCATCAAGGTTTGCATAAATATTTTTTGTTCTTGTCATTGATCATTAAACAAAGGGAAGTTGACAATATTTTGATAAATATGAATACATTTCAAATAACAGAGAACAAAATATCAAACTGCATACTCCCAATGTATAAAAATAGCCGGGCGTGGTGGCGCATGCCTTTAATCCCAGCACTCGGGAGGCAGAGGTAGGAGGATCACCGTTAGTTTGAGACCACCCTGAGACTACATAGTGAATTCCAGGTCAGCCTGGACTAGAGTGAGACCCTACCTCAAAAAAACAAACAAAAAATAGTAATACAAAATAACAAAAGTAAAAATAACAAAACTAAAAAGTAACGTCAATATGACTACATCACTAATACACCCTCCCATGGACATGTCTCTTGAGAGACGTATAATCTGTAAGAGAAAATACAATGTGTAATCATATTGAATAGTCATTAAACATTTTCACGAGTTAAAAAGGATAACCTTTATGACTTTTAAAACAGACCACATAGAGAAAACATTGTGAAAATGACTTTTAAAAAATGCTTTATCTCTTTAGAAATTCAAAATGTTTCCAACAAATACCTCAGCTTCTCAGTCTCTGATTTGTAACATTTTCTTTCCATCATTATGACTTTGACTAAGAGAAGAAACGCTCATCATCAGATAAAGATGAATATTTTCTTTTCACCATTAATACAGAACTGTGACTAGGAGAAGAAAGGCTCGTCATCAGAAAAAGATGAAGAGCTTTCTTTAGTCCATACCACTATTCTCACTTTCTTCTTCCAGAGCTCAAAGTAAAATGAAACGTATCCCTACTAACACAGAAGAAAATGGAGAAAAAGAAGTTTGGTAGATTCAAATATGATAAAGTTAAAATTAGTTTTTGGATGAGTTTATAAAGTTTAATTTTCTATAAAAATAGTAAAAACAGGTGAATCTGACCACTAGTAATTCTAGGCATATATTAACACTAACACTAACTTTCTAATGTATTTCATGGTCTCTATATTATAATATTTTCTGTAAGAAAATTTGTGATAATAAGATATGGATGAAACAGGGTTATTTTCCCAATAGGCATATGAACATTGTTTTCTTATCCTTTAAAATAAACTAACCAAAAATGGTTTCTGTGTATTTTGCAACAGTGCTAAAAATAAGAAACCCTCTCAAAAAATAAAATATTTACTAAAAATTATGCACTACAGTTTTCTGGATATAATATTCATGTAAAATCCAAAGGAATTATATTTTGACTCTATATTGTATAGCAAGTTCCTTCAAATTTAAATATTCTTTTGTGGGTAGAAGGGAGCCAGGAAGTCAAAAAAGTCTAGCAGAGCTGAAACTCAAAAGGCCACACAACCACTCAAGGTTATAGCAGTAGTAAATAAGTGCTGAGGCATACACTCTGACCAGTGTTGTGTGGCAATTTTCTAAACTTAAAGGGTTATAAAGAGGGGCTGGAGGAATGGCTTATCAGTTAAGGCATTTGTCTGCAAAGCCAAAGGACTCAGGTTCAATTCCTCAGGACCCACGTAAGCCAGATGCACAAGGTGGCACATATATCTGGAGTTCGTTTGCAGTGGCTGGAGGCCCTGGCATGCCCATTCTCTCTGTTCTCTCTCTCTCTCTCTCTCTTTCTTTCTCTGACTCTTTCAAATAAATAAATAAAACTTTAAAAAAGTTACAAAGGTATATAAAAGATAAATAACTGCTTGAAAGGAGATTCTGACTAGCTAAGCTGCCTGCAAGTGTGTGCAGTATGCTCCAGAGATGCACTCATCACCTACAATGAGGTGGGTTATTTGAGCATGTAGCTGCCTTTGAGTCACCCATGCTCCTATAAGCAAACCCTCACCCTGCTCTGTAAATAACATCAATCAACTCATTGGTTCACCAAAACTGGTTTTGTGGTAATAGTGCTTTATTCTATGGTCTGTATCCTATCTGGGTGAATAGAAATGTTTTTATGTCACTCCAGAAAAACAATTTGCATGGTAATACATCACTTACTTACTCTCTATATGTCTTTGCTTACTCAGTTGAAGATTTGTTCTTGTCTATGCAAAAAAATGTCAATAGTCACATCTTTAGGTTTAGGGTTGACAGCCTTTTAAAGTTTAATAGACAGACAAAGTAGAGATTGCTAGTGTGCATTGTCTAGGTTGTTTATTTAATTCACTTTCTCTATCATTTTTTGTTTAAAATATTTTTAAAACCTATTTCTATATTAAATAGGTTCTGTGCTTTATAAATGCAGGATAAATCTTCCCTTTATCATTTTATAATTTAGTAATTACCAAGGCAAAAGTGAAAGCAAAGCATTTAACCATGATCCATGACTCATAGACTAGCATGAAGCCACCTGCCTAGATTCTGAATCCTGTACAGGTACACAGAATGCTGACCTGCAATTAGTAATTGTATTAGAGACTGAGCTCAGTGAACTTCGGCAACTATACCTGGGGCTGTGTGAACAGAATCATGACCTCCTTGAAATGATGAGAATAGATTCCAACACCTAAAACTGAAATACCCACAACTAAAAAATAATAGGTGTATAACTACCCATTATTTTCATTCATTTAAGTTTTAACTTAGAAAATTATGAGTTTGCTTTCATTCTTTTGGACTAAATTTTAATATTCTTTCTCCTCTGATTTTGAGACTATTGTTATAGCAAGTAAATGACTGAAAATTTTAATAAATCATATGAAAGGTATTGTAATATGGATTTATTTTATGATATACATTGTCTAACAACTGTTTTAATTTAACCATTTTGACCTCTTGCAACTTTTTACCTATGAAGCTGAAAAAAATAAGTGGTGGAGTTGAATGCAATATATATATTTTTTAATTCCTTATCTGTGGTGAGTTGAATGTAAATGGTCCTGTAGCCTCAGGCATTTTTCATTAAGTTTCCTAGTTAAATCTTCAGCAAGGAAGTGTGTCATTGAAGGTGCATCTTGAGTCCAGACATAAGGTGTTCAGAATCAGTTCATACTTGCTGGGGCTGGCTATTATCTCTCTGCTATGAATGTATGATGAACTGAGCCAGCTTTCTTCACCATAAGGAAGCTTATTCTGGAATCTATAAGCCTGAAATAAACCCTTTCCTCCCATAAGCTGCCTCAAGTTGGGTGTTTTTCCAGAAATGACAAGGTAATTATAATATAAAAGTGGTAGCAAGAAGTGTGGTCATTACTGCATTGAATCTGACCATGTGGATTTTGATCTTTTGCAATGTGTTATGGGAGGAATAGAGAAGGATTTGGTACTTTGAGCTGTAGAAGCCTTGCAGTATAATAAATACAGCTTAATGAGCTATTCTGATGAAGGTTTGAAAATGCAAAATTCAGAGAGAATTGTGGGCTGTGAAGGCTTGGCTTTTGAAGTTTCTAAGGGAAAAGAAGAACTTTGTGAAAACTGGGTTACTGCTGGAAAGGCTGGCTACATTCTGCCTATACCTGAGAATTTGAGCAAAGTTGCATTCAAAGTAATGAATTGGTGTGCTTGGCAAAAAGATGAAAGATATACAGTTTATCACAGAAAGAAATTCAAGAAAATTTGAAGCTATAGGCACAGAAATTTGTATTAGGCTACTTAAGCTACTTGTTAAGGAAATTACCACCATTAAAGGTAAGCCAACTGTTTTGCATTGGGACAACAGAAGAGATGCCATGAGCATAAAATCCACCCACGAGTGGCTCAAGATAGTGGGAATACAAATTCTTTTTCAAGGAAGGGGCTTGAAGAAAGAATTCCAAAGGAGTATCCTGCTCTTCAAGGTACTTGTTTTTGGAAGCCTTAGAATGCAAGAAAGAGGGTCATGAAGTGCATATAATTCCTAGAGCTGCTAAAATGTGGCACTGTTAAATCTCTGTATGGAGACCCAGGAAGGACACTGTATGGAGCTTTGAAGATGAACTGTGGGTTGCAATGGACACCCCAGAGGTTGGATTCCAGGACACTGGGACAGCTACGAAGGAGAAGGTAACTGTAACACTATCCCAAAAGTTCCCACAGCAATCCTGGAAACATATATTACCAGCATTATTTCAATATTAAAAATAAAGGCCAATTGGTTAAATGGCTGAGAAACAGCTTCATTCCTTGTCTGTCTGAACACATCCTTGATTAATTAATTATGCAATAATTATACAATTACACAAAAATTACACAATAATTAATTACACAAAGATATAGACAAGTATATATAAGAAAATCATTGTCATCTCTGGAGGTGAGACATAATAAAAAAGAAAAGGATGGGCTGGAGAAATTGCTTAGTGGTTAAGGTGTTTGCCTGCAAAGCCAAAGGATTCTGGTTCGAATCCCCAGGACCCATGTAAGCCAGATGCACAAGAGGCACATGTGTCTGGAGTTCGTTTGCAGTGGCTTAAGGCTCTGGCATGCCCATTCTCCCTCTGTCTGTCTGTCTGTCTCTCTCTCTCTCTCTGCCTCTTTCTCTCTCTCAAATAAATAAAATACACTTTTTAAAAAGAAAAAGAAAGGAAAGGAAAGCTAATCACTTGCAGGAGTGAGACTGATAGTGAGACAAGCCTAGTTTTCACGGCAGAGTTATGATCTGGCCCTCATGAAGCATGATGGTTGTGGGATCTCCAGTGCTTGTTGACTGAGGATCGGAGTGGTCAACTGCAAATGACCATATAGTAGTCACAGTACCAAAATATTTCTAATCCATGCCTCTTAACCCAGCAGGATTTTGACTACTAACTTCTCTAAAGCTATTCATTGACTTTTCTGGAGATTTCCAGGAACTGAAGCACCCAGGCAGTTTTAAGCATTCTCCTTATCAAGCATCATGACAGTCAGTGGGCTGTATCAGAGACCTGTGAAAAGCAGCATTATGGATGAAATATTAACGCAGCAGAAAACTGAGAAAATTCCTCAGTATCTTTTCCTTAGCAGCTGTCCCCCAGATATTGAAAATGTAAACTCTTCATTGACTCTACCTGTTGGGCATTGCTAAAAACGGGCTGGGAAGGTGAGGAAGCTGGCCTGAGCTGGTGGACATGACCAGGAACCTTGAGCTATTGGGGTTGTAGCTGGCCTTATCATCAGGAACTCACCCTGGCAACAATGACTGGCCCTCCCTGCCCTCGGGCAAGGTTGTAGTGTGCCCTGTCATCGCCCTGAGTGGGCAGAACTGGCAAGGGCCTTCCCCTTTTTGATCCCAAAAGCATCTGACCATTCCATAAGTCAGGCTTTGTCCCCCATAGTTCCTGACCTTGTGGTTAGCTGCCCAAGAGACCTTTATGTGGCTGAAGTCACATAGCTTTTCCCGCCACTTCTATTATCTCCCTTATAGCTCCTCCCTCACAACTCTGAAGTCAAGTAGCTTTTCCTGCCACTATCTCCCTTACACTTCTGCCTTTCAACCAATTAGACAGCACCCCATACACTATGTATCCAATTGCCATATAGTCTGTATGTGCCTTCTCAACCTTTCTCAAGTGTTTATAAACCCACTCTCCTGTTGAATAAATGAGAGCACACTATCCATCAGACTGTCTCCAGGGTGTTCATTGCCCATCATCGCACTCACCTGCTGCTCCAGGACCCTGCTTGCCCCCAACTCCTCCTGCACCCAGGATATCCATGGCCAACAAGCCCTGGGAACAGTGAAGACCCACACTACCTATTTGAATTCTCTTGCTTCAACAGAAGAGAAAAAATGAAATCAGCAAGTACAATCACAGAAAGAAGTGAAACCTCAACCACCAAAACTGTTTTGTGTGTTCTGTCTCAACAGGCTTTGATAAAGTTTCGTTTTTTCTTAATCACTTGGGTGCATATATTACATGCATTTAACATGCTACTAGAGTTCTTCTGAGTTCTTTCAAAGCACCACTGATTTCCTCCAAAAGTTGTCATTGAAGTATATAACCTTCCCACCTACAATATAAATTTAATTCATAAAATATAAGGAAGCTGCTTGGAATGTTAGGGTGTGCATATATGCAAGCATACATGTATGTTTTAAGTGGTTTGGTTGTATTTAAAACAAAACCATTTAAGGGACTAGAGAGATGGCTCATCAGTGAAGGTGTTTGCCTTCAAAGCCTAAGGACCCACGTTCAATTTCCCAGTACCCACATAAAGCCAGATGCACAAGATGGTGCATGTGAGTAGAGTTTGTTTGAAGTGACTAGAGGCCCTGGTGTTCTCTATCTTTACCTCTCTCTCACAAAATAAATAAACATTTTTTTTTTTATTATTGAGAGAGACAGAGACAGAGAAGAAGAGGCAGAGAGAGATGATGAGCACGGCAGCAGCCTCTCAGCCACTGTGAATGAATTCCAGATGTGTGCACCCCCTTGTGGGAAAGCATGGCATTGAGTGTTTGTGTCACTTTACATCTGGCTAAAAGTGGGACCTGGAGATCAAATGGGTGTTCTTAGGCTTGGCAGGCAGGCGCCTTAACCACTAAGCTATCTCTCCAACCTTAAATAATTTTTTAATTAAAAAAAGAACCATTTAAAAATAAATTTCATTAAAGTCATCTCAATTAGCTGTTTGGAAATATACTATTAACTGTCATATACAATAGTTAACCTACTGTGCAATAGTACATTAGAAGCTATTTCTCCTACATAACTACCCATTGACCATTTTCTTTCCATTTTTCCTCCCATTTCTGAATAGCATTTAAAACAAAAAACTATCAAAGTGTATATGCTTTATTTGGGGCAGAAAAATATTTTTGTGAGTGTATTTATGTATTTATCTGTTTTATTAGTTTTCAACTTGCTTTATTGTCAATATAGAATATAAAAAATAAAATCTAAAGAATAATTCTTCTTTTTATATAATATATATTAATATATATAATAGGTAGATATATTGATACTAGAAAAACTATTTAAAGATTATCAGGGGGCTGGGGAGATGGATCAGTGGGCAAGAGATCATGTTCTACAAGCATGAGGGCCTGAGATGACCTGATTGGTCCTGAGTGATTTCCCAACACTCAAGTAAACTGCTGGGTGTAATCACATATGCCTATAAACCTAGTCTTGTGGGGAACCAAGACTGAAAAATGCTGGGGGACTATTGGAATTAAAAAACAAACAAACACAGTTCTGGTTCAATGAGAGATTCCATCTCAAGGAAATAAGATGAGGAGTGATAGACATACAAAGTTCTCCTGTGGCCTCCACAGATGCACACATGGGTGCATGTGTCTTTACACACAGATACACATACTGCATACATATGACACCACACAGGCTACACACACACACATAAAAAATAAAGACTAGTGAGTAAAACATTTCATTTTATTTTTCAAATAATGTAATTTAAGTCATTACCAACTTCTTAGTTGCTTATCAAAAGTTGCATGATACTGTAAAGTATTACACAGAATACCTGAGCTATTTTAATAGAGATGTATAAGAAAGCTTTTTTATACCTAAAAAGATAATAATGGCATCTTGGTGAACCTTTAAGAAATATTTATTGTACTTTAGATTTCTGAAAGATGGGAACAGATTTCAGTATTATAATTTTCATCACAAATGTAATAATTTTGAAAAAAATGTATATACTATCTATAATAAATATGTCTTATTCAATGATTCTCAGTCTAAGTGGGAAGGAAACCTAGTTCTATGTGAATTTGAACATTTAAATATTTGGCTTACTACATTATTCCTGTGTCCTGAAAACTTATGCAGGGTTGCATTGTGTAGAACCGGACTTGTGTAAGCAGATGGATATGTCACAGAAAGAAATGAAAGTTTAAGGCTGGAGACAGAATGTAAAATCAGCTGCAATTGTTTGACAGATTACTGCCATTAAGATTGGACCCACTGTTCTGCATTGGGACAGAAGAAAGAATACTGACTCTTGAAAGTAGGGGGTCAGAATGCTGGAAGTTTTCCTGCTATTCAAAGTCAGCTTTGTTCTCCTCTGGATTAACAAGTAAGTAGTATCTGGTACTATGGGAGTATAACAAATACAGGAAAGAGCAAGTCACTGGATTTGCAGTGCAGGTTGTTTTGTTTAGCAATGGTCACTGGACATTGTGATGCAGACTTGTTGGATTCCTGGCATGGAAGCCTGTTGGAGCCAGGGCATGGATGAACCATGGTTTACGTTGGAGAACCACAGGACTATTTGATGTGTCAAGACTATGGGACAGCTGCCAAGGAGAACTGCTGGGTGGTGGATAGATTGTTCCCTGGGCTGTAAGCAGCCTAGGTGAAGGGACAGAATTGGAAACCCAGACATTTTGTCATTAGTTAGAGACGTTGGACTTAAAGCTACCAGAATTGATGTTTTCCCTGTTTGTTTTAGATCATGTATTGTTTCAACCTTTCTTTGCTATGTCAATGCGATATTTTGTAGTGTGAATGCTCATTGTGTGCCATTATGTTATTTTGGTTTTACAAGCTAACAGTTCAGAGAACTTAGACTATGGGGATGTTTGAACAGTGTTGGGATTTGTTAAAAAAAAAAAATGAGGGGGACTGGATTTTTTTTGTTTTGTTTTACTTTTTGATTTTTTTGTTTTGTTTTGTTTTTGTTTTTTGAGGCAAACCCAACAGCTTTTTTTCTTTTATAATGAGAGAGAGAGAAAAAGAGAGAGAGAGAGAGAAAGAGAGAGAACATGCCAGGGCCTGCATCCACTGCAATTGAACTCCAGACATGTGTGTCCCCTTGTGCACATCTGCAAGCTTGTGAGCTTGCATCATTTTGTGCATCTGGCTTGCACCTGAAGAGTCAAACAAGAGTCCTCAGGCTTCACAGGCAAGTGCCTTAACCACTAAGCCATCTCTCTAGCCCAATGAGGACTTTTAGATTTGGAATGAATGCTTTGCATTTTATATCATGGATGGTTATGAGCTTATGGGGGCCAGGGGTGGAATGTGTGTTCTGAATACAAGGCCCCAGTTGGTGGCAATTTGGGAATTAGAGCCTTGCTGGAGGAGGTGTGCTATTGGGGGCCAGCTTAAGAGTGTTATAAGCAGTTTTTTCTTGCAGAACTTGGTTCACTCTCCTGTTGCTGTCTGTCACCTGCTATGGCAAGGAGGTTATGTTCAGCCTCTGCTCAGGCCATGCTTTCCCCTGCCATCATGGAACTTCCCTTTAAAACTGTAAGAAAAAAATCAATCATTTTTTTTCATAAGCCTCTTTTGGTTTGGTGCTTTGTACCAGCAAGGAAAGGGTAACTGCAACAATAAACAAACACACAAACAACTGTGAGCGATTCCTGTACTATTTTCTGTAAGTAATACATTGGCTTATTAGATGAATAACTGTTCCTCTGAAAAAAGAGATATGAGGTGTGCTCTTTGATGACTAATTTTCTAGTGAAGATTGGGAAGAGAGGAGTTTACAAGACATTAAGTCAGCAAGCATTGCAAAAGAGGGAATTAGTTTAGCCACAAAATGAGCAAAACTTGGGTGTGGGAAAGCATATAAATGAAAAAATAGCAGTGTTTTTTAAAACTTGAGTTCTGCCCACAAATACCAAATGTGATGTTTTTTTGAAATTTGATTCAGGGGCTGGGGAAATGGCTTAGTGGTTAATGCATTTGCCTGAGAAGCCTAAGGCCCTGGTTTGATTCCCCAGGACCCACATAAGCCAGGTGCACAAGGGGACACATGCATCTGGAGTTTGTTTGCAGTGCCTGGAGACCCTGGCGTGCCCATTCTCTCTTTCTCTATCTGCCTCTCTCTCTCTCTCTCTCTTGAATAAATAAATAAAATATTAAAATGGCCTGAAAAAATAAATAAATAAAAAATTGATTCAGAGGTCATTCCTCAAATCTAGTATCATCTTTACTTTTTAACTCATAATTGTTCTCACTTCTAGATTTAGGAACTACTGAAATCATTTAAATACTACCTTACCTGCTGCACATGTGTGAGAATCAAACCACTGGAATGGAATAGAATTGGCTGCACATTCTGCAGGTATATTTTGGAAGAATATTGTTTTTACCTTCTCATTGCAGGAACAAAGCCCCCAAACAAAAGCAGCTGATGGGAGCAGCGGATTTATTTTGATAGGGAAAACATGGCATGAACAGAAGCTGGACATCATCTTCTTGCCACATCAGGTGGAACAGCAACAGGAGAGTTCTTCAAGTTCTGACAAGGGAAAGCTGGTTATAACACCCAAATCTGTCCCCAACAATACACCACCACCAGCAAGATTTCAGCTCCCAAATTGCCACCAGCTGGGAACTAAGCATTCAGAACACATGTACTTATGGAAACTATCCAAATTTAAAGCTCAGAAATGAGATGGGTATAGATGGGTATAAGGACATTGATGCTGTATTAAGGAAAAGTAGGAAATGGGAGTGACAAGAAACAAAATGTTTTAGGAGCAAAAGTATTGCAAAATTCAAACAAAATTTGTACACTTTTGTTAACAACTTTTACAGATATTAAAATTCACATCTGGTGACAAAATGACTGCACTTTTAAAATACTCAAAAAAATTTGTAGCTTTAGTTTTCAGCTCCAGAAGCAAGTAATAAAAGTTATAGAACAGTTTGTATTTGAGAGAATGTCCCCTTCCTCAGAATAAACAGTTGGACTTGAAAAATCAGGTATTACAAGAATTCTCTTGGCAGACACATGCTTAAATGTCACTGTCCACATTCAAGTATTATGGGTAAGATTTTCTAATGGATAGAAAAACTGAAACACAGATAATCTATAGCACCAGAGGCTGAGAAAAATTATGAAATCATAGACCCTCCCAAATGGAAGAGTACATGATTAAACTTGATGGTGAAGTAGAGTAATGGCATTTAATATAAAAGGTAGCAAAGAGGTGGGGAGATGGCTAAGCAGTTAAGGAAGTTGCCTACAAAGCCAAAGGACCCAGGTTTGATTCCCCAGGACCCATGTAAGACAGATGCACAAGGTGGTGCTTGCATCTGGAGTTCATTTGCAGTGGTGGAAGGTCCTGGCACACATTCTCTCTCTCCCTCTATTTGCCTCTTTCTCTCTCTCTCTCTCTCTCTCTCTCTCTCTCAAGTATATAAATAAATTATATATATACATATATATATACATATACATATATATACATATATATATACATACGTATACATACATATATATAAAGAGAGAGAGAGAGAGAGAGAGGGAGTAAACATTGGAAATGCAGAGGAAAAACTTTTGAATTAAACAATAAAGAAGCACACAGCCTTGAAACAAAGATATGAAACCAATATAAAACAAAATCATAACAGGATAACTCAATAAGAAGTATATCAGTGGACTACTTCCTTATTAAATAAGAACAACATAAGCATTCTATCTTGACTCAATTGTAAAACTTTACTATAAACCATATACCAAGGAATGAGTGATTATTTAAAATATACAAGTAGGCTGGAATCAGCTACATTGTAAGAAATACTAATATTTGTATAAGTACATTTTATCTTGAATGAGGCATTTTAAGATACTTAGAAGGGGGAGATACTAGAGAGATAAGATAAATGAAAATACAAATGTGTACATTAGGGAAACTATATTTTCAAGGTAGAAAATGTAAAAATTGTGTTCAGATCCATGCAATTACATCTAGTATAGAAAGACTGGCCAAACACCTATTTAAATATGTTGTGCAGATGTGTTTAAAAGTATTCATAGAACATATTAATCAGTTTACTAATAAGTCATCTACAAATAAAACTTTAAATAGTGCTTGCTTTTGCAGCACACATACTAAAATTGGAATGATACAAAAAGATAAGCATGGACTCTGTGAAAGTATGACATGCAAATTCATGAATCATTCCATTCTTTTAACATCTAGAATTTACAAAGAACTCAAAAAGCTAATCAATAAAAAATCAAACAACTCAGGCTGCAGAGATGGCTTAGCAGTTAAGGCACCTGCCTCTAAAGCCTAAGAACGCCGGTTCCAATCTCCAGCGGTTCCAATCTCCAGGTCCCACATTTAGCCAGATGCAAGTGACTCAAGGGTGCAATGCCACACTTGACCACAAGGGGGCACACACATCTGGATTTTGTTCTCAGCAGCTGAGAGACTGCTGGTGCACCCATCTCTGTCTTCCTCTCCCTCTCTCTCTGTCTCTCTCTGTGTCTCTCTCTCCCCCCCTCAAAAAAAAAATCAAACAACCCAATCAAAAAATAAGAGATTTTTTTTATTTTAAAATATTTATTTATTTTTATTCATCCATTTTGAGAGAAAAAGTGCAAGAGAGAGAGGCAGAGACAGAGGGAAAGAGAAAAGGTGTTCCAGGGCATCCAGCCACTGCAAACGAACTCCAGACACATGTGCCTCCTTGTGCATCTGGATTCACATTGGTACTTGGGTCCTCAGGCTTCGCAGCATGTGCCTTAACCATTAAACCATCTTTCCAGCCCAAGTTAGAGATTTGAACAAAAAATTCTCAAAGGAAGAACTACAAGTGGCCATTGCACGTTTAAGGATATGCTCAACGTTTTAAATCACCAGAAAAATGCAAATCAAAACAACTCTGAGATTCCATGTGACTGTGAGGAAAGAAGAACCTTTACTCACTGCTAGTGGGAGTGCAAACATGTTCAACCACTATGGAAATCAGTATGGAGGCTCCTGAAAAAGATGAAAATAGAGCTACCATTTGAATCAGCAATAACACTTCTGGGCATATGCCCTAAAGACTCTGCTCTTTACTACAGAGATACTTGCTCAGCCATGTTTGTGAGTGTTCTATTCACAATATCTAGGAACTGGAATCATCCCAGATACATCCCAGATAACAAAGATGTGGTATATATACAAAACGGAATTCTACTCAGTGGTAAGGAAAAATGAAATAATAAAAACTGCAGGTAAATGGATGGAGCTAGAAAAAAAGCATTCTAAGTGAAGTCATGCAGGCACAGAAACAGAAATGTTACATGTACTCTCTCATGGACTTTTGTGAGTAATTCTCAGGTCCAGAATTAGGTTGCTCCCCACAGTGAGCTATTGGCAAGAGAAACCCATGATGTCCCCAAAACAATGTAGGCCATTGCCAAAACACTTGATTACCTGCTACAGCTGAAGACACCATAGGCTGTGGTCACAGGAAACTGAATTGCCATGCTGGAACTAAAAAAGAAACTAGCTTCTTCCTGACTAGCCTGCATAGGATGGAAAGCCCTATGGGAGCTACTGGAAGAAAATGGTCACCAACAGGTTGAATAAGCAGAGGACCCTACAGACTACAAAATCAACCAGCCAGACAAGAAATACACACTTATGCAATAGTGACACACGGCCTCTGTGGGTAACCAACTGTTCTCTGACTGGACCTGAGGCCCACTCAGTGGGACAGAACTATCTGGTATTGGAAATCAAATTAGATTCCTATAGTCAGGAAAGTCATACTTCAGAGATAAGTCCCCTGCTCTCTGGAGAAGAAGAGTGGGCTTGCACAACAAAAATCTCTCAAATAACTTTATATATCCCCTTTAGCCCAGCCTGTTCTCATTCTTGGTTGGAGAATCTGCTTTATTTTACAGATGGCAGAAAAAACAGAGACAAGTGGAGATCCATCAATAAGACAAGAAGATAACAGACTGCATGAGACTTCCCACTTCTTCCACATCTGCCAGTGCTGAGGAGAAATTGCAGTGGACGTGGTGCCACAAGCACTGCTCTAACTGCCAGCCTGACAACCAGCTCCAGGGTGATGGTGACAGACACAGTGATCAAGCAAAAATTATCAAAGCAGAAATCCAGAGACTACAAAGACCTCAACACTAAATCAAACTGCCAACTGTCCTGCCATGACTCAGGGAATGTTGCAGAAGAGGGGGCAGAAAGATTTTTAGAGCCACAGAATGGGTGGGCATACCCTGAGGTATGTCCCCCCAGTGCCTCACACAAACCAACCTACTTGTCAGACAAGTAGCTTATATTTTGAGAGGCACAAACTTAGAAACTGCAAGGTTTTGTTTTGATTCTGTAAAGACAATACCTTGGAATTCTCTGGAAATGCTCACTTCTAAGCTATTAAGTGGTTCAAGTGTCAAAACTGTCCACTAAAGGGAAGATATCTAAATGATTAAGACCTAATGAAAATCCTATGATTTATAGAAGACCACTTATACCAGGACTTCCACATCAAGGAAACATTTGAAAGTGGTGGCAGAAACTGCTTAGCTTTTATGGTTACTTCTAATTTATGAGATAAAGACATATGCCACTATGAAATCTTTCTATCTGTTTACCCTATCCCCATGCAGACCATTTAAAATATTAACAAAAATCAAAAATTCCATCCCTCATGTTATCAATAGGTGTTGTGGAAGAATTAAGTGAGTTAAAAGTACTTTAAAATGCTTATAGTGTTCCAAAGGCTTAAATATTACTAGAATCTTAAGATACTAAATTAAATTTTTTAAATACCCATAATTTTCCTAGTATGTATAGGAACTTAAAATATGACACCCCAAAATGTTCATCTCCAGGATATTTTGACAAGGCCATTCAGAGAGACTCCATACAAGAATAGCTTTGAAAAGATATGTTTTTAAGAGAGATTTGTATCTGTGGTGGAAATCTATATTCGTGAAGTAAACAGTGGATATAAGTAAGCGTTCTCTGACACACCCTTACTTGCCTTATCTGGGTGAAGGAAAGAATACTCATATGACCTGTCTTGTCCAAAGATTGCTACATCACATATTCTTCTAAGAGTTACTAACTGAGAGATCTGCCCACACAATAGGACAAACTTGTATCCAGTACATTTGCTCCCATCACCCTATCCTGTCACTGCAATCTGGAGAATAAGTTCCAATCCCTTAATAAAAAGTATGAAAACTTCATTCATTTGGCTCTTTCTCTGCTTTTTATATTTTGTGTAGTTCCTGTATACATATACACACTGACAAACATATATTTTTCCTTGTTAACCTATTATCAGTTTATTTCAATAGATTCAATTACTAAATATTCAGAGTGAAAGTTTGACCTTGTCTACCTATGGAACTAGAAAAATTATTTTGATATGAATTCTTAAGCTAGTCTCTATCGTAATTTCTTACATTTCATATTGATTTGGAAAAAAGGAATCAAATAGTTTACCATAAACTTCATGTTATAATGTATAATTAAGGATGTCTGTACTGTACCAGGGACTTTAGATGCATAATCTACTTTGTATTCTCACATTAAATTTATACAATTGTTATGATCACTTGACAACCTTTATCAGCAAAGAATTGTGAAGTGTTGTACTGTCATAAGTGAATTCTGACATGGCCAGCATGCTGGACAGCTTTGTATTCTTTGTATTGAAACACAAAACCACTGCATTTGTCAAATTCCAGATGACCAAAGATAACAATTTAAGTAGATGTCTGATACTTTGTCATGAGTAGTGTTGTTCTGACTTCCAAGGCTCTAATGTTATATTATTTTTGTCAATCCAACCAGGTTAGATAAGCAACCTTTGAGGGTGATTCCTCATATTTCTTCTGACACCCAATTTGCATTTGCCATGGGTCAACATGGAAAACAAAAATAGCTGGAGGTTCCCAGACAGAATACATCTGCCACAGGGGAATATTTGCTTGCATAAGTGATTGGTGAGCAAAAGTGAGGAGCTGCCACCGTGCTGTTAATTTTAAGAGTGCTCCACTGTCATCTGCAACCTAGAAGTCTGAGGACTACTGTTTCTTCTGCTTCTGCAAATAGCTCTTGTTTCACCAATTTGGTGAAAATGGTCATATGAACATTCATGATGTATGTAGCTGAGCTTCTTGCAAGCACACCTTGTAATGGGCTCTCCACTTTATTTCCATATTCCATACTTGAGAAATTATGAGAATTATTGATAGTACTTCATTACTGCCTCTAAATAGGTGAATGAAGAGAGGTTGAGAAAGTCTATCCAAATATCAACCATAATTCTTAGAGAAAGTAAACATTCTTCAATTTTCTCTCCTCTGCCCTTACTTGCAGGTGGCATTACATGACCACAAAAAAAAAAAAAAAAAAAAAAAAAACCTCAGCAGATAAATTCCAAATTCCAACCAATTAACTTGCAATGCACTTTCTGTTATGCAAATACATAGATATTTGCCATCCTGCTTGCTGTCAGTTAAATTACTTCCTAAGCTAATTTCCAATTTCATTTTTATATGGGATCACTTAAAAAATTAAGAACTCAAGTAAAATTGATTTTGCCTCCACAGTAAAATGTGTCAAATAAAAAATATTTATCATTAGTGAAATTCTGGGCAGGAAGCAAGAAAATATAATTAATATTACCTGTGCATTTGATTTGCATGCTGTATATTACAGCTTATCCTTCTCTTTTCTAATTGCTTCATAATGATCTTGTGATGTCATTAGACGTTTTGAGCAGCTAACATAAACAAACATGTTTTCTTGCATTATTTTCATCCTGATTAAAAGAGCATAAAGAAAAGGTAATAGAAAGTATAAAAGGAGTATAAACTACAGATATGGAAAAATTAAAATAGTAATAGCAGATCCAGGTGCGGTGGCACACACCTTTAATCCCAGCACTTGGGAGGCTAAGGTAGGAGGACCACCATGATTTTAAGGCCAACCTTCCCTAGAGTGAGAACGTGCCTCAAAAAGAAAGAAAGAGGGCTGGAGAGATGGCTTAGCAGTTAAGGTATTTGCCTGCAAAGCCAAAGGATCCTGGTTCAATTCTCCAGGACCCATGTAAGCCAGATGCATAAGGGGGTTCATGCATCTGGAGTTCGTTTGCAGTGGCTGGAGGCCCTAGTGTGCCCATTCTCTCTCTCTCTCTCTCTGCCTCTTTCTGTCTCCAAATAAGTAAATTATATATAATTATATATATGGAAGGAAGAAGGGGAGGGAAGAGGAGGTGAAGAGAAAAGACAAGAAAAGAAAAGAGAAAAGAAATTTAAATTTAGGCTAGGGAGATGACTCAGCACTTAAAGGCACTTGCTTGTAAAGGCTGCCAGTCAGGATTCCAGTGCCCAGAACCTATGTAAAGCCAGATGCACAAAGTGATAAATGCATCTGGAGTTCCTTTGCAATTGAAGGAGACTCTGGCACATCCATATCTGTTCTCATTTTCTCCTTCCCTTCCTCTCTCTCTCTCTCTCCTTCCCTCCCTCTTTTCTTCTTTCTCTCCCTCCATCCCTGTAACTAAATAAAAATGTTTCCTCCTATGCTACTGACTACTGCTCCCCCTGCTACCCTCTACATCCCTCTTTCTCCACTCTTTGTTCTTACTCCACCATCCCCCCAAATCCACATAAAATTATATGTACATATGTATGTGTGTGTCATATATAACACACACATATGAAAATTAAGAAATAAAACTTATTATCTGCATATGATATTATCTATGTTAGTGTTTCTCAAATTATTTTTCCTTGAATTACACTAAGTTGAGCTTACTTTGGATAGCTTCTTAAAGTATAAATATATTATTAATTGTAGGCCTATTTTCATTAGTAATATAGACAGCCTATAGCTAAAATTTTCTTCTAAACCCTGTTGTTGCTGCAATCCATAAATTTAAAATTATTAGAGTGGTGGTAACTTTCAGTTCAAAATATTTTCTAATTTAGGTCATGATTTATTGTTTGCCTTATAGATTAGTTATAAATATTTTATTTAATTGCCAAGTACTGAGAGTTTTCCAGTCATTTATTGATATTTATTGTGAGTCCAAAATTTTAAATTTTTATTGGAACTATTTTACTAGCTTGAGTCTAGTTTTTTGCTGTTGTTGTTGTTGTTTTGTGTGTTGTATTTTATTTTTTCTTAAATATTTTTTCTTTTTTTAATTGACAACTTCTATACTTACAGACAATAAACCATGATATTTCCCTGTCCTCCCCCAATTCCCCTTCAGAACTCCACTCTTCATCATATCCCCTCCCTCTCTCCATTAGTCTCTCTTTTAATTTGATGTCATCATCTTTTTCTCCTATTATGAGGGTCTTGTGAAGGTATAGCTAGGCACTGTGAGGTCATGGATATTGAGGCCAATTTCTGTCTGGACAGATGCATTCTAAGGAGCCTTATTCTTCCTTTGGCTCTTACAATCTTTCCAACCCCTCTTCCACAATGGATCCTGAGCCTTGGAGGGTGTGACAGAGATGTTTCAGTGCTGGACACTCCTCCATCCCTTCTTCTCAGCACTATGTTGCCTTTTGGGTCATCCCAGTGGTCATCTTCATCTGAAAAGAGAAGCTTCTCTAACCAGAAGTGAGAGTAGCATTAATATGTGAATATGAACATTAAGTGTAGTGCTTTCAGGGCAGTTTGGTGAGAATAATATATACATTTGGCCAGACAAGAGCAGGCTTCATACCCCTAAAGCTCATGACCTCCCCTGCCATAGACTTTTGATTAGTTTTTCAGTACCAAGCATGTATTCCCTCCCATAGAGCAGACCTTCAGTTCAATTAGGGAGCAGTTGGTTTCCCCCAGAGCAGACATGCCACGGTTGCACCCATTCTGTCATTGGGCCTGTCTGGACAAACTTGAGGTTTCCAATGTCCACTGTTTTCACCGTTGATGATTTCTGTCTCCCATATGGCTGCATGCAGTGCAGCTTTTTCCAGCTTTCACTTGGCTGATCTATAGGAAGAAGGTTTTCTGCACAACACCAGCTTGCTTTCTCAGGGACCTTCCCTCTCAGGCAAGAGATGTCTTCAGCAATTGGGTCTTACCATCTGTTTCTCAGGGGAAACCAAGGTCCTTGGCAATAGCCTTTAATGTTTTGGGGCTACAAGGACCTTCCTAGCCAACAACTCACTGGAAGGTATCCCATCCCAGGCACTGAAAATTTTCTATTTATAATCTATAGTTTCTGAATGTGCCATTATTCAAAAAAGTAGGTTTACATGAGCCTTATTCAGAATATCTTGAATTTTTATTGACTCTCCCCCCCCCATTCTTTTACACAGTCTCTTCCCCTGGCCTTGCTTAGTCCTTTTCCCTCCCTGCAATCTGTTCTTCTACTTACATATATACAATACCATCCCCTTAAGTCCTTCCCTCTCCTCCCTCTCTTAGAGCTTTTTTCCACCTTACTGGCTTCAGCTACCAATTTTTGGTTCCAGCTCACACAAGTCTATACATTTGTAGCTAGGATCCACATATGAGAGAGAACATGTGATGTTTGGCTTTCTGAGCCTGGGTTACCTCACTTAGTATAATCCTTTCCAGATCCATCCATTTCCCTGCAAATTTCATAATTTCATTTTTCTTTACCAATGAATAGAAGTCCACTGTGTAAGTGTACCACATCTTTATTATCCATTCATCTGTGGAGGGACATCTAGGCTGGTTCCATTTCCTAGCTATTGTGAATAGAGCAGCAATAAACATGGTTGTGCAACTATCTCTAAGGTAGTGAGAAGAGTCCTTCAGATATATGCCTAGGAGTGCTATAGCTGGATCATATGGTAAATCTATTTTTAGCTGTCTCAAGAATCTCCACACTGACTTCCACAATGGCTGGACCAGATTACATTCCCACCAACAGTGTAGAAGTGTTCCTCTTTTTCCACATCCCTGCCAACACTTATTGTCATTTGTTTTCTTGATGGTAGCCATTATGACAGGAGTGAGATGGAATCTCAAAGTAGTTTTAATTTGAATTTCCCTGATGGCTAAGGAGGTAGAACACTTTTTTAGATGTTTATATGCCATCTATACTGCTTCTTCTATTATTCTCTCTATTTAGTTCCCTAGCCCATTTTTTAACTGGGTTGTTTGTTTTCTTATTGTTCTGATTTGTGAGTTCTTTATATATTCTGGATATTAATCCTCTGTCAGATGTAAAGATTTTCTGGCAATGATTTTCTCCCATTCTGTAGGTTGTCTCTTTGCTTTTTTCACAGGGTCCTTTGTTGTACAAAAGCTTTGTAATTTCATGAGATCTCAGTGGTTGATTAGTGGTTTTATTCCCTGAGCAATTGGGTTTATATTTCAGAAAGTCATTGCACATGCCAATATGTTGAAGGGTTTCCCCTACCTTTGCCTCTAGCAGTTTCAGAGTTTTGGGTCTGATATTAAGGTCCTTGATCCACTTGGACTTGATTCTTGTCCATGGAGAGAGACAAGGATCTATTTTTATCCTTCTACATACAGATATCCAGTTTTCCCAGTACCACTCGTTGAAAAGGCTATCTTTTCTCCAATGAATATTTTTGGCATTTTTGTCAAAAACCAGGTGGCTGTAGGTGCCTGGATTAATATTTGGGTCTTCTATTCTGTTCCATTAATCTACATGTCTGTCCTGTTGCCAGCACCATGCTGTTTTTGTTACTATGGCTTTGTAATATGACTTAAAATTGGGTATGGTGACACCACCAGCCTGATTTTTGTTGCGCAAAATTGTTTTGGGTATTCTAGGTTTTCTGTGCTTCCATATGAAGTTTAGGATTTTTTTTTCTATTTCTATTTTTTTTTTTTTTCTCTGAAGAATGCTATTGGAATTTTAATGGGGATTGTATTAAATGTGTAGATTGCTTTTGGTAAGATTGACATTTTCACAATATTGATTCTTCCAATCTAAAAACATAGGATGTCTTTCCATTTCCTTGTGTCTTTTGCAATTTCTTCCTTGAATGTTTTGAAGTTCTCATTGTAGAGATCCTTCACTTCCTGGGGTAAGTTTATTCCAAGTTTTTTTTTTTTTTTTTTTTTGAGGCAATTGTGAATGGGAGAGAGTCCTTGATTTCACCCTCTGAATATTTGTTGTTAGTATATAGAAAAGCTACTGATTTTCTGTGTTTATTTTGTATCCTGTTACATTGCTAAAAGTGTTTATCAGCTTTAACAGTTTGCTGGTAGAGTCTTTAGGGTCTGTTATGTATAGAATCATATCATCTGAAATTATGATAATTTGATGTCTTCCCTTCTAATTTGTATCCCTTTTATGAGTGTCTCTTGCATTCTTGCTATAGCTAAGACTTCCAGTACTATATTAAATACAAGTGGGGAAAATGGACACCCTTGTCTTGTTCCTGAATTTAGTGGAAAAGCTTCAAGTTTTTCCCCATTTAGTATCATGTTAGTTGTGGGTTTGTCATAAATAGCTTTTATTATGGTTAAATATGTTCCTTCTATTCCTAGTTTCTGTAATACTTTTTTTATAATTTATTTTTTATTTATATTATTCTAATTTTACATTCATAATGGTGACACCATTACCCTCTTAACTGTCCTCCCTCTTCCAAAGGGACCCCAGCAAAAGTATCCCTCATAATAGATGTTGAAAGAAAAACTTTCCATGAGAAAACTTATCTTTACATCTATATGAATACAAAGCCAAACCTAAAGAGAACTTCAGGGAATTCTTCACACAGAAGAATCAAATAACCAATCTCAAGTGCCCCCAAGAAGCAGTCCACATTAAAAAAAAAAAAAAAAAAACCACCAAACCATAATCCACCAAAATATAGCAGGTATTAAATCAAACATCACAGTTATTTCCCTGAATATTAATGGCCTTAATTCACCCATCAAAAGACTTAAGCTAACAGGGTGGATCAGAAAACTAGACCCCTAAATCTGCTGTCTTCAATCTGCTGTCTTCAAGAAACCCACCTCACCACTAAAGACAGACACCTCCTCAGGGTGAAAGGGTGGAAAATGATATTCTGTAAATAAAGGTAAATACCTTTACCATGAAGGGATGTTGGATTTTGTCAGATGCCTTTTCTGCATCTATTGAGATGATCATGTGTTTTTTGTCCTTCAGACCATTTATATGGTGTATTACATTTATGCATTTGCATATGTTGAACCATCCCTGCATGTCTGGAATAAAGCCTACTTGGTAGGGATAAATAATCTTTCTGATATTTTATTCTATTTTGTTTGCCAATATTTTGTTCAGAAATTTTCATCTATGTTCATGAGGGAGATTGATATGTTATTTTCTTTTTTTGTTGTTGTTGTGTTTTTGTCTGGTTTTGGTATTAGGGTGATGCTGGCTTTATGGAAGGAGTTAGATAGAATTCCTTCCTTTTCTATTTTATGTAAAAGTTTGAGAAGCATTAGTGTTAGTTCTTCCATGAATGTCTGGCAAAATTCACCAGTGAATTCATCTGAGCCTGGACTTTTTTTAGTTGGGAGACTTTTTATAACTGCTTGGATCTCTGTACTGTTTGTAGGTTTATTTAAATGGTTTATCTCATCTTGATTTAATTTTGGTAGGTCATATAAATCAATGAAATCATCCATTTCTTTCAGATTTTCAAACTTAGAGGTATATATATTCTTAAAGTATGCCCACATGATTTTCTTAACTTCTTTGTTATCTGTTGTGATGGTGCCTTTTTCATCTCTAATTTTATTAATTTTTGTCTCTTTTCTCTTTCTTTTGGTCAGATTTGCTAAGGGTTTATCAATCTTGTTTATCCTTTCAAAGAACCAACTCTTTGTTTCATTGATTCTTTGGATTTTTTTTTGGTTTCTATTTCATTAATTTCTGCCCTAATCTTTATTATTTCTTCCCATCTACTGATTTTTGGTTTGCCTTGTTCTTCTTTCTCCAAGCCCTTAAGGTGAAGCATTAAATTGTTTACTCATGAACTCTCTAATTTCTTAATATGGGCACTTAGAGCTATAAATTTACCTCTTAGGACTGACTGCCTTCATTGTGTCCCAAAGGTTTTGGTATGTTGTATTCTCATTATCATTTGATTCTATGAATTGATTGATTTCCTTTTTAGTTTCTTCAATGACCCATACATCATTCAATTCTGCCCTGTTTAGTCTCCATGAATTTCTGTATACTCTATAGTTTTTCTTATTGCTGATTTGCAATTTAATCCCATTGTGGTCAAATAGTATATGAGGGATTATTTAAATTTTGCTGTATTTGTTAAGATTTGATTTTTTGTCCTAATATATGGTCTATTTTAGAGAATGTTCCATGTGCTGATGAGAAAAATGTATATTCTGCATCATTTGGATGGAATGTTCTGTATATATCTGTTAGGTCCATTTGTTCTATGACATCATTTAATGCAGATGTCTCCCTGTCTATTTTCTGCTGGGATGACCTGTCAAGTGATGAGAGTGGGGTATTGAAGTCACCCACTACTATTGTGTTTGGAGTTATCTCTGATCTTAAGTCTAATCATGTTTGTTTGATGAAATTGGGACTCCCCATGTTAGGTGCATATATGTTTAGGATTGTAATGTCCTCCTGTTGGAGTGTTCCTTTAAGCAGTATAAAATGACCTTCTTTATCTTTCCTCACTAATGTTGGTTTGAAGTCTATCCTGTCAAAAATTAGGATAGCAACCCCTTCTTGTTTCCTAGGCCCATTTGCTTAAAATACCACTTTCCATCCTTTCACGCTAAGAAGGTTTCTATCTTTTATTGAGAGGTAAGTTTCCTGGAGGCAACAGATGGCAGGATCCTGCCTTTTAATCCAGTCTGCAAGCCTGTGTCTTTTGGTTGGGACATTGAGGCCATTGATATTAAGAGTTATTATTGACAGACATGTATTTATTCTTGCCATTCTTCTTGTTTTGTAGTTCTTCGTGTTTTCCCTTTACTCCCTTGTTTTAAGTGTTATTTGAGTATGGTTTATTTTTTCCTGTTTCCTGCTGTGTGTGTTTTGCTTACTCTTCAGTGTGAAGGATAAGTATTTTCTGTAGAGCTGGTTTAGTTGCCATAAATTCCTTTAGCCTGTTTTTGTTGTGGGAATGTCCTTATTTCTCCATCAATTTAGATAGATAGCTTTGCAGGATAAAGTGATCTTAGTTGACAGTTTTGATCTTGCAGAACTTGGAATACATCATTCCAAGCCCTTCTGGCTTTTAAAGTTTGTGTTGAGTAATCTGATCCTGATGGGTTTCCCTTTGAAGGTCACTTGCTTTTTCTTTCTATCTTGTTTCAAAATATTTTCTTTGGTTTGAGTGTTACGTAGTTTAATTATAACATGGTGAGGAGAGGATCTTTCTAGGTTTTGTCTGTTTAGTGTTCTAAAAGCTTCTTATATCTGCATTGGCATTTCTTTCCCAATTTGGGGAAAATTTTCTCCTATGATTTTGTTTAAAACACTATGCCTCTGGATTGAAATTCTTCTCCTTCTACTATACCCTGAATTCTTATGCTTGATATTTCATAGTGTCCCGGATATCTTGGAATTCCCATTCATACCTTTCTATTAGCTTGTCTTTCTCTTTGTTGGACTGTACTAAGTCTGCCACCTGGTCTTCTAGTTTAGATATTCTTTTCTCTCCTTCATCCTTTCTACTGGTGAGGCTTTTCACAGAGATTTTATTTCACTAACTGTGTTCTTCAGAGCTAGGATTCAGCCTGGTTTTTCTTCAGTATTTCTATTTCCTTACTCATGTCTTGTAATGACCTTACTATTACATTAAACTGGTTTTCTGTGGTCTCTTTCAGGAGTTTGTTTCTTCTTTGAATCCTTTCATTTCTTCTTTCGTTTCTTTGAGCATAGATATAATCTTTTTTGAGGTCTTTGTCAGGTATTTCATCTAAAATAGTCTCATTGGTGATCATTTCTGATGGATTTCTAATTTTTCCTGGGATTGCATTGTCTTGATTCTTTGCATTTCTTGAATTATAATGTAGTGACTTTTGCATCCTGAATTTATTTGATGCTTGGGTTTTCTACTTATCTGCAGTGTTCTTAGACATGGTGATCCACCTTTATATACTTTCAGGATATGAGTTTAAGGTGCCAAATGTAGCACTTGTACCACAATCCTACCACAGAAGTAATCCTAAGTGTTGAGTTTGCTTGCTAAGCAATTATTCTAGTGGACTGGGTGGGATAATATACTGGCAAATTCTAAACTTCAACTGAGCAATATCCACATTCAATAAAACCAGCACAGAGTATACAAATGTAGGGATTAAAACAAACAAATAGGCTTATAAGGCCAAAATCCCAAAGGGTGTGTGTTGCTCTATACCCTTAATCCTGTCAGCTAGGAGGTAGAGTATTCTGTTCTGAACTGGGTTTCAGGTCAGCCTGGATCTAGATCAGACCCTGCCCCCAATAATGACAAAAGCAAAAGACAAAGGCCCTATAAATCTGTAAGCATTAAAGGCAGCAATATTCAACACCCATGTACAGCTTATTTGAAAATGGTAAAGCCAACCAAAAATATGTAACCCATAACCTACCCTGACATGGAAAGAGAGATTAGCACTTCCAATGCAGGCCTATGTAACTTTTTTTTTGTTGTTGTGAGTCGACCTTGTTACCTTTTGGTGTGGCTTCCAATCTCACCAATGCTGAGTGCCCACCTCATTCCCTCCATGTTGCGCTGTGGAGCTTGAGCTCAGTTCAGCTGTGCTGGATGTGCTGCCACTGGGAGCTGAATGGTAGTTCTGATGGTTGGGGGATGGGAGAGTTCAGGAAGCCTGTAGTTGCTCACACTGTTCCCCTTTCAGACTTTTAGACTGCATCTCTTTCAGTAGCTCAGCAGACTTTTCTTTGGTCTGGGCTCTGTAAAGAGGCTGATGAGGTTGGAAAGTCCCCTTGTTTGTTCTCTGTTGCTGCTGGTAGGCACGCATGGTGTGTGGTGTCTGGGGCACAGATCGTGTGAATGGGGCCACATCTCCTCAGTGGGATTCTGACCTTCTCCTGCTTCTCTGCTCTAAGAAAAAACCTATTCTGTACTTTTCATAAAAACAGTGTATTTTGTTGTAGTTTTGCTTAAATCCCTCCCTGGGCTGGTTTGGCGTGGCTCCTATGCCATCATCTTACCCAGAAGTCGAGTCTAGTTTTTAAAAGATAAAAAATACCACTATATTTTAAAAGAATATGCAATCACTGTGACATCATGAATGTACCAATCACTCCCTAGGGTCAGAGAATAATGCCTCAGAGTACACTTTCTCATCTTGTGACTTTTTCATTCTTTCTGTCTCCTTTTCTGCAATGCCCTTTAAGCTTTGTAGAGTATGTTATAAGTCTCCTTTAGTCTTAATCTCTCAGCAGCTTCTGACTTTTTTTGGCTTTGATGAGTTCAGAATCTCCTCAGTATCTACCATCATCTTCCTGGAGAAGGTTTTCAGGCTAGTAGTGAGAGCAGTACTCATATTTAACATACCACTTTCTCTCTGTAATGTTTCTTGAACCATGACATATGTAATAGAGATTACTTGTCTCATATTAGACAGTAGACTTTCTTTTCTTGTCATCCTTATGGGTCTTGTGTCTCCCTAGTATTCACTGCCAAATGTAAATAGCATATTTCAGAGCCAAGTGTGAGAGAAACATAAATGAAAGGGATAATATAAACATCCAGAAGTCTTTTTGATGGAGATGATGTCTCATTTTAGCCAGAGAACAGTGGGAGCTTCCTTTTAGTGTTTATGAGTATACAAGCCATAGGCTTCTGACTTGGTTTTCAGTACCAGACATGACATAAACATATAATCTGATGGGAATATAGCCAATATGTAATATGTGCATACATTAAAGATCTCATAAAAATTTAAAAGCTGAGAGATGAGTGTGTTGGCACATGCCTTTAATCCCAGCACTCAGAAGGCAGAGGTCAGAGAATCACCATGAGTTCAAGGCCACCCTGAGACTACATGGTGAATTCCATGTCATCCTGGGCTAGAGTGAGACCCTACCACAAAAAACAAAACATAAAATACAATTTAAAAAGCTGAATTACCAAGGTTCAGATCACTCTGAGCAATGCCCTGTTCAAAACACTAACGCAACGAGGTCTTAAATGCTTGAAAAAGAATATGTTTTTGAAATTACTGAGTGGAGTTGCTAAGGAGAAGCTGACCCATAGTGTTGTTTAGCTCCTCTATGGCATGTCTTCATAATTTTACTCTTTATAGGCAGAGTCATTTGGTCAATTTACATGTCAATGATATGTATCCAATGAAAACCCATTCTGGGGCCAGAGGGATGGTATAGCAGTTAAGGCACTTGCCTGCAAAGCCAAAGGACCCAGGTTTGATCCCCCAGGACCCATGTAAGCCAGGTGCACAAGTTGGCACATGCATCTGGAGTTCATTTGCACTGTCTGGAGACCCTGTCACTTTCTCTCTCTTTCTCTCTCTCTCTCATAAATAAATAATAATAAATTTAAAAAAAAACTATTCTGGGGCTGGAGAGATGGCTTATCTGTTAAGGCACTTGCCTGCAAAGCCTAAGGACCCAGATTCAACTCTCCAGAACCCACATAAGCCAGATGCACAAGGTGATGCATGTGTACAAGGTCACACATGCACACAAGGTCATGAATACACACAAGGTGGCACACACATCAGGAGTTTGATTGTAGTGGCAAGAGATCCTGGTGTACCAATTCTCTCTTTCTCTCATATTAAAAAAAAAAACCGTTCTGAAAGATTGCATGAAATAATGTTTGTAATGGTTAATACCTAGGAGACAATATGCTGGGCATGTCTGTGAAGAAATTTCTGGATTATATTCATTGATATGGGAAGACCCACAATAACTTTAAGTGCTATATTAAATTTTTCCATTATTGTATCTAAGCATATATGACATTTTATCCTTTTATGATTTGTCTTATGAAACTGGGAGCTCCAATATTTGGTGAATAAATGTTTACAATTATTATATCTCCTTGATTAACATGTAGTATTTCTCCTTATCTTTTTTAATAGCTTTGACTAAAGCCTACTACTGTAGTCAGCTTCACATTGCTGTCAGAAAACATCCAACAAAGACAAGTTTGTGGGAGGTAAGGGTTTATTTTGGCTTACAGACTTAAGAAGAAGCTCCATGATGGCAGGGGGAAATGATGACATGAGCAAAGGGTGAACATCACCTCCTGGCCAGTGTCAAGTGGACAATAGCACCAGGAGAGTGTGCCAACCACTGGCCAGGGGAAGCTGGTTATAATACCCATAAGCTCATAAATCCGTAAGCCCACCCCCAACAATACACCACCTCCAGGAGGATCCAATTTCCAAATTATCACCAGCTAGATTCAGAAAACATAACTTTAGGGAGGGACATCTGAATCTAACCACCACATTCCACCCCTGACACCCATACACTGAAGACCATCCATGTTGTAAGATAAAATACATATAGTCCAACTTTAACAGTACCCATAGTTTTTATCATTCCCAATAATGTTCAGACATCCCCATAGTCTAAGGTCTTTTAACTGGGCTATAATACAAAAAATTCCCTGTAATGACAAAAAATAAACATTCACACTGCAAAAGATGGCATGTAGGCATAGCAAAGAAATACGAGATTTAAAACAAACAGAGCAAACATCAAACTCTATAGCTCCAAGTCTGCCAACTCTAAGCAGTGACAAGTCTCCAAACCTGATGATTCTAACCAATGGTGAGTCTGTGGGGTTTCAATTCTTTCCCTCCAGATAGGCTACTCACAATACCAGAAAACTTCATCTGGTGCTGTCAGTTCTCCTTGGCAGCCATCCCAAAGTCCTGGCATCTCCATTTCATCTTCACTGCAACCCATGGTTCATCATCATGGCTCCATCCATGGTCTCCATGCAGGAAATCCAACAAGCCTGCTTCACACTCATTTCCAAAATACAAAACCATGTTGCAAATTCAATGACCCTATCTTTACTGAATTTGTTATATTCCATAGTAGTAAATGAGATACCAATTTGTTAAACTAGGGGGGAAATAAAGCAGACTTTGAAGAACAGTATACTCCTTGAACACTCAGGCCCCTTCAAAAGTGTCTACATTCTTCCTATTGTCCCAATGCAGATCAGCTGGCCTAATCTCAATGATTGTAATCTCTCAGACACTTGCAGCTGAATGGGCAGTAGCTTTGACCCAAAGATTTAATTTCTTCCATTTGTTCTCACCAGTCCATTTTTCCACAATGAAACCCTGCACAAATTCTCAGGACACAGAAATAACATCAGATCTCCCCACCCCCCCCCAAAAAAAAACAAAAAACTGGACAAAGCTCTTTCTCACCCTCATAAGCCAAACCTCACAGTCCATAGTTCTTACTGCATTCAGGTCTGTCAACTCTTAGGCCAAGATTTCAATCCATCCACATTCCTCCAACATGGTGCCCCATAAATATGTACTGTGATTTTACATACTAGTTTTAAAAAATGATAAAAGAGGTTAACTGTAGACACTCGTATAGTGTTCCCAATAAGTGACATCAGGAGTTAGTAAAAGAAGGCCTAAACTTTGTAAAAGAAAAAAAAAAAAAAAAAGCCAAAAGACGTCTTAAACCAGTATAGAGAGTAAGAAAAGGATACAGGCTCCCACTCTTGCTCTGGCTGACCTGTTGTCTACTGTTAGTTACAGCCACCAGACAACTGTCCCTTGAGCAATACAGAAAGGGCCAGAGATTGAAGATCAGAGCTGTAGTAAAACAAACAGAAGCTGGACAAGGTGTTCATGGAGAGCAGACTGGAGTAAAAATAGGTAAAAATAGGAGTGAAAAGCAGAAATGTGACTAGGTAACTGAGGCTGACATTGGCCAACCAGGGAAAATAAGTTTCTCTCCCTTGACATTTCTAGATGCTATGGAAGCCAGGGTGGTATCCTGACAGCACATGGATGGGCTCAGGTGGACAGGCATCCCATAGTCCTTTAGAGTTGCAGTGGCAGAAAGCTCTGCACTTAGAAAGTCTGATCCATAATTAACCAAAGACAAGATTGGAACTTGCTGGAAGACAATGAAGGAGAGGCTCAAACCAGAGAATAATGTCAGAAAGTAGACTTTGGTCACAGAAATCTGTCTCTTCTGGAAAGATAAACCAACTTAGCTTGTCTGAATTACTGAAACTAGTAACCTTCCTCCTCATCTGTCAATACTCATAAAAATGACAGTACAAGAGGAGGGAGAGGTCATTTTATAGGATGAGAAAGGGCATAATACCTTTAATTTCATTTTTGTTTTATTAAATTATTCCTTTTTATTATTATTTACAATTTTGCACTGAATTGTTAAGCTATGGTGTTTTAACTCCTTTATAACTATACCCTTTTTTCTACACACACATCCATATGCACACACATGCACACATTTTTTCTACATTTCCATATTTTCAATAGTCTCTCCATTGCCACCTCTCATACCTCTACTACATAATTTCCTTCTCATTCATACTTTACCTCCTCTTTCTCTATTGCTTCAGTTCATGATTGCATGTTGATATTCTTAGCTCTAAAAAAAAATCTGTACACTAGGGCTGGAGAGATAGATGGCTTAGCAGTTAAAGCACTTGCCTGAAAAGCATAAGGACCTGGGTTGAATTTCCAAGTACCCACATAAAGCCAGATTCACAAGGTGGTGCATGGGTCTGGAGTTCATTTCCAGTGGCTAGTGACCCTGGCGTGCCCATTCTCTCTCTTTGTCTCTCTCTCTCTTAACTAACTAAATAAATAAATTTTTAGGTTTAGCAAGTACTCAAATACCATTGTCTCTGAACCTCATCAAGGACAAAAGTCAAGTGTATAAATATCTCCTACTTCAAGTCAACACTGGCTCTGCTGGTAGCCATCTGTCACCTAAATAGCACTTGGAAACAATTCCAAGTGGAAAAAACTCACAAGGAAGATTTATAATAAATGAACAAGCAAAACAGTGGGAGAAATTGTATAAATAAAAAATGGAAGACACATTGATCCAAACAGATTCACAAAACAGAAAAGAAACAAAAATAGGGTCCATCAGTCCACATAATAGCCCCACAAGTACACAATTCCTCACAAGAAGGAACACCAATAACAACAACATAGCCAAATGGCAGAGAAAGTTTTCAGAGTCCTACTTATAAAAAGAACATGTGACTGTATAAAAGACATGGATAAATGAAGTAAGGAAATCAGCTCATGACCTAGACAAGAAATTTATCAAAGTTGGTGAAATGGCAGTAACTTGGAGAAATTCAAAACCATGGAGGAAAACTTGAACAAGGAAACTGAACCTCAGAAAAAGAACCAAACAAGCTGAGAGGATAGCACAGTAGTTAAAAGCACTTGGGCCTGGCGTGGTGGTGCACGACTTTAATCCCAGCAATCGGGAGGCAGAGGTAGGAGGATTGCCATGAATTCGAGGCCACACTGAGACTACATAGTGAGTTTCAAGTCAAGTCAGCCTGAGCTAGAGTGAGACCCTACCTCCAAAAAAAAAAAAGCACTTTAGGTACGCAAGATTGATAACCACAGTTCACATCCCAGAATATTATATGCAAAGCCAGTATGTGTATGCAAGTAGCATACATATATGTATTGGAAAGAGAACTCAAAAGAATACTAAAGTTTGCAGTCTAGCTAGTTTGGCTTTCACAACAACAAACAGTAAGAAAGACTGTCTCAGGCAAGATGGAAAGCACGGCACTCTGAGGTTATCCTCTGACCTGTACATGCATGCAAGGTCATGCCTGTGCACATGCACACACATGTATGTACAACCCAAATTGTGGGAAATGAAATACTCAATAAATCAAATAAAAAACACAGTGGAAAATTATCCACAGACAATAACCAGTATGCTTTAATGGGAGCTTTAACTCTGCCCTGCAGCTAATCATTTTATTTCCTACTTTGACAAAACATCTTAACATTTTCATGATATATTCCATATAAAGCAAAATCATTTTTAGCACCAATTTCTCTCTCCCTCTCCCTTTTTTTCTCTCTCTCAAACATATAAAATACAAAAAAAATAGATTTTTTAAAAATTCAAAGAAACTTAGGAAAAACTAAAGCTCCACTTCAAATGATTTCAAGAAAATCATAATTTAAACAAATATACATAATTTTAAACAAATATTTTTTTAACTTTTCATTTTTTATTATTTTTTTGGAGAGAGACACACAGAGAGAGACAGGAGAGAGACAGAGAGGAAGGCAGAGATGGGCACGGCAGCAGTGTCTCAGCTGCTGCGAACAAAATCCAGATGTGTGTGCCCCCTTGTGGTCAAGTGCGGCATTGTGCCCTTGCCTCACTTTGCATCTGGCTAAACGTGGGACCTGGAGATTGGAACCGCTGGAGATTGGAACCAGTGTTCTTAGGCATAGGAGGCAGGCACCTTAACCCCTAAGCCATCTCTCCAGCCCAATTTTAAACAAATATTTTAACTGTAAAAAGAATATTCCCTTCCAAAATAGTAGTCTGGAAAAAGTACCTAATAATTTTAATCTCTAGATGAATGAATCTTAATAATATTCATTCTTAGCCACCTTTTAAGTAAGAAAGATTTCTTTCTTATTCTCCATAAATCCATGCAAAGGACAAAGAGAGTATTACCCATTTCACAGATGAAGAAACAAAAATAGAGAAAAGATTAAATTACTTACAAAATAGAAAATGCCATTATCACACTGGGAACAAAGTTTTAACTTTCTCCCCTATAAATATACTATAGACACATTAATAAATATCAATCAGGTGAGACTAGATTTGCTAGTCTCTTGAATACTAATTAAGGTGGAAGTGGAGACACTTGATCAAAACCACTCAAAACTTAAGGGGATGGAGGTATAGCTCAGTGCTAGAATACTTCTCTAGAATGCACAAGGCCCCAAGTTCAAGGTTCACCATCAAAAAAGTGGAGGAGCAGAAAACATCTTTCATTCTAGGGGTTCCTCAAATTCTACTTTTCAACTATTAACAGGAAAGTTACTGTACATATGTTACATAATGTTACATATATGTAACATTAAAATTTCCAATTAAGAAAATGTTCATCAATGAAGTGAGAAGCACCATGGAAAAATGTCAATCAGCTCAGGACAACAAAGAGGGGAAGGCAGGAGAAGCCTTTTATAATAAAATTTATCCACTCACTACACTGATTCTGGAAGATGGACCTGCAAATTTCCTGTTATGAGAGGTAATTAAATATGTGCTTTTTAAAAGTGAGAAAGGGCTAGAGAAGTGGGCCAGCAGCTAAAGGTGCTTGCTTGCAAAGCCTAACAGCCCATATTCAAGTCCCCAGTACCCACATAAAGCCAGAAGCACAACATGGCACAAACATCTGGACTATGTTTGCAATGGCAAGACCCCCTGGCATGGTCATCTTCTCCACCCTTTGCTTATAATAAATAAATAATAGATTTTTAAATTTTTTTGGATTTTTTTTATTTATTTGAGAGGGACAGACAGACACAGAGAAAGAATGGGTGCACCAGGGCCTCCAGCCACAGCAAACAAACTCCAGATGCATGAGCCATCTTGTGCATCTGGCTTACATGGGTCCTGGGGAATCAAGCCTTGAAGAGGGGTCCTTATGCTTCACAGGCAAGCACTTAACCACTAAGCCATCTCTCCAGCCCAGATTTTTAATAAACAAAAGTGAAGAAGGAAAGGAAGGAGGGAGTCAAAGTTTTTCATAGAATTCATTTAAAATTTTTCCCTTGGAACAAAAATGATTAAAATCTTTTTATTCATAAAGGCTCTTTGTATGAATATTGAGCTATGAAGATACACAAAACTGAAGTAACTGGAACTATTTGGTTGCCTGTAATCTTGAGCGAGATCACAAAGTAGTGAAAAATTCTTTGACCTTTTCAACTAAACCATCGTGTTTGTCTTCAAGTCTTCATTAACATCCAGTATTAGGACATAATCAGGTTGCTTTTCAGGGTTCTATGCAAGAGCCAGTTCTGATGTTTACAATGCAGTGTCTATACATATCTAAATAAAAAAATCCTTGCTCTTCATTTCTTCTTTGTAAATATATTCCATTTTAGCATTCCTCTGGAGTAGCTCAAAGATAAATTCAAGGTATCGGCCCAATTGGCTACTCATCCAGTCAGGCCAGTCTTGACATAGGGTCCACTCTGTTTTGCTCATACAGTCAGATTCATACAAATTAGATGCAAAGATATGCCTGTCACTATATACAGATCATTTAAAAATAATATAAGGGTTTTTGCTTGCAAAACCTGAGGGCCTGGATTCTGTTCTCCTATACTCAGGTAAAGCTAGATGCACAAAATAGCATATGCACCTAGAAGTTTGTTTGCAGTGGGAAGAGGCCCTGGCACACTCATCCTCTCTGCTCTTGCAAAGAAATAAACAAAAATTTTAAAACTTGAAAGCCGGGAGTGGTGGTGCATGCCTTTAATCCCAGCACTCGGGAGGCAGAGGTAGGAGGATCACTGTGAGTTCAAGGCCAGCCTGGGAAAGAGTGAGACCCTACCTTGAAAAACAACAAAATAAATAAATAAATAAATAAATAAATAAATAAATAAATAAATAAATAAATTTAAAACTTGAAAAGAAAATAATGGGGCTGGAGAGATGGCTTAGTGGTTAAGGCTTTTGTCTCTGAAGCCTAAAGACCCAGATTCAATTCCCCAGTATGTACATAAGCGAAATGCACAAGGTGGTGCATGCATGTTTGCAGTGGCTGGAGGCCCTGATACATCCATTCTCTCTCTCTCTTTCTCTCCTTTCTCTCTCTCCTTCTTTCTCTCCCTTTCAAAGAAATAAATTAAATTAATCTTAAAAACAAAGAAAAGAGGGCTGGAGAGATGGCTTAGCGGTTAAGGTGCCTGCCTGTGAAGCCTATGAACGCCTGTTCGAATCTCCAGGTCCCACGTTTAGCCAGACACAAAAGTGACACAAACACACAATGTCGCACATGTGCACAAGGTGGCACATGTGTTTGGAGTTCGTTCACAGTGGCTGAGAGGCCCTGCTGTGCCCATTCTCTATTTGTCTCTCTCTCTGTCTTTCTCTCTCAAGTTAAAAATGAAAGAAAAGAAAAAGAAAATACTGCAAGTTCCTTTGAGTTTACCATTGAGAGTGGCAAGGTGGGCTGGGATCCAACTGAGACAGGCATATTATTGGAAGGTAAAAGACCACGGTTCAGGTTTTTCATACATTATTTGAAGAACATCCCATGGCTTTTCTATGATGTCAATTCCTCAAATTCATCTTGAATATTTTGAAAATTGCACCATCTGGCAGCAGGTGCAGCAAGCACTTCCTAATCCTCACACACCTGTTTAAGGATATCCACACATGCTGGTTCTCCTCCATGGAAACTCTCTTAAAATACATTCCCATAGAACTAGTGGTAGCAGAATTTCTGGGACAAGGTGACCATCCTGGTCTGTTAGTGCTTTCCCATGCATAGGGCAGGGAGGCTGGGTATTTGCAGGTACCAAGTGGCCCTTGACCTCACTCTGCCAAGACTGCTGTTTGACTTTGGCTCTTGGAGGCAGTGGCCAGAGGAGTTAGGCCTGTAGTGCTATCCAGCTCCGCTGCCCTCCAGGATGTCCCTCCTCAACCCCTCTACCTCTATAGCCTCAATATCCAAGTTACCTCAATTCTTCAACACACACACACACACACACACACACACACACACACACACATATATATATATATATATAGGCTGGCCTGGAACTCACTATGTAGTCTCAGGGTGGCCTCAAACTCATGGCAATCCTTTTACCTCTGCCCCCCCCACCACCAAGTGCTGGGATTAAAGGCATGCACCACCACACCCAGTGTTCAAAAATTTTTATCACATCAAGCAGAAGAAAATCACAACCATTAATAAAATGAACAGCATTTAATTTTCAATCTCCCTAACTCTTCCCATAATTCTTACATGCAAGAGTTCTGATATAATAGACATCATGCACATTAAAATGTCAATACAGGGCTGGAGAGATGGCTTAGCTGTTTAAAGTGCTTGCCTGCATAGAATAAGGACCCAGGTTCAACTCACCAGAACCCACATAAGCCAGACACACAAGTTGATACATGCACACAAGGTCATGAATGTGCACAAGATAGTATATGCATCTGGAGTTTGATTGCAGTGGTTAGAGGCCCTGGCATGTTAATTCTCTCTCTCTCTCTCTCTCCCTCTCATAAAATAAAAAACAATGCAGACATGTCTCTTTTGCTTAGTATATAAAAATTTAACTTGCTTTTTATGTCTTATTTAATTCTACAGCTATGAAGATAATTGATTCAGTAAGCCAAATTCTGGATGCTATGAAATTTTAAGGGATTTGATTATACAGTGCAAAAAAGTCTAAACTGAAACCTTAGACACAATGTCACAATAACAAGGAATTTTTCACAATCAGAAAGAATTTTCTGTAAGGAGCCACACAAGTGATTCTGGTATACCCAGATGCCATTCTTTTGAATAAATGATCTCAGATTTGTGATCCTTTTTTTTTTCCTTTGTAACATCTTCCAGATCCTCAAACATCTTCATGTCTGCTACCAACAAATTTTCAACCACACATACCTATTCCATCAATATGTAAGAGACCACTAAAAGCTAAAGAGGATGAAAAGGTGGCATGGCACACAAAAATCATCATCTCGTTCAAAATTGTCTCCCTCCTGTCATTTAATTAGAGGCACCATTTATCACCTTATCTGGATCAGCATCCAGGAGATATGGCCCTCGTCACATGTTGTAATACCAAAATACATGTCAAAACATTTTCTTCAGGATGCGTAGCCTGAGTCCTCAGGTGCTAATCAGAGTAACCAGGTACAGATAAGTAAGCAGGTACAGCAAAAATATCCAATAAAGGAGGCTAGAACATTATTATTTACAAACATGTACAATTTTAATTGTATATAATATATGCAACAAACTGATATTACTCAAACTGTAAAAGTGTAGCTCATTTCATTACACTATGATTTCCAGTTCACATGAAAGGTTAAATGTAAATGCAGAACAGTACTCATTTGTAGATTAACATTATATCTTAGCTGCCTTCAGTTCCTAAAAGTATATTTGCCAAAATATGAGTTTGATATCTATACTAATCAAGTATCTTGTTATAATTGCACAAATGTATTTGATTATACATGGATCCCAAAAAAATGATTGTTGATTTTTAGCTAAAAATAAATTGCAAGTAATTTATGGTAATTCCCAGTATTGATAGTAACTTTTTCATTATATCCTCCACAGTGTCCAAGTTTGTTGCTGTTATATAGTTAAAACCTAGAAAAATGATATAAAGATGTTAAAAATTCCAACTTTAACCAGGTGTGGTGATACATGGCTGTAATGCCAGCACACAAAGGGCAGAGAGAAGAGAATCATTGTGAGTCTGAAGCCAACCTGGGCAACAGAGTGAGTTCCAAGTCAATCCAGGCTAAAATTTTTTTTAAAGGATGGCAATTAAAGCTTGTGAAATTATTATCCATATTGTAAAAGCCTAGTGCATTTTTAGGTAATGACAAAGTGAAGCACTGATGGAGCATAAACATTTGTTATATCTTTTTCATTCCTTAATACATCATGACACCACTAGTATGAATTTTAGCTCAACACATTTTCCATAAAATGAAAACTTTGAAGTGGTAAAAGTATCACTGGTTGATTGACAAGACATGCATAATACTGGTCCCATCAACATGTTAATATGAATGATGGAAGAGGGGGAAAATGACATCAAAATAGAAGAGGGACCAAAATCGAAAGAAAGGGCTCAATGGAGAGATTAAAGAAGGAAAACAAAGGAGGGTGGTGGAAGGGGATTGTGATCAGGATTCATTGTATATATGTATATAGGGTGTGATTAAAAATGTTAAAAGTATAGTGGGTTGAACAATTAAGAGAGAGAGATCATGTAGGCTGGCTTGGTGCTTGTCCTCAGCATTCTACATCCATTTTCACAAAGGAGTGTTTGTTTAAAAGGAAAAAGCTGTCCATGCTTTTCTTCCAACTTTTCCACCATAGCTTTGTAAATTTGCATATCATGTATTCAGTACTACTAAAATCCAAACTGGCTTCAAAGCCTTTCTTTAAAACACTGGTGTGTAGCAAGCACTTTCTCTGTGTCAGCCTTCATTGTTAGTTAGATTTTAATTGTTGAAATCGATTGAGATGATGAATCTAGGATGCAGAATGAAGGTTCTCTAATTTATAGTCCATTCCAAGTGATGCCAAGGATTATGGTGCCAACAGTGCTTTGTACTCCACCTCACAATGAGGAACGGTCCCACAGAAATAAGAGCTTGTAGACTAGAATCTGAGGGATAAATATGATTCTGATCATTGTGATAGCTGAATTCTAACAAACGATGTCATAAACAATGGCAATAAATACATAAGAATGTTTACTATGTATAAAGGTTTATAAAATTAGAAGAATCTTCAATAAGGGATATCCTCAGGTTCACAGTTCTGAAGGAAGAAAAATAGCACAAGTGGGCCTGGAGAGATGGCTTAGCAGTTAAGCACTTGCCTGTGAAGCCTAAGGACCCCAGTTCAAGGCTCTATTCCCCAGGACCTACATAAGCCAGATGCACAAATTGGCACATACATCTGGAGTTTCTTTGCAGTGGCTGGAGGCCCTGGCTTGCCTATTCTCTGTCTATCTGTCTGCCTCATTCCCTCTCTGTCTGTCACTATCAAAAAAATAAAATATAAACAAAAAATAGCACAAGTGTCATCCACATTTGCTTCTAATGTATATTTTAAACTGTAACTACTTTTAAAAAATATTTATTTATTTGAGATAGAAAGAGAGAAAGAGGCGGATAGAGGGAGAGAGAGAGTGAACAAGCCAGAGCCTCCAGCCACTGCAAACATGCACGCAACACCTTATGCATCTGGGTTACATGAGTATTGGGGAATCGAACCTGTCTCCTTTGTTCTTGCTGACAAGTGCCTAAACTGCTAAGCCATCTCTCCAGCCCTAAAGTATATTTTAAAAGGCAATATAATTCATAATTTCATATAAATAGTAATATAATATAAAGTAACATAATTTCATAATTCATTAGTTTTCCTTTCATCACATTTTTATAATTCTTTTTCTTTTTTAACATTTTATTGATAATTTTCATATATGTACATAATATGATTTGATCATAATCCTCGCTCATTACTTTCTTCTGTCTCCTCTCCCCACCCAGTTCCACTAGTTCCTCTTCTACTTTGATGTCTTGTGCTTTGCCGTCCTCCATCATTTGTGATGAAATGGTGATGGGCTCAATAGTACACAGGTGTTATCTAGGTAATAACAGCCACTATGAGGTTATAAATGCAACCACCAATTCATGTCTGGAAGACAATGTTTCAAAGCACTCCTCCCCATCCACACAGGCTCTTACATTTTTAGGTTTTGTATTTTTTGGTTTTTTCGAGGTAGGGTTTCACTCTAGCCCAGGCTGACCTGGAATTCACTCTGTATTCTCAGGGGAGTCTTGAACTCATGGCGATCCTCCTACCTCTGCCTCCCAAGTGCTGGGATTAAAGGCGTGTGCCACCACGCCAGGCTTTTTTTTTTTTTTTCCAACCCCTCTGTGCTATGTTCTCTGCACCTTGTAGAGTATGATAGAGATGTCTCCTTTAGTGCTGAGTAATCAACCATCATTTATTTTCAGTACTCTAGTGAGTTTTGAGTATTTCCAGTGGTCACCACTATTTGCCAAAAGAAACTTCTCTGACCAAAGGTGAGAGCAGCACTGATTTATTGGCATAAACATAAATATTTAGAGGGCAACTCAATGGTGGACACAGCATACACATTTAGGAAAACAACAGCGATAGCTTTCCTTCTTGGGCCTATTACCTTCCTAGCTATTGGATTTTGGTTAGGTGTTCAGTAACCGCCATAACTTTGTTCCTATGTGTAGGTGGATTTTAGCCTTTTGAGCATTCTGTTTACAGAACAGTCTGTGATTCTGCTGACACTGGGCTTTGAGAAGAAGGACACCTGTGCCTGATCCTGGAATGCTGGGAGAGTGTTTGTGGTACCTATTCTCTAGATGTTTGTTAGGGGTTGTAGTATTCATCTATAGCCTCAAGTTAGCAAAGATGTCTCCTGCTTCTGAGATATGGAAGATGCCATCTACTTTGTTTGGTATAAGCCATTATCTGAATAAACTGCACGAACCATCTACACAGAGCTGTTCTAATAAAAATTCTGCAAGATTCTGCCTCCAGGCTCCTGTGCAGAAATTGCCTGGAGTCCCCTGGTTCTGTTGACTTGCTCCAGTTTCAATTCAATTCCTTGGCACCTGTCACTCAGGACCTTCAACAGGTTCAGTTGATGCCAATAGGTAACACCAACAGAGTGCCAACCCAAGCGTGAGACACCTTACCTAGGTACCATGGAACTATGGAGGAATGTCCAAGAGGTATGTGGTTCTGGTAAAGCATGCAAGGAACCCAGTCCAGAACACCAGGTAACCATGTGTCAAGCCCAGAGTAAAAGGGAAGATTACATGTGCTTATTGTGCAGCATGCTAAAAGCATTAGGGGTAAAAACAAAAACGAGAGACTTTTATGAACTCTCTGAATATATAGGTAAGTACTATCACTAGCTACCTCTGCAAGGCATGCTGAGGATACAACAATAGAAGTAAATTTTAAAACTCTTTTAAGCAAGCTCAGCAGAGAGGTGAAGTTATCCTTCTAAATATGTTTTCTTTGTGCAATCTTACTACTTTAGCTATCCAGCCATTACAAACTGTTACTGCATTGGTAGTTGGAGACCATAAGGGTCCTACAGGCACTGCAGAAAATAAAATGATTTGTGAGGTGGATGATATGACCTCTGCCCTACCATGTCCTTCACCCTCCAAGTCTGACTCCAAGGAAGATGATAATCCTCAAGCTGCCTCTGTGTGCTCCACGGTAAAATCACAAATTTCAAGGCAACAGATTAAAAATAATATTACTCAGTCCTGAACACAGAGACTGCAATAGGAACTTCAAAGAATTCAGTCTTGAAGACACTCCCCAATAATACACCACACACAGTAAGAAATGATGCAATGAAGAGGGGGAGCACAGTTCAGAATCAAATGTAAAATATGGGAAAGATCCAATCAACAGATACAGAATTATATATTAAAACTTAAATTTATAAATACATTTCTTAAAAGCATAGAAGCCAATATTCAAGTTAAATAACTGCAGCTACAGGATAAGGAAAAAAATTTACAATGATCTCATTTGTCTTCTGTTTTAAAGGGGAAATGATAACAGAATTCTAAACATGTATATAAAATTTGTGGCCACTTTAATTTTTTATTATATTAATATATTTTATTATATTTTTGTATAGCAACTTAAAGTGTGAATGTATGTGAACATAAATGTTTTAATGATAGATTAAAAATCAAAAGATGATGCAAGCATGCAAGATTGCACATGTGCACAAGGTGGAGCATGCATCTGGTTGTGTTTGATTGCAGAGGCTGAGGCCCTGACATGCCAATTCTCTCTCTCTCTCTCTCTCTCTCTCTCTCTCTTGCTCTCACTCTCGCTCTCTCACATAAAAAAGGTCAATATGTTGGGATAGCCTCAAAAAAATAAAATAAAAATTCTTAAGTAGTCCTATTTTTTTAAAAAAACTTTTTATTTTACCTTATTTTTTTTGGAGAGAGGCACAGAGAGAGACAGAGAGAGAGAGAGAGAGACAGGGAGAGAGAGGAAGACAGAGATGGGCGCAATAGCAGTGTCTCAGCTGCGCATTGCGCCCTTGTGTCACTTTGCATCTGGCTAAACGTGGAACCTGGAGATTGGAACTGCTGGAGATTGGAACCAGTGTTCTTATGGTTAGGAGGCAGGCGCCTTATCCCCTAAGCCATGTCTCCAGTCCTTAAGTAGTCCTATTTTTTTAAAACCTGTAAAAAGGTTATCTTTATATTTACTAGGTTTCATGAAATCTTAAATGTTACTTCTTTGCGTAATATAATATTTATTAGAGTTTTCAGATGAAAGTTTCATTATGCTATAAAGGTTTATATCTGATGCATAAATTTTGATGCTTTCCTTCCAAAATAGGTTTTACAATAATTTTATTTAATTTTTCAATGGTTATAGCTAACAAAAATATTTAATACCTCTAATATACATTAAAGGTTCTTGAATTAAACTGGTAACAATGAATTTCTTTTTCAGGATTGATGTATAAGTTACCAATGTAAAGTCTTTACTTTATAAGTTTGTGGAGGATGTTTATGTTAAATGTCTTTTTTTTTTTTTTTTTTTTTTTTTTTTTTTTTTTTGCCATGCAAGTTCTTATTTTACTTACGGAGCAAGAGTCTTTTCCACCACGGGGGCTTCCTGCACAAATCATATTTAGCCCAATCACAGGGTTGAGGTTATAGTGTTTTTCATCATTGCAGACTTTTCTTTCTATGACCGTGATGTTGACTTCTCTCAGAAAATCGGACACAGGTAACCTGTTCTGAAATGTCCCCCATCCCACAAAGTGACACGTGGTTCCAGCTTTAACATTGTCACCCCTGATTTTCGGTAGACAAAGGACAGACACATTCTTGTTAGTTGCTGCTCTTTTGCTGAGCTGTAGAAGTTGAAGGTCGCCTTCATGTGTGTATTCATCAAAGCACAGATAGGGAAAATCTTTCTTAATGGGTGCTATCTACTTTTCTGACTCATGCTGGGTCCTTGAGTGAGCTCCAAGAATGGCTTTAGATCTTCTCGTCACTTTGCAGTGGGCTGCAGTCAACACCCAGTTTTCTGCAATCAGAGCCCCAGCACAGATGTTATTTTTGTCAGGTTCAAGTAGGACCATGTAGGGTCTTGAATGAGGAGTGAGTTCATTTCCTCCAATGATCCTTATACAGCTACCTTCAAGAATCAGCAGCAGTACAATTACCGTTGAGATGGAAGATGCCAGAATCATTTAAGTATGTCAAAAAATAGAGCATCTCAATAACCAGCTGGTTAAACTTAATGAAGACATTCTTAAATGCAAGAATGAATTCCAGGGCTGGAGAGATGGCTTAGCAGTTAAGGCATTTGCCTGTGAAGCCTAAGGATCCCAGTTTGATTCTCCAGATCCCATGTAAGCTAGATGCACAAGGGGGCACATGTGTCTGGAGTTCGTTTGCAGTGGCTAGAGACCCTAGCATGCCCACTCTCCCTCTCTCTCTTTCCTCTCTCTGTCTCTAATAAATAAATAAATGAATAAAAATAAAATGTTTAAAAAAATTGAATTCCAAAAAGTATTAAGAAAATCAAACCATGACTTGAAATTGGAACTAGACAAAAGCTTGGATACTACACAGATAAAGGCAACAGAAAACCAGAGCTTGTAAAAGCCTCTCTATGGCTAGAGAGATGACTTAGCATTTAAGGTGCTTGCCTGTGAAGTCTAAGAACCTATATTCAACTCTCCAGGTACCACATAAGACAGATGCAAGTGTGCAAGGTCACACATGCACACTAGGTGGCACACACATCTGGAGGTCAATTATAGTAGATGGAGGTCATGACATGCCAGTACTCTATCTCTCTCCTACTCTTGTTCTCTCACATAGAAAGAAAGAAAGAAAGAAAGAAAGAAAGAAAGAAAGAAAGAAAGAAAGAAAGAAAGAAAAAGAAAGAAACAAACAAACAAACAAACAAACAAACAAACAAAATTCAAAAGGCCTCTGAAGAACTGCTCACTAACTGAGTTACAGAGTTAGGTAGAAGATAGAACATCATACCTGGAAGACAAGACAGAAGAAACAAGACAGAAGTTTGGGTGTCCTAAAAATTTGAAAAGTTCAAAAAATCATGGGAACAGAACATGAGAGAACTGTGGGACTCCCCAAAATGAGCAAACATCCAGATCATGAGTATTCAAGAAGGGGAAGATATTCAGGACAAAGGCATGGACAACATGTTCAACAAAATAATTGAAGAAAACTTTCTTGCCCTCTCAAAAGAGAGACCCATTCAGATACAATAAACTCACAGAACTCCAAATAGACTGGATCAAAGATAAAATTCTCCAAGGTACATCACCATTACAAATTTAAACAACAAAGTGGCCATGGTGGTAGGGATGCAGGTTATGCATGGGCGCAACAACATGGACTTCCACTAACTAAGGCTGACCTGGCTACAGCTGCTGCCAACTGCCAAATCTGCCAGCAGCAGAGACCGACTCTCAGCCCACGATATGGAAGCATTCCTCAGGGTGACCAGTCAGCAACTTGGTGGAAAGTTGAGTACATTGGACCTCTTCCATCATGGAAAGGGCAGTGTTTTGTCCTCACTGGAATAGACACTTATTCTGGGTATGCATTTGCATTTCCTGCATGTAATGCTTCTGCCAAAACTACCATCCATGGGCTTACAGAATGCCTTATCTACTGTCATGGAATTCCACACAGCATAGCTTCTAACCAAGGAACTCACTTCAAAGCCAAGGAAGTACGGCAGTGGGCTCATGATTATGGAATTCACTGGTCTTACCATGTTGCCCCACCTCCCTAAAGCAGCTGGCTTGATATAATGGCGGAATGGCCTTGTAAAAAAAACAGCTACTGTGCCAACTAGGTGGCAATAGCTTGGAGGGCTGGGGGAATGTCCTACAGCAAGCTGTATATGCTCTGAATCAGCATCCTATATATGGTGCTGTTTCTCCTATAACCAGGTTCATGGATCCAGGAATCAAGGGGTGTAAATGAGAATGGTACCACTTACCATCACCCCAAGTGACCCATTAGCCAAATTTTTGCTTCCTGTTCCCACAACCTTACACTCTGCTGGCCTAGAGGTCTTGGTTCCAGAGGGGGAGTGCTTTCACCAAGATGCACAAAGAACATTCCATTGAACTGGAAGCCACGACTTCCCCCGGCCACTTTGGGATCCTGATGCCCTTGAGTGCACAGGCTAAGAAAGGAGTTACAGTGTTAGCAGGGGTGAATGATCCAGACTACCAGGGGGAAATTGAACTGTTCCTCCACAATGGAGGTAAGGAAGAGTATGTCTGGAGTGCTGGAGATTCTCTAGGGTGTCTCTTGGTGTTACCATGCCCTGTTATCAAAGTCAATGGACAACTACAACAACCCAATCAAGGCAGGGTGATAAATTGCCCAGATCCTTCAGGAATGAAGGTATGGGTCACCCCTCCAGGTACAGAACCAAGACCTGCTGAGGTGCTTGCTGAAGGTGGAGGAAATACAGAATGGGTAGTAGAAGAAGGTAGTTACAAATACCAGCTAAGGCCATGGGACCAGTTACAAAAATGTGGACTGTAATTGCCATGAGTGTTCCTGTCTTACCTTGTTAAGAGTGTCTGTGCATATATGCACCAATATTAAGATGTTTTGTTCTTCCTCTATTTCTCTAGTAGGTTATTAATACTGATTAAGGTCATATCGCTAGTTAACCACTGTTAAATTTATATTTGACTTATTATATTAGAGACTAAGCATTCCTCAAGGAACTTGTTTTGTGTTGGGGGGAAGATTGTGCATTTCCGGTTGCACGAGGGATAGTTTTATCATGTTAGGCAGAGTTATGACATTGTTAATGTCTTCATTTGGAAATTAAGTATGATGTAAGGAGATATGGTTTGGTGTCAAGTCAACAAAGGGTGGACTTGTGATGGTTAAGTTTGTGTCAATTTGATCTGTTTAGTAATCCACAGACATTCCTCATAAGTGTCTCTGAGGTTGCTTCTAGGAAAGATTAACTAAGGAGGAATCCTTCCCCCAGGGTGAGCCCTTCCTCCAGAGTGGGCGGCCCCTCGGAGGGGGGACTTTGTCTAAGGAAGCTCTGGGAAGGAACACTCTCTCTCCTCCCCGTTGGCTGTCAGTGCTGCTTGCTGTTCTCTGCTTGGTGCTTGGCACTTGCTGCTTTTCAGCGTGGACTAAAAACCAGCATGGACTGCAGAGCAGCGCCTCTCCAAGACGCCTCCAGGCCTTCAGTGCTGGGTTGGGACTGCTGAGGCCGCCAGCCTCATGGACTGAGCAGCTACCGGGTTCCTTGACTCTCAAGCCTGCAACCTGCTATTGTTGTACTGCCATAAGCTAATCCCAATAAATTCCCTTTAAATACAATTCATTCTATCAGTTCTGCTCCTCTAGAGAACCCTGACTAATACAGGAGGTATCACCACACCCAATCTAAAGCTACTTTTCGAATCCATATTCACAAAAACAGCATGGTACTGGCATAAAAATGGACATATAGACCAGTGGAACAGAATTGAAGACCCAGCCCTTAGTTATGTAACTACAACTACTTGATCTTTAATAAAGGAGCCAACAGTGAACACTGTAGAAAAGATAGCATCTTTAACAAATGGTGCTGGACAAGCTCTATAACCATGGGTAGAAAAATGAAAATATACTCCAAATGGATTAAAGATCTTAATATAAGACATGAAACTCTTAATCTACTGGAAGGAAAAAAATAGGAAGAACTCTCCATGATATGGGAGTGGAGAAAGACTTCCTACAGTAGCCCAGGAAATTAATCAATCACTCAACCAGTGGGATCTCATGAAGCTAAAAAGCTTTTGCACAAACATGTCTTAGACAAAGTCAATAGATTCCCCACAGGATGGGAGAGAAATCTTCACCAGCTATACCACTGACAGAATATCTAGAATGTACAAAGAATTCAAAAAACTAAACAATAAAAAAATCAAACAACCCAAACAACTCAAAAATAGGGCAGAGGATGGAATAGAGAGTTCTCAAAGAAACACAAATGGCTAACACACACTTAAGGAAATGTTAAACATTCTTAACCATGAGGGAAATGCAGATTAAAACAGCTTTGAGATTCCACCTTACTCCAGCCAGGATGGTAATCATTTAAAAATCAAATGGCAACAAATGATGGCAAGGATGTGGGGAAAGAGGACCCTCAGGTGGGAATGAAAACTTGTACAACCTCTAAGGGAATCAATATGGAGGTTCCTGGAAAAGATGAAAATAGAGCTACCAAGAGACCCAATTATTCCTCTACTGGCCATTTACTCTAAATGTTCCACCCTTCACTAAAGAGATATGTGCTCAATCATGTTTATAGCTGCTCAATTTGTAATAGCTATGAATGGGAATTAACCCAGGTGCCCATCATTAAACAAATGGATAATGAAGATATGGTACATTTACAAAACGTGATTCTACTCAGCAGTAAGAAAAAAAATGATATAATGAAATTTGTAGGAAAGTGGACAGACTTGGAACAGATAATATTCAGCAAACTCACACAAACACAGAAAGACAAATGCCACATGTTCTTACTTGTCTGTGGTTCCTTACCTGAAATGCCTTCAGTTGCTGGCATACCTGACAGGCAACTGGAGGGCCAGTCAATAGGAATGGAAGGGTCAAGGGGGAGGGCAGTGAGAGGTTGGGGGAAAATAAACACAAAACTAAACCCAAATGTACTGGTACTTTAGAAACCCTTCTCCTTGGTAGAAGACTAAAATGACCCAGCTGGACTCTGGAAGGGAGCCAGTCCCTAGATGGTTATCCTACTTAGTGCTGGAAAGCACTACATGAGCTATTGCACAACAGTGACTGAAAGGGCCCAGGTAAAATCAGGGAGGATACATTCCCCATTGATGAGGGCCCCTTTGAAAGTGGGAGGAAGGGGAGGAGGACAATGGAACCAATACTATGAATGTAAAATCAGAATAATATAAATAAAAAATATATATTGATTAAAAAAAAATCAGGGAGGAGTTAAAGAGATGAACAACAATACTGCTTTCCACTTGTTACCCACCTGAAGCAAAAGGTAAGACCCTATTTATAAAGACACCATATGCTGCCAACACAGAGCACAGGTTAACCTGGCAGGAATCAAGAAGAGAGCCAGTCACAGACAGCCTGTCTAGTGCTGAAAAGTGCTACATGAGCTACTGTGGGAAAGTGGCCAACAGTGGTTTGAGAAACCAGAGGTCTAAGCTACTCAGAAGCAAACACCCTGACACAGTGTACACACCAGTGCAATAGGGGCACACAGCCTCAGTGCATAACCAATAGCTTTCTGATTAGCTAAGAGATCCACTCAGTGTAAAGGAACCCATATCTGGACTGGGGAACCAGATAATAATCCTATGGAGACAAATATTATGCTCTCCAGTGTCAAGCTCTCACTAGTCTTATGGGTTATGATGAGATAAAGATTATACTAGCCCTACTATAAAAACTCTCCATATACTCCATTTAACAAAATAAATTATTTGCTATAAATATGTTATTAAATAATATGCACACATCATTTAACCTGGTTACAGATTCCCAATATGTTGCTACTGCTTTACTGTTATTAGAGACTATTATCCAAACCATGCTAATCCTATCTCAGTTGTTTTTGCAGGTACAGGAACTGATTCATCAAAGAAGGAACCCACATCTGCTCCCATTCAGCCCTACCCAGATTGCTACCAGAAGACAAGGCTCAAGCTCATTGATTAGCTGGTGTCACTTGCTGCTGTGAAAGAAGCTCAAAAGTGGTATTCTGTTACCCATGCTCCAATGACCTTTTTTTGACAACCTTTTTTTTTTTTTTTTTTTTTTTTTTTTGGTGTTTGGTTTTTGGAGGTAGGGTTTTACTTTAATCCAGGTTTCACCTGGAATTCACTATGTATTCTCAGGCTGGCCTCAAACTCACAGCAATCCTCATCTCTGCCTCCCAAGTGTTGGGATTAAAGGTATGTACCACCATGCCTAGATCATAAATTTTCTTTACCTAAAACTCAGGATCTTGATACTGTCATGTCTTGCCCTTCCTGTGCCCTATTTCATAGTTCTTCACTTTCAGAATGAACTAGTCTGTGAGAACTCAATTCTAATAATATCTGTTAGGTGGATATTACATACGTCCCCAGCTTTGGTCACCTTTCTTATGTTTATGTTATAGTGGATATGTTTTTAGGATATACCTGGGCTACCATTTAATCAGAGGAAAAAGTAACCCATGTTTTTACCCATATGCTAACAACTTCTGCTATTTTAGGACTGCCCCATAACATTAAAACTGATACTGCTTCCACTTACACTAGCACTCGCTTTGCTCACTTTCTTGCTGACTAGCATATAACACATACTACTGGGATTCCACACAATCCACAAGGCCAGGCTATTGAAGAACACAAAAATCATACTCTGAAACTATACCTTGCAAAACAAAAAGGAGGAAATTATAATATCCCCACAGAAGAATTGACTATGACATTATATGGTATAAATTATGAAATTTTGGATGATGACAGATGCTCAGCTTCACAGAGACACTGGACCATGAGGCTGCAGTTGCCATCCCTCAGCCTATGTGGTGCATGCACATTATGACTAATGATTGGAAGCCAGGCCATGTTAAAGTATGGGATTAGAGATTTTCTGTGTGTCCACAGAAACAGGAGAGGATATTTGGGTGCTGACCTGAAGAGTGAAGCTTCTACACGAAGCAACAGCGACAACACTTTAATGTTGTTGCAGACAGCTTGGAGGCATCCTTCGAGAGAATGCATATCATGGTCCCAAAACAAGAAAGTATTCTCCAGATACAGCAAACTTTGATCCCCACCTGGAGGCAAATGAAAAAGCTCAATTAAGAGGCTGAAGAGTAAATAGATCAAAAATGCTGGATAAGAACTGAACTATAACTATGTTCTTAAAGATGCTTGCTCTTATTCATTGCCATATGGTACAAAGTACTTGTGTGCTGGTGTTCAGTAAGTTGGTTCAGCTGTTGTAGGCTCTCTTTTGATTTTGAATTGTACTTTTTCATGTTAAGAAATGGTGGGCCCTATCAGGTGGTGTAAGGATAGGAGGAAAATATTCAGCCAGGTTCATATGTGAGACCCATGGGAAACATCATTGATCAATCTAAGAGGGATAATACTCAATATGGTATATATAAACAGACAGCTTATGCTTAAGATGCTGAGTTATGTAATTGTACAAAAATGAATAAGGGCTCCACTATAGATACCATTTACTCTACTGTTGGCATCAATGTTAGTTTGTCCTTAGGCAGTCCTGAACCCAATAATGACCTGAATTTGTGGACCCAATTTGCAGTCAATACAATGAACAAGAGTGCATTCTGCATCAAGGAGAGAAACTCTGTGAAGCAGTTATTAGCCAACAATCTCATAGGATTATCTGTTGAACATGATGAGTACATACTAATATGGCTAACAATAACCTCAGTCATCAGGTAGAGATTATTTCCCAGGCTGAACGTACATTGCCCATTTCTTTTGCTCTACACCACCAGTGCTTATGTATTGACTGTGCTAAGTTGCCTATTCCTGCAAATTGTTCCATTGAATGTGATGTCTCCCTTCCTTCTTGGAAGAGACTCCCTGCAGGATGGGTTTTTCTGTGCAATAATACTGCTTATCAAACTTTGTAAGCCCATTTTTCTCGTATTTGCTCGCTAGGAAGAATTTTCCCTTTGCTGCCCACATTACCCCATTCATTGTGTGCCATCTGCAGGCTTCCTGCTAACTGTAATGATCAACTCTCTCTTATGAGTATTCCCCAAATAGCCATTGTGGCTGCTCTTATTGTACCAGTGCTGGGTATAACGGTAGGATTGCAGTGAGAAATTGCTCAATTAGCCTGTGCCTTTAGTATAACAGCTAATCTTACTGCTTAAGTCTTGGTTGAGATCAGCCTAGAAATGAAGGAATTCTGAGCACCAGTTCTTCAGAACCAGGCTACTGTTGATTTTGTTTCATAAAACATCATTTAGAATGTGAGCACTTCCAGGAATATGTTGTTCCAATATCGCTGACGATTTCAATATTATTCATTAACCGGCCAAATCAGACAAGAGACAGAGAAAATTCCTGAGGGTAATACCTGGTTTTGGCCTGGGTGGCTTTCTTGGTTACTCCCTTTCTTAACTCCTGCTTTTGCCATTCTATTTACCTATTCTTATCATGCCTTGCATATTACAATGTCTTGTGTCACCACTCTCCATGAGGCTTACTTGGTTTTTAATGAGTTCACACAAAGGGGGGGGGGGACATGCAGGTGGTTTTTAGCCTGCTGCATTCTGCTTGTAGAACACTCTGTGATTCTGCTGACACTCTGCTTTGAGAAGAAGGACATCTGTGCCTGATCCTGAAATGTTGGGAATAGTGTTTGTGGAGTCTATTCTCCAGCTGGTAGGGAGTTCTAGTATTCATCTATAGCCTCAAGTTAGCCAAGATATCTCCTGCTTCGGAGATAGGCAAGTTGCTGTCTACTTTGATTTGTATAAGCCATTATCTTCATAAACTCTGTGTGGACCTTGTACACAGAGCTATTCTAATAAAAATTCTGCAAGCTGCTGCCTCTGGGCTCCTGTGTAGAAATCACCTGGAGTGCCTTGGTTCTGTTGATTCGCCCCAGTCTCAGTGTAATTTCTCAGCACTGGTCACTCAGGACCTTCAACAGGTTCAGTTGGTGCTAACAGGTGACACCAAGACCTGTGGAGCAGGGCCTTAAATCCAACCAGAGAGCAGTTGGTTACCCCCCATAATAGTCACTATGGCATGGGCGGGTGCATCTTGCCTGGCTGGTCGGTCTTATAGTTCATAAGGTTCACTTCCAGTTAAGATTGTTGATGGCTTTTCTCTTCCAGCAGGCTGCAGAGCACTTTCTAGCACTATGACAGCTAGCCAGCAGCGAAGAGGCTCTCAGCTAAGTAGTAGCTCAGAATCGTGTAATGGAAGCATGTAGTGTCCTCAGCAGTAGCATCTTAACATGTAGTTCTGGTGGAAAACCAAGAGCATTGGCAATAACCTATGTTATTTGGAGGCCTCATAATTACTTTTCTATTATGGATTAACTAATTGGCAAGGCAGATGACCTTGAAAATTGTTTAATGAAATGTGTGTGTGTGTGTGTGTGTGTGTGTGTGTGTGTGTGTGTGTTCATTCTGCAGGGATTGAATCCAGGGCCCAGAACTTCCAAGGAAATGCTGTACTACTTAATTATAGCCCCTGACAAGTTAATTGGTTTTGTTTTTAAAAAGTCATCATAAGGGCTGGAGAGGTGTCTTAGTGGTGAAGGTGCTTGCCTGCAAAGCCTAAGAACCCATGTTTGACTCTCCAGATCCCATGGAAAGCCAGATGCATAAAGGTGAGGCAAGCACAAGATTGTACATACCCACTAGGTAGCACATGTGTCTGGAGTTCAATCACAATGGCTGAGGCCCTAGCATGCCAATTATCCCCCTTTCTAAAATAAAGAAGTCTTCATAAATTCATTGATTTTACTTCATTTTCCCTTGTAGCCTAAGAATTACAGGAAACCATCTAAAAACACACTAGTAGGCTTCATATCTTTCAAGTCAGGTTTCTACATGGCTTTATGACCTAAAACATCTATGTCTTCTATTTTAAAATGTCTGATAACCCTTCTGTATATTTTTTTTTCTGTTTTTGGTTTTATGAAGTAGGATCTCACACTAGCCCATGCTGTCCCAGAGTTCACTATGTACTCACAGGCTAGCCTTGAACTCATGGCTGTCCTCCTACCTCTTCTTCCTGAGTGCTGGGGTTAAAGGCATGCACCACCATGCTCAGCCCTTCCGTATAATTTTAAAACTACTATGAAAACTTTTATAGACCACTTTTGATGTTCTAATAATGTTCTAATTTATATTATTGTAAGATATTGGGTTTCATGGCATAAGGTCCAAATAGTGATAAGAATTGTCTTGTAATTTCTGGTAGTGTTCTTATAAAACAGATAAGTTCCACTAGGCTGAACTCTTGATACACAAATAACATTTTAATCATAAAATATTTATCAAAGCATATAGAAAAATTGCAATTGTTACTATTTTTTACATATAAACTGAAGTATTACCTGATCTACTTAGCATCAAGATACAACATGGACCTAATTGTTTAAAATGATGCCAAACTCAAGGTAATGAAGATGTTAAAATTATGAGACAAACAGTAGGTATTGTGCTTATTCTCAACAATATAAAGGGGAAAAAACACAAAATACAAAAACATAGGGGCTGGAGATATGGCTTAGTAGTTAAGGTTCTTGTCTGCAAAGCCTAAGGACCCATGTTCGACCAACCCCACATAAGCCAGATGGACAAGGTGATGCAAGTATGCAAGGTTGCACATGTGCATAAGATTGAGCTTGCGTCTGGAGTTTGATTTCTGTGGCTGGAGGCTCTGGCATGCCAATTATCTCCTCTCTCTTTCTCTTTCTCTTTCTCTCTCTCTTCTCTTTCTCTATTCTTTCTCTTTCTCTTTCTCTTTCTCTTTCTCTTTATTCTCTTTTATTTTCAAAAGAATCTCTCTCTCTCATCTGAAATCTCTAAAGAGTTTACTATATATATATATATATATATATATATATATATATATATATATTCTCCCAGGGTAGAATTAGAGTAATATTATTCTCAAACTTTTATTTTGCAAAAGAATCTGAAAGAAAAAATTTCTGGAAGTCTAAATAGCATAATTGAAATGACAAATGAAAGAACTAAAGAGTTTGAAACTAGCCTAATGGAAATTATACAGAAGTATTTTGTGGGTTAAAAAATAAACAAAACCTAATGGGTTTATGAACAATATCAAAAACAATATTAAGAAGCAAAGAAAAATATGTCCTGAAGTAATGATGGCTGAAAACTTCCCAATAATACTCTCTCAATTGATAATAATTTAACATGAAATACTTCTAAACTTCAGCATTGTATGTAATGTAGCATGTTTTTGCTTCATATTATCAAATACTTGCCTTTTATGTATGTTTACAAAGATATATGCCTATGCATGAAGATATATATTAATATCATTAAGATTATATTAATATCTTAAGTCTCAGACTCTCTGTCTCTTCTCTCTCTCTCTACACCCTTTCCCTTCCCTCCCTGGTCTCTCCCACCTTTCTCTCTGTCTCAATTCAGGAATTAGAATGTCTTATACCCACTTATACTGGCAGAGTTCGGGATGCCCTCAATGAATATCTGGAGAGGAATACTCTTCCTGTTGTCCCTCTCCTTTGCTTCTCTCTGGTCACATTCAATAATAACACAAAATAGAAGAAAATTAATTGGCCAGTAGGGTATTTTCAAGTTATTCTGTGCTGTTAATATTTTAAATTTATATTACATATTTTAATGGAAATGGATCCATGAGGCAAAATTAAGAATGGACTAGAAAATATGTACAAGTAACTCAGTCAGATAAGACATGGTCCAGGAGATAGCAGGTTGCCCTGGAATGTGAGATTTAGGAAGCAGATCCAGCCCTCAAAGCATTCCTGTATGGAAGGGAGGGACAAGTGTAAGAAATAGCAGTTGCTTTGAGAGTGTCCAAGTAGAGTAATCTGTCTGTAGGGGTGGCGGGGGGATTGAATGTGTGTGTTAACAGTACCTCTAGCTGAAATATGAAGGTTAGGGAGGAGGAAATGATGAAATTGGCAATGAGAAATTCCTCAAAAATAAACAAAGCAGGACTGGAGGGATGACTTAGAGATTAAGGGACTTGTCTACAAAACCAAAGGACCCAAAGGACCCAGGTCTGATTCCCCAGTGCCCACTTAAAGCCAGATAACAAGGTGACACATGCATCTGGAGCTCGTTTGCAGTGGCTACAGGCCTGGGCACACCCATTCTCTCTCTCCCTCTCTCTATCTTCCCCCCTCAAATAAAAAATAATAAATAAGATATTTAAAAAACTAAACAAAGCATGCATGTTAATGAAAAAACTTCCTATAGCACCCAAGGAGAATCTAAGCAGTAAGATATTTGAAAATACTCTAATAATTTCTATTTAAAAAAAAACAGGAAATAGGTTGGGGACACTAGTTTTTAAATACTTTCATTTTTTGATGACAAACTGAATAATTAAATAAAATGCACTGGAAAACTACCCTTGAAGGAAAGAGCACCATAGCTCCTTTTGTTTCCAAGAACTGTAATACAAAAAGTAATAAAAAGTATTAATCCAGCCAGGCGTGGTGGCGCACGCTTTTAATCCCAGCACTTGGGAGGCAGGGATAGGAGGATCTCCATGAGTTCAAGGCCAAGGCCACCCTGAGACTACATAGTGAATTCCAGGTCAGCCTGGACTAGAGTGAGAGAGTGAGACCCTACCTCAAAAAGCCAAATATATATATGAAATAATGACACTAATATTTTAAGATAATTCCTAAGGATATTTCATTTAAGATCATTCCTCATATACCCAGATCTTACAGGTGACCTCTTTGTGATGGGAAGTTGACACAGACTGGAAGTTAATTGGGAATTTAAACACTTGATTGTAACTATGTGATACAAGCTATGTGTTCTTGGGAAATTATAAGGCAAACAAGTCTCAATATAGCAGATTAAAAATGTAAGTTGGCAGCATATGTACAGATTAAACTGGATTCCTACTTTTAAAATGCTCTGTGGACCTATGACTGTGATGACCCAGGGAAGAAAGGCAGTATGATTTGATCCCTCCTTTTTTGTGAAATCCACTTTGACCACACTTGACTTCCAGAATATTTCTTCTCAACAGTAGTATGATTACTGACCATAGAAGTTTGGAGACTTTGTTGGCCATGTTTATCTTTTTGTATAGTTTTGCCAAGCATTAAGAAAGAAGAATAAATTTGTCTTATAATTAAAAAAATGTTCTGTGGAAAATTCCTTGCATTTTCTATCTGTGGTAGAAACTCTAAAGTTGACTGTGTCTATTTGTATAAAATCCATGTCAACACAGCACAAAGTTCTCCATTGGCCAGCCCCTCAAAACAGACTTCTTGCCAAGAAGATGGCCTCCACCAACTGTCCTTATCCATGCACAGTACACTCAGTGTGCTCTCAATTTTATCCTGCAGGATTTCTTATTCCTAGAAATAGAGTCAGAATTATCTGTTATTGTGCTTAGTAAATGTGAGAACAGCTGTGTTCATGGTGAGATCCACTTTTCAAAGCATGCCTGCAGGGGAAGGTTCAGCATCACCCTGGGTTTGAGTGTAGAAAACAGAATTTGTGCATGCATTAGAGCAATGAGTGCACATGGCAGTTTCATATGTCACAAGACTAGTGTTAGAAATTTGTTGGGGGAAGAGGTTTAAGCAATACTTTGAGCTCTAACAAAGTTAGAAGAGTGACATAAATAAACAAAATATACATGTTAATAACAGAATGTAAAGTAGCAGCCAGGTAAAGCCTAAGCAGGATGAATCTAAGGGTAGACTAGCAATTTCTATGAAGAAAAAGTTGGGGCCACCGGGTGCAGAAACTGTCATTATTTTACCACAAAATAAAGAACAAAATGATGTTCACACTGGAAAATTACCCTTGAAGGAAATAATGCCATAGTTCCTTTTGTTCTGAAGAACTATAAAAAGTGAGAGAGAAAAATTAAACCATGTGGAGTAATGATACTAAGATTTTTAAGGGCATTATTCCTAACAGCAACCTTGGAAGCCCACTGCCACCCATGTGGCAACAGGTTTGAAGCACCCTCCTCATAATCACCTCCTGGTGGACCTGATCTTACAGGTAACTTCACAGTGATGGGAACTTCACTATAGACTGCAGGCTAGTTTGGAATTTAAAGACAACCACACTGTGTGATTCAAGCCATGGGACCTCAAGCAGGTCACGCAACGGTCTGTTACAGAGTTCAGATCATACAGCTTGAAGTGATACTCTACCATAAAATTCAATTGTTCACATAAATCAAAGTTAAGAAATTTGACAGCTGAATGAAACATTCATGATCCAGAAATAAGAATACCTTTTTTAAGAGAATAAAATATAAGCCTTGTTTCTTTATGCAAATCACATTATTGTACTACATTAATTACTAGAAAATTTATTGGTCATCACAATGTATTTGTTACTAAATGGCTAATATCCTCAATTACACATCCTCAATTGAAGCTTCTTCCCCTCACATGCGACATTAAGCTATTAGAACTGAGAATTGTCAAATAAATGTGCCATGGAAAAGAAGATAGACAGAGAACAATAACTATGTGCTTCTCCATAGGTTTGGAAGTGTTGTCCTTAAGTCAAAAGCTGAGTCATAGATTTTTTTTTAAACTTTGGAACACTTGTATTCATTTTGTTAGCTGCCTTACTTTAGTAATGATCACGAGGCTTTGACAGAGAGGAATAAGGAGAAAAAAGAAGAATGTTGATATGTTGATAGTTTCACTGTGTAAACCAGGTAGGAAATTTGGTGTATGGATGCTCAGAGCAGCTAACGTGTTCCACAGTTCCTGTGACTCCAACAGCATCCACTCAAGACATTCCAGGAGCACAGCCAGATTCCCAATCTTCATTACATCCTACCTATGTGTATTGGAAAGCTTGAACTCCATGAACCAAATCCCTATTTAAGGTTATCTGAGTCACCAGATATATATGGCATCAGGCTATTGAGTATTTGTTGAGATGATTATTTTTTTGTGTGTAGGTAACTAAATCCTATTTATTAGGGGATTGTTTAGTGAGTATAAAAGTTTTTCAATCTTAATTACTTACTCAATATACTGAAGATCGATTTGTGTGATTTTAAAACACCAGTAACACCTGACCACTATGAGGAGAGGAGGTTGGAAAGTGGACAAAACCTTGCTACCACAACTTTCCCCTACACAACCCTTTACCCGCACTCCAGGTAGCTTCTGGAGCCCTGTCACAAAACCACCAATCAACATCTGAGAAACATACCCAGTAGTGCCCATCATTGATCCATTTGCTTATATTGCCATTAGAAACCTCTCTGATAGGAAGGACAAGTCAAACATCAATACAGGAGATTTAAAAAAATGAGTTTCAATGCTGGAACTGGGAAATAAGTCAAAACCATCTCCAAAGAATGAGCCCAGTCTCCAAGATCAAGTTCCCACCAAATGTGGGCTAGAAGAGGGCCTACGCATATAAAATTTTCTATAAAATAATTATAGCCATTCTATCTATCTAGTACTAACTTCTCTCTCAATTGGAAAATTTGCTTATCTTTTTCAGATGGACAATGAACCTGAAGGAAGGATCAGCCTATCACACCTCACCAGGGCCCCAGCTGAAACCATAGAGTAATGTGGAGAAAGGGCAAGAGTACAGCTTTCTTGGTGATCATGACACCAGAAAAAGGCTGAAGGAGATAAACACAGAGAACATCCAACTCCTACTAAGCCAGATATCCAGAGACACAGAGGCTCCCAAAACCTCACCACTGAAGGAGAACTAAAATGATCCCAACATGGCTCAGGGAAATTCATGGAACAGGGGGCGGAAAGAATGTTAGAGCCACAAGTTGGGTCATTATGCACAGAGACTTGGCCTATCCCCCATAATTTTTGACTACCCCCATAGTGCAAGACCCACATTCCCCATTGATGAGGGTCCCTTTGGAGGGGGGAGGACAGGGAGGAGGATAATGGAGTCACCAATATGAATGTAAAATTAGAATAACATAAACAAAATAATAAATTATTAAAAATGAGTTTGCAACAAATGTACAAGCCTATGAAAATTGACTATTTCTAAAATGTTATAGAAAACTATTTACATTTTTTCTATGTACTGGACAATATAAAGTTGACTATGTCATTCCACAGCCATCCCATGTTCACACATGACCAAGCTGAGGATGTACAAAAAACTTTGCCATGAAGTACTCGATGGGCCTGGAGGAAGGGCTTGCCTAACTGTTGCCTTCTCCCACTGTGTTCTCACAGTCATCCATCCACAGCAGGATGGCACATTTTTATCTTGCAGTATTTCATGAGTTTACAAAGAGTCAACAATATATGTTATTTGGCTTAGTAAATGTGGGGGCAGCTGTGTTCATGGGAAAGCCCAGTTCTTCTGATCCAGAGCAGAGCAGGCCTCTTCCATCTCCATCACCCTGGACACACACCAACCAATGGGCAGATGGCCCTCACAAAGCCTGTGCTCAGTGATGGCCTTACCACAAAGGCCCTGAACACACCATCTCCATGACAACAAGCATCTTTAGACTGTCCCGGGCTATGTTTATGATTGGTGAATATTGAGTATAGATGCCACTGCATATTTTAAAGACTGTGCTGATTTAGAAATCCACCTGCGGCAACCGGGAAACCCCATTTCCACAATTCACCTATGGGTTCAACAAAGTACTAAGATCTGCATCCTTAAATACAAACCAAGGAAGCTATCGAAACTCCAGGGTATACATTTCATTCTAAACCATTTGCTGCTCCTCTCCATTAAAGTATTGTGTATCCATTATTTAATTTCATCAAATAATCCCTATAAGCCCAATGCTGTAGGAGAGAAAACTCTAAGAAAGGTTAATAACCCAAGGAAAAGAGACAGCGTTTGAGCCCAGAACACCTAACTGCCAGCATCAGGGCAGACCACAGAGCTTTTTTAGCTATTAATCCACATGCTAAAGCTGCTGATGGAAGCACCATTCTGTGAAGGAACACCCTCATCTTTCCCACTCAACTTCCTTTCCCTCCCCACAACCATGGATCAGCCTTTCTGAGGGGACCATTCTTGGAATTAAGGCACAAATTTCATAGCATTGTTATCTATAAAGCCACATACCTTGGAGATATTTAAAATGTACCACAGCATATATTTACTCTCAATGCATGGGCCTAGGATCCCATGGTGTTTCTCCCATTAAAATCACTGAGTCTGTTTGACTATTTCATTGTAACTGAATGAATATGAATATATTATAACAGGCTCAAAGAACACGGAAGAAGAGATGTATTAGCCACTGCTGAAAAGCGGAGGGGAAAGAGGAGGAAGAGAATGAGGAAGAGAAAGACCAAAAACATCTATGTTCTTTGTATTTCAGGAAAAGACCCAGGGAACCTTGCAAATATAGATTGTAAAAGCCTCCTATTATAAAATAAAGATGTCCCATTAGGTGCTTGGAAATAGGGTCATGGCCCAGTCTGCATCTCTGTGTAATTCACTTATAGAAAAGGCAGAGTCATCTTCCTCTTTGGCCTAAGCAAATTTTTTTCTCTCCTTTTGAAAATGATGGCAGTGATGGTTAACAAGAGTATGATTTAGGTGGAACTTTCTTTCTTTTGTAAATCTGTCCTATGACTTTACTATTGATATGGGGATGAAGATCAAGGTAACTTTCTTTTGCAGGTAGCTAGAGACACTGGAACATGGATGCCACACTGCCCTAGTGAGACTGATGCAAGTTGCATCTGATACAAGATGGCCAGAAAGAGAAGCGACCTGGTGCTTACTTCTTTTCCAGGTCTTGTCCTCCTGTGCTCTCCACCTAGGCCCATCAATCAATCAAGGTCCTTTATATACATTTGAACTTGGCAATGAGATTCATCCCAATTAGTTGCCTAACATAAAAAAAGACCTGGCCAAGTTAACACATGGATTTCCTGTTCTTTCCCTTTCCTCTGGACCCTTCTCTCTTAAATTTAATCTTACTTTACCCTACTTCTTGTCTAGTTTTTTTCAATTCTTTGATAGACATAAATAACTTGAAAGTCACTGACTTGATGGCTTGAGGAATTTTAAATACATTCAGAGCCCAGGCTTGCATCCCTGCAACATTAACATTGCTATCTTAATAGTTACAAAGCAGATTCCTGTATAAAAGGGGGAGTGCATGCATCTGGAGTTCATTTGCAGTGGCTAGAGGCCCTGACATGCCCATTCTCTCTCTCTCTCTCTCTCCCTCCCTCCCTCTCTCTCTCCCTCACACCTATCTCTTTCAAATGAATAAAGAAAAAATATTTTAAAAATTAAAAAAAAAAACAAAGGCAATTTCATTGGAAATCTATGTTCCTACCTAGAATTTGATAGTATTTATCAAATGTGATCCTAAAGGTTTGTTTTCTTAGGAAAAGTTTAAGTGTATGTGATTCCAGAAACTTCAATTTGGAATGTTCCAAACATATATATTTTGGAGGATCAACATGATCCTATAAGTGAAAAGCTCACACCTGACCACATGTAATTATTACATTTAAAAATAGGCATGTCGGGGCTGGAGAGATTTCTTAGTGGTTAAGGGATTTGCCTGCAAAGCCAAAGGATCCCAGTTCGATTCCCAGGACCCACATAAACCAGATGCACAAGGGGGTGCAAGCATCTGGAGTTCATTTACACTGGCTAGAGGCCCTAGTGTGCCCATTCTCTCTTTCTTTCTCTCTCTCTCTCTCTCCCTCTCTCTCTCTCTGCCTCTTTATCTCAAATAAATAAATAAAATATATTAAAAAATAGGCATGTCATTGTAAAGTGGCTTCAGTCTATCATAGCAATTACATGCAAAACATTTATATTTATACCTTCATTCAAGCTATCTAACCTTAATTATACAAATAATCTAAAATCTTTTAAAAATACATTAATCTCAAAAACAAATTCCAACTATTTCTGGTATGAGATATTTAACATGTAGTATCAAAAAAGTATAATCTTCTAGTTAAATGAAGCATTTTCATGAAAATAATCTTTAAATAGTCTCTACAGACTATTAACACACAACACAGGTGGAGCAAACATGGGGCCTTTATAAGTAACCAAACATTTAAATTCATTCACTCCACATATACAAAGTAGAATTTCTATATTTCCATAAAATTCATTTGTGACAACTGGTCTTTATCAGTTTTCTGTATTCATTGATCACTGCCTTCAACCTCACCAGGAAGATTTCCAAGCGTAGCCACAGGGGAACTGAGGTGAAAGAAACAAGTCACCCAGTCTTTTGTATGGTTAAGTGAGTAAACCAGTCACCAAATTCTGATTATTAATTTGATGATATTAATTCATTTAACATATAACAAAATGTTCTAAAAATGATATGTAAGAAGAAAAATACATTTGTTTTGGCAGGGACAATTAGTAGTTGTTTGTTTCCTGAAAGAAAATCATATTAATGATGAAAATGATGTAAAAATGTAAAAACTAAAGTTTTTACAAGGAAAATATTTTACTATCTCCTGGCCTTCAGATATTCAGTATGGCAGTTACTTTCTTATTTCTGCAACAAAACACCTGACCAGAAGCAGCTGGTGGGAGGAAAGGGCCTCTTTTGGCTTATAGTTTCAAGGGGAAGCTTCATGAGGGTAGAGCATCACATCTTGTCACAGCAACAGGGAAAGGAAGTAGTCTGAGTGAACTGGTTCTTAACACATAGCAGCTGGACTAATATATCTCAAGGTCCAACCCATAAAACACACCCCCTCCAATAAGGCTCCACCTCCAAAATTGCCACCAGCTGGGGACCAAGTACTTAAAACACATGAGGCAATGGGGGACATTTTACATTCAAATCAGGTCATTAACTTAACTCTCGCTAGGCTGGGAAGGGTTGTTATTATGTACATGATTCAGAGGAACATGTATCTGGGTGAACCCACATCCACAGTGTCTTCTAAAGCTGTCTCCAGCACCTTTCATTTCATTGCCCACCTCCAAGATAAACCATGGGGAGTATTATCCCCTGGAGAACAGGAATGTGGCCTCTCCTGAAAGGTGATCCTGGGAGCAACATGGAGGTAATTGGTTACCCTGAGAAAACCAATTATTTGTGATGGGAGAAATAGCTATTTATCATGATGCTTAGTAGAATGGTCATAGAATGGTCCTCTAGCAATCCATGCACTTGGTTCTGACAGCCTATGAACATGTTATGTAGCAGAAGAGAGCCAGCAAATGTCACTGACATTAAGAGAATTAAAACCCTGAAGGCCCAATCTAATCACATGAAATCTGGAAACTTAGATTAACTTACCTGAAAGAATTAGAGACGTGTCACTGCAGAGGAAATCAGAGAGGTTTTCAGTACAAGAGTGATGCCAGCTGCCATTGCTGTCAGGGGTGACATGGAAAGTATAAGAAGAAATACAGCCATCTAAGAGGGAACTCCAAACCCCAGGGGGCTACAATTCCCAAATTCAGCTCAAATTCAAATAAGCTCTAAAGCATATCATTTCTGAATCTCCAGAGAGGAATGCCATTCAGCCTGTGGGGCCCTAGGCAGAAGACTGGGAAGCTCACATGACCTTCTGGCCTACAGAATGTTAGCAGTGAAAATCCTCACGTTAAGCCCCTAAGATGTAGTACTATTCATTACAGCTGGAAGCTGCTATAATACCAAAGAAATGCAGAATCATCAGTACCTGCAGGCTGGATACTTTTGAGGAACATGAGAGAATGAAGCCTACTCACCTTGAACAGACTGTGAGAAACCTGCAACAGTATGGGCACTGAACATTCAACTAGTGAGGATTTAAGGAAGAACAAGCATGACACTGAATGTTGTAAGGAGGAGGTTCTTACCATCATTTCCCTCCTTCCTGCCCCCATTCCAGTGAGGGACCTGCTGGTATTCACCATGGGGTTGTGGGTTGTGAGTTGTGAGAGCAGCAGTCACAGTCATTGGCAGGCGGAGGTCGGGGGGTGGTGGACAGTATTGCCTCCGGATACTCTCCCCACCTTGTGGCGTGAACAAACTTTCTTCCCCCTATTCTGTACATTCCCTGAGCCATGGTGGGTGCATCATAAGTGTACTTTAGTATTGTGTTCTCAGCAGCTCCTAGAGTTATGCGTTGGTGCATTTTGAGTCTCCTCAGTGTCTGTCTCCATCATCCTGTTGCAGGTTGTCAGGCTCACCATGGAAGCAGCACTCTTGCTCATCTTGCCAGTTCCTCGGTGGTTTCACCTGGGCCCTAGCTGATATATGAGGGGTGGTTCATCTCTTGCCAGGAGTGCTGACTCCTTTCTTGTCTTTCTTGTCTTATTGATAGCTTGTCTTCAATTCTTCCTGCCTTCTGAAAAAGAAAAATAGGTTCCCCAACAAACAGTGAGATGAGCACAGGTTAAAGGGGATAAGCATTAAGTTAGAGAGGTTTTGATGTGCATTCCCTCTCTTTTGGGCACAAACTAATGGGAGCTTTTCATTGGAGAACATAATCTTGGTCTCCCTAAGATCTTGACTCAGTTCTCAGTTCCAGATATGGATTCTTTTACCCTGAGCAGATCTCTTAGCCAGTCAGAAGGCCATCGGTTACCCTCCTAGGCTGAGTGCCACCATTGCACAGGTGTGTACATCTTGTCAGTCTGGTTCCTTTCATATAGTAGTGTCCCCTATTTGCTCACATTGTTATTGGCCATTTTCTCCCAGCAGCTCATGTAGCACTTTCCAGCACTATAAGGGCTAACCATCTGGGAATTGGCTTCAAGAAAGAGGTTCTTATTATAAGTAAAATCCTTTGTGCCATTATGCCCTGTGGGCATATGGAAAACAGAATTTAAATGGTAAACTTAAATATTTACATGAATAAATAATAGTGAATGGGGTGGGTTATTGTTGTATCCTACCCCTTGCTTATGTGCAAGGTGAAAAGAGCAAGACAATGGACTGTATTATTAAACAAAGAACCAGAACTTGATTGTTTGTAAGATTCTCAATCTGTCCAATTGCAAAAGATGCTCAAATTAAAAGGACGTTTCAGGAAACTGCAACATAAAGAAAAAGCTGGGTGCAATCTATTACAGAACTTCATAAACATCAAGTGATAAGAACATTTGACCACACACATGCTCTTTGAAGAAACTAAAGACCTGTCTCAAAGATCCCTTCAATCTATCCAGTGGGATCCTTCAAACTTTAGTGAAATATATTTCCCTTTATCCATCTCACAGAAGATAAATCTCTGAAGAGAAATATCCATGAGGTTGGTGTCTTCTGTATGATGAGGTAAATACCAGTGATGACCTTGGAGACCCACAGAGCTCCCGACCAATTTTATATCAGTAAGGAACACGGCCCTTTTGAGGTGAAAAGCACAGAAATTATAGAGAAAAAAAAAGGCAGTTGGTGCTCCAAATCTTTCCAATAGAAAGCAGGCTGAGAAAACTTCTCATCTATAAACAGGTGCCCCTATTCATGAAAAGAAAGGTGATCAAGATAGCAGTGTCAAGTACCAGGGTGAAGGAGACAGATGTTGAAGACACTCCACACATACCAAAGCAGAGATCCAGAGGCTCCTGAGAGCTCATCACTGAAGTAGACTTAACACCCACCCACAAAGGCTCAGGGAATTTTGCAGAAGACAGGGCAGAAAGATTGTGAGAGTCACAGGTTGGAATGTCATGTCCAGAGGCACTGCCCCCCCCATAACTGCTGCTCCCACTATGTATAACCCACAACCCCATGGGGAATACCTGCAACCCTATTATGTGGAATGGGCACAAGAAGGAAGGAAAAGATGGTGTGAACACATAATGTACCCATGTAAAATATGTTCTTAATAATAATAAAAATCTAGGACTAAAAAGAAGTGGTGAAATTTCTTCATAAATGCATTAATAAACAATATTCTCCATGTTAAAGAAAAGGAAAGCAGTGCCAAAAATCAGGACAGCATAACCAAGTGACCTAAACGAGGAGCCAAGAGCCCCCAAAATTATACTTGAGGCATGCTTGGGTGGAATATCAGTAATACAACTCATAGTATACCTTGTACATGCAATATGCTTCAGAGGACCTTATGAATGCTGAAAATACCTCTGTCTAAAATGACAAAACATTGTAATATGTAAAACTGGCTAGGCATGGTGGTGCACACCTGTCATCCCAGCACTCATTAGGCAGAGGTAGAAGGATCACTGTTAGTTTGAGGTCAGCCTGAAACTACATAGTGAATTCCAGGTCAGCCTAGGCTAGAGTGAGACCCTACCTTGAAAATAACAAAAAAAAAAAAAAAAATTAAAAGTAAAAAAATGGAAAGAAAGAAAATTGACATTTGGGGAGCTGGAGAAATGCCTTAGTGATTAAGGCACTTGCCTGTGAAGCCTAGAGACCTGTGTTCGACTCCCCAGTACCCATGTAAGCCAGATGCACAAGGTGGCACATGCGTCTGGAGTTTGTCTGCAATGGCTGGAGGCCGTGGTGCCCCCATTCTCTATCCACCTCTAGTTTCAGTAAAATAAACATATTAATTAAGATATCAAGAGAACTACTAAATTGAAATTTTCTTCTTAAATACTTGTTGCTCAGTAAATCTGATTTAAAATGGACAGAGGGTTGAAGAGATGGCTCAGCTGTTAAGTCACTTGCCCCTAAAGCCTGGTAGCATGGAATTGATTGCTGAGTATCCATGTAAAGCCAGATGCAGATATTTGCTGCAGCTGGAGGCCCTGGCACATCCATTCTCTCTCCTCTCCTGTCTCTCTCTCTCTCTCCTTCCCTCCCTCCCTCTCCTTGCAAGTCAATAAACAAAAATATTTTTTAACAGATAGACATGGCCTGGAGAGATTGCTCAGTAGTTAAAGGTGCTTGCTTGCACAGACTGACAGCCTGGGTTCAATTCCCCATACCACATAAAGCTAGATAAACAAAGGGGTACACGTGGCTGGAGTTTGGCTGTAGCAGTGAGAGGCTCTGGCATGACCATTTCTCTCCCTCACTCTTCTTTTGCTTTCAAATAAGTAATAAATAAAAGATTGTTTTTAACGGCCAGATATGGCGATAGGAGATAAATAAAAACAAAAGAAAATGACATATATGTATGAAAATGCTGTAATGAAACCCATTTCTTTGTATGTTAACTTAATACACACATAGTATTAGTGAATTCCAGGTCAGCCTGGGCTACAGTGAGACCCTACCTCGAAAGAAACAAACAAACAAACAAAATAATAGAGATATTCCACCAATCTGTTATGTAGTTTCCCATCAATAATAATATGTATCCCCAACCATACAGCATAATGTCATAGCCACTCATGGTAGAGTACTTTCTGTTGCTCACAGTCTTGGAAGCTGGAAGGACAAGACCCTGTCGTCACATGAATTTGGCCTCTGATCAGGGCTATTTTGGCTATGCTATATCCTGTGCAAAAGGCACCATAGGTGAGAGATCACATGATGAGACAAGAAGACAGAGTGCATAGGGGCTACTCTCTTTCTTTGATAATAATCCTTATGCAAGGACTAACCAGGATTCCACCAAAACAACCTTAACCCTTCAGTGGGCAGCCCTACCTGTTAAAAGTTCTGCCTCTCATTGTCATGTGTCGTCATACAGGGTATGCACATGTACCCTTAGACATCCAATCTAAACCTAGATATTCATACTGATACAATTAATATACAGGAGACTTCAGTTACTACAAAGATCTCTTATTTTTACAGTCATACCAATAGTCTCTCTTTTAATACCTAGCAACCACTCATCTGTGATTCTTTCTTATAGTGTTGTCATTTCAGTAATGAGATATAATAAGAACCAGTAAATAGTATTTGGATTTTTCTACTCAGCATAATTGGAAATTCATTCATATTTTTAGAGGTTTCATAGATAGTTAGTATCTTTGAATTACCTAATAGTCTACACTGCAGTTCATTTAACCATTTACTCATTGAAAGACTTTTGGATTGTATTCAGGTTGGGGGTGTTACATATAAAGTTGCTATAAACATTTGTGAGGAGGACTTTTTAAGGGCATGATTACTTAAAGAAAATAGTATCCCTCCAATCATGGGAACCAGTTAACACATTCATGATTTTCCCTTGGATCTTAACTTTTCAGTATTTTTATAGACTAAATTAGTTCAACAGGACAAAGAATGTTAGAGAAGAAAGATCTTAGATGAAAATGGACACTAACAACTCCACTATCCTATCCCACAGAATGAATTTAAGCCTCCTTGAATCAGGGGCACTATGGCACGTAGTTATAAAGGAAAAGAGTTCTCTTAGAGGAAGACACCATGAACTGATACTTGTTTGTACTTTAATCTTAAGCTTTAGAATTTAGACCATGTCCACCCTGGCCAAGGCACATACAAGACACCTCAAATAATTCCCAAGCTAACATTGCAAAATATTAGTGATTTAATTTTAAAAATCCAACCATTAGAAGCTGAAGAGATGGCTGAGCAGTCAGAATTCCAACCACCACCATAACAGAGAGACAAATAAATGCACCTTTCAAATCCTTTGAAAAGCAGAGTAGTTGTTTTCAAATTACAGACTCAAACTTAAACCACCATAATAGAGAGACAAATAAATGCACTTTTCAAATCCTTTGAAAAGTGGAGTAGTTGTTTTCAAATTACAGACTCAAACTTAAGTGCTATAATAATAAGTGCAATAAAACTATTAATTTGAAATATATGCGGGTCTTATTAATATATATATTTTTTCAATCAATAAGAGAAAGTTACTTTTCAGGGAACAAAATATCAGGACAGATAAATCAGGGGACTTAAGATGGCAGCAAAGGAGCCACACCAAACCAGCCTAGGGAGTGATTTAAGCAAAACCATAGCAAAATACACTCTTCTTCTGAAAAGTAAGGGAGTATAGGTTCTTCTTAGACACAGTGGAGAAGGTAAAGCAGGAGAGACCAAGATCCACCAGAAAGGAGGAAAAAGGACAGAATCCCACTGAGGCACTTGTAGACCCCGATCTGCAGGCCAGCGTCGAGCAGCAGCAGCAGCAGAGACCAAACAAGAGGATTTTCCAACCTCATCAGCCCCATTACAAAGTCAAGAAATCAGAAGGAAAGACAGCTGAAATCAACTAAGGAGCTACTGAACGAGATACAGGCAGGACTGCATGAGCAACTCCAGTACAACTCCAGGCTTCCCAACTATCAGAACAGTGAACCGCCATCATTCAGCCCCCGGCTCAGAACTCCAGTTCCACAGTACAACACGGAGGGATCGAGGTGGACATTCAGCATTGGTGAGATTGGAAGCCACCCCAAAAGATAAGGAGGCCAACTGACAAAAAAAGAAACAGTTCCATAGGCCTGCATTGGAAGTTCTAATCTCTCTTTCCCTGTCAGGGCAGGTTATGGGTTACATATTCTTGGTTGGCTTTACCATTTTCAATTAATCTGTATTTTGGGGGTGAATATTGTTGCCTTTGATGCTTTCAGAATTATAAGGCCTTTGTCTTTTGCTTCTGTCATTATTGGGGGCAGGGTCTGATTCAGATCCAGGCTGACCTGAAACCCAATTCAGAACATTCTTGACCTCCCAGATGACAGCATTAAGGGTGTGGAGCAACTCACACCCTTGGGTATTTGGGCTTTATAAGACTATCTGTTTGTTTTAATCTCCACACTTGCATACTCTGTGTTAGGTTCTATTGAATGTGTATATTGCAGTTGAAGTTTAGAATTTGCCAGTAAATTGTTCTACCCAGTCCACTAGAATACTTGCTTAGCAGGCAAACTCAATACCTAGGATTACTTCTGCCCTTGGATTGGGGTACAAGAGTTACACTTGGCCCCTTAAACTCATATCCTGAAAGTATATAAAGGTGGATCACCACATCTAAGAACACTGCAGATAAGACATCTGCATTAAATGATGTCATGGAACAAATGGACCTAACAGATATATAGAGAACATTCCATCCAAATGCTGCAGAATATACATTTTCATCAAACAAACACTATTAGACTTAAGATCACAGATATATTGGCATAGGTAATGACTTTCTGAATATAACTCCAATTGCTCAGGAAATAAAACCACTAATTAACCACTAGGATCTCATGAAATTACAAACTTTTGTACAGCAAAAGACACTGTGAATAGAGCAAAGAGACAACCTACAGAAGGGGAGAAAATCTTTGCCAGCTACACATCTAACAGAGGATTAATATCCAGAATATACAAAGAACTCAAAAAAAAAAAAATAAGAAATCAAACAAACCAATTAAAAAATGAGCTATGGAACTAAATAGAGTTCTCATCTGAAGAACTACAGATGGTATATAAACATCTAAAAAAGTATTCTGCATCCTTAGCCATCAGGGAAATGCAAATTAAAACTACTTTGAGATTCCATCTCACTCCTGTCAGAATGGCTACCATCAAGAAAACAAATGACAATAAATGTTGACGAGGATGCAGAAAAAGGGAAACACTTCTACACTGTTGGTGGGAATGTAATCTGGTCCAGTCATTGTGGAAATCAGTGTGGAGGTTCTTGAGACAGCTAAAAATAGATTTACCATATGATCCAGCTATAGCACTCCTAGGCATATATCCGATGGACTCTTCTCACTACCTTAGAGATACTTGCACAACCATGTTTATTGCTGTTCTATTCACAATAGCTAGGAAATGGAACCAGCCTAGATGTCCCTCCACAGATGAATGGATAATAAAGATGTGGTACATTTACACAATGGAGTTCTATTCCACGGTAAAGAAAAATGAAATTATGAAATTTTCTGGGAAATAGAGGGATCTGGAAAGGATTATACTAAATGAGGTAACCCAGGCTTAGAAAGCCAAAGGTTGCATGTTCTTTCTCATATGTGTATAGACTTGTGTGTGAGCTGGAACCAAAACTTGGTAGCAGAGGCCAGTAAGCTAGGAAAAGGTTATAAGGGAGGGAGGAAAGGGAAGGACTTAAGAAGATGGTATTGTATATATGAAAGTAGAACAGATTACAGGCAGGGGAATGGCCTAAGCAAGGCCAGGGGAAAAGAATGTGTAAAAGAAGGGTGGGAGAGGGTCAATCAAAATTCAAGATATTCTGAATAAGACTTATGTAAACCTATGTTTTTGAATAATGGCACATCCAGAAGCCATAGACTGTTACTAGAAAATTTTCAGTGCTAGGGATGGGATACCTTCCAGTGAGTTGTTGGCCAGGAGGTTCCTGTTGCCTCTAAAACAATATAGCCTGTTGCCAAGGCCCTTGGTTTCCCATGAGAAACAGATGGTAAGACCCTGTTGCTGAAGACTCCACATGCCTGAGCAGCGAGGTCACTGAGAAATCAAGCTGGTGCTGAGTAGAAAACTGTCTTCCTGTAGACCAGCCAATTGAAAGCTGGAAAAAGCTGCACTGCATGTAGCCCTATGGGAGACAGAAGTCATCAGCGGTAAAAATAGTGGACACTGGAAACCTCAAGTTTGGCCAGATAGGCCAAATGACTGAAGGAATGCAATAGTGGCATGTCTGCTCTGAAGAAACCAACTGCTCTCTAATTGGACTGAAGGCCCGCTCTATTGGAGGGAATACATGCCTGATACTGAAAACCTAATCAAAAGCCTATGGTAGGGGAGGTCGTGAGCCTTAGGGGTATAAAGCCTGCTCTTGTCAGGCTAAATGTACATATTATTCTCACCAAACTGCTCTAAAAGCACTATACTTAATGTTCAAATTCATATATTAATGCTATCTCACTTCTGGTTAGAAAAGCTTCTCTTTTCAGATGGCGATGACCACTGGGATGACCCAAAAGGCAACACAGTCCTGCGAATAAGGGACGGAGGATTGTCCAGCACTGAAACATCTCTATCACACCCTCCAAGGCTCAAGGTCCATTGCAGAAGAGGTGGTGGAAAGAATGTAAGAGCCAAAGGAAGGGTACGACTCTTTATAATACAACTGTCCAGACAGAAATTGGCCTTGATGTCCATGACCTCGCAGTGCCTAGCAATACCTTCACAAGACCCTCATAATAGGAGAAAAAGATGATGACATCAAATTAAAAGAGAGACTAATGGGGAGAAGGAAGGGATATGATAGAGAGCAGAGTTGTGAAGGGGAAAGTGAAAGAGGGGAGGGAAATATCATGGTTTATTGTCTAAGTATAGAAATAAAAAAATATTAATTAAAAGTATATATGTATCTCTCTCTCTCCATATATATATATTAGGACACACACACGAAGAAGGAGTTTCAGATATTGTAGGCTGGTGGTCAAAGCCACACCTGGTCCACCTTCTGGCACTGTGGCTTGCCTTGCCTCTCCTGCACTGTCTTTTCTGTTGCCATCATTTTTCCTAACACCAAGAAACCACCACAGAAAGGGGAAATTGAAGGATACCGCAGTGTGGAGGGAGCAGGTGCTAATTTAGCATTTTCATTTTACTGCAACTGGAAAATCAAGTAGAAGAAAATGCTTGATCCAAGATGAGACAGGATTTTCACTATGTAGTCTCAGGCTGGCCTCAAACTCACAGCAATCCTCCTACCTCTGCCTCCTGAGAGCTAGTATTAAAGGCATGTGCCACCATGCAGGGCAGGACTTTTATTTATTTATTTTTTAGGAAAAAATAAAAGGACTACTGTTACTATCTGGAGAAATCATGTTCAATGATAAGAGATTGAGTAATACAAGTATATTAACTTTCCATCAATTCGTATATAAATAAAATAAGCTGTTAATCAACATTACACAAATATTTTTGTGAAATATAACAACAAAAAAAAAGAAGTTAGAAATCAACCGTAGACGACCTAGGAAGCAAATATTACCAAAGAAGTGTTCAAGAAACTTGGATAAAAGAAACGAACAAGCATTTGCCAAAGAGAAAACACAAGGCCCATTAGCGCTCAGGACAGTGCAAATTGCCTTGCCAGAGCCTAACACACATTAAGTGCAGTGTGCAGCAACAGTAATTATCTCCTTCGCTGCCAGTTTGGATGTGAGGCTTGATTTTGTTTTATGTTTATTTGTAGGGGTTGGTTTAGTTGTGTGGCACCTAACTGGTACCAGTACTTAAAGTAATGGTCCTCCCCACCCTGCCTATCTCTGCGAGTAGTCACTACCGTCCTGGGGCCTCCGGCCAGCATCAGCTCTACCTCCCACAGCCAGGCCTTTGGGCTACAGCTCTCACTGTCCCCTGCCTTCTCCTTGACTAACCCTCTCTTGTCCGCTCCTGGGCAGCATCCGTGCCTCTCAATCGGGGCCCTGCACTCGCCTTCCAAGGGCTTCGGCTTGTCCAGGGCAGAGGCCACGCACAGCGGCGAGAAGCAAAGCAAGAGCTGCAGGAGTTCAAAGCCGCCTTCCCCGAGAGCTGTGCTTCACCAAGAGATGCGCTTCCACGCTGCGGAAGCCGAGCGCGGAAGGCTGAGCCAGGCCCCGGCCTGGAGCCTGTGCAGACCCACGAGCAGAGACCCAGGCCGGGGACGGGGCGCCAAGGCCGGCGGCAAGCAGGCCGAGGCTGCCCGGGACGCCAGCGGAGAGGGATGCGGACGGTGCTGCCCGCCTCGCCGGGTAGGGCCAAGACTGAATGCTGGTGGAGGCCCTGAGGCTCCTGCTGGAGGAGCCGCGGCGGAGCCTGCACGGGCGCGGCAGTCAGCAGCTCCCTGCAGCAGGCGGAGGCCCAGGCGCCCTTCGCGGCCGAGGATGTGCGGCGGGCCAGAGGAGCGGTACCCGTCCAGACCCACTGGCCGGTCCCACGCCGCCACCCGCACCCCGAGACCAGGTTCCCAGCGGGGTGTTGCGCGCACCTTGGCTGGGCTGGAGGAGCAGCGCGCCCTGGTGGCCGGCAGGAGTGGCGGTGCTCCTCCAGGTCAAGGTGGCCCCTCAGCGCTCCACCTACCGGAAGACTGGGATGCGCAGAGAGCCCGATCTCCAGGCTGGCCCATTCATTTTGATTTTGCCTCCTTAAGTTTATTTATTTTTTTTTTTTTCGAGGTAGGGTCTCACTCTAGCTCAGGCTGACCTGGAATTCACTATGTAGACTCAGGGTGGCCTTGAACTCATGGCGATCCTTCTACTTGTGCCTCCCAAGTGCTAGGATTAAAGGCCTGCGCCACCACACCCGGCCTTGCCTCCTAAGTTTAAAGAAGTGTGTGCCTAAGGTGGAGCCTCCCCAGGACAGGACAACTCTAGCCCAAGATGGTTCTGATGAAAACTATTAAGACCCAGACCGGGGAAGGGTGTATTGGGTTCAGGTGGTGACAGAGACACAGAAAGAGCAGCACAGTGGGCTGGGCAAGTCTTGTACTCAAGATTCTGAGCCCCTCCTCTGGGAAGCTCCCTGGCCCTGCCTTAAGGCTACTCTAAACCCAGATGCTAGCACCAGACCTCAACCAGCCGCTCCTCTGCAGGTGACACCGGCCCCTTCCGGACCTACATTAAAATTTTACCACCCAGCAGTAGATGGGTCTTTCACTGCCTTGACACATACATGGGACCCATATGTTTCCTTTTCCTGTTCTGGTAATTGGCCTATGATCCCCCAGAAAAAGCTTATTTAAGACATGACTCCATGATCAGTGGGGTGGGCCAGAGTGTGAGTGAATTTCACTGACTCTGTGCTACCAAGAAAAAAAGAAGAGGGAGAGGAGGCAAGGCTAAGGAGCACATAGATAACCATTTGCTCCTTAGATGACATAAGCTTGTTTTATCTTCGTGGCAAGACACTGCTTGGCCTTTTATGACATAAAGCTAGAAACAGTTTTCTACTTGCCTTCTCTCCTTGATCTCTTCTTCGAGTTTACACATTAATAAATTTTGTTTGGCATCTATAAAGAACTCAAAAGCCTAAACAGTAAAAAAGTAAGCATCCTGGGCTGGAGAGATGGCTTAGCGTTTAAGGCATTTGCCTACAAAGCCAAAGGATCCAGGTTCAATTCTTCAGGACCCATGTAAGCCAAATGCACAAGGGAGTGCATGCATCTGGAGTTTGTTTGCAGTGGCTGGAGACCCTGGCGTGCTCTCTCTCTCTCTCTCTCTCTCTCTCTCTCTCTCTCTGTCTCTGTGTGTGTGTGTGTGTCCCTCCCTCTTTCTCTCAAATAAATAAATAAAATATATTTTTTTAAAAGTAAGCATCCCACTCAGGAATGCTGGAGGATGGAAATTATTCACTTCTTACAACAGTTTCTACGAGGGAAGCACTCAGGAATGCCCTCATTTGAATTAAGCAGACCTTCAGTTGATGTTACTCACTTGACTCATTTTTATTCAATCAGTCACTAAATTATCAAATAATAAATGAGCATCGGCCATGTGTCACCTTGTGTGAGGAGCATGACCTAAGTCTATCACCCTTCTGTGCTTGCCTCATAGTTATTGAAATGAACCTTCAAAAACTGACAGCTTAGTTCATTGTACAATTCATGCTCATCTATGGGTATACTGTTATAAGCTAAACAAAAACCAGTAAATAAAAAAAGTTCTGTCAGTCTATAATGTGTATTCTATGGTTTGTTTATCCTTTGTCCTAACTCTGTTTTAATAGACTTTATTATTTTTAAAAAAAAAAAATTTCTACAGATGTTTCTTTTATCATGAGCAGAGAAAAAGTTATTTTGCAGAGATCTTTCATTCTAGAATTTCTTACATATTCATATGAGTAAATATTGCCTTTGGGCTTCTTGTTTGGCTCAGTAGCAATAACTGAGTTCTCACATTACATTTTCAAAGAGTAACAGATGAGACCTATTCACACAAGGAAACAAAGAACAATATTTCTATGTAGCTATTGAACAGAAAACAACTCCAAAGACATTAAGAACTTAGGGAATGTCTTATAAGAACCTCATGTACTCATGAGATCGGGGACAGAGCGAGGCAGTAGTCTCAGGAGTAGGGAGGAACTGACTGTATTTGCTAGATGGAATTAATGAACTCTAGCTATTCTGAAAACATTTTCTTTCTGATCAGTATTCATGTTCAAAGGCAAGGATGAGAAGGATACACAACTGCTTCAGCTGAGTTCTTTGACACTTGCCAAGCAGTTTTCAACTAGACAGAGGCAGTGTGGTAACAAACACAATCTGGGTATTTAAATATTACCTTAAGTATTACCTAAGACCCTATTGCTGAAGACTCTACATACTTGGGCTTCAGGTGAGTGAAAAATCAAGGTGTAGCTGAGCTGTAAGGATGCTAAAAAGGCATATGAAGCCTGTTGAGGAAAGAAAGTCATCAATGGTCTTAATCTACAGCAGACCCTGTCTATGGCTGGAAAATCCATAAGCCCTGAAGGAGCCTGGCTAAATGGATATATTATGTCAACCAAACTGCCCTCTAAACAATTGTGTTTATGCCCATATATTAATGCTTCTCTCTCTCTCTCTCTCTCTCTCTCTCTCTCTCTCTCTCTCTCAGAGAACCTTCTCTTTTCAGAAAACAGTGACTAAAACTCCCCAGAGTGCTGAGAAGAAATGGCAGTTGTGTGTTTAGCACTCATAGAGACATCTCTATGACAACCTCTAAGGCTCAGGGACCATTGCAGAAATAATGAAAAAAGGTGAGAGCCAAAATAAAGGGAGGAGTGCTTTACAAAACTGTCTTCCAGACACAAAGGGGCCATGGTATTAATGACTTCATAATGGCATATGCTACCTACATAACACCTGCATAGTAGGCGGGTAAAAAGAGTGCTTTGCAAACCTGTTTTCCAAACATAAAGGAGCCATGGTATTAATGACTTCACAATGGCTGCTCTACCTACATAACACTTGCATAATAGGAAGGAAAAATGATGTCAAAATAGAAGAGAGATTAATGGGAAAGAAGTGACTCAGTGGAGGGGGTATTTTAGAGGGGAGAAATAAAGGATGGTGGGAGGGGATTGTGATTATGTTATATTGTCTATATGTAAGGAAGGTGTAAATAAAAAGGGGTTTGAAAATGTCTGGTCTAGTTGTTCTAAAGATCAAGAGTCCCATATCAGCTCTACTGGGCTGAAATCAAGGTCCATGGAGGGTCACACTCTGTCCCTTGCCTTTCTGGGCTTCTAGTGTCAAGGAGCAGCATTCCAGGCCAGTTTTATCTGGCTTGTGATCATGACACTATTGACTTCTCTCTGTCGTCAAATGACCTTCTCTCTCCTTACTATCAGGATACATGCAGTTGTGATCAGGATATTCTGCCATCTCAGAATCTTTAATCCATTCCCATTTAGTTAGCCAAAAATTCAGCCCAAAGGAACACACTCATCCTCAACCTCTCCTATAGGGCTTTATGCACATGAGATGGCTTGTACATTTTCTACCAAGCAGGCCAGATTTGAATATTAGTACTTACTCCATGATAGTTTATTAAAATCCTGCCAGTTTGTGAAGGAACACATTCCTGGGGAGGAATTAATGCCAAGTGCAAGGTTGCTCTTGGAGATGGTTTTGACATTCTGTTTCCTCGTGACCAATGTCTTTGCTAAATAATGTACCAAGAAACAACTATCTGTCCCTTCCTTTGACCTACGGAGTTGCTATGTGCATTGCTTGAATCCTGTGCCCCGTCCCACATGAACCACCTTACTCCTAGATAGATGCACAAATCACTGGTTCCCATTTCCATCAGCTATCCCAGCTATGCACCAGCAAGCCCAGACATATACAACTATATAGCATCTCAGTTACTTGCCACATCATGCTGTGCTTATTGCTGAATATTAACTCAAAAGAAACCTCTAATTTCCTTCCAACACTGTTCCACAACTCCTGAGAGAATCAACTACCAGAATAGCATTACTCCTCAGAAATTACATTGCAAATTTTCATCACAGAAATAATTGACATTTTTGTCTTCCTCAATAATCATTCACTCTTGTTTTTTGAAACAAGGTTTTGCACTACTGAGCTATCTCCCCAGCCCTTGATTCAGATACTTTTGACTTCATTTATATAGTTAGGATTGGCGTTGCCTAAATTAGGATAAAAATCTGCAAAGGAGGAAGGGAAAATTATGTCACTGAGGATTCTACCAGGAATCAGTAAGTCACAATTCTCATTTGTTTATGTGATGTGGAACATCTCAATTTTTACTTTCACATGTACTTTCACTGTGAGCTGGAACTATAGAACAAAGCCCCTAGCATTTATTTTCATTTTTTTCATGAAGACAATTGTTTTCCTTTGTCTTCCATTCTCTGTGGTATCTACAAAGGTCCCAATCTTTCCCAAGTTCACATTTTATTGGGTGGTTCATTTTCCAACAGTTGGATTTTGGGATTTTTTTCTACATTTCCAATGCAATTACCAGATGCATAAAATCATGAAGGCAGGCATACTGGTGCATACTTGTAATCATTGCCGACAGGATGATCAAAGATTTAAGACCATGTAGTATATGTATAAGTTTGAGGTCAACCTGGAATACATGAAATCCTTTTCAAAAAAAGCAAATAGGGTTGCCTCTCCCAGGCATGGCACAGGGCCTCTCCTCACTATGGCAGCAGCATGGCACAGCCCGCTTAACTTCATACTCGGCACCAAAGCTAATGGTAAAACCATTCTAAAAGGCCTCCAGCCCATTTTCCAGGACCAGGGGATGGTGGAGTCAGTGTACACTTGGGAGGACCATGGCTATTTAGCAACACGAACAAAAACGGAAGCTTCACCAACTTGAGAATTTATCCACATGGATTGGTGTTGCTGGGCCTCCAGAGTTACGACAATGACATACAAGGCAAAGAAGAGACTGACAGTCTTTTGAACAAAATAGAAGAAAAAAAATGAAAGAACTGAGTCAGGACAGTACTGGGTAGATGAAGCAGGTTTCCCTGTAGCCCAGGCTGACCTAGAATTCACTGTATACTAACAGGCTGTCCTCAAACTCACAGCCATCCTCCTCCCTCAACCTCCTGAGTGCTGGGATTAAAGATATGTGTCACCACACCTGGCTAGGTTGTCATTTTTCAGCTACTGTTGTAATAATTTAGTTTACCACCTACAGTTCAAGGAGGGGCTGTTGAGAGATACTGGCCCACTGCTGATGGGCACCTGGTTGAGTATGACATCGATGAAGTGGTGTATGATGAAGATTCCCCTTATCAGAACATTAAAATTCTACACTGGAAGCAGTTTGGAAATATTCTCATTCTCAGCAGGGATGTTAATTTAGTAGAGAGTGACCCGGCATAGGCCATCATGGGCAGCAGGAAAGAAGATTATACCTGCAAAGATGTCCTGATTCTGGGAGATGGGGATGGGGGCATATTATATGAAATAGTCAAGTTGAAACCAAAGGTGGTCACTATGGTAAAAATTGACCAAATGGTGATTGATGGATGTAAGAAATACATGCGAAGAACATGCAGTGACATCTTAGACAGTCTAAAAAGAGACTGCTGTCAGGTGCTCGTAGAAGACTGCATTCCAGTACTGAGGAGGTACGTCGAAGAAGGGAGAGAGTCTGATTATGTGATTAATGATTTGATCGTTGTCCCAATTTCTACATCTCCAGAAGAAGATCCCACGTGGGAGTTTCTCAGACTGATTCTTGATCATTCAATGAAAGTATTGGAACAGGATGGAAAGGTGGCTATATTGTCCTGTGGAATTTTCAAACAAGATTGTCTGTGTCCCTTCATATTTGGAAATGTGGGCACTTTTCACTGTCTGGAAGAAAGCTAAGCCCTGAAGATCAGCATCCCCTAATCATGTGTTCTGCGTAAGTAGCCTTTCTGACCCCCTGATGCTGTACATGCCATCAAGATGAGTCAGGCAACTGATTGTGAATTCCCTAAAGTTTTTCTTTCTTTTTTAATTATTATTATTTTTAACTTTAAAAAGCCAGTGGAAAATGTATATTTTGATAAACTAGGGTGTTCATTTTTTGAAAGTCAGCTGAAGGACAAACAGCACAGCAAAGACTATAAAATGCACTGTTCTCCACCCTCCAGAATGAGATTTTTGTTTTGTTTTGTTTTGTTTTGTTTTGTTTTGTTTTTTTTTTTGGTTTTTCGATGTAGGGTCTCACTCTGGCTCAGGCTGACCTAGAATTCACTACATAGTCTCAAGGTGGCCTCAAACTCTCGGTGATCCTCCTACCTCTGCCTCCTGAGTGCTGGGATTAAAGGTGTGCACCACCACGCCTGGCTTACTTTTTATTTATGTGTGGGTTTTTTTAATTTAGTTTTGTTTTGGTTTCACTAGACCTTCGAGTTAGGCATTTGGAGGAATGAACATCATTGTTTTGTTCTGGAGGGAAGTTCTTAGTGTTTCTTCCCCTCCCCCAAATTTGATTTAGATATTAACATTTGGTGCTTTTATGACAGATAAAAAATGACTTAGCAGTGGTTCAATTAATATTACAAAAGAGACCAAAAAAGCAAATAGGAGCTGGAGAAATGACTCAGTGGTTAAAGGTGTTTGCTTGCAAAGCCTGACAGCTTGGGTTTTATTCCCCAGTACCCACATATACACAAGGTGGCCCATGCATCTGGAATTCATTTGCAGTGGCAAATGGCCCTGGTTTGTATCCATTAATGCTCATTCTCTCTCTCCTCTCTCTCTCTTTCCCCTTGCACAAATAAATAATAAATGAAATATAAAAACCAAGCAAACAGATCAGACACATATCTTGCAAATATTTTCCCCAGCCTGTGACTTGTCAGTTGGAAATGGACAGGATGGCTATGTTGTTTTAATGAGTTCAGTATCTTGACATCTGTCCTGATTAAGAGGGTATTGAATCTAGTAACTGTTCAAATAGTACATATGACTTCTGACAAATCAAAAGTTACCATCAAAACTAATCGTCTAGTGGAAAACAACTTTATAGTAATAGTACTCTTTTAATTACCTTTATAATAAAAGTCAAAGAAATAGAAAAATTGGATCATATGAAAATTAATGTAGAACAGGACTTGATTTCACTACATATCTCTGGATAATAACTAATGCAAAACTTCATAGACTGAAGTTTTTAGCTCCTTGTGTTATAATTAGATCGACAATTTGCAACTGATATTATCCATCTTACATGCTCATTAATTCTAACATGAAAACAAAATTGAAGGCTTATATTTAGTATGCAATCAAGATAGAATACGCTGGAGTACAAGAGTTTAATAGACTCCTACAGCTAGAGTATAAAAGACTTCCAGAACATTGTTAGGCACAATAAAAAGAGACTGAACACCCTTGTCAAAACCAACTTTTTATTTATTTATTTATTTATTTTTGATTTTGCAAGATAGGGTCTCACTCTAGTCCAGGCTGACCTGGAATTAACTATGTAGTCTCAGGGTGGCCTTGAACTCATGGCGATCCTCCTACCTCTGCCTCCCGAGTGCTGGAATTAAAGGCGTGCAACACCACGCCTGGCTCCAACTTTATTTATTTAACAACATTATTGGGTTAAAAGGATGCACCATCACCTAGATTTGAAGTTTAAAAACTGATTGGGCATGAACCCACATTCCCCATTGATGAGGGTCCCTTTGGAAGAGGGAGGACAGGGAGGAGGATAATGGAGTCACCATTATGAATGTAAAATTAGAATAATATAAATAAATAAATAAATTATTTTAAAAAATAAAAACTGATTGGTTTGTAAAACACAACAATCCGAACAGCATACATGTTCATTTACTCTCAAATGTATCCCCGTGGCACTTTCTTACCTCTGATTAATATGGTATAGATTACTGTTCTGGCACACATTTTTTTCCTCTTACTTTCACTGTACTTACAATTATTGAAATTAGAAGCTTAGAGTTTTGCTTTGAGATCTCCTCTTGCTCTAATAAAGGCAATGTTCTCCATCTACTGCATTAGATAAAGCCACAATTTTTTATATACTATGCTTTCATTATTGAATTGTCTTGTTGCCTTTTTGTGTTGTTTGCTAACTTATTTCAACTATGGAATCAAGTCATTTTAAATTTGACTTGACTTTTGTGGCCTAGCATATGATCAATCTTGAAGATGTTGCATGTTGTCAATTTGAATGTTCTGTAAATGTCATTTACATCAAGTTGGTTGACAGCAGAGTTTAATTCTTCCATTTATTTTCTGCATTTCTATTTGTTCTAACAATTAAGAGAGTGTTGAAACCTGAATGATAATTGATATTTTTGTCATCTCTCCTTAGATTTTTCTGTGTGTATTGTCTTCAGTATTCTTGATTGAAGCTCTATTATTAAAACCACAAATGTTTAGGGCTGTTATAACCTCCTCAGGCACTCTTTATGCTTGGTAATAGTTTTACTCTGAAATCTACTTTGTCTGACATTAATACAAGTCTAGCTTCCTTTATTTTATTTTATTTGATTTTCAGTTCACATAGATTTATTTAGGTTTCATTCATTCTGGCATTTTCAAAAACAATTTGTCTTAACTCATTCTCATTTCCTCCTCTCCTTGATCCTCCTTTCTTCCCACTTTCCTACCCCCCTCAATATCTTCCCCTCTTCTGTTTACATGTCATGTGTGTCCTTTTACCCTTCCATCATCCTTCTCCCTACTCATCTCTTCATATTCACTCTTTGTTGCCATTCTATGCTACAAGTTGTACCCACAGTTATCATACATATATACATATATATGAATATATATAGATATACATATAGATATTATAAATGTATAACATTTAGATATTGTAAGCTATGACCCAAATATCAGAGACAATGTGCAGTTTTGATTTTGTTAAACTTGAGTCACTTCATTTAACATAATTCTTTCCAGGTCCACTTATTTTTCCCAAAAATTTAATAATTTCATTTTCCCATACTGATAATAGAACTCCATTGTGTATATGTACCACATTTTCATTATCCATTTCTCTATTGATGGGTCATCTAGGTTGATTCCAAACCTTATCTATTGTGAATAGAGAGACAATAAACATGGATGTGCCACTGTCTTTGCAGTAGAGTGTGAAGTCCTTAGGATATATGATCAGGAGTTGTATATATGGGTTGTATGGAAGGTCTTTTCCAATATCCAGCAATTACTGTCAGATTTTTTGATCATAGCCATTCTGTCCAGAGTAAGATGGTATGTCAGAGTGGTTTTAATTTGGATTTCCATGACAGTTAGGAATGTGGAGCAATTTTTAAATACTCATTGGCCATTTATGTTTCTGTTACTATCATGTTTTATCTGTTTCATTGTTTTAATTTTACTCTATCTGTGTCTATATGTTTAAAGTAAGTTTCAGGAAATAAGAACTGAGGCTGCTATTTTCCCCAGTCTTTGACAATCACTGTTTAATTGGGATGTTTAGACTTTTGTGTTTACAGGTTATCTATCTTTATTTGTCAATATAACAATGGATCAATATATCAATAAATGGGATTTAATGATCATATTGCAATTTTGTTGCTATTGTAAAGCATGTATGTATGTGTATATGTCTGTCTGTTTGTCTGTGTGTTGGGTAGTGTGTGTACTCCAGATTAACCATAGATGTTATTTCTAGGGTGCCATCTCACCTTTTTGTAGAGAAGAATCTCTCATTGGCCTAGGACTCCTCATATAGGCTCTACTGGGCTGGCCATCAAGCCTATGTTTATCTCCCCAGTGTTGGTATTATAAGCACATAACACAACACCCAGTTTTTTTTCTTTTTCTTTTTCTTTTTAATGTGAGCTCCAAGAATCAAACTCAGGTCTTCATGATTGCATAACAAACACTCTACTAACTGGGCTATCTCTCCATCCTTACAAATTCTTTTTTTGGTGGTTTGTTTTTTGAATTTCATTCTCTCTCATTCTCTCTCTCTTTTTCTCTGTGTATTTGTGCTGTATTTTGAATAAATAGAATATTTTCTTGATTGCCTTAACTTTTAGTGTTGTCTATTAAACCACAATTCTAGATTGTTATTTTTAAAATACTTTTATTGATTGATTTTAGTGAGAGAAACAGAAAAAGAGGAAGATAGAGTGAGTGTGGGTGCAGCAGGGCCTCCTTCTACTATAAACAAACTCCAGATATATGTGCCACTGATGGAATATTATAAAGTGTAAAGCAGCCATTAAAATTTAAAAAAACAGGGGCTGGGAGATGACTCAGCAGTTGAAGCATTTGCCTGTAAAGTCTAATGAACAAGGTCCAAATCCCCAGGACCCACTTAAATCCAAATGCACAAAGTGGTATATGTATTTCTTCCTGTGCCAAATGTTATATTTTTTCCTATTCTTTTCTGTATTTTCCTTTACCAACATATCACTCCATTACTTTTAAATTCAACTTTGGCCAGGCGTGGTAGTGCACACCTTTAATCCCAGCACTTGGGAGGCAGAGGTAGGAGGATCGTCATGAATTCGAGGCCACCCTGAGACTACAAAGTAAGTTACAGGTCAGCTTGGGCTAGAGTGAGACCCTACCTCCAAAAAAAGCCAAAAAAAAATTCAACTTTGCTCAATCTCTTAGAACACATGCAAAATTCAACTTAGCCTTTTAGTCAGAATATCACATAAACTTTCTCAAGCCCAGCGCCCAATAAAGTCCATTTTCCCCTCTGAAACCTCATAAGCCTGACCTCCATACTTCATATTTCTCTCTGCATTCTGGTCCTCCAAACTCTCCCCAGAATGGCCCATTAAGTTCTGTCTATATCATTGTAAAGCTTCTCTAGTCCAAAGTTACAAATCCTTCCATATTCACCCCACAAACCTGTTTCAAAACACATGGTCAGGTTTATCCCAGCAATGATTCCACTTCTCAGTAGCAATTTTCTGTATCAGTAACTTTCTCATTGCCAAAACAAAGCACATTGCAGAGGCAGCTTATCAAAAGAAAGGTTATTGTTTTGTTTTGTTTTGATTTGTTTTGATTTGATTTGATTTTTAGAGTTGATAATTTTGATGGGAAGTTTCTATCATGGTGTGGAAGGCATGGAATAAGCAAACAGCCATGTCAAATCTTCATAGGAGGAAATAAAAAAAAAAGAGCTGAATACGGCAAGCTGGACTGGACTATAAAACTCCAAGGCCTGCATCTCCTTACCCACTGTGACACACTTCCTCCAGCAAGACTCTACCTCACAAAGGCTCCATGATCTTCCCAAACAGGGCTACCACCTGGGGATTAGGCATTTAATCATGTAATGCTATGGGAGACCTTTTAGATTCAAACTGCTCCATGTATACAAATATGCCTATATTTTCTTTTTTGGTTTTTGAAGGTAGGGTCTCACTCTAGTTCAGGCTGACTTGGAATTCACTATGCAGTCTCAGGGTGGCTTCAAACTCATGGTGATCCACCTACCTCTGCCTCTTGAGTGGGGTATTAAAACATGTGCCAGCATGCCAGGAAGAATATGCCTTTAAGTAGCATATTATTCCACATCATATACTATAAGAACTTTATGATAATATGCTTCTATTTCTCTGTTCATGACTTTTCCTTTTTGTCATATACCTTAATTCTACATATATTATAAATAACTTTATAGCTTTATAAAATAAAACAAGCAACTTAAATAATTTCTCTTTTACAAAAAAAATTTAAATAAGAAAGGAATTATTCTTTCTTGAAAAATTAGTTAAAACATCCTGGTTTTGGTTATTTTGACTACAATTTTGATTTATTTCCCACATAATTGGTCAGCTCAAGTCTCTTCTTTCTTTCCATTTTTGTCTTGGAGATGCTGTTTTCTACAGAAGCCTTCTTAAGACAGTCTAGCATTTAATGTGATGAACTCATAAGAAAGCTAATTGTGTGAGGTTTCCATAGGATTTAGAATAATAATAAGGAAAATATTTCTGCCTTTTCTGCCAAAACGTGAGAATCATCATCTCAGGCCTACTCAGGAACACCTCAATGGTTTAAGTGAACTGGACTGGGCATTTTCAAGGATCAGCTGGATTCTGCTGATCAAAACTTATAGTTGATTTGGTATAAGTATAGCATTTTCTCTAGTATAGTCTGTTACTATTAACACATAACTGAGATAACTTCTAGAGAGATGAGGGTTGCTTTGAAAGGTGGAGTGCATGATCATAGTTGGCCCCATGTTTGGGGGCCCGTGATGAGGCAGCACATTTATAACAGGGAGCACATTAAACAACTAAACCAAAATGAGAAGCGAAAGGAGCTCAGGTCCCACAGTATCTCTCAGTGCTATGACCAGAATGACCTGAATACTTCCCAGTGGGCTCCAACTACTGACTTTTCCATGACCTCTCAGTACACTAAACTGGGAACCAAACCATAATCATCAAGCCATTGAGCAACACTCCACATCCAATCTACAGCACAGAGCATACTCAGTGTCTCGCTTCTTCACTTAGTGGGTTCACAATTTCCCCAAGTTCCACACCTCTCTTGTCCTGGCTGGCTTAATGTTACCTTCTACTAGTTTGCTTTTCATAGATTTAAAGCCACTAGCTAAGAGCTTTCCTTTAGACTATCAAATATTTTCTGGCTCACATTATAGTTGGGCAATGGTTATATAACAAGTTGTGACATATTTGCACTTAGAGAAAGTATCAAATAAATAAATAAAATATGTTTAAATAATAAGAAAGAATAAAAATCTCAATAGAGAGTCTAGTTTTTAATGTTTTATTTTCTGCCCTTGGACTTTCTGAATAGATTCTGCCTAAATAGAGATCAGAAAAGAAACTTATCTGGGATTAAATACTGGTGTGCATTTATTCAAAAATTTAAATACTATTTATTATTAATCAGCAAATATACTATAAAATATTTAACCTTACTGTTAGTCATTCACTTAACATTTTACCAACTATTTATGATTTGCAAGGACTGTTAGGTGCTAGGAATTCAAAAATGAGCAAATCCTTTACCCTGCCTTGGAGAAGCTCAGGCTAATTAAGAAAGGAAGTTAAAGCATAATAAATTTAATAGTATTGTGTCTAAAATAAATAAAATTTCAAAGCATCAGAACCTCATTTCCTTATAGAAGCCATGCATTCAAGATAATAAGAACTGGGAAACTATTTTAAAATTTTCCAAGACATGCAGAGAATATATCTTCTGTCACTGGATTCAGGGTGGCAAATGGACACTAAGTCAGCCAGAGTCTCCAGGGAATAATCTAAGGAAAGCTATGAAGCAGCTACCAAAACAACAATAGACTCTTAAATGTCTGGAGGGAAGGTCACACCTAGGGCAGCAGAAGCAATATCAGAATAAGCAGGGGAAAAACCCTCTTTGGTAGATTTTGGGTGCTTGGCAATGACAAGTGACATAGCAGAAATGGAATGTCACTTTAAAAAGATTTCTGCTATTGCACAGCTTGGCAGCCCAAGACCCTCTGTGAACTGCATTTAGGAAACTCAGAAAGTGTCAGGGTACTATACACAGAAGCTTGATAAATCTATTACAGAAAGGTGGGGAAAAGAAACATTGTTCCAAATCAAATGGGTAAAAGCTTGTACAGGGGTGGAGTGACCGTTCCCAAGTAGGGCCCTGAAGGAATTCACAAGGAAGAAACCAGATCTGAGACCATAGACCTGGATAGTCCCAAGGAGAATGAAACCACCCAACCCAGAGAAGGCCCAGTTGAGGAGAAAGTATTTCAGGAGCAAGTGTCAGAAATGAGTCTGGGGTCCAAGAATTGCCACACAATCCAAAATATAGGGGTAAGCTATGTCTACTTCTGCAGAAGAGAGCCTAGCTTTGAAGTGCAAAGCACCTAGTGAGAAATCCACTAGGTCTTTTTTTCTCCTTAGTGAGGGTCCTATGTCATCCTGATTACTCCAAGCCCAAGCCAACCTCACGTTCTTTTGCTATTAGCCCAAGTATGAAAATGTTGGAGTTTCGAGAGGAAACCTAAGGAATGGAAGCTTTAGGGACTTTGTACAGAGTGCTGAAATAGAAGCCATGGTTTCAAGGATTGCTGATTCTCTTGGTCTCAAGGATGGCTGACTCAGGAGGGGGCTTCCCACAGAATAGTGTCCTTCTGGGATAAAGTTAATCTTTCAAGCTTTTGACAGAAAAAACAGCCTCTCTGTGTGTGTGTCTCTTTCTCTCTCTGTCTGTCTCTTTCTCTCTGTCTCTGTCTCCCACTCTCTAACCTGCCCCCTCTCTCCTCTTATGCAGGGAGGGAACATATAAGGCTCCAGATCAGAGCCAACAATCAGAAGTGAGTTTTCATTTTCTATATCTCCAACTCACTCTCTCTCCCTCCCTGGCCTATTCCATCCCTAATAGCCAGTGCCATTTTAGCAGACCAGCTTAACCCCACTCTGCTCTTGTGTTTTGTTTTTGGTCTTGTTTTGTATTATTTTGGTTTTTTGTTTTGTTTTCTCCTTAATCTTTCCTTTCACTTTTTTTCTCTCCCAAAAGACATAGTCTGGCCTTATTTGTAGGGTCTGGTGAGAGACAAGACTATTCTTCATTATCTAGTAGCAAACCTTTACCACTCTTCAATCTACCTTCAGGCAAAATTCCCTCCTCCTCTTCCTCCACTTTTTGTTCCTACAGTTCCCCCTTCTATATACATTTCCCTCCATTACAGTCTCTATATTATCCCAATACTAATCACTCTAGTCTTAATGTGTTTTTCTTTTTCTTTCCACTCATACCCACAATAAGTAATATATTTGTATATATACTACTGTTAATGTTTCTTTACTGTGTAAAATAATTACCACTTAAAAGGTGATTGTTTTACAGTAGATCATTATCCTATCTTCATAGTGGGTCCACCCCTATATATAATGAATGAGCAAAGTGGCACGATATAAAATTAACATGCAAAAGCAGATAGCTTTCCTATATACCAATGAAAATGTGCTGAGAAAGAAACCAGAGATGCAATTCCATTCATAATAGTCTCAGAAGAAAAGTACCTTAAGCCAGCTGTGGTGCCAGAAAAGTACCTTAAGCCAGCTGTGGTGCCACACACTTTTAATCCCACCATATGGGAGGCAAAGGTGGGAGAACTGCCATGAGTTCAAGGCCAGCCTGGGACTAGACAGTGAGTTCCAGGTTAGCTTGGGCTACAGTGAGACCCTATCTCAAAAAAGAGTACCTTATGATAAACTTAACCAAGGAAGTGAAAGTCCTCTACGAGGAAAATATGAACCACTGGAGAAAGAAACTGAGGAAGACAGTAGATAGAAGTAACACCCTCGCCACCCGTATCTCAGCTCGCCCTGCCTGCCTCAGTCACAAGATTCAGTGTTCGCTTGTCTCACCCAGTTAGATCTCTCTTCAGTCTGCACCCTGCCCAGTTGTGAGTGGATTCCACTATAAGCCCAGGCCATTGGCTGGGATACCTGGGGTAGGTGTGTCCAGATGGGCTGGCACGCATTCTAAAGTAGACCCATGGGGAGATGGGCTCTCATTCTCTGTCACTCTCCAGAACTGTGGCAGCAATGCTCTTGGGTCCTCACACAGGCAAGCTCTGTTTCTCTCCCATCCCAACAGCCCTGCCAGGGTGTGAAGAGACACTTTTACTCTTTATTACTGTCTTCACTTTTAATCTTTTGGAAGTGCACATTTTAAAAACCTCTTTCCTTGTATTTTTTCTAAGATCCATGTTCATTTACATGGGCTCTAGGGCTCCATGTGACATATCTTCCTTCTTCCCACTTTGCCTTCCCTTCCTTAGCCCTTAGTTTTTTCTCTTTCCCACATCTTTGTAATTTCTGGATAAAGTGTGGTATTTTAAAAATCATTTTCTTTAATCTGAAATTGCCAATTCTTTGGTTAGTGTGTGGACATGAACTCAGGGCTTGGGGTTCGAGGAACCACCCCGGAACCCCAAATTTATCCATTACACATTCTTCACATAAAAAGAAAACAATCTAAAATTTATATAGACGGACCCATTGATCAGCCTTTCTTTTCCCTCCCTTTCCTGCAGCTTCTGGTAACCTCCATTCAAATGTCAACGACTACCAAGCCAACTACCACATAGGAGTGAGATCATTCAGTACTTGTCTTGCTTTGTCTGACTTATTTCATGAAATCTAATGATCCATCTATGTTGTCACCAATGACAGAACTTCATTCATTTTTATGGTTGAATGGTATTTCCTTATGTATATCTACCACATATTCTGATCCTCCTACATCTGCCTCTTTAGCAATTTCCAACCCACGTGCACCACCACAACCAGCTCTACTACATTTTCTTAATACGTAAACATTTAGGTTGTTTCCATCTCTTGGCTATTGTGAATGGCGCTGCAATTAAACAGGAGTGTAGACATCTCTTTGACATGCTGATATCACTTCCTATGAACCTAGTAATGGCATTGCTGGACCATATGATAGCTGTACTTTCCTTTTTCTTTTGATTTATTTGAGAGAGAGAAAGAGAATGGGCACACCAGATCCTTCAGCCTCAGCAGACAAACTCCAGACGCATGTGTCCCCTTGTATGCATGTGTGACATTGCATGCTTGCATTACTGTATGTCTGGCTTACATGGGACCTGGAGATTTGCACATGCATTCTTAGGCTTTGCAGGAAAGCACCTTAATTGCTAAACCATCTCTCCAGCCCTATTTTTCATTTTTTGAGGACTTCACAAATTTGCCATAATGGCTGCATGAATTTACATGCCTACCCACAGTGCACAAGGGTTTCCTTTCTCCATACTCCCATCAGCCTTGCTATGTCTAATTTTATTGATATTAGTCATTCTTACTTAGGTGAGATGATACTGAGATCTTTTTAGAGGTTTTTTTTGAGGTAGGATCTCACTGTAGCCCAGGCTGACCTACAGTTCACTATATAGTCTCAGGCTGGCCTCAAACTAACAGCAATCCTTTTGCCTCTGTTTCCTAAATGCTGGGATTAAAGGTGTGTGCCACCACACCCAGAAATATTGAGATTTTGATTTGCATTTCCCTAATGATTTCTTAGGGTGAGCATTTTTTCATATATATGTTGAGCATTTTAATGTCTTCTTTTTAAAAATGACTATTTCAATCCAATGTCTACCTATAGGTGGTAATGTTTATAGATATTCGTTCTGTTCTCTAGACTGTCTCTTTGTTAAATGTTTAAGCATCAGTTAACAGGCATCTCAACCTGGAGTTCAAGTGATGATAACACATAAGAGCCAGGACTTGAGCATATACATAGGAGCTCTAAACTTTATCTTCTCTATCTTCCAGAGTGATCCATGAGTACTTCATCACAAAGATGAATGCATACTCTTACCCTAACCATTGCAGCACTTATAACTGCTATGGTGGGGTGGGCCCCTTCCCCAATCACCAGTCCTGAGGCAGCGAGCCAGTAATTGCCACAGTCTTGTCCACCAAAAGCTCCTGGCAGCCCAGTTCTAATATCACCATCTGTGGTCCTATTGTATCTCCCCTTAATGAATAAACTATTTAGTTCCAGAGCTCTTAAAGAAAGTTTAAAAAGAGCCCTGCTTATCCACTATCTCCCACCAGTTAGTCTTTTCCAAAAAAAAGTGAAATTGACACGTGTCACAAGTTCTATCTTCTAAAGATGCAGTCACAGTCACAGGGAGACTGACAACATTGTTGCCTCTACAGGAGCAGTGAAACAGCAGGATTCCATGAAAGAAACCTCCTTCCACTGGGCACTGGGAGCAGAAGCTGGGAGAAATGCCTGACATATACTACTAACCCATGTGCCACGTCAGAGTTCCACAAAACCGTTAGTATCCACATTTTGGCCAGATAATGAATTGTGATTGTGAGGGGCTACGTGTGCATTGCAGGGTACATATCAGCATCTTTGTCTCTACCCACTTAATGCCAGTAGTATGACTCCTGCAAATGTGGTAATGAGCGATGCTTTCAGACCGTGCCAGTGTTCGCTGGGAATTGGTGGAAAGTCAGCACCAATTGAGATGTGCTGTGCTGTAGAAGGCAGGCCCTGAAGTGAGTCCACTGCTCCCTGAAGCCCATCAGCAAGACTTAGAACTGAGACAGACTGGCCCCTACAAGAGGATTTCTCAAAAATTAAAATGCAAGCTCTGGGATGAACACATCTGATGTGTGGCATGAATCATGATGGTGTTATCATTAACATGTAGGAACTGTGCAAGAAGTCTTTTGGGGACTAGATAACAAAAATTTTTAAAAAAAGAAAAGAAAAAACAAGAAACCACCAGGTGTGTTGGTACACCCCTTTAATCCTAGCACTTGGGAGGCAGAGGTAGGAGGATTGCTGAAAGTTCAAGGCCACCCTGAGACTACATAGTGAATTCCAGGTCAGCCTGAGCTAGAGACCCTACCTCAAAAAAAAAAAAAAAAAAAAAAAGAAAGAAAGAAAGAAAGAAAGAAGAAAAAAGAGAAAAAGAAAGAAAAAGAAAAGAAAAGAAACCTAGAATGAACAGATGCTTAAATAAATAGATGTTTGCTAATTCAATTTATTCAGTATAATAAAGTAGATATAAAAAGGGTGTTTAATTTTCTATTCACACACAATTCAACCACTGTGTTTTCTTTTATTTTCATAGTTTTAATTTTTTTTTATTTATTTGAAAGCAGAGAGAGATAGACATAGAAGAGAGACATAGAGAGAGTGGGAAAACAAGGTGTCTAGCCACTGCAACCGAACTACAGACTCATGTGCCCATTGTGCATCTGGCTTACGTGGGTCATGGGGAATCAAACCTGGGTCCTTTGGCTTTGCAGTCAAATGCCTTAACTACTAAGCCATCTCACTAGCCCCACTGTTTTTTTTTTTTTAATTAATACTCACCTGTACTATTCATGTAGTTAGAGCCATTTGTGTAAATTGTTCTCTATTTTGTTTGTTACATGGTACCTATGAATTTCTCTAAAGCACTAAAAGTATGCTGGGTAAGGAATTCTGGAAGGATTACATTGGAATAATTTCTTTACTCAAAAGTGTTACTGGAAGTGTTTAATAAAGTGTTACTATTCCTGGGCTGGAGAGATGGCTTAGTGGCTAAGGCATTTGCCAGAAAAGCCTAAAATCCCAGGTTCAGTTCCCCAGTACCCACACAAGCCAGATGCACAAGGTAGAGCGTGCATCTGAATTTCATTTTCAGTGTCTAAAGGCCCTGGCAGGTTTGTTCTTCCTTTCTCTCTCTCTCTATCTCTATCTCCATCTCTATCTCTATCTCTCTCTAGCTGTCTCATTCTCTCTCTCAAACAAATAAAATACTTTTTTAAAACATTTTTTAAAATTGCCTCTATTATCGCCTGTTTACTGGGAAAATCAAAAGATACTGGAAAAAGAACATTTAAAGTAGAACTCAAAAATAATTTGAGCTCTGACCACTTGGGAACTTCATGTTCCAACAACCAGCTGTGGATGTGAGCTTTTCCCTTAGCTGGGCCTGGGCTGGCTCTGCCCAGACCCAGACCCAGACCCAGACCCAGGCCCAGGCCCAGGCCCTGCCCAGATGACTCTTAGCCCTTACTCTCCACATGGGCTCCTTTATCACCTCCAGCATTCCACATGGCACGAGCTTCTTGAACTTTCTTTTCTCTTTTCTTTCCACACTTTTTTCCAGGCCCTCCACTTGTGATCTCTAGCCACATGGTGCCTTTCCTTGGCTCTGTACTTTCCTCAATAAATATAATAATCTAGTAGTTATCAAAAATAGAGCCGGGCATGGCAGTGCATGCCTTTAATCCCAGAACTTTGGGAGGCAGAGGTAGGAGGATGGCTGTGAGTTAGAGACCACCCTGAGACTACATAGTGAATTCCAGGTCAGTCTGGGGTAGAGTGAGACCCTACCTTGAAAAACAAAAAGAAACAAAAATAAAAAATAGGGGTAGAGAGATGGCTTTCAGTTAAGGCGCTTGCCTATGAAGCCAAAGGATCCAGGTTCAATTCCCCTGAACCCAAATAAACCAGATGCACAAGGTGGTCCATATATCTGGAGTTCATTTGCAGTGGCTAGAGGCCCTGGTGTGCCTATTTCTGTCTCTCTCTATCTACCTCTCTCTAACTCAAGTAATAAAATAAATTTTATTTAAAAAATTAAAATAAATCATTTGAAAGAGCCCAAAACTAAGGAAAATTACAAAAATTCAATTTTGGTGCTCACTTCAGGAGCACATACACTAAAAAATCAGTTTTGCTTTATTGCATTTTTTTCTGAGACTCACAGAGAAACAAAGCTGAAAAGAAATAAAACCAACTGCAAATACACCCTAAAAACAGTAAGATGGTGCTCATTCATGGAGAATGTGACTTAGTAGATGGATGGAAGAACCTCTTGCTATGAGTGCACAATAATTAAAACATCTAACAAAAATAAGTCTAAATACTCCACACACATCCAGATAAAATTAAGAGAAATGAACAAACTTAGCAAGAACTGAAGGTAATGACTCTAAGGAAACAAAGACAGAAGGAAGTTCAGGTCAGACAACAAAATACAGTAATTCCAGATATGACACAGCAATTAAATGCCCAAGAACTTTTTCTTTTTCTTGGAAAAGGTATTAAAGAGTGGAGTTTGATAGGAGATCAAGACACTCTGAATGAGGTCCCTGTGTAATTTTTGTCTCAGGACTACAACTTTTCAAATTAGAACTGACCTCATTCTAATTGAGGTACAAATATGAGACAATAATGAGGAAGTGGAAAATAAGCCATTGTTCTGATTGCTACAGACTTGAATATATGAAGAATATAATTCTGCTGCTGCCTGAATATATTAACCACAACAGGAACTTCCTTTCCTTAAAATCCATTATCCTGCTTTGTCACTGAAATGGGATTCTTAACTACCTAAATTTCAAGTCCGTTTCACCAGTTCTATGAGAACCCCATCAATCTACATCCAATTAACCCACCTAAGACTTTGGGATGGTTTCTAAAATGATGAAAGAGAAAGAAAATACAGCTGAACTCAGTAATCTGAATATAAATTCAATTTAGAAAATAAAATGCAAAAATTGATTTACAAAATAAAAAAAAAAAGCCGGGCATGGTGGCACACGCCTTTAATCCCAGCACTCGGGAGGCAGAGGTAAGAGGATCGTCGTGAGTTCGAGGCCAGCCTGAGACTACATAGTGAATTCCAAGTCAGCCTGGGCTAGAGCAAGACCCTACCTTGAAAAACCAAAAAAAAAAAAATTGATTTAATAACAATCTATATATTATGTATGATGGTGCAAATTGTAGAAACTGAGTACAAAGAGATACAATTTGATAATGAGAGAGAATAGAAAAAGATTTTGCAATGTAGTTGGACTTGGACTGATATTACAGTGTACCCAAGCCGGAGGTAAAAGATGGTTGCATATCAAATATCTGCTCCCATGGGGGCATTTGATGGCAATGTCTCCTCTCCTTTTCTTACAACAGCACCCTCTATATTTTGAGGATGGGACATAAAACAGAATGCATTAATATTTGCAGAAATAAATGCTATTTGAGACTTACAAAGGTTAAAATGAATTCCTTTGATGAGACAATTCAAAAAAGCTGTTAAATATATAGTTATCAACTTAAGAGTACCAATTTTAAGAGTCCAAATTTCATATAAGCCACTTAAAATGTCTATATCAACATCAGTGAGCTTAGTTCAAAATTAATTCCTGGCCCAGCCCTCCTTGTTGACCTTGATAATGTGCCCTGTGGTATACAAACAAAAGTGAGTGGGCAGGGCTTCTGGTATTGCTTTTGAAACAGGTATGAATTGTCTGGAGGTCAAACAATGTTCCTTTGCGCCTGCACAGCTTCAGAATGAGGGCGTGATAGATAAAGACCCTCTACGAGAAGAGAATGACCATGAAGATGAAATCACAAGTACGGGAGGGAGGCACAAGAGGGCAGAGCTTGTACTGCTAATGAGATTGTGGAATCACCACCCATACCAGGATTTGCTAATTTCAACTTTGCTTATTCCAGAAGGAAAGGACCTTTCACCTTCAAAGCAGTTCTTTGCATTTTCTTCTATTAGCAATTGTTTGCACATCTAGTCCCTATAGAGGGCTGGAAGTGCTGACAGAGTTAGAAGTTTCTGTTAGATTGTGATAGACTCTGATATGAAATTATCATGGGCAGAGCCAAAAAAAAAAAAAAATCCCTTTCTATTGAGACTGGAGGTGAAAAAACCCACCCAAGCACCTGGAGATTTTCCTCTCAAGCTAATTGTCTAAAAAAAGATTACCACGACTTTTTTGTTTGTTTGTTTTTGAGGTAGGGTTTCACTCTGGTCCAGGCTGACCTGGAATTCACTATGTAGTCTCAGGCTGGCCTCAAACTCATAGTGATCCTCCTCCCTCTGCCTCCCCGGTGCTGGGATTAAAGGCGTGCTCCACCACGCCCAGCCTACAACGTTTTTCTTCTATGAAAACAAATCAGTACTTCCAAACTGACTTCTACATTTGAAGGCAGGGTCAGAGTGATCAAAGCCTAAATGCAGAACTCAAATGTTCAGGCAGCAAATGAAAAATAAAATAAAATTTTATGGTCTGGAGAGATGGCTTGGTGGTTATGGAGCTTGCCTGCAAAGCCTGTGAACCAATGTAAGCACAAGGTGGCACATGGATCTAGAGTTCATTTGCAGTGGCAATTGCCCTGGCATGCCCATTCTCTCTCTCTCTCTCTCTCTCTCTCTCTCTCTCTCTCTCTCATAAATAACTTTAAAAAAATAATAAAATATTTATAAAATAAAAATCTAGTATGTTCACTAGTTCTTGATTGCTACAACAAAATGCCTAGGACTAGGTACTTTATTATAAAGAGTAGGGATGTATCTTAAGCTTGTGGTGTTGAAGGCTGAATGTCCAAGATTTGGCAGCCTCAGGTTCTGGTGATGAGGGCCCCTAGCTGCCACATCCTGGTAGAAGGAAGGCATAATTGCAGAAGCAACATGAGTGGGAGAGAGCACATGGCAACACAGAAAGCCAAGGGGTGATTCAGGGATCAAAACTCTCTGTCAGAACTTCACATGATAGCAGAAACAAACTAGTATCCCAGAGAATCACGTTAATTCCTTCTAACAGAAGCACCCCCAATGATCCTATCTGGCACAAAGCAACATCTAATAAAGCTTCCCTACCCTATCCCCCCACCGCCACACTGAGTGAGGTCAAAGTTTCCAACACATGAATCTTGGTGGGTGGAACTACACAGTTGACCAGCCAGGCAAAGGATGCCTACTGGTTCCAATAGTGCCATGACTATGATAGGGGCAAGCAACTGCTCTCTGACTGGACTTGAGCCCCACTCCACAAGAGGAAAATCATGCTTGGTACTGAAAGCTTAGTTAAAAGCTGAGAACAGAGCTAGAGAGACAGCTTAGCAGTTAAGGCGCTTGCCTGTGAAGTCTAAGGACCCATGTTTGACTCTCCAGATCCCATGTAAGCCAGATGCACAAGCGTGAGGCAAGCACAAGGTTGCACATTCCCACAGGGTGGCTCAAGCATCTGGAGTTCAATTACAGTGGCTGAGTCCCTGGTGCACTGATTCTTTCTCTCTCTCTCTAAAATAAAATAAAATAAAATAATTTTTTTATACCTGGTTTTGACTTATTTCCCAGTTCCAGCAATGAGTTCCATTCCACTGAGTGGATCTATTAGCCAAATCAAGAGCAGTTGGTTACCAACCATGGCTCTTTGCCACTACTGCACTTGTATGAGCATTACGTCAGATTGTTTCTTGCTGGGTATCTTAGACTGCAAGTTGTTTGGACCAATGTCGGACATTTTCCCCCAGTTGCTCGTGTAGCACACTCTGGTACTAGACTAGCTAACTGTCTGGGGACTGACCTTCTTCCAGATTCTGGCCAGGTCTCTCTGTGTTTGGTCTCACACACGTATGCTATCTTCGACAGTAGGGTCTTACCATTAACCTTTGGTGGGTCACCAAGAACTCTGACAGAAGTCTGTCTTTTTTGGGGGGGGGCGGGGAACCTTGTAGGTGTCTCGGATCAAAAGCTCATTGTGGAGTTTATCCCCGTGCTGGCACTGAGAGTTTTAAGTCTGCACCTAGAAAGGTGAGGGAAGAAAAAGATAGATAATATTATAGAGGAAGTGAGTATAGAGAGGACAGTCTAAAATGACTCCAATGTGGCTCAGGGAAACTCGCGGAAGAGGGGGCGGAAAGATTGTTAGAGTCACAAGTTGGGGCATTATGCACAGAGACTGGGGGCCTACCCCCCAGAACTCTTGACTAACCTCACAATGCACGACCCACATTCCCCATTGATGAGGGTCCCTTTGAAAGTGGGAGGACAGGGAGGAAGACAATGGAACCAATACTATGAATGTAAAATCAGAATAATATAAATAAAAAATATATATTTAAAATATATATATATTTTTTTAAGCTGAGAATAAGTGATTGCTAAGTGCTCAGTTCTAAATGAGATAGCTATCTCTGTTGGCCCCTCCAAGGCTCAGGGCACATTGTGGGAGAGGGGGTGGAAAGAATGGAAGAGCCAGAGGATGGAGCAGAACACTTGGAATGCTCTCCTCTGGACATGAAGTAGCTGTGCATTCATGACCTCAGAATGACTGTCATTACCTGAACAAGATCTTCAAACTACTGGGTTCAGGAACATTCCACCTTGAATGGTAAAAGAGAGGAAAACAAGAAAAGAGAGTAAAAGGTATGAGAGATGAATTGGAAAAAACAGGGGGGTCAGTCCAAGGGAGACAGGGGAGAGCAACAAGATGAGGTAATGGGAGGAGGCTGTGATCAAAATGCATTATATACATATACAAAACATTTCAATAAATTCTTTTTTTTTTTTTTCTTTAAAAATGTTAACTAGGCCAGGCATGGTGCTCACGCTTTTAATCCCAGCACTGGGAGACTGAGATAGGAGGATCACCATGAGTTCAAGGCCACCCTAGGACTACAGAGTAAATTCCAGGTCAACCTAGACTAGACTAGAGTGAGACCCTACCTTGAAAAAAAAAAAAGAAAGAAAGAAAGAAAGAAAGAAAGAAAGAAAGAAAGAAAGAAAGAAAGAAAGAGAAATTTTTAAAAAAATTATCATGTAAGCTAACAAGTCTTTAAGCAGGGTCTTGGGGGATTCTAACTTGATCTATCAGCTAATGCTTTGCAGAGTATCAAGCACCACCTGGCCTGTATCCTGTAGAGCAGGTCTCTGTAATCTCTTACCCATAAACTCCAAGTATGAATGTAATCAGCTTCGGCCCCTCTAGGATTTTCATTGCCAGAATCTACGGCACAGAACAAAGTAGGCTAACCCTAAGCCAGTCTTCCATCCTGAGAGCCCTGTCTGTATGTTCATCATGAAGTATGCTTTCATTTTATTCTAAGAAAAGAAGCTGGTCAAAGTGAAGCAAATTAGATAATATATTCTTGAATTTCAAAAATCAGTGTTTAGTTAGCCTGGATTCTCAGAGGCAGGTTTTTTTTTTTTTTTTTTTTTAATTCTGCTTGTTCCAAAAGTACAAAAATAAAAAGAGAGTTGAACATATATGAGCTTTAATGTGTTTCATGCTTGGCCTATATCACCATCAACCTAAGTCTAATTGTTCATTTTAATGATGCCAGTTGGAAAAATCTGAAAGGCTGAATGAAAAACAACTAAATCAATGGTGTCTATGAAAATTCTTTGTGCTGAGAAACCAAGTGAAAAATGACAGAAGAAATCTCCCGGGGCTCACAATGGGAGATGTGCGTGCAAAGAATAACAAGTTTCTTAATAACATGAATACATAGAGATTAGTCAAGAAAGGTTTCCAATGTATTTATTTACTTACTTACTTACTTATTTTGTAGTTATTTACTTGAGAGAGAGAAAGATGCCATGGCACACCATGGCTGCTTCCTGATTGAAACTCCAGCTGCATGTGCCACATTGTATGTCTGGCTTTATGAAGGTACTGGGCAATTGAACCCAGATCATCAGACTTTGCAAGCAAATGCCTTTAAATGTTGAGCCATCTCTCCAGTTCAGTTTACGACTTTTTAAAGGTTGACTCAAGCCACATGTGGTAGCACACACCTTTCATTCTAGCACTTGGTAGGAAGATTGTCACGAGTTCATGATCACCCTGAGATAACAGTGAATTCCAGGTCAGCCTGGGCTAGAACAAGACCCTACCTTGTAAAAAAAATGACACAAAATCAGTTACTAAAAATCTTAACAATGCAATTTCATACAATTACCCACTGAAGGAAAAAACTACCACCTCTGGATTTAGAACACACACAAAGAGGTTAAAGCTAATAAAACTTAGATATCAAGGGCTGGAGAAATAGCTTAGCAATTAAGTGCTTGCAAACATGCCAGCCAGAGTTGAATTTCCCAGCCACCCATGTAAAGCTGGATGCAAATTGTTGGCAAGCACCTGGTATTCATTTGCAGGGGCAGGAGACCCTGGTGTAATCTCCACTCCTGCTTCACAGGCACATGCAAATAATCTTTTGCATCTTTGGAAACAAGGGTGCTTCTCAACCTGAAAATGTTCCATGCAGCAGAAGTTCACATTTCTTCAGAGGGAGCACTGATGGGTGGCTGCTGGTGGCTCTCAGAGACAGGGGGAGATGGATTCTGTAAAGGTTGTAAATCTGCAACCTTTACTGTCAAATTGTCCAGTGTCAAATTGAAGAAATAACTGGCAGGATCCTGACAGGACCCCCAAATATCAGCCACCAGGAAGTGCTTTCTCTTTTTTCTCCAGCTTTTCAGTTCTTATGAGTGCCTCATTTGTCAGAGAAGCAGAAAGCCAGATGCCAGTGAAATACTCTGTGCAGAACCTAATACTAAGGTCTCAAAGCAGAGTAGAGAGGGTGGCTTCAGGCCTGAGGTACAACACATTAATCACACACACAACTATCCATTTGGCTACCCAGTATTCGTATGTATTCCTGCTGCATATATTTGGTCTTCCATACAACAATGACAGAATACCATGGTATTTATAGAACATGATAGAAGTATCTTTCCAGAGGTATTCAGCCTTTGGGATCCATGTAATGGAGGTACAAAAAAAAAAAAAAAAAAAAAAAAAAAATTGAGAGGGGTACTGGGATGATAGCTAAGTGGGTAAAATGCTTGCCATGCAAGCATGAGCATGTGAGTTCAGATCTCCAGAATGTCAGCCATTGTTGCCCCAGCCTGTAATTCCAGTGGTGTGGAGGCAGCATCAGGGAATCCCTGGAGCATACTGACTCAGACCCCGTCTCGTAGAATAAAAATAGAGGGACTGGTGTGATGGCTCAGTGGTTAAAAGCTCTTGCTTGCAAAGCCTGCTGGACTAGGTTAAATTCCCCAGCCACCCACGTAAAGCCAGACAAGTATGCATTGGCAGTGGCAAGAGATCCTGGTATGCTCTCATGTGTGTGTTTGTGCATATGTGTGCACGCACACACACACACACAGAGTCATATGTAAATAAATAAAATTTTCAAAACAGAATAAAAGTGGAGAATGACTAAGAAAGCCTCCACACTTATGTATACACATGTGCATGTGCACCCACACAGACATGCAGCCACAAACGTACAAATACAAGTACACGTGTGCATGCAAATATATAATATATGTGCAAAATCAAAAAGGATAAGAATCCACATTTTTTAAAATTTTTGTGTGTATGTGCATGTCTGTGTGTACATGTTCATGTGTATGTGGGGGGGGAGCTTGTGCATGCCATGATGTGCATATGGAGGTCAGAAGACAACTTTAAGGTCTGTCCTTGCTGTTCCACCTCATTTGAAGCAGGGGTTCCCTGGATCTTGCTCTGCCATTTTTCTTTGCTTTGTTCTCCATGGGAGCAAGCAATCCTGTCTCTCCCATGTTGCCATTGGTGTGCTGGAATTACAGAAGCCCGTTATAGCCTTGGGCTCTGGGGATCAGACTCTGGTAGTCTGGCTTGAGTGGAGAGTACTTTATCCTCTGAGCCACCCCCAGCCCCTCACAATATGAAATAGGTTTGATTTTGTGTTGGCTGCATTCATACTCAGCCACATGCTTTCTTGTTCTGCATTCTCATGATTAATCTTAACCCATTGGTTAAAGAGCATGAGTTCCCAAAATTGTCAAAGTGTCAATCTCAATAGAACCATTGTGAGTCCCTTAAAAACCCAAACCACCAATCTGTCAAATCTCAGTTTTTCAAAAGGGAACCAGATATTATATATAACTGTGGTAAAGGAACCTATGCAGACGATCTGCTTTCTGAACCCATGCCATTCTTTATGAACTCAGTCAATGGGAAAAGCAGCTCCAGATATCAGCTAATGATTCAAAATACTTATTTATTTTAAGTGGGATAGTAAATCCTACCTTATACAATCTTAAAGGATAATTCCAACCGTGCTCTGGAAGTTACACCTGGAGAGACATATGTAGTTAAATTCTTTATTATATTCACAAGTCCTATTGATAGAAGGCTTGTCTGATAGTTAATCTTGATTGTTATCCTGATGAAATTTTGGATTGCCATGGGCATATGTTTGTGAGTGAGGTTCTAAGTTGGATGGAGGTGGGAAGACCTACCCTAGATGTGCGTGACATCATTGCATAGTCTGGGACCTCAAGATTGGAAAAAAGAAGAAAGCAAGAGGAGCAATGAGCTTTCATCCTTCCCTGCTTCCCGAGCGCACCTTCAATGTGACCGGCTGCTCTGTGCTCCTGTTACCAGCATCCTCTTAAACTAGAAGCCAGGACACACCCTTCCTTCGTGAAACTGCTTCTTGTCAGGTACTTTGTAACGGCAACAAGGAAAGTAAGTAATACAACATGGCACAATATGCAGGAAGCTACATGGTTCATACATTCTCAATAAACTGGTGATGATTAGGGCAAGCACCCCTAATCATTTGCCTTTATTGAGGATCATGAAGTACATAAGAAAACTGCATATGAGAATTTCTCTGGGGTGTCTGGGAATGGCAAGAATGGAAAATTGTGGCAGAGACACAAAAACACACTAAGACACTTGGTCAGCTAGTGGGGGTGTCCCCAGTCTATTTGTGGAGATATTGTTACATTAGGAAAATATGAGAATTTAAAATTTTCTAATATAAGATTGCATAGTATATGACAGAAGCATAATATTTTTGGCTTGATCTCTCATAGGTACCACATGGCAGACTGAAACCATCTGATGGAAGAACCATGTCAGAGTGTGGAGATTTGAACCCCATGTCCCCACGGACTTATGAACACTGACTGCTTGGTCCTCAGCTGGTGGCAGTTTGTGTGGAGCCTTGCTGGAAGAGGTGAGTTCTTAGGAGCAGGCTACTTGCCCCAGATAAAGAGGACAGCTACAGACAGAACCAAGAGACAGTTCCACTCAAGTCTGGCTTGGTAAATCAATGAGTTTATTGGAGTTACTTAAGGGATTCTGGATAAGGGCTTACAGGGATATGGGTGAGTGGAAGAGGGTCTGCAGGAATATGGCTGACCCTAGAGGAAGGTATAGCACCAAAAAACCCCATTCAAAATGGGTCAAGACTCACTGAGGCATCACTGAGGTCCAAGAACAGCTTGCAGGCAACTGTACCACACAAGAGCCACTTCTATCCCCTCAATTGTTCACTGCTTATATATTACCTCAGGCCTTATGAGCCTTTTAAGTGTTGTGAGCCTTATAAATTCCAGGAAGCTGATGAACCTCCCACCCTCTCCAGGAGGGAAGTTTCAATACACAGTAGTAACAAAAATGCTTTCTGGCTTTGGTCAAATCCTCCGTGCCTCTTTTCAATAAGCCCTATCCTTTAGCCTGCTTCTTTGTAGGGTTTATATAACTCAAAAAGAATCTCTCATCTTGACAACCTAATCTTGTCTGTGCCTGCTATAGCAACAATTAAATGTAACTAGAGTCTTTCCTTTGTATCTTAAGTTTTTATCCACCAAGCCTGTCCATAAATTTCCAGCTGTCTTCACCACATTCAAAACAGCCTGAATTCTCTTCTTATTATGACTATCTTAACTCCTTCAGAAGCAGTCCTGAGTAAAGCCTCTCTTAATACAGCATGTTTCAGAATATGTTTTTCAGTATATCTGGCTATATATAAAATAACACACAACATTGAATAGTTGACTATATAAGGCATGTATGGCTAATTTCTCTCCTTATCAATGTGCCCAGAACTGTTTTAAATATGTTTATAATTTGGAATCACAATAAGTGTTGTCTCTTTTAGTAAGATAGCCATATGTGTAGGCATAAGGACTTAAGTATGATTGCAAATTTAATTGCTTTTGAAAAAACTACAAGAAAAGAAATACTTTGGGGGAAAGCATATTTGTACATAGCAAAAAAAATTTTTAATTCACTTCTTCTAAAATATAGCATAAAATCACTCTGGATTTTAACTTTTTTTTGCTTTTTGTATTTTTTTTCAAAGTAAGGTCTCATTCTAGCCCAGGCTAACATGGAATTCACTGTGTAGTCTCAGGCTGGCCTCAAACTTGTGGCCAATCATCCCACCTCTTCCTCCTGAGTGTTGGGATTAAAGGAGTGTTCCAGTACACTTGGCTTGGATTTTGCTTTTTTTTAATTGTTATTGACAACTGCAGCACACGTATAGAACATTAACTGAAGGAACAGTGTTTCTGTGCCATTACTTGGATAATATTTCATGTACTTGGTTAAAGAAGCTCAGGGAGGAAAGTTCTTACATACCCAATAACCATAGAATATACCAAATCCATTGAAATGTTATATCAAATATTATAATATTAAACCCCATGCTGTATAAAATTCCACAAATAAAATTTTATGTGCTTAAAAAGTATATTTGTATTTTTTGCTGGTTGTGGTGGCACATGCCTCTAATCCCAGCACTCGGGAGGCAGAGGTAGGAGGATCACCGTGAGTTTGAGGCCACCCTAAGACTACATAGTTAATTACAGGTCAGCCTGGGCGAGAGTGAGACCCTACATCCAAAAACCAAAAAAATAAATAAATAAAAAAGTATATTTGTGTATTTTATACTGACATGGAAGTCTGACAATGTTACCAATTTGTAGCTAACACTCATAGATTTTTAGTTTAACCCATTGAAGAATCTCAAAAACTATATACAAAATAACTTTTATATTAGAGGTGGAATATTAGAAGTTGAAAAAAAAAAAAATGTGAAAATATAGAAAACTGGATATTTTACTTAAAACTTAAATATGGTAATAGGTCTTCAATTCACTTTGGTTGTATTTGTAAAAGGAGATAATTCAAATACACAACACAAATTTAAAAATATGAAGGGTTAAAATAAAAAGTAAGCCTCTTTATTTCTTGGTATCTAGCTCCATCTCCCAATCTCTTCTCTAGAGATGCCTATCCTCAGATAAATGTTTGTGTATTTAAAAATGTAACTGAGCATTCACAAAATTCTAAAATTATGCCTAGAAAAAAAGTAGATATTAATTACTAATCTTAATGTCAGAGATTACAAAACCATTTTATTTCTTTATATTAGTTTTTTATATAGCTACTGATGTTCAAAACTTAGTGACAATAACTATCTTCTTGTAGTTCATAGTTTTATGAGTGCTGGTAGAGTCTGCCTGGGAAAAGTCTGTGGTGTGTAGCATCAGAAGTCCCTGTGATTTTAGGTTGATAGATGGCTGATGTAGACTACTTGTGACTGTTTCATCCATATGACATAGTGGGCTGTAAGGGACTGGATATATATGCTCAGCCAATATGAGATCCACTGTCTGTGTACACATGGCATCTGCAACATAGTAGCCTCAGAGAAAATCAGAATGCTTACATGAGAGCACAGAATTCCCAGGCAAAAGATATTCCAGAGCCCATCAAAATGGGAGCAGAACAAGGACCCCGTTGACCCCATCTTTGTAGGAGGTAACAGCCATGTCACAATGAGAGGGCTAAAGCTCTGTGCTGAGTACCATCCATAGACATCTCAGAGTCCATCAACATGTGAACATGTCAACAACCCATATTTCTATGAGGTGACTGCCACACCCCTATGAGAGGGCTAAGTCTCTGTGCTGCATCTATCCATAGTCATCCCAGAGTCCATCAATATGTGAGCAGGACAATGACCCCGTCTTTCTATGAGGTAATAACTGCCAGAGCACCTCAAGAAGGCTAAGGCTCTGTGCTGCACACTATCTTAGATCATTTCATACAGTGTACTTATAGTGCCTTTTATAACTGTGAAAATCAAGGCACACAGGTTAAAGAAATTGGGTAAACCTTGAAAAGACTGATTCTTAACTCAAAACAAGCCACTATGGCATTTGGCTGCATCCATTTAAAGAAAATATATGTGATTTGATGATTCCACATTATTGTGACATGGCATAGTCATCACCATTTTAAATTCAGAGCAGCTATGATTACTCACACTCAGTGGACTCTCACAAAACCAAGCCTTTTAACATTCCCTCATAGAAGGAGTGGGTGGGCATCATAATTAGATCTTCTTTGGATTCCAGACATTTACTCCCTCATATGTAAGTCTTCCCTGGCTGCCTGTGGGATTAGGAAGTACTAAAAACACAGGAGTTGGCTGGGGATTAGGACTCCAATAATTCAGCTTAGAAGAGCTTCAGTGATGCAGCTATGTTTGGGTCACCTCCCTCTCCTGTAAGTAATTAATCACCTGTACTCTTTTATACACACTGGTTCATCAAACTGTAATTGTATAGAATTATTTCTTTGATCTGACATTGTGCCCATCTAGCATAAGTAGGCATTTGTCCATATCTCCCCAGGAAAGTTATAAATCACACATGCCATAAGCCAATGCATATTTAAACACAAATAATGACAATGATATTTTCAGTTATTCAACACAGACAGTGAAATTCATTGACATAATGACAATTTATATATGTATAAAAAACTCAGCTTGGGCTGGAGAGATGGCTTAGGGGTTAAGGCACCTGCCTCCTAAGTCTAAGAACTCTGGTTCCAATCTCCAGGTCCCACGTTTAGCCAGATGCAAAGTGATGCAAGGGTGCAATGATGCATTTGACCACAAGGGGGCGCACGCATCTGGAGTTTGTTCTCAGCAGCTGAGACACTGCTGGTGTGCCCATCTCTGTCTTCCTCTCCCTCTTCCTCTCTCTCTCTCTCAAAAAAAAAAAAAAAAAAAAAAAAAAAAAAAAAAAACTCAGCTTATTAAAATAAATGAAAGACATGAAAATTGGGGAGGTAATGAATTAAGAGATCATAAAACATATCATCTAGCATAATATGTGTGTGTGTGTGTGTGTGTGTGTGTGTACATGCTTATGCAGTGCTTGCTTGATTCAAAGAATTTTCAAGCAGGGAAAACTAATCAATACACATTACCATCAGTGACTATCTAAAGACACTAGGCTGGTGAGATGGCCTAGCAGTTAAAGTGCTTGCCTGAAAGGCCTAATGGCCTGGGTTTGATTCCCTAGTATCCACATAAAACAAGATGCCAAAGGAGGCACATGTACCTGGAATTCATATGCAGTAGCAAGAGGCCCTGATGTGCTTATTCTGCTGCCCTCTCTGTTTCCCTCTCTTCTTCTCTCCCTTTTTTTTCTCTCTCTCTCCTTGCAAATAAATAAAAGTAAAGATAATTACTATGTTGAATATGATTTATATGATTAGCTTCTTGCATGAAATTTGAAGTCATACTGGTTTTTCAAAGCTATTGAGTTTTTGAGACCCACCACTGGAGACCCACTCCATGAAAGGGAATAAGCAAAAGTTCTTTATGCATTCTAACTATTCCAGAAAAACTCTATCCTCAAGGAGCCATCTGAATGTATTGTAAATCACGGAAATTTTGTCCCTGAAAAATTGACTGTGGGAGAAAGAAAGCAGAGAAGAAAGAAGCTTAATTTACTGGGATGCATGGTCATGGCTAGTAGTTGTAACAAACCATAGTAAGAAATAATAGCTTAACTGGTGCACCCATTGTCATTCATATTCTCTCTGTGTCTCTTTCTCTCTGCTTGTAAATAAATAAAACTATTTTTAATAAAAGAAATAGTACCTTAAAGGCTTAAGGAGAATAGAGACAGAAATGCATTCCTTTTCCCCATCTCATTGCATGCAGTAGTTAACATAATTGATTTTGTAAGGCCAATATATAATGAAACCATGGCAGTCTGTGACTGTAAATACTACTAAAATTATATTTTAAATATTATTTTTCTTTATTTCTTTGAGAGAGAGAGAGAGAGAAAGAAGCAAAGAGAGGGGTAGGGAGAGAGAGAAAGAGAGAGAATGGGCATGCCAGGGTGTCAGCCACTGCAAACAAACTCCAGACTCATGCACCACCTTGTGCATCTGGCTTACATGGGTCCTGGAGAATTGAACCTGGGTCCTTTGGCTTTGCAGGCAAGTGCCTTAACTGCTAAGCCATCTCTCCAGCCCTAAAATTATATTTTATTTTTTAAAATATTTTGTTTATTTATTATTTGACAGAGAGAGAGAGGGTGAATGGGTGTTCCAGGGCCTCCAGCTACTGCAAACAAACTCCAGATGCATGTAACACCTTGTGCATCTAGCTTCATATGGGTACTAAGGAATCAAACCTGGGTCCTTTGGCTTTGTAGGCAAGCACCTGAAGCCGCTAAGCCATCCCTACAGCCCTGAAATTATATTTCAAAACACCAACATAAAAAGAAAATGAGCTGTATTTCACATGAAAATTAACTAACGCCAGATGTGGTAGTGCATACCTTTAATCCCAGCAGTTGGGAGGCAATGGTAGGAGGATCACCCTGAGTTAAAGGCCACCCTGAGACTACATAGTGAATTCCAAGTCAGCCTGGGCTACAGTGAGACCCTACCTTGAAAAACCAAAAGAGAAAATTAACTAATAGGTATGGAATATGCAATATATTTTATAACTAATTTTATATTCACAGGCATACCCCAAAACACATATTCACTACTACCTCTGTTTCAAAATTCACTGGAAATATTAATTACATAGTGAACTGATGATGCATGATATTTATAATTGGTGCTGACAATAAAAAAAAAATGTGTAAGGTTTGGGAGTGATCAAGACCATGCAAACCAGTCTGAGGCAAAGATGAAAGCTTTTATTGGGAAAAGCTGTCAGGCCTGACTCACAAGAGAGGAGCACAGCCAACCTGAGTTTTCAGGGAGTGAGTGTTAAAAGCCTTTTTCAGTTGAGAAAAGGTGAGGAAGGAAAAAGAACTCGTTTGTCAAGTTGAACAGAGAACTTTCTTTAGGGAAGATCATTACCTTAACCACTTAAAATAGCTAGGGCATGACACCAGAACAGTGACCATGTGACTTATGAGATAAAGGGGCAGGAAACCATGACCTGGGGCATTGTTAGACAAGGATGGGATAATAACTGCGTGGTCTCTTGAGGAATGTGGATAATTCACTTCCCCATACCCCTGTCACCATTCTGCTGACCTTGGTGACTCCATCTCGGGAGCCCATCCCAACCTAACATTCCAGCCTTTTGTTAATGATAAGGGACAAAGGTAATTTCTCTTCTGTAGTGTCTTCATTCTGGCCATAGGGGGCAATGAGTTCTTATGGGAGAGGCTGGATAATAGGGCCAGTGGGTCTCCCTTCAGGGCAGGTGATGAGGAAGTGGTTCCATGGTGATAGAGTGGTGAGCACCCTCAAGAGTGATCACCCTCCGACAGTGCCAGTGTAGCATGCTGTTATGACTTGGTCCCGAAAAAAACAGAGACTTCTCTCATACCATTCCTGTACTGAGCTGACTTCAAGGAAGTTGCTGGCGACATATGTTATAGAGAAGGTGAGGGAGATGGGCTCCCTGCATGAGAGGACGGAAGGAAGAATTAAGAAGCTTGTTATCCTTGTCAGCAGCTATGACATCAAAATTCCAGGTGCAAGGGGAGGATGAGCACTCAGAGGCAAGGAATAGACAGCTTGAGGCAAAAGAGAGGAGGCAGAGGGGCATCAGTGTATTCAAAAAGAGCATTTGGGGATCAGGGGAAGAGTAGAACATGAAAGAGTTTAAGTTTGAGAGTGCCCATTGGTGTGGTGATGTACTTATCCCTGGGTGAGGTAGGGTAGGATGGAGGCGACTTGACTCTCTTTAGCTGTGATAGCTGGATCCAATTGTGGATGCCCTAAAGCTCTATGGCCATGGGAATGGTTAGGATCATCAGATGAGGTCCAGTCCAGAGTGGTTTGAGATCCTGTGGGCAAGATTGCTTAAGGTCGAGTTGATCTCCAGGGTTAAGTGAGAGAACTTTGGCTCCCTCTGATGGTGGGGAAGAATGCAGTGAGCATGTTCCAAGAGAAGGCTTCAGATAAAAGTGAAAGTTGGTAAGAACCCATGGAGAGGAGTTTCTGGTAGTGGGGCAAGGTTATGTAATAGGAAGGGACATCAATACACGAGTTCAAAAGGGCTAAGGAAGGAGGGGGCTTGAGAAGGAGCTCTGATTCAGGCTAAGGCAAGTGGGAGAAGCTGGAGCCAGGATATGTGCAGTTCAGAAGTCACTTTAGACTGGTGAGTTGAGAAGAACATTTGTGCCTTAAGCCTGTGGTGGAAGAGGACAGTGAGTTGTTGCCCAAAAGTGAATTTTTGTGTCTCTTGGGCCAGAAGAGCAGCTACAGCAAGAGTGCATAGGCACAGTTGCTAACCCAGGACAGAGGTTTTTAGTTGCTTAGGAAGATAAGCTACAGAGGAAAGGATGGACCCTTCATTTGGCCCAGAACTGCAATTCCATACCCCCTTTTTCTGTGGAATAAAGAAAAGGCTGCTGAAGGGCTGGAAGTGCAAGGACTAGAGCTTCCAAGAGCAGGCAGGAGAAGGCAGCATCTGTCTCTGACTTAGGGTCCAGAGGTTCATGAGGGTCTCCTTTAACTTGGGAGTAAAGGGGCTTTGCCAGAAGGGCAAAGTTTGGAATCCACATTCTACAGAACCCAGCAAAGCAAAGAAAAGAGAGGATTTCTTCCTTAGAGGTAGGCGGGGAGAGGCAGCGAAGATGTTCTTTGTGATCTAGAGTGAGTTGTCCTAAGGTGGAGGTAAGGAGAAAGCCCAGGTACCTAACTTGGGTTAAAAAAAAGTTGAGCTAGCCGGGCGTGGTGGCACACACCGTTAATCCCAGCACTCGGGAGGCAGAGGTAGGAGGATCGCTGAGAGTTCGAGGCCACCCTGAGACTACATAGTTAATTCCAGGTCAGCCTGGACCAGAGTGAAATCCTACCTCAAAAAACCAAAAAAAATTTAAAAAAATTAAAAAAAAGTTGAGCTTTTTGGGGTTGGGGGGAACTTGATATCCCTTAGACCTGAGAAAGTTAAGAAGTTTGTTGGTGTGTAGTTTAAACAGAGAAAGAGAGGGGGAGCAGAGGAAAAGATCTTCTACATATTGTAAAAGTGTGTTGGGTGACAGATCCAAGAACAAAAGTCAGTGGAGAGAGCTTCACCAAGTAGGTGGGGGCTGTCTCTAAAACCCTGGGGAAGGACAGTCCAGGTGAATTGAGAGGCAGTATGAGTATCGGGTTCCTCCCAGGTGAAAGCAAAGAAATCGTAGGAATTGGGGTGGAGGGGTATGGAGAAGAAGGCATCTTTTAAAACTGAAAAATGACTAGTGGAGGAAGGGATGTGAGAGAGGAGAGTATAGGGGTTGGGGACTACTGGATGGATGGGCATAACAGCAGCATTGAATAGGCTCAAGTCTTGGACTAAGTGGTAGGTCCCGCCAGGTTTGATAACAGGCAAGATCAGAGTATTGCAAGGGGAATGAGTGGGGTGAAGTAGGCCAGCTTGGAGCAAGTGAGAAATAATTGGTTTGAGTCCTTGGTGATGTTTAAGTGAGGTTGGGTTTTGAGGATGGCAGGGAAAGGATGTGGGGTCTTTGAGTCTGATGAGGACATGCGTGTGGTGAGAGGCTAGTGCCAGTGAGGAAGTGTCCTACACCCTGGAATCAACCTTGGAGACAAAGAGGGAGAAACTTGGATCCTTTGTTAGGGAGGGGGCTGGCATGAGGAGGAAGACAGGGTGTGAGTGGTAAGTCAGAGAGAGAGAAAGTTTTTGCATAAGATGTCCACCCAGGAGGGGAACAGGACAAGAGGGGATTACCAGAAATGAATGGGGGAGGGAAGTGTCCCAGACTACACAGGGTAAGGAGGACAAGGAGAGATGTGTGGGGAGTGGGATAGACCATCAATACCCAGCACAGAGATCTGCGCGGGAAAAGGCTTACCAGAGTAGGATGGCAGGTCTGACCAACTGGCCCCCGTAACAAATGAGACAGGCCTTCCTGCCAGCTGGACTGTGACCCTGGGCTCCTCCATTATGATATGGAGAGGGTTTGTGGAGGCCAAGGTCCCAGGACACCGTCAGTCTTTGGCTACCAGGTCTGGAAGATAAGCAATTGGCTCTCGTGGGGGATGAGGGGAAGGGGTTGGACTACCTTGTCCAGCCAAAAAAGGACAGTCAACTTTTCAGTGTCTAGCAAGTCCGCAGTGGAGACAGGGTCCTGGTGGCAGGTGCAGATTGTGGCAGCCTCTTGCCCAGTGACCAGTATGGCCACACTTGAAGCAGGGTTCTGGTGGTGAGCATTGCGGCCCCAACGTCTTCTTTGGAGGAGGCCTCAGTGCTGCAGCCAGCAACTGGAACTGCTGTCTGTCTCTGGCCTCACTCTTAGTCCATTCCTTTGTTATTAAAACTTTAAATGCCAGCTGAAGCAGATCTCCCTGAGGGCTCTTTTTTAGGCATTTAAATTTTTTCATGATGTCAGGGGCAGATTGGGACAGGAAATGGGTATTGAGATCTATCATGTCCCCTTGGGAAGCAGGGTCTAGGAGAGTGTATTGGGTTAGTGTCTCAGTTAGGTGTCCCATAAACTCAGCTGGATTTTCATTAGGCCTCTGGGTAAGCATCCAGAGTTTGTCAAAATTGACAAACTTATGAGCTATCTTTTGGAGGCCAGCCAGGAGGCAAAGAACCATCCTATCATGGGCCTCCCTTCCGGGGGCGTTAATGGTCATTTTAGTCATTGTCCTCCCTGGGGACAACAAGCATCCCCACTGGGAAAGTGTTAAGTGAGCCTCATCAGCAGGGGCCTGAGTGGCCACCAAGACACATTTTCGTTCATCAGGAGTGAAAGCAGAGGAAAGAACTACAAAGAGATCATGTCAGGTTAGGTCCTAGGTCTGGGTGAGGTAGCAAAATTTATTGGTATAATGTGTTGGATAAGTGGCAAAAGACTTTAGATGTTTTTTAATCTGGGATAAATCAGACATGGAAAAAGAGCATGAAAGTGAACAAATTCAGCACCTGCCACCTCATGTACAGGGTACATTTCATCCCTGCAAGAATGAGTATGCTGGGCAGGAGGGGAAAGAGGAGGAGAGGAGATGGGAGATGGTGCAAACGAACCAAAAGGCACCCCTTAGGGTACGATAGACAGGAGAACAAGAGACCCGAGGTGTTGAGACTGCATCTTTCTTGAGACCTGGGGTTGGGGCCCAGAAGCGGGTGAGGGGTGTAGCCTGGAGTGCCGGATTAACCCCGAGAGCAAGCTGACATGACCTGAGAGGGACACTTACTGAGACGGAGGGAGGAGACGAAGAAGGGAAGAAGAGCAAGTCCTAATTGTGGTGGGCGTGAGAGCCTGTATCAGGCAGAGATGGTCAAAGCCTTCAGAGGGTCACTGGCTGCAAAACTTTTCATGACATGAAGCCCATTCCTTCAGGAAGGCAATCATGAGGACCCACCCTCAGCTCGTCCCTTTCCACAGCTGGAATAGGTACGTATCTAATTGTGATTCAAATGGATCAGAAAATTCTTTTTTTCACTCTAATGTGTATCTGAAATTTTGAACACTGATCTACTCCAGTTCAAAATCTATTGTATCATCTCTTTTGATTTACTTTTTTACAATAAGAGAAAAATTCTTAGATGCAATGTACATTCATTAAGGAGCATGTTTAGTCTTGACCATTGAATGTAGATCAATTTTCTGAACTGAGAAACTGGGTCAGGAAAGTAAGCTTTCCACATAGATGTCTTCCTTAAAATATAAGCATCTGAACTCCAATAGTGAGCTTATCATTATGAAAATACACATAGTCACCACATGAAATGGGTAATTAAGTGGCACATTGATGAATACTTCCTATTTTCACTTCACATTCTAAGGTCAGTTCCCTCAACTCACTCTTGCCACTTCCTCCCTGTTGATATGAAGATGTAATGCCCGGCTATCTGCTACAGCCATGTTTTCCCCACCATGATCAAACTTCTCCTAGAAATTGTAAACCAGAAATAAACCCTTTACTTCCATAGCTGCTTCTGTTTAGGTGTTTTATTCCAGTAACTACTACAGGTATCATAGCAAGAAAACACCAGACCACATCAAGATCAAATCCCAGCAATGCAAACACCAAATCCTTTCACCCCATGTCTTGCATCTGGAGCCCTGATCAATCTTCTAAGCTCTAAATGGCTTGTGTAGTCCCATCTTCTACAGTTCTGCTAACTGTAACACACATACTCTTTCTTTTGGCCCGATTCCAACCCTGGATGTCCTGGTTCTCCTAGGACCTAGAGCTCCATGTTTATTGGAGGAGGCTTGATATTGCAGAAGTGCTTGTTCAGGGCCATAGGCAGGGGTATGGGGGCAGTGCAGCCACCACAGCAAGAGCAGGGCCCATTCTAGTAACTGCTGCATCTGCCTTGGCCATTAGTCATAGTCCCTGGACCTGATGGGCAGCTCAGCTGTCACTATCCTCATGTCAACCCTGGGTGGCACCACAGCCTCATGGGCTCCTAGGTAGAGCTCATACCCATCCACTGGCCAGGGAACCCAGAAGACAAGAGCATACTTCAAGCTCTCATAGCCTAGTGGATGAAGCTTTCTGGCTTTGATGAGGCACCATGGAAGGTTGGATGGTTTTGGAAAGTACTCCCGACACTCATTGGTGATGGCTGCCAAGGTTGACATGAAACTCCCCAGCAGAAGCCAGTGCTAGTCCCAGAGGTGTGACTTGAGAGCAGAGTCCTGGACATGACAAGTAGGTAATCGTGCAGAAGGGCATCTACTGTCCAGTCTTAGTATAGTGGGCAGAAGTATGTACTACTCCTGTATCAAATAAGTAGTAATATTTATTGGCAAAGCCTTTTCTTTACCTGGTAAGAGATAGACAGGACACCTCCTGTGCTCCCACTACACAGAAATCTACAGAAGGTTTTGTTTCACAATGAAACAAGTGGCCTATGTGGACCTTTGTCCACCTAATCTTGCCTGTTAGATAAATATCTAGAGATATTCTCAGCACATACCAACTGGGGGCATCTGTGCACTTGATATGAGTGGAAAGAGGATGTGAAAAGAATCACCTTCTACAGGCAGAACCAGTTATATAAGTCCCTGAAATGAGGTTGGTCAAGTTCTTGATCAAAGAGGGCAAACTGTAATACTGAACAAGCAAGAATTCATTGACTTGGGAGCATTTCTGGGAGCAGCTGTAGGATCCTAAGAATGACACAAAGGGAAGAGGCAAATCAGCTGCTCTGAGGGTTCCTAGCCATGGGGATAAGGCCAGGCCAGATGGGAGTATACAGTTTGCAAGCAGATGCATTCTGGATGATTCTAGATAAGCATTCAGAACGGCTTCTTTTTAATTTTTTTATTTATTTATGTATGTGAGAGAGAAGAGAGAAAGAGAGAATATGAATGGGTACACCAAGGCCTCCTGCCACTGCATTCAAAATCCAGACACATACATCACTTTGTGTGTCTGGCTTTACATGGGTATTGCAGAATTGAACTGGGGCCAGTGTGCTTTGTAAGAAAGAGCTTTTAACCACTGAGCAATCTCTGAAGCCCGCTGATATATATTTTTGGTATATATATATATATGTATGTATGTATGTATATTTAACAGGTTATACTCTTTTATCCACTTGTCCCAGCCCCCTTTACCCTGGGGACCCTCCTTGGTGGGGTTATGGTATTCACTGTGGAGTCATGAAGGTCACAGTAGTCCCCTACGGGGTAGCATGAAACTGTGCAGAATGGTTTCCTTTTCTTTTTTTGGTTTTTCAATTTTTTCGAGGTAGGGTCTCACTCTAGCCCAGGCTGACCTGGAATTCACTATGTAGTCTCAGGGTGGCCTTGAACTCACAGCTATCCTCCTACCTCTGCCTCCCAAGTGCTGGGATTAAAGGCATGCACCACCACACCCGGCTCAGAATGGCTTCTTTTGATAAATAATTTTCACTTAGCTTTCCTCTACTTTTGCATAGTCTGGTAGTTCATTTATTTTTAGCACTGGGAAATATGCCCTTGACTGAGTATACCATCATTTATCATTCGCCTACCCTAGGACATTTTGCTTGCTTCCAAATTTCAGTAATTATGAACAAACTGCTATAAATATCCATATGCAAATATATCTTGGGACAAAAGTTTTTAACAAATTTGAATAAAGATCTAGAGGTATGACTACTAGATCATATAGTAAAACACATTACTGTAAGAATCTGCCAGATTACCTTCCAAGGTGGAATCCATATTCCTGATTGCTAGAAGTTGTTACTCCACATCTCTGCCAAAATTTGATGTTATAACATGTTATTACCTATATCATCTAAATAAAATATCAATTATTTTGTGAAGAGATAGTGGAATTTACAAATCTGATATGTAAGGAATTCATTTTATCTTTTCCTGTAAATCCAAAAACATTATTAATGATGTATAAAAAAGTGAACCAAGATGGTTTTGCTATAGACCTCTTGTTAAAGCACCTATCCTTTTTTCTTTACAGCTTTGGAAACATATCTTTAAGAACAATGATTGTAATTGTACACGCATGTGCACACATAGGCAAACTTAAGGCAGAAATCCTGAGTGCAGATATTAATAATGGCACCCAGACTTCCTGTTCAACAGTGCAGGTAAGGTGCGTATGGCATGCTTTCAGGTGATTACTCATTCAACCTATACTTCTTGCCTAATTAATGACAGAACACCAAATGTCTGGCAGCTTCACAAGATTCATTTCCTAAAGAAAATTCAGAGATACTAATGTACCCATTTCTTATGCTCCAAATCCACTTAAGGGTGTAAGAGGGGTCAGCTTGGGCTCCATTTTATTCCAGTAGCACAGGGCTGACTGGCATCTGGCTTTTTCACAAGGTTATACTCAGCTTATGTCACTAACCAGAAAGAGCAACTGAGCTCAGGAGAGGTTTGTCCTGAAGAAATGGAATGCAACCTCCAGACAGAACTGCTGTTTAGCTTAAAGGTTTAGAAGTACTAATAGTTTAATTTTGAGAAAGTAAATTTTAAGGAAGTGTCACTATCTGCAAAATGCTAAAATATGGATTCCAAAAAAGGAGGTCCAGTGTCAGTAACTCTCTGGTATTAACTTTTATTTAAATTTTCAAAAAGGGGGGCTGTGGAGATTGCTTAGTGGTTAAGACACTTACTTACAAAGTCTGGCAGCTGGGTTTGATTCCCCAGTACTCACATAAAGCCAGATACACAAAGTGACACAAGTGTCTGGAGTTTGTTTGCAGTGACAGGGGCCTAGGAGTGCCCATTCTCTATTTCTCTCTCTCTCTCTCTTCCTCTCTCTTTCTCTCTCTCTCTCTCTCAAATAAATAAATCTTTTTTAAAGGAAAATTTGCCCCAATTCCTGAATATCCTGCACCAGGGGGTATGTGCACAGTGAGTAGGCTAGATCTCCCTGTACCCCAGCTTCTCACAGTTCCCTGGTCCTGGTAGGTTCCCCTATAGCAGGCTCAGGGTTGCTTGCTGCAGAAGCAAGCCCTTGCTCTCCCTTCCTGATTGAAGTGCCCCTATGCCCCCAGTTCCCACCACCTCCCAGTTCCCTGGTCCAGGTAGGTTCCCCTGCTGATGGCTTAGGGCTGTCTGGATCTTGTAAGTTTACTGCAGAAGCAGGTCCTTTGCAGGCCCATCCAGATACAAGAAGCCCACTGAGCAACAAGCAGACAGAACCAAAGAAGAAACTCTCCAAGGCACATCAGAGTTAAAACTTTTAACAATAAAAACAAAGAGAGTGATAAAAGCAGCAAGAGCGAAACAACTCACTACATACAAAGGCAGTACCATTAGAACTACCTCAGATTTCTCAGTAGAAACCCTGAAAGTGACAAGGGCCTGGGATGGAATACTACAACGTTTAAAACACTAAAACACTATGACTTCCAACCTAAGCCACTCTATTCAGCAAAGGTATTCCTCATAATAGATGGTGAAAGGAAAACTTTCCAAGAAAAAAGTCAATTCTTTGATTATATGAATACAAAGCAAAAACTACAGAGAATACTTCAGGGAATACTCCACACAGAAGAGTCAAACACCCAATCTCAATAGCCAACAAGAAGATTACAATAACCAAAACTAGAGCAGGCTCAAAAAAGTACAAAACACAAGAAAGTCCAGTCAAGATGGCATCCGTGTAAACACACCTCACCTGGCGCGGAAGGAAAGATGGACAACAAACTTGAAGGAAGGATCAGTCTATTGCACCTCACCAGGGCCCCAGCTGAAACCATACAGTAATAAGGGAAATGGGCAGTTTTCTTGGTGAACCCAACACCAGAACAAGGCTGGAGGAGATAAACACAGAGAACATTCAACTCCTACTAATCCAGGTATCCAGAGACACAGAGGCTCCCAAGACCTCATCACTGAAGTAGAATTAAAATGAACCCAGTGTGGCTCAGGGAAATTCTCAGAAACGGAAAGAGTGTTAGAGCCACAAGTTGGGTCATTATGCACAGAAACTTTGCCTCTCCCTTCCCCATACCTGTTGGCTACACCCATAATGCACAAGCCACATTCCCCAATGAGGAAGGTCCCTTGGAGGGGGGAGGTCATAGAAGAGGCTACCAGAGGCACCAACATGAATGAAAATTAAAACAAATATTTTTTATAAATATATATTTTTTATTTATATTATTCCGATTTTACATTCATAGTATTGGTTCCATTGTCCTCCTCCCTGTCCTCCCACTTTCAAAGGGACCCTCATCAATGGGGAATGTGGGTCATGCATTGTGAGGTTACTCAAGAGTTCTGGTGGGTAGGCCCCAGTCTCTGTGCATAATGCCCCAACTTGTGACTTAACAATCTTTCCGCCCCGTCTTCTGCGAATATTTTTAAAAAAAAGAGAATCAAAAAAATAAACAAATAAAACAAGAAAGCACCAAACCACATAAGACACCTCATCATGGCCTGGATTAAATTAAACCTCATAGTAATAACCTTAAATATTAATGGTCTTAACTCACCCATCAAAAGACACAAGTTATCAGGATAGATCAAAAAATGGACCCTTCTATCTGGTGACATCAAGAAACCCAGCTCACCACTAAAGACAGACACCATTTGCTATTATAAGCAAAATGGAAGTAAGAAACAAGTAGGTGTTGCTATATTAATATCTGATAAAATAGACTTCAAATCAAAAGAAATCAAAAAGGACAAAAGAGGCCACTTCTTACTCATGAAGGGAAAGATCCAACATGAGAACATCACAATCATAAATCTATATGCACCAAATACAGGTGCACCACAGTTTATAAAACAAAATCTACTTGACAACAAAACAGAAATTAACACCAAAACCATTGTAGTCAGAGACTTCCATACTCCACTATCATCAATAGACCGATTGTCCAAGCAGATAACCAGTGGGGAAACAATAGAGATCAACAAACAGCATAGATCAACTAGAGCTAATAGACATCTACAAAACTTTCCACCCCAACTCTACAAAATACACATTCTTCTGAGCAGCCCACAGAACCTTCTCCAAAATAAACCATATGTTAGCCCATAAAGCATTCCTCCATAAATTCAGGAAAATTGAAGAATTTCCTGCATCGTATCAGATCACAATACTTTAAAACTAGAAATTAAAAACAAGAGACACATTAAGAACTTCACCAGTTCCTGGAGACTAAAAAACACACTTTTGGCCAGACATGTTGGTACAGGTCATTAATCCCAGCACTTGGGAGGCAGAGGTAGGAGGATCGCTGAGAGTTTGAGGCCACCCTGAGACTACATAGTGAATTCCAGGTCAGCCTGAGCTAGAATGAGACCCTGCCTCGAAAAACCAAAAGAAAAAAAAATTCCTAGAATTGAATGATAATGAAAACACAACTTACCAAAACATATGGGACACAATAAAGACAGTCATAAGGGGAAAATTCATGCCTTCATTACAAAGACAGATCCCAAATTAATAACCTGACTGTCCACCTAAAGGCACAGGAGAAACAAGAATAATCCAACCCAAAGGGCTCCAGATGGAAAGAAAGAAAGAAAGAAATAATTGAGATCAGAGCAGAAATTAATGAATTAGAAACTAAGAAAACAATTTTAAAAAATCAATGAAATGAAGAGCTACTTCTTTGAGAAAATAAACAAGATTGATAAACCCCTGGCTAATTTGATCAAGCAAAAAAAGTTGGGGGAGAGAAGTCTCAAATTAAAAAAATCAGAAATAAAAAGGAGAGGTCACAACAGGCATCAGTCAAATTGGAAGACTCATCAGGACATACTTCTTAAACTGATACTCCACAAAATTTGATAATCTGGAAGAAATGGATGAATTCCTAGACACATACCACCTACCAAAACTAAACTCAGCAGATTGATCTCTGAACAAACCTATCACATCCATGGAGATTGAAAAAGTAATCAAAAACCTCCCAAAAAGAAAAGTCCAGGACCTGATGGCTTCTCAGCTGAATTTTATCAAACCTTCATTGAAGAACTGAAATCAGTTTTTTTCAAACTGTTTCACATAATTGGAGACCAGGGCCCTGGTGAGGGTGGAATGAAGCCTTAGCTTAAAAAAAAATTTTTTTTTCTGTCTCTGACCTGTAACTATCAGCACCAGAGATTGGTTGCTACCCACATTGAGATGTTGATTGGAGAGACCTAGGAGGTCCCCAAATTAAGACAGCTTTCTGTCAAGGCACTTGATTACCTGCCTGAGGCAAAAGCTAAAATTCTATTGCTGAAGACACCATATGCTGCTGACACAGAGCATGGAGAGACCTGGCTAGAATTCAGAAGAAACCCCGTCTCCAGTTAGCTTACCTAGTGCTGGAAAGTGCTACATGAGCTACTGGGGAAAGTGGCCAACAACAGTCTGAGCCACCAGAGGTCTAAGCTACTCAGAAGCAAACACCCTGACAGGATGTACAAGCCAGTGCAATAGTGGCACACAGCCTCAATGGGTAACCAATAGCTTTCTGATTGGCTAAGAGATCTCAATGTAAAGGAACCCATATCTGAAACTGGAAACCAGATCAGAATCCTATGTAAACAAAGATTATGCTCTCCAATGTCAAGGTCTCACTAGTCTTTGGTTAAAAGAGGGGTAATATACATCAAATCTAACTAAACGAAAAATGCTTATCTCATTTAAACTATGCTAACTTCACTTTCCATTGGAGAGTCTGTTCTTCTTTTACAGAAAGTGGAGAGACTGGAGGAGATAAACTGCCACTTACACTTCAGCCAAGTCACAGCTGAATCCACACAGAGGAATTGGGGAGATGAGCAAGAATGCTGATTCCATGTTGAACCTAATAATCAGTGCCAGAGTGTAGGAGACAGACCCTGATGATACTCAACACCTACCAAAGCAGAGATCCAGAGGCTCCTAAGAGCTCATCACTGAAGTAGACTTAAAACTCACCCACCACAGCTCAGGGAATTTTGCAGGAGAGGGGGTGGAAAGACTGTAAGAGCCACAGGTTGAGACATCATGCCCAGAGGCATTCCCCCCCTCCCCCAAAATAACTGACTGCTTCTCTCACAATGCATACACTACAATCCCATAGGGAATACCTACAACCCCACTGAGGAGTGTCCCCAGTGGAATGGGGGCAGGGATGAGGGAAAAGAGGGTACCAATACATGATGTATCTATATGAAATATGTTGTTAATAGGGTGGGTGAGATGGCTTAGTAGTTAAGGCATTTGTTTGCAAAGCCAAAGGACCCAGGTTCAATTCCCCAGGAACCACATAAGCCAGATGCACAAGGAGGTACATGCGTCTGGAGATCATTTGCAGTGGCTGGAGGCTCTGGCTTGCCCATTCTTTCTCTCTATCTGCCTCTCTCTGTCTCTCTATGTGTCTCTCAAATAAATAAATAAATAAATAAATAAATAAATAAATAAATAAAATATGTTTAAAGAATATGTTGTTAATAATAATAATAAATATTTTTAAAATTCACTTAGTGCACAGAAATTTTGGTTTACCGGCTCTCTCTGTTCTTTTTCTCCATCAGGTTGCTCTGATTCAGCAATCCTGTGTACTCTTGCACTTGTTAAAGCTGTTAACTCATTAACAGAAAGTGGGCTCACTCTACAGACTAGATGCAGTAGATGCAGTAAAGCAGCTCATTGTGTACTTACTCAGCATTAAGAATGTGGTGGTGCTGTCTTAATTGTATTCTCTGAAATGTTATGTTTGTTGTTTTCACCTTTGTCTAAAATAGTTTAAAGTGATTGAAAAATATAAAAGCATATTTTTGAGGCACTATGCATTATTTTGGTACATTATGTCATGTTTAAGTTGTGCCAAATAAATTTATTCCCACAAATACTTTTCATTTCATAATGGGCACAACAGTGTCACATTGACACAGAAAGAGGTTCAGATGTGAAAGTAGTCTAACAGAAATGACATAATTAAAGACAGAAGCAATAGTGTGATTGCAGGTAGCAACAAAAGTATGTCAAATTAATTCCATGAGGTTCCAGAGATACTGCCATTCCTTTTTAAGGCTTTTTTCTAAATTCTGTTTTTTCACTTCTGAGAGTGCATTTTATTATTACATTCTGTAACATTAAATTCAAATTAACCCAAAAATAAATTTCCAATATTAAAAGATTATTTTGCCTATGAACTCAAACAGGTAATTGAAAAATCAAGTAAGAGACAGAAAAGGGGTAAGGTTCCTGCCCCCAGGCTGTGATTCACTCAGGCAACTTCACAGAGAAACCTCAAGTGCAATTTGTAAACAGCCTGGAAGAAGGGCCAATGTCCTTCCAGGAAAAGGCTGGGGTGAGGTGAAGCCAGAATTCAGCAGCTTCATCATATGTCCACATTGCTTTGAAAGCAGGTGCCACACTGCTTGGCATAAAAGGGAGTGATTAATGGAAACTATTGCATTTTGGCAGCTCATTGACTCTTCTGATTGGGCTCCATAATTTCACCTTATTTGCATGCACCAGTCAAGGCCTGCCTGTGTATCTACACAAGCTCCACACTCAATTCCTCAGCATACAGATTCTCCAGACCCCAAGGGAGAAGAACCAGCCAGTTGGCTCTGGCCCCTGGGGGTTGTTTTTCTTGGGATGCCAAACCCAAAGACCAAAGGACTGCTTTAGCTTGGGCTTGGGCTGCAGGGCCAAGGCCCCTGGAGCTCCTGTATCTGCTCCTGCCTCTGGGAGCCCCCAGAGCTGTTTAAGCTCAGGGCGCTAGACACCAGAATCTGCAGAGCCATTCATGCTGGGGGCACTGAACTTGTTCCTGCTTCTGCAGTCCCCAGCGAGTCCTGCTGGGACCTGTGTCCACTGGGCACTTTTGCCCTTGATGCCTGGACTGTCCTGCTTTGTAGTTCAACCCAAGAAGACTTGCTGCATTCACAGCCGCTGGCTCCTGCTTCAGAGAACTGCTGCTGCTCCTGCAAGCTCTGGCTCCTGACTCTCCATTCCAGCTATTCCAGTCCTGTTCCGTGCCTATTCATTTATTAATTTATTTGTGTGTGTGTTTGTGCACGCACACATGGGCATGCATGCATGTGTGCATGGATGGATGGATTGGGTATGCTAAGGTCTTTTGCCACAGTAAGCAAATGACAATCTGTTTTTATACATGGTTGTCTGGGGAATTGAACCCTGGCAAGCAGGTTTCACAAGCAAGCGCCTTTAACCACTAAGCCATCTCCCCAGCCTCTTTAATGCCACTTGACTGGAATTCTCAGGCATGTAACACTTTCCAGTCCCCTTGGTCAATAACCCACTGCCACCAACAGTTAGAGCTATGATATTTGTGTCTTATCCTGCTGGCACCAAGAGTCAGATTATAACCACTTATGCCCTCCCCCTTAAGCAAACCTGCAGCCAGCAAGAGTCCAGTTTTTTTCAACTGTTATGTTACTCTCCTTTGTAAATAACTATTTGTTCCCTCGCCCTTCTCTGTCTGTCTTTTCCATTCTTCAAGTGGATAGAATGGACTTTTTTAAAAGCAGCTAATTTTTGTTTGCTTTGGTTTATTGCAGTAATATTATCTTTTTTTTTTATTTTTTATTTTTTTGGTTTTTCGAGGTAGGGTCTCACTGTAGCCCAGGCTGACCTTGAATTCACTGTGTAGTCTCAGGGTGGCCTTAAACTCACGGTGATCCTCCTACCTCTGCCTCCCAAGTGCTGGAATTAAAGGCATGTGCCACCACACCCGGCTTTCTAATTGTGCTGCAGTCCTCAGTCACATTTTCCTTCCTTTATTTTCATGAGAAATCCAAGGGAACTGCAAAACATTTTTTCTTTTCATTTGAAGAAATTAAGTCATTTATGTTTCATGTGAAGTCATGTATGCTGTTTCAGTCTGCTCTGCTTCATAATCCAACATACTGTCACTCATGAGCAGTTTCTAGACTTCACCTCATGGTGTTATATTCACAGTTTCGTGGGTCTCACCAAACCTTCCCCATCTGTAACTATTTTATGGGCTGCTTACCCTGAAGCAGTTTCTTGAGGTAGAGTGAAAGGTGAGTTTTATTCCTCTTTTGTTTTTTAAGAATCACATGTATAAGAAAAATTATCTCTAACTTGTGTCTTATCATGTCTCTATCATGTCACTTAGATATGGAATTCTAGATTTGTAATCAGTTGTTCCCAACTCTTTGGAGACAGTAACTAATATAATTAGTATCTTACAATAGCAGTTACCTTCTCATTACTAGACAGAAGATCCAATCAGCCAAGCATGGTGGTATATGCCTTTAATCCCAGCACTATGGAGGTTGAGGTAGGAGGATCGCTGTGAGTTCAAGTCCAGCCTCAGAGAACATAGTGAATTCCAGATCAGCCTGGGACCCTACCTCAAAAGACAAAAAAAAAAAAAAAAAAAAAAGAAAGAAAGAAAGAAAGAAAGAAAGAAAGAAAGAAAAGAAAAGAAAAGAAAAGAAAAGAAAAGAAAAGAAAAGAAAAGAAAAGAAAAGAAAGGAAAGGAAAAGAAAAAGAAAAAAAGATCCAACCAGAAGCAGCTGATAGTAGATAAGGTTTTATTTAGGCTTACAAGTTTTGGAGAACCAAGTATTCAAAACAACATGGGGGAACATTTTGCATTCTATTCAGAACATTCCACCCATGGCCCTCACAGACTCATAGCTATCACATGATACAAAATGCATTCACTCCAAGTTTAAAAATCCATTAAGGGGCTGGAGAGATTGCTTAGCAGTTAAGGTGCTTGTCTGTGAAGCCTAAGGACCCATTTTTGACTCTTTGTGTCCCACATAAACCAGAAGCACAAGGTGACAAAAACGTGCAAGGTCACACATGCTCACAAGGTGAAGCATGCATCTGGAATTCAATTGCAAAGGCTGGAGGCCCTGGCATGCCAATTCTCTCTCTCTCTCTCATAAAATAAATAAATAAATAAATACTACAAAAATCCATTAAGGTTTCTATTAATCCCAGCATTGTTCAAAAGTATAAAGACAGATGTGGGGTGGCACATGCCTTTTTAAACCCAGCCCTTGGGTGGCAGCAGTAGGAGGATTGTTGCAAGTTTGAGGCCAGCCTGGGACTACAGATTGAGTTACAGGTCAACCTGGGCCAGACTCAGAATTTACCTCAAAAAAAAAAAAAAAAAAAAAAAAGTATAAAGCCTCATCTGAGACTCAGGGCAGCCTCTTAATATGAACCCTGTAAAACCAAAACACAAGGTACATACTTCCAACACCACTTGGCACAAAGTAAACATTGCCATTGCAAAAGAAGGCTGAGGTAAAAATTTGGTGAGGGAAACAAATAGTTAATGAAAATAATTGTTTGACAATGAATATAATAAAATCAATCCTTAAGGAAATATCTTTCATATTATTTACCCATAATTTCAACCATTTACATAATACAACACTACAGAGGTCTCAAAATTAAAAAAGAGGGCTGGAGAGATGGCTTAGCAGTTAAACGCTTGCCTATGAAGCCTAAGGACTCCGGTTCGAGGCTCAATTCTCCAGGACTCACGTAAGCCAGATGCACAAGGGGGTGCGTGCATCTGGAGTTCGTTTGCAGTGGCTGGAGGCCCTGGTGCATCCATTCTCTCTCTCTCTCTCTCTCTTTCTACCTGCCTATTTCTGTATCTCTCTCAATTAAATAAATAAATAATAAAATATTTTTTAAAAAATTAAAAAAGAAGAAGAAAATAGATCAAACAGAATGAAAGCAGATTCACAATATTCTGAGAACTCCAATGAATAAAAATAATAATAGCTATCTCCACACCCTTGATTTGAAGTCTGCTATCACCAGTGAAGAAAGATCATGTTCTTTTTGCACAGCCCCAGGTTTATTTGCTAAAGTCCACTGAGCTCAGTTTCTAATGTGGTCACTAATGGAAGGTCAGCATTCTGTGCCATCTGTCAAGACTCAGAATCTAGACAGGGGGCTTCGTGCTAGTCTGTGAGACATGGGGCACAATAAAATGCTTTCATTTTGCTCTGGTAATCACTGAAATATAAAATGCTAAAGGGAAGACTGCTACTCTGCTTACACAAGCACGGAACCTTTTGTAACACAGGAAAAGTTTCAGTAATCGTCTGTTAAATAACTAAGAAAGTAGTAAATTAAATGCACAGTAGCAATCTCTACTTTGTCTGCCAGGTAAACCTTAAAAGGATGTCAATCCAAACCTAAAGATGTTACTGAGGACACTTCATACATAGATAAGAACAAGTTTCAACTGACTTCCCAAAGACAGTTAGATAGTAAGTGATAGAGTGTCTTGTGAAACATTTTCCATGGGGTGACAGAAACGTGTGTATTCACCCTAGCTTGAGCACAGACCAAGGCACAATTACACCAAAACCAGTTTTGGTGAACCAATGAGTGATTGGGGTTACTTACTGAGCAGGATGAGGTGTTGCGTATAGGATAATGAGTGATTCAAAGGCAGCTGCACCCTCAAAAAGTCCACTCCAGCATCCATGACAAGTCTCAGAAGCTGCATCTCTGAAGCACACTACACACACTTGTGGGCAGCTCGGCTGGGCAGAGTTTCCTCCCAAGCACTTGCTTACCTTGCAACATTTTAAGAAAATTGTCTGGGCCTAGTGGCGCATGCCTTTAATCCCAACATTGGGAAGCAGAGATAGGAGGATCAACGTGAGTTCAAGGCCACCCTGATACTACATAGTGAATTCCAGGTCATCCTGAGCTATAGTGAAACCCTACCTCATACATAAACACATACATCACACACACATTCACCAAAATGTCATTTTAGTAAAATGGAATCATTGCTAGAGAATATACTTTGAAATTTTATCATAGATGGACTGGTTTGTAGTATTAATAGACTAAGAATCTATCTTTATAGTTCTTTATATATAAAGATGAAATTCTCCATATGGAAACCGACTTTTCTGGACAATGGAACACTCAGAAGGAATAGATTGTTACTAGAAAATTTTCAGGGCCAGGGATGGGATATCTTCCAGTGAGTTGTTGGCCAGGGAGGTCACAGATACCCCCAAAACATAATAGGCCATTGCTGAGGCCCTTGGTTTCCCACCAGGAGTAGATGGTAAGACCTTATTGCTGAAGACTTCACATACTTGGGCTGCAAGGTCACTGGGAAATCCTGCTGCAGCTGAGCTGAAAGCCTCCCCCATGTGAAACAGCTGACAGAAAGTTGTAAAAAGCTACGCTGCATGCAGTTCAATGGGGGAGATAGAAAACACCAGTGAAAATACTCAACAGTGAACACTGCAAGCACTAAATTTGGAAATTAAATTTCCAAATGAGCCAAAGGGTGCAATAGTGGCATGTCTCTTATGGGGGAAACCAACCGCTGTCTAATTGGACTGGAGGCCCGCTCCATGGTAGGGAATACATCCCTGATACTGAAAACCTACAACAGGGGTAGTCATGAGCCCTAGGGGTGTAACATCTGCTGGTGTCTGAATAAATGTATATACTATGCTCACCAAACTACCCAGTAAGCACTTCTCTTGCTACTCTCACCTTTGGATAGAGAAGCTTCTCTTTTCAGATACTGGTGCCTTGGGATGACTCAGAAGGCACCATTGTGCTAAGAAGAAGGGACAGAGGAGTGCTCAGCACTGAAACATCTCTTAACACACCTCCCAAGGCTCAGAGTCCATGGTGGAAGAGGGGGCGGAAAGAATGTGAGAAACAAAGGAAGGGTAGGACTCCTTACAGTGTGCTCCTCCAGACACAAAATGGCCTGGATATACATGACTTTGCACTGCCTGAAACAACCTACACAAAACCATCATAATAGGTGGGAAAGATCATGACACCAAATTTAAAAGAGAGTCAGGTGTGGTGGTGCACACCTTTAATCCCAGCACTTGGGAGGCAGAGGTAGAAGGATCACCATGAGTTCGAAGCCACCATGAGACTACCTAGTGAATTCCAGGTCAACCTGAGACTGTACCTCAAAAAAACAATTAAAAAAAAGTAAAAGAGAGACTGAGAGGAAGAGGGGATATGATGGACAATAGAGTTTCAAAGGGGAAAGTGGGGGTGGGAGGGATGTAACATGGGGTATTGTCTACAATTAAGGAAGTTGTCAATAAAAAATAATAAAAAAATAAAAAGATGAAATTGTCCTGTTCTAAATCTTATATTGATTGTAGACTCTGTTCTTAGCTCTCTCTTCCTTTCTGCTGTTTGTGGTCAGCAAGTACAGAGACATCTCAGCATGTATGGGGGGGTTTCTACCATCACCTCTTACCAACATCATTTCTTTGCTTTAGCCAGCATATACCACTTTGGCATCAGTCACTTTTTGAGGAATATATCAGGTCGACTTAATTCATACATCTCACAGTTAAGTTTATTTCACAAACAGGACTTTTTCTCCCTTGCCAAGGTGATTCCATCTTCTGTTTGTCCTACACAGCTAGTGCTCAATACACTGGCTCAACAATTTCCAGCATATGACATTTCAGGTTATTTCACTGTTGGCCTAAGTGATGGGATGATGATTTTTCACTTCAACCTGTGTACTCTTTCAGAATTTAGGAATAAAGGTATGTTCTTTCCACTTTTACAAAACCACCATAATAATATGTGTTAGCAACCGCTGTTCCTATTCCTGTTGCTCTCAGGCCTTCTTTCTATAATAATTTTCTGAATGTTTGAATTGCAAAGTGAATTCTATGAAGGCTACAAGATCTGCCTCATCCACCACCCAGAATATGCCACAATGGCTTCAAGATAAGATAGATTGTGATCTCTGGTGAGTCATTTAAAAATTCTTAAGCTTACATTGTACTGTTAAGGGCCAAAATGATAGATTCTTATTTTTCATGTATTTTCTTTCCCTTGAATGGAGGAATATTAGTAAATATGAAAAACACAGTATAATACATATTTTTAGTATTTAGTGTTTTTAATATTTATTTTTCTGTGTATCAATTATGTTCAAGTCAATCCTCTTCTATACAAATTTCTGGAGCATGCAACTCTCTTTATGTACATCTGATTCTGAGTGCTTGAGACTTCTGGGTTTAGGATCCAGCATTTCACATGATTGAGGTGGAATCTCATTAGTCTCCTAAACAAACCTATCCCCTGACAGTAAAAAACTGGGAACTTCTGACATTTCTCTATGTTGATAAAAGGTTTCTGTGGTGCTTTCAAAGGGGCTCTTTCAACAACTTCTAGGAGAAATGGAGCAGTAAGTATAGATAAGTTAGATTCTTTCAACATAGGGACATTCCACAACAAAAACAGGCTAAAGGAATTTGTGACAACTAAACCAGCTCTACAGAAAATACTTGAAGGAGTCATTCATGCTGAAGAGAAAACAAAACACACACAGCAGGAAATAGGAACAAATAAGCCATACTCAAATAACAGTTTTTTAAAAAGTGAGTAAAGGGGAAAACAGGAAGCACTACAAAATAAGAATGGTGAGAATAAATACATACCTCTCAATAATAACTCTTAATATCAGTGGCCTCAATGCCCCAACCAAAAGAAACAGGCTTGCAGACTGGATTAAAAGACAAGGTCCTGCCATCTGTTGCTGCCAGGAAACTCATCTCTCAATAAAAGATAGACACTGTCTTAAGGTGAAAGGTATTTTAAGCAAACATCAGGAACAAGAAAAACTACAGAGCATACAGAAATTTGTGTAGACTAAACAGTACACTATTGAATGATGAATGGGTCATTGAAGAAATCAAAAAGGAAATCCATAAATTTATAGAATCAAATGATGATGAGAATATAACATACCAAAACCTTCGGAACACAATGAAGGCAGTCAGTCCTAAGAGGGAAATTTATAGCTCTAAGTGCACATATTAAGAAATTACAGCTGGGCGTGGTGGCGTATACCTTTAATCCCAGCATTCAGGAGGCAAAGATAGGAGGATCACCGTGAGTTCGAGGCCGCCCTGAGATTACATGGTGAATTCTAGGTCAGCCTGGGCTAGAGTGAGACCCTACTTTGAAAACCCGAAAAATGAAAAAAAACAAACAAACAAAAAAAAGAATATTCATGAGTAAACAATTTAATGCTTCCCCTTAAGGCCTTGGAAAAGAAGAACAAGGAAAACCAAAAATCAATAGATGAGAAGAAATAATAAAGATTAGGGCAGAAATTAATGAAATAGAAACCAGAAAAAACAAATAAAATAAAACAGCCAGGCATGGTGGCACATGCCTTTAATCCCAGAACTCAGGAGGCAGAGGTAGGAGGATCTCTGTGAGTTCAAGGCCATCCAGGTCAGCCTGGGCCAAAGTGAGACCCTACCTAAAAAAAAAAAAAAAAAAATCCAAAGAATCAATGAAACAAAGAGTTGGTTCTTTAAAAGGATAAACAAGATTGATAAACCCTTAGCAAATCTATCAAAAAAGACAATAGAGACAAAAAATAATAAAATTAGAGATGAAAAAGGTACCATTAAAACAGATACCAAAGAAATTCAGAAAATCATAAGGACATATTTTAAGAATCTATATGCCCCTAAGTTTGAAAATCTGAAAGAAATGGATGATTTCCTTGATTCATATGACCTACCAAAATTAAATCAAGATGAGATAAACCATTTAAATAGACCTATAACAATTACAGAGATCCAAGCTACAGCCATCTGAATTTTGACAAAAATACCAAAAATATTCATTGGAGAAAAGATAGCCTCTTCAACAAGTGGTGCTGGGCAAATTGGATATCTGTTCGTAGAAGGATGACAATATATCCTTGTCTCTCTCCATGCATAAGAATCAAGTCCAAGTGGATCGGGGACCTTAATATCAGACCTGAAACTGAAACTGCTAAAGGAAAAAGTAGAGGAAACCCTTCAACATATTGGCATAGGCAATGACTTTCGGAATATAACCCCAATTGCTCAGGGAATAAAACCACTAATCAACCACTGGGATCTCATGAAATTACAAAGCTTTTGTACAACAAAGGACACTGTGAATAGAGCAAAGAGACAACCTACAGAATGGGAGAAAAATCTTTCCTAGCTATACATCTGACAGAAGATTTATATACAGAATATACAAAGAACTCAAAAAAAAGAACAATAAGAAATCAAACAACCCAATTAAAAAATGGGCTATGGAACTAAATAGAGAGTTCTCAGAAGAAGCAATACAGATGGCATATAAACATCTGAAAAAGTGTTCTACATCTTTAGCCGTCAGGGAAATGCAAATTAAAACTACTTTGAGATGCTATCTCACTCCTGTCAGAATGGCTACCATCAAGAAAACAAATGACAATAAGTGTTGGAGAGGATGCGGAAAAAGAGGAACACTTCTACACTGTTGGTGGGAATGTAATCCGGTCCAGCCATTGTGGAAATCAGTGTGGAGGTTCTTGAGACAGCTAAAAATAGACTTAACATATGATCCAGCTATAGCACTTGTAGGCATATATCTGAAGGACTCTACTCACTACCTTAGAAATACTTGCACAGCCATGTTTATTTCTGTCTGTTCACAATAGGTAGGCAATGGAACCAGCCTAGATGTCCCTCCACAGATGAATGGATAATAAAGATGTGGTACATTTACACAATGGAGTTCTATTCATTGGTAAAGAAAAATGAAATTACGAAATTTCCTGGGAAATCGAGGGATCTGCAAAGGGTTATACCAAGTGAGGTAACCCAGGCTCAGAAAGACAAATGTCACATTGTCTCTCTCATATGTGGATCCTAGTTACAAATGTATAGACTTGTGTGTGAGCTGGAACCAAAAATTGGTAGTAGAGGCCATTAAGCTAGAAAAAGCTTATAGGGGAGGGAGGAGAGGGAAGGACTTAAGGGGATGGTATTGTATATATGAAATAGAAAAACAGATTACAGGCAGGGGAAAGGCCTAAGCGAGGCCAGGGGAAGAGAATGTGTAAAAGAAGGGTGGGGGAGGGTCAACCAGAATTCAAGATAGTCTGAATAAGACTTATGTAAACCTACTTTTTTGAATATTGGCATATCTAGAAGCTATAGATTGTTACTAGAAATTTTTCAGTGCCTGGGATGGGATACCTTCCAGTGAGGTTTTTGCCAGGCAGGTCCCTGTAGCCTCCAAACCATTACAGGCTATTGCCAAGGCCCTTGGTTTTCCTTGAGAAACAGATGGTAAGACCCTATTGCTGAAGACCTCACTTGCCTGAGTGGCAAGGTCACTGAGAAATCAACCTGGTGCTGAGCAGAAAATCTTCTCCAGGTAGACCAGCCAACTGAAAGCTGGAAAAAGCTGCACTGCATGCAGCCGTATGGGAGACAGAGGTCATCATTGGTGAAAACACTGGCATCCGCAGGTTTTGCCATACAGGCCCAATAACAGAATGGATGCAATAGTGGCATGTCTGCTCTGAGGGAAACCAGCTGCTCTCTAATTGGATGGATTGAAGGCCCACTCTGTGGGAGGGAATACATACCTGGTACTGAAAAAACTAATCAAAAGTCTGGGCGGAAGCCGGGCGTGGTGGCGCACGCCTTTAATCCCAGCACTCAGGAGGCAGAGGTAGGAGGATCGCTGAGAGTTCGAGGCCACCCTGAGACTACATAGTGAATTCCAGGTCAGCCTGGACCAGAGTGAGACCCTACCTTGCAAAAAAACCAAAAAAAAAAAAAGTCTGGGCGGGGAGGTCATGAGCCTTAGGGGTATAAAGCCTGCTCTTGGCTGGGTAAATGTATATATTATTCCCACCAAACTTCCCTGAAAGCACTACACTTAATGTTCATATTCACATATTAATGCTATTCTCACTTCTGTTTAGAGAAGCTTCTCTTTTCAGGTGGTGATGACCACTGGGATCACCCAAAAGGCAACATAGTGCTGAGAAGAAGGGACGGAGGAGTGAAGGCTCAGGATCCATTGCGGAAGAGGTGGCGGAAATATTGTAAGAGCCGAAGGAAGGGTACGACTCCTTACAATGCAACTGTCCAGACAGAAATTGGCCTCAATATCCATGACCTCACAGTGCTTAACAATACCTTCACAAAACCCTCATAATAGGAGAAAAAGATAATGACATCAAATTAAAAGAGAGACTAATGGAGAGAGGGAGGAGATATGATGGAGATTAGAGTTTAATGGGGTATGGGGGTAGGGGAGGGAAATATCATGCATTGTTTGTATGTTAATATAGAAGTTGTCAATACAAAAAAATTCTCATACAAAAATAAATAAATAAATAAGTAAATAAATAAATAAAACCTAAGACTGCCAATTATCAGAGGTGGTACTAGGGCAGTTTTATGACGAACTAAAAGCCAGCTTGAAATAAAATTATGCAGCAAAGGAACACTTCATATGATTAAAAGAAACAGTACCATGCTTTGCAACTAAATTTATAGTGTGTATGCCTATATTACCATTATAATATTTGAAATAGTGATTATATCATTTGTCTTGTTTTTTAAACTATGGGTATCTTGCTGTAGATCAAAACCAATGAAGGGTCTCACCAACACTGGCTAGATAAAGCCCTACTGTGGGCTTCCTTCCATTCTCATTAATAAGGATCATCTGAATTCAAATTATTGTCTGTTTACTAATGTCAACTGCAGTAGCAGCTATGTCACCTTATGCCTTGAGACCTTTGCTTTGTCATTTCTCCCCAACGCCTGCATTTTTTAGTAAGTCCCAACATTTTGAAAAGACAGAATGAAAGGCCAGTGCACTGATGGCATGCTGATGAAAACTTCATATTCTTGGGGGGAGGAGGGGTGGTGAGGTTCATTTACCACCACACTGACCCTCATGTATTACTCTAGTATAGAATATTACTATGCAATGCAAAGACACAAACAATCGATGATACTTGTAATGACACGAATGAATCTCTAATTACACTGAGTAAAAATATTCAATAGCCGCTATACTATATGGTTCTTATTATACATCATTCCTGAAAAGAAAACATTATAGGAACGAAGAACAGATGAGTGGTTGCTAGTTATTAAAGGGTGGACAGCATGTAAAGGAAATTTGTGTGGCTGTAGAAGGGAAATATAAAATATATTTTCAGTAGTGGAAATGGCCTGTGTTTTCATTGTATCAGCATGCATAGCCAGGTTCTATGCTTGAATGTGAGTTGATGTCCAAGAGCTCTTCTGCCAGAAGGTTAGTCCCCAGTGTGGCAATGTTGAAAGATAGTAGGATTTTTAATTTTTTATCTATGTATTTATGAGAGAGAAAAAGAGAGAGCATGCCAGGACCTCCTGCTGCTGCAAACGAACTCCAGACACATGTGCACCACTTTGTGCATCTGGCTCTACATGGGTCCTGAGGAATCAAATTTGAGGAATCATGCTTTGCAAGCAAGCACCTGTAACCACTCTGCCATCCCTCCAGCCCAAGAGGGTAGAATTTTTAAAAGCTACGGCCTAAAGGACAGTTATCCTGTGATTGGAACTACTGCCCTCTGAAGGGGTTCAGATTGTGGTAGTGAGATCCTGATTAGTTCATGAGAATTATTACCAACAAGCAAGGCTTGCCCTCTGCACTCTCTTCCTGTCTAACTGAGGGATCCCTGCATGCACACCCTGCGAGGATGCCATTGTCAAGGATGTGACATAATCAAGGTGGCACTGATGAGAAGCCAAAATCCTGTGACTACAGGACTTTGTCTCAGCCTCCAAGACCATGAGCAACTGAAAGTAGTCCAACGTAACGGTTTTTGACACTGCACTGTATTCTTGGGAAACATAATACTATTTGGTGGTAAACTATGAAAGAGCAGTAGAATCTCTGTACTATTTCTTACAACTGACTGTGAATCTAAAATGATCTCAACAAAGACCAATTGTGAAAAGCTGAAAGATGGAGTTGGATCAGGGAACTAGGTGTGCAGATTGTCATTTTGACATAAGCCTCAGAATGCTGACATCACAAGGCCAGCAACCCTGACTACTGTAGAACCTTCAGTCTTCAGTGGTTGGTCTCTGCCAATTGCTGGACACATCTTTGGTGTCAGTGCCAATAAAGGAAGAAAAAGAGAAGTGTTAGTATATCAAAGGGCTTTCCATTCAAGGCTTCATGGCACAAGGTAGTCTTTCAATACTAATATTCTATCATCAGGCCAGACTAGTACTTTTAAGAAGAGGCCTATTTGGTTTACTCTATAACATTTGAAGTAACTCTTACCATTGATTCAAGAAAAGCTTCTTACACTTAATTGCTTCTTTTGACTTGCTGTTCAACTCAAGAAGCCATCTTATTTGTGCTCTGGTAGGATAGTTGTTATCTTGTGTCCCCCTTCCTCCTATGTTGCCGTGGATCTTAAGTGCTTGCTGCATAACAACTATCACATATGTCTTCAGTCTTCCTTGAAGACTGCCTTAGGTAGAGTCAATTTTGATATATAGAAATATACATTTTTAAATATGCAAATAAGTTTAAGACATGATGAAAATGTGACTTCTTTTTTTATTCAAAAATATAATAGAGGGCTGGAGAGATGGCTTAGCGGCTAAGGCGCCTGCCTGCTAAGCCTAAGAACGCTGGTTCCAATCTCCAGCGGTTCCAATCTCCAGGTCCCACGTCTAGCCAGATGCAAAGTGAGGCAGGGGTGCAATGCCGCACTTGCCCAGAAGGGGGTGCACACATCTGGATTTCGTTCACAGCAGCTGAGAGACTGCTGGCGCCCATCTCTGTCTCCCTCTCCCTCTCTGTCTATCTCTCTCTGTCTCTCTCTCCAAAAATAAATAGAAAATAATAAAAAAAAATTTAAAAATATATAATAGAAATTTTTCTAAAGGAAGTATTTGTCTTTTGTGAAAAACTAATTACATATTTTTGTCATAGTTAAAATAAATAGGTTTCATTATAGTATTTTTATATGTATAAGAAATTTTTCTTTGTTCTTATTCATATTCTTTGCTCCTATATTTGTTCCCTAAAAATAGTCATGACTACTGAACAGCAAATACTTATAGAAAATTTTGCAGTCTAATATTCTTTTGTTATCTCAATTGGTATTTTAAATTTTGAAAATGCATTATTTTTCTAGATTTTATGTTCTACTATATTACCATCACAAATGTTTTGTCTATTTAAAAATGTATGAACTCTCAATTTTTATAAGGTTTTTGATGTATATCACATGCCCAATGTATACTTTGTCCTGTTCCCTTAGCTTTAAAAGAGCATTCCCATGGATCTTCAAACATAGTCCTGCAGGGCTCCTTGGGCCCTCCTTCTCGGTCACTTGGCTCTCCTCTCCTGACTTTCACACTGCTTTCTATGTCACTTTCTTTTTATGAAAGGAAAGTGTGTTTATAGCTGAGTAATTTTTGTAAGTCTGGTTCCCTTCAGTAGAATTTGGGGCTCTGCCTGCTTTTTTTATGTTTTTTTTCTCCACACTGTGTGCATTTCAGCCCAAATTGGCAATAACTCTGCCAATGTCAAGTAAAACCCTGGTACTGTTGCAGGCATTAACCTCCTCATACAGAAGTGAAGGCCAGCGACCTTTCTGACATGTCCCATCTATGTTTCTGTCTATTGAGAGCTGACTGAGGCAGAATGTAAGTTCTTAAACTTTGAAGATTCTCACTGGATAAATTGAAGGGTATCTTGGAGCCAGGTATTCAATCTTTTCAAGATCATGTGTGTGGCCGGGTGTAGTGACAGATACCTTTAATTTCAGCACTGGGGAGACAGAGGTAGGAGAATTGTCTGAGTTCAATTTCAGAGTGAATTTCATCTCACCTTGGGCTACATTCAAACCCCAACTGGAAAAAGTAAAGAAAAAAAAAATCAAAGAACATGTGTGTAAATAGATGGTGCAACCACACATTTGGCTTTTTCTTCACGTGGCCACACAGAGAAAGGGAAAGATAGAAAGGGAGAAAGACAATAGGCACTCCAGGGTCTCTAGCTTTTGCAAACGAACTGCAGATGCATGCACCCCCTTGTGCACTTGGTTTATGTGGGACCTGGAGAATTGAACCTGGGTCCTTGCTTTGGAGGCAAGTGCCTTAATCGCTAAGCTATCTCTCCAGCCCCTGAAGCAGCCTCTTAACTCAGCATCTTTGCAGCTGGGTAGGCCGAGAATCTCACAAACCATTGAGTTCTATTTCTCCTTTTGTTTAACAATTCTCTCAATCATCTTTTTCTTTTCACCTTTTACCCAAGGAAGTAGATGTTAAATGTCTTTTCTATTCACTACTTTGTGTGGAATTCTCTCCATGTAGATAGCTAAGTTTACCATTTAAGTCTCTCATGAATAAACCTGGAGTACACAATTCCACTAAGGATTTTATTCATCATAACAAACTTCCTTCCTATAGTTTTCAGTGACATGTTTTCTGAATCATTACCCACAGTGCCTTTCCAATCCTTGTTTCTGCCATGTGTGAGTTTGAAAGGATGTCTGCATGCTGAAGCAAGTTAGGATTCCTCTGTTTTATTGCATTACTTTTTGACCTTCACTAGCTGATTCTTCAGTGCCCAGATTCCTGAATAATTCTAGTCTGTTGCATACAAGTTAGGGTTTATTTTTTTAATATTCCTCAAAGTTCTTGAAGCCTCTTATTGTTGCTGATTCTTTAATTTTAGTATTTGTTATAGCAGAAGCCACTTTCAGTAGGTGAAATATGTACCTACAATGAAGAACTACAAACTTAATGGCTTAAATCTACACTTTCTTATGCCACTTACTCCATAGGCCACAATTCTAGAACATCTTAGTGGATCCTATGCTTAAAGACACCATGTTGGTTGGTCAAGGGGTCAGCAGAGCTGAATTGCTCAATGGTGACTCAGTAAGGAGTTGGAGTTTATGTGAATTTGGGTGGGATTGGGGGAGTTGAGGTTGTAGCCACTGGGAACAGATACATTCCCATGCCAATTCTGCCAGCCATGGCAGCTTCACTCTATTTCATAGTGTGAACCTCTCTTACTATACCTACAGAGACAGGCTTCTGATTCCATCTGAGGTTCTCTTTTGCAACATCACATGTTCATGGGTTGAGGATTGTGGGGTACCATCTTACCTAACACATTCCTCTAAATTGATATTCAGCCCATCATCCACAGGTATTGTTCCTGTCAGGTGCAGCAATGACCTCCACAATGTCCTCACTGTAGCACTTGACATGACTGAGTGCGCCTTCTTGTAATGCTCTCAGCTCTGATGTTTCCCTTCTCTCCTCTAACAACTGCAGTGTGTTTGCTGACTTCTTCTTTACCCCATCTAGAGAGTTCATAAGTCCCAGTTCCTGAATCTGTTCTTCACTTCAGTCTCTAAGTAGCCTTGTCCTTACCACTAGTCTTCATGGTAGAATCCAATGGGTTTGAGCCTGAGGAATTGAGACTGGCCTGAACATTATGGAATCTTTGAAATTTGGCATCAAGCTCTATCCCATAACTTGACCATTGACTGTTTTGCTAGTGCCTGGCATGAACCAGAGAAGCCTTTTGCTGAGATAGAAACTGACCATGAGAAAGCTGCATCAGATCAACAGAGAACATGCACCAACCCCTGCTGCTCCATGGCGCTGTGGAGCTCAGAAGAGGCTGCAGAAAGAAGAAGCGGCACCTGTTCTTGTTCAGGGATTTCTTGGTTGTGTCCAATGACCAGTATGTGTGTCCTCCATTTTCTCCTTGTCCCCAAACACTGCTTCTCCCTGACCATTACTGTAGGGTATACAAACTTGCTTCCTTCTGTATTTGCAAATATTTTGATTCCTCGTTTATTGATAAAGTGTTCTAGAGGTCCTATTCTTCAGTGGGCCCTTGTAGAGAATAGAATCCAAAATGGAGAGACCAGCAGGAGACATTGTGCTTGCCTGCAAAGCCTAAGGACCCAGATTTGATTCTCCAGTAACCACCTAAAGCCAGATGTACAAGGTGGCACATATGTCTGGAGTTTTTGCAGTGGCTAGAGGCCTGGCATGCCCATTCTCTCTCTCTCTCTCTCTCTCTCTCTCTGCCTCTTTCTCTCTCGCTCAAATAAATAAACAAAATATTTATTTAAAAAAAGAATGGGGAGAAGCAGTCAGGTGTGAGAGCACACACCCTGCACTTTGGAGGATTAAGCAAGGGGATTGGGAGGTGGAGACCAGCATGGGATACATCGTGAGACTTTTCTTAATGAAATCCTAATGAGAATCAACAAAAAATGTGGTATGCAGAAATGCTCATGCTTGGTGCTTCCAGGCAGATGATAAATCAAGAGACAGGAAACTTGAGATTGCAATGAGTGCTTCCAATAACCAATAAATAAATAAATCAGACATCAAAATAAAATAGAGACTGGACTAATTGAAAATAAGGAGTTACATGGAGGGTGGATAGGTGGTGGACAAAGGAGGTTGGAGAGCTGGGATTAAGATCAGGGGACATGCATAATAGATGTTGGCAGTAATCTTAAAAAGAGAATGGAAAGACTATCTGTGAACAATGTGAGAGGCTATTATAGATGTTTCCTCAGTGTGTCTCTGAGCTGATAACATGTAAACCAGAACTAAGGAAAAAGGAGCAGCTGTTACATCCATAGGGAGAGGAATCAGCAGAAGTGATGTAAGTGCACCTTGGCCCTCTGGCAGAAGGGGACCACAGAAAGCTGATGTGACTGGAGCCTAACATTTGGGCACCTGGTGTCACATACAACCCTAGTAAAGTTATCAGGAATTTGATCACACAGACTCTTGACATGCCATGGTAAGGGGTTGGAATATTATTCTGCAGGATTGTTAACTAGGGGAGTGACTACATTGAGCAGATTCTTTAGGGTGTTGGTCTATTAGATAATGGATTGGAAGACAGGTATGAGTAAAACAGGGCCATCACTTATGGGAGGCCACATCCCTGTTCATCTATGGACAATATTCGTAATCATCCATTGTGGAAGTGACAGGAAAAGAAAGGGTTCAGGAAAAGAGTTAGTGTCCAAAGATGTTGCAGTCAGGTTCAAATTGTTGGCAGAAATCAACCAACCAAGAGCAGTTTTGGGGAATAAAAGGTTTATTTTGGCTTACAGACTCAAGGGAAAGCTTCATGATGGCAGGGGAATACGATGGCATGAGCAGAGGGTGGACATCACCCCCTGGCCAACATAAGGTGGACATTAGCAAAGGTGAGTGTGCCAAAGATTGGCAAGGGGAGCTGGCTATAATACCCATAAGCCCGCCCCCAACAATACACTGCCTCCTGGAGGTGTTAACGCCCAGATTTCCATCAGCCTGGAACCTAGCATTCGGAACACCTCAGTTTATGGGGGACACCTGAAACAAACCACCACAAAGGGAAAGGAGATAGTAAATATTTTTCATTATAAACATTTGGGCACATTCATCCTCACCATTACTATGACTTTGTTTTCCAGAAGTAGGCAGAAATGGCCCCCTGATGCAACAAACTTATTTTTCCCTCTTACAGGTTACTGTTAGAACATTGTACTTTGCCTTAAATCAGCTAATCCTCTCCAATTGACAATCAGAATGTATCGTCTGGTTTTTTTTCACTGAGCCATAGCAAAGACTGGGGTGACTTATTTCCATCACCTCAGCTCCACTCAGGCTACACTTGGCAATGTTCCTGGATAGGTTGATGAAACAGTAATGAACTCAAGTGGCATAAAGAATCAGTCAATTGGGCTGGAGAGATTGCTTAGTGGTTAAGGCACTTGCCTACAAAGCCTAAGGAGCCTGGTTCGATTCCCCAGGACCCACGTAAGCCAGATGCACAAAATGGTGCATGCATCTGGAGTTCGTTTGTAGTGGCTGGAGGCTCTGGTGTGCCCATTCTTTCTTTCTCTCTCCCTCTCTCTCTGCCTCTTTCCCTCTCTTGCAAATAAATAAAATAAAAATTGTTAAAAAGAAATAGAAAAAATAAAAAAGAACAGAAAAAATGTTTTAATTTTTTAAAAAGAACAGAAAAAGCATTAAAAAATAATCAGTCAATTGCCACGTATATATTTTAGGAAAATTTGGGAATTTCATCTTTTGGGTAGAGAATGATGGAACTTCCATGAGTGTTTCCTTGCAAAGACATTCTATTTACTCCAGGTGTATTGCAGTAACGACCATTTTGAGATTATTATCCATTTTATGACGGAAAGATATTTATGCAACTCACAAGAGATCATTGTCATGGGTTTTAAAAGGATTATTTATTTGCCAGCAGAGAGGGAGATTAGGCACACCAGGGTCTCTTGCCACTAAAAATAAGCTGCAGATGCATGCATCCCTTTCTGCTTATGGCTTTACATGGACTGGAAAACTGAACATGACATTAGGTTTACAAGCAAGAGTCTTTTTGAAAATTTTTATTTATTTATTTACTTGAGAGAAAGAGATAAAGAGTCAGAGAGAGAGAGGGAAAAAGAGACAATGGGCATGCCAGGGCCTCCAGCCACTGCAAACAAACTCCAGACACATGCACCCCCTTTTGTATCTGGCTTATGTGGGTCCTGGGGAATTGAACAGGGCTCCTTTGGCTTTGCAAGCAAATGCCTTAACCACTAAGCCATTTCTCCAGCCCACAAGCAAGAGTCTTTTTAACTGCTGAGTCATCTTTCCAGCCCCATTATCATTGTTTTAGTGCTATATATTGACAATCTTTTATCAGAAATACTTGGATGAGGGGCTAGGAAGATGGCTCATCTGTTAAATGTGCTTGCTTATAAAGTCTGCCATCAGGGCTTTAATTCCACAGTACCCATGTAAGGCCAGATGCAAAAAGTAGAACATTTGCAGAGGCAAGAGGCCATGGAAAACCCATATTCATATTCTTTGTCTCTCTCTCTCTCTGTGTATGTGTGTGTATATATGCTGGCAAACATAAACATTTTTGAAAGAAGAAATAGATGGATTTTTCAGAATTGTCCTTATTTTTCCAGTTTTTGTATTATTTTTTTACATAGTTGCTATCTTGGGGATGGAATGCAAGTCTAAATCTGAATGCTTCTTATATAACTGATATAATAGGTTGAAAACACTTTAAGATGATAGAACTGTCTTTTGACTGCAACATGTTACAAGAGACCAAGAGAAGAACTTTACACTTTAAGGAATATGTTGGTCCTCAAAAAATTTCATATTTGGAACATTTCACATGTAATAATTCTAGCTAAGAATTATTTTTCAATAAAAATTTATTTTTTGAAAACAGGTCTCCTTTATGCATGTTAAAATCTTAATGTGTTAGTACAGACACAGGATAAATTTACAAAAGGAAAAATGTTCTATTTAAGTCACACACTCTCTAGCACTCACTACCCACATTTTCACCATCAAGCAGAGAAAAAAGAGAAAATATAATGTTGCTTATATTCAAAAGTGAAGATGACTATTGACTTACTATTAGTAAGTTACACTCAGATATAGATTAGTCCATGAGCCCTACTCCTAAGATCCCAACTGATCATCTATTGGTCAATAGACATCTTATACTCATGGGTGTTTAGTTCCCTGGCACTCTTCCTGAATTACAAAGGCTAAGGTGGAAGTCCTTAGTTTTTCTTCTCCTCCTACCTTTCCTCCTCTTTCCTGCTTTCTGCCCTTCTGGCTGTGGCCAGGTCTCTCTTCTTTGAGGCAGTTTATAATACATTCATAGTTCTCAGATTTACTAAAATGGGCGAATGATCTAAGATTGTATATGAAGAAACACAGCGGGGTTTGGGGAGCATGCACTTGAGCATGCAGTTATGCTCTGGTACTTCTTAAGCTGTTACAATGTAGCATACAGCTTTACTAATAAGTGTCCTGGAATTAATTGATAAATCCTTACTCCAAAGTGAAAGAGCAATCCTATCAGTAAGGGTGACGGCTCTGGGGAAGGAAAGGAGGCCAGAAGTGGGAACAATGAAGACATTCTTTCACAGAAACAGGCTTGCAGTCTGAACCTTTAAAAGTATGTCAGCAGCAAAGGTAGACAGTGGTTTTTGAGCCAGCACTGGCTGTTATGCAGCCTTGGTTCAAACCATGTCTCTCTTACTTTGTGCTGTACCTGTCTAAGTGTTTCCACATATATAAAAAGGGATGGGCTAGAGAGATAGCTTAGTGATTAAGGTGTTTGCCTGCAAAGCCAAAGGACCCAGGTTCGGTTTCCCAGTACCCACACATAAGCCAGATGCATAAGGTGGCACATGCATCTGGAGTTCATTTGCAGCAGCTGGAGGCCCCTGGCATGCCCATTTTCTCTCTCTCTCTCTCTCTCTCTCTCTCTCTTCTCTCTCCTCCTCCTCCTCCTCCTCCTCCTCCTCCTCTTCTTCTTCTTCTCCTCCTCCTCTCTACCTCTTTCTCCCAAATAAATAAATAAAACTAATTTTTTTAAAAAAGGGATGAAGGGCTGGAGAGATAGCTTAGTGGTTAAGGTGCATGCCTGCAAAGCCTAAGGACCCCAGTTCTATTCTCCAGTTTCCCTATAAGCACATGATGGCACATGCATCTGGAGTTTGTTTGCAGTGGCTAGAGGCTCTGTGGTGCCCATTCTCCATTCTCCTCTATCATTCTCTCTCCTACTCTCTGTCTCAAATAAATAATAATAATAATAAAAATCTTAAAAAGAAAGGGATGAATACAGCTTACCTGATGAAGTAATCTGAGGGGTAAATCAAATAATAGACATTTTAAAGTGTTCTGAGCCAGGTAAATGTTGCAGGATGAAATATATGCCCAGGCTGCTGGATAACTTCCTTGGTTTGTATTCACTACAGCAAATCTTCTTAGTGTTTTGTTGAGTTCACAGGAGAACTATTGAAATGAGTTTTCTAGGCTGATGCATGTGGATTTCTAAAGCCACGTCATCTGTACACGACACAGTTTGAGTCAGTTCTCACCAGCTCAGGAAGTCTCTATCTGTTTGCTGAGCTGTGCTCAGGGTCTTCCTGGGACAGGCTTCACTGAGCACAAGCTTTGGGAAGACCCATCCAGATGCCCATTCACTGAGCTATTCCCAGCATGATAAAGATGACAGCGGCTCTGGATCAGAACTGGGTTTTGCCATGAGCACAGCTGATTTAATAAGAAAAGTAACGTATTCTTGACTCTTTTTCTAGGCATAAGAAATCCTGTAAAATAAAAAATGTCATGCCATTGGGTGTCCTATGGATTAGTGAGTGTGAGGGCACGGTGAATGGAGGACACCCTCATGCCAGCAGGTCCTTTCACTTGGGATGGCCCATGGAGAACTTTGTGGCCAAGTTTTGGTAAGTCTCCCATGTAGGTGCTGCCTTGACATGGGATAGCTACAGATGAACACAGTCAGTTTACATTTTCTATCGCAGTAAAAAATTTTAAATCATTTTTCACAGAACATTTTAAAAATAGAAAACAATTTAACCTGTATATATGGTGGTGATTATTATTTTAACCAGTGGTATTGTGACTTGTTTGCTTTACAACTTGCCAAGTTCATTTAGCTTGTATCATATAATTGCAATCAAGTCTTTAAAATTCCCAACAAGCTTTCAGTTTACAGTCAACTCCCCATCCTGTGAGGACTCATGTTGAAATCAGAGTCCACGAGGAGCGAGCTATGGGGAGGCAACCACTGACCCAGGGACCCACATTGGTAACAATGGCCTCTGTGGCTGCTAATCAGTAAATGTGGTCTTGAAGTCAGTACCCTGTGTCAATTAATATTTTCTCCCTTTTTTCATTACAGTTCTTCAGAACAAAGGGACCTATGGTGTTCTTTACTTCAAGGGTAATTTTCCAGTGAACAATTATTTCTTTAATTTTTGGTTGAGAAATGGCAGTGTCTATGAACTAGTGTTTCCAAACTGCTCTATTTTTGTCTTAAAAAATGTTTGTACTAGTCTCACATATCTTTTTCCTCAGATTTTTTTTCCAAGCTGCTACTATGAGTTCACTAATGAACAGGATAGTTTATTGTTGAGGAAATTCTGATTGCCACTGTTCATTTCCTCCTCTCCAAAATCTATCTTTCAGCCAACAGTCTTCTCAAGCCATGATCAAATTCTCATATGCACAGGTTACTCTCCTACATAAACTTCAAGAACGCTCACTTTCCTCCCTTTGAGTTCTTGCAGCTGCTGGGCCCTCCCCTGAAGACAAGAAGGCTTCGAGGATAGACTGTTTCCTACATATCTCATGCCAGGGCAGGACAATGGGCTATCTTCTGGACCATGTCTTGTCTTGTTTTTCTGAACTACTATATAATATTTTTCAGTCCATAACTGAACTTTCTGACTCTATTTTTTGCATTTAAAAATAATATACATTCAAAATATCAACTAAACAGATTAATTTGAAAAGCTACTAGCTATTTCATTTTACTCTATTTTGTGCTATTATTGAGTTTATCCAGATATATTAGTGAAACAAAGGAGAAGGGCACACGGACGAGTATTCCTCTCCACATATTCACTGAGGACATCCCGGGCTCTGCCAGTGTAAGTGGGCATAAGATGAAAACTGACTATTTCCATCTCCTGACTTGGGATAGGAGACATATGGAGGAAGGGGAAGGGCTGGAGAGAGGAAGAGAGAAAGGGAGAGACTAGAAAAGCAATCCAGCCAGAGAAATTGAGACTTTAGGTACTGTAGATAATTATGCAAAGATATGAAGCCATACTAAAACAACATAGGTTGCAAAGAGAAGAGCTCAGAGCTTCCTTTGTCAACTACTCTTCCATTGTGAAAAGAATTTCAGAATTCTTAGATGTTGGCCCCCATTTATTGGTCTCTTTATTGTCCAACCCATTTATTATGGGTCTTCCACATCTTTCACTTTATGAGAAATTTATTGGGTGAGAATTCTTACTACTGCTTCATGTTATAGAAGAGAATGAAAGAATTACCAAGATTTATGCTCTGATGTGCATTGCTTTGTCATTACCTGAAAAAAAAATTGGATTAATAATATGGATAATGACTTGATAATAAGTGTTTAATCACATGCTTTCAAATTATTAACTTACAACAATTTTCCCTATATTTCTTCAATAGCCCTTGACTATGGAAGCAACAAATGTGGACACCGTGAATGATATTATGTACAGATCACTAACAATGCTAGGAATAACTGTAAGTCATTGGCAAGTAATTTAGAGACAATGCATTTAGTTGTTCAGATCTCTATTTTTTCAAAATGTACACATGATTATCACAGGATACCTTATTATTATAAATATCAAAGTCATATTTTGCCATCCTACTTTCAGGAAGTGAAGGCAGCTAAAAGATATATTATTAGTATATATTTGAGCACTTTCATTACACGCTCATTTACATTTCATGTGAACTGAAAGTCTTAGCATAATGAAACTGAACTATGCTTTTTGAATGTTAGTAATGACATGTATGTTGTTGTATATATTATACATGTATATAATAGAAATTGTTTAAAGTTCTACATTCTGAGGCATAATAATCATAACTGTGTGTGGTCTCTGGCAACTAAGTTGTCAGACAGGGACATGTGAACCAAAACTCAACATTCTCCACAAATCTAGAGAAACAGAAATCAGGGCTCTTGGGATAAGTCCTTTATGAGTCAAGAATGGGACTTCTTAGTCCTTGGGTCTCTCACACAGTGATAGGCTAATTCCATGGAGGATCTACAGAGTCATGATCCATTAGGAAGGACAAGCAAGAACCTTGGATTTTCTGCTGAGCCTGGTAGGGGAATAGGAGTTACTGAACTCAACATAGTGTACTCAAAACTGTGTCCACCCCATGGATAAAGCTCCACGTATACTGGTCCCAAATATCTTCCTCTTTAAAAACGTGCCAAAGTTGGGGTTGGAGAAATGGTCACTGATGGAAGCACTTTCCTACAAAACCTAAAGACTTGGGTTTGGGTCCCAATACCCATGTAAAGCCAGATGGACAAAGCGGCACATGCATCTGGAATACCTTTGCAGTGGCTAGAGGCCCTGACACATTCAGTCTCTCTCTTTCTGTCCGTCCGTCTGTCTGTCTGTCTCTCTCCTTCTCTCTCTCCTTGCAAATAAATAAATTTAAAAACAAAAACATGGCAATGTGAAAAGCATATTCTCCCAAGTTTGCTGTGAAAGGAGTCTTTGCGATGCTGATTTCTTTTTATCTCCCAGAACAATGAGAATGATCACCAGCTATGGTTCCAGTCTGGCAATAAAAAACAACTCTATCCCCTCTACGGTAAGAAGGAGGAGGAAATATAGCAATGGGATTATTGAGTTCAAACTTGTAAAAATAAAATGTTAAAATAATAATTGTTTTGTCTTAAGCTAATGATTCCAAAAATCAAATATCTCATGTAATATTCATTCTTACATTTTATCAATAATTACAGATATGTACTCTAGTCCAGGCATACAATAACAGCTCTTACTGTAACAATTTCTGGTCATATTGGGGAAAACATGAACATTTTGTCTCATTTTCACTAGAACATCAGAGCATTCTTGAAAAATATCTAGTTTTTGTTCTAAAATACATATTTGTATCAAGAATAATCTATACACATGTATTTTTCTCCACATAGGATTTGAGCATCCATATGTCATCAAAGTGTGGGACCTTCGGAACACCTCGTTCACACCCCAGGGGTCAAGGAATATCAACTCATTTACTAGCCTCCAAGAGCTGGTCCTGGAGCACGAGTCCTCACATGCACAAGGCCGCTTCCTCCTGAAGCCCAGGCACACAGACAGAGGCCAGGAACAGAGCCGTGAGTGCTTTATGGGCCTTCAAGAGCTTTGTCTCAGTTTCTATCTCTATTCCTGATCAAAACTTCATGCCATAGAGAAAGTTTTCACATAGGAGAAGGTAGTATAGCCAGAAACTCAATATCCCCCAGCTACAGAATTTCAGGTTATTCTAATTTCTGACCTCATGACCCTTCTGGGAAAATATTTCCTTTCCTTCTAGGAAGATGTTTTCATTCTTCTAGGAAGACAGCTGCTCTCTTCCTAGTATCTCTGAATCAGTTCATATACATACTTAGAACTCACTACAGTATAACCGGATATTCATGTCTTCCCCAACCTGGAGTTTTACAGTATCTGAGACAAGGCAGGAAATGACGAAATTGTTATACTTAGAAATATGTGGAGTGAAGGACCTCAAAGAAAGAGGTGTGGCTTTGAATTAACGATTGTGGATCAGGGTTGAAGTGGCCTTGAGATTCTAGAATGAATTTTCCTCTCAATTTCACCCCCATAGCAATGTTGCTGTCCATATCTGCTTCAGAACAAAGTAAAGACTCAAACTGAACCATACATTCACAATCAGAGGCTTCTGAATATTCCATTTACCAATTGCTTCTGACATTACTATGAAACCCCAGTGACATCTTTCTTTCTGTTGAAACTGAATTATTAATTGGGAAATATATTCATAAAAGAAGAACTTCTCTGGCTGTAGAGATAGCTTAGCAGTTAAGGCACTTGCCTGCAAAGCCTAAGGACTCATTTTTGACTCTCCAGGTCCCAGGAAACTGTGACACAAGTACACAAAATCACACATGCACACAAGGGGATACACACATCTAGAGTTTGATTGCAGTGGCCAGAGGCCATAATGCACCAATTCTCTCTCTCTCTCTCTCTCTCTCTCTCTCTCTCTCTCTCTCTCACACACACACACACACACATTTAAAAAAAAGGCAAGACTGTCAAAAAAAACCATCTTCTTACATTGTTTGTTTGTTTGTTTGTTTGTTTGTTTGTTTGTTTGTTTTTCAGGGTAGAGTCTCGCCCTAGCCAGGCTGACTTGGAATTCACTATGTAGTCCGAGGGTGGCCTAAAACTCACAGCAATCCTCCTGCCTTTCCCTCCCAAACTGGGATTAAAGGCATGTGCCACCATGCCTGGCTCTCTTTGTATTCTTAAACACCAAACATAAAGTATTCTCTTTTTTTAAATTTATTCTTTTTTTATTTACATTATTCTAATTTTACATTCATATTGGTGACTCTGTTATCCTCCTCCCTGCCCTCCCCCCTCCGAAGGGACTCTCATCATTGGGGAATGTGGGTTGTGCATTATGGGGGTAGTCAAGAGGTATGGGGGATAGGCCAAGTCTCTGTACATAATGATCCAACTTGTGGCTCTAACACTCTTTCTGCCCCCTACTGCGAATTTCCCTGAACCATGTTGGGTACAATTTTGTTCTACTTCAGTGGTGAGGTTTTGGGAGCCTCTGTATCTCTGGATATCTGGCTTAGTAGGAGTTGGATGTTCTCTGTGTTTATCTCCTTCAGCCTTCTTCTGGTGTCGTGTTCATCAAGAAAGCTGTACTCTTGCCCTTTCCCCGCATTACTCTATGGTTTCAGCTGGGACCCTGGTGAGGTGCAATAGGCTGATCCTCCCTTCAGGTTCGTTGCCATCTGAAAAAGAAAAACAAATTCTCCAATGGAGAGAGAAGTTAGTACTAGATAGATGGAATGGCCATAGTTATTTTAGAGAGAATTTTATATGCATAGGCCCTCTTCTAGCCCACATTTGGTGGGAGCTTGATCTTGGAAACTGGGCCCATTTTTTGTACATGGTTTTGACTTATTTCCCAGTTCCAGCAATGAGTTCCATTCCACTGAGTGGATCTATTAGCCAAATCAAGAGCAGTTGGTTACCCACCATGGCTGTGTGCCACTACTGCACTTGTTTGAGCATTATGTCAGGTTGTTTCCTGCTGGATAGCTGAGACTATGTGTCAAACATAAAGTATTATTGAACAAACAGAAAGTTTAATTGTACTTTTTTTTTTTTTTTTTTTTTTTTTTTTTTTTGGTTTTTGGAGGTAGGGTCTCACTCTAGCCCAGGCTGACCTGGAATTCACTATGGAGTCTCAGGGTGGCCTCAAACTCACAGCAATCCTCCTACCTCTGCCTCCCAAGTGCTGGGATTAAAGGCGTGTGCCACCACACCCGGCTTAATTGCACATTTTTATTGTTACTGCAATTCAAGCACTGGGAAAACAGTAACTCAGCTGTTCCTTGAATTTTTTAAGTCCCACCACATTTTTATGACAATAACACATGGTTTCATTTTCACAAAGACAATATAAACATTCGTACCATGTACCATACATTATATAAGGCTGGAATAAATGAAAATATTTCTGAAAATATACAGAACTGAATGTCTGTGTGTCTCTCTTTCTTTCCTCCTTTATTGGCTGTATGCACAACTTTCTTACAAAGGGGAAGCCTTCTCATGATTGTTATTAAATCTAAGTAACAGAGTAGATTTTGATAGTGTGATAGATAATAAAGTTTATATGTATATATACCTCCATGCAGTTTTAATAGACATTTATACATCTGTCTGCACAGGAATTTTTATTTAGATTTAAGAATATGGTGCACTTTTCTTTCACTTCTTTTTAAAATTATTTGATTTATTTAGAGAGAGAGAGAGAGAATGGGCACACCAAGGCCTCTAGCCACTGCAAACGAATTCCAGATGCATATGCTGCCTTGTGCATCTGGCTTTACTTGGGTACTGGGGAATTTACCCTGGGTCTTTTGGCTTTGTGGGCAAGGGCCTTAACCAGAGAGCCATTTCTCCAGCCTCTTTCACTTCTTATAAATTGGAAGAAGAATGAAGACAGGTAGTATGGTAATGTAGAACATGGGTAGTATAGCATTATCTGGGGCAAACCACTTGAGTGAGGGATACACTTATTATTATGAAGATTGCTGTGCACCGGGCCTTGCCCTGAGTACTGTATATGTCTAATTGGTGCAGGAAGCATCACTCATGATAAAGCTGGACAAACTGAAGATCAATGAAATTTGAATAACTTTGAATGTCAGAGCCAGGATCCCATCTAGTACAGTGAACAGTGACCTAAATTGATATACATGGAAATCCCAGAAAAGCTAAGTGGAAATGTAGAAAAGGGTATTTGGTAACACATTACTCATCTTCTACATCATGGCCCTTTTGTGGGATAAAGCACTGGGTGCATGTAAGTTATTTATAAAAGATTGAGGGCTACTTGGAAATCATGCACAGTTGAAGAATAGAAACCTTCACCTCAGCCTTGAGCTCACCCTTCAGGAGAGGGAGCAGAGGCTGGCTGGGAAGTCAGGTCAGGCAAGATGCCTCATGACGGGCCGATGCTGTTGATGGAGGGAGGTTACCATGGTTGTTAAATTTGGAAGCCAAACAGGAACCCTAACACTGTGAAGAGATTCCATGAAAGTTGATGATTAAAGAACTCCTGAGTACACTGTAGTGGGTCTCAGAAAGCACTTTGAAGGAAGAACTCCATTGAAATAAATGAGCCCAAGTCTATCAGGCCTTATTAACCACCAGTATACATATTTATAGGAAAAACAATATTAAAATGAACTAATATCAGAATGGGAGAAACTTTACATTTTAAGTGTATCAGACCTCTCTCTTCTGTGCATTATACCAAATAAGCTAAAAGTGGAAATGGTGTGAACAGGTTAAGTGCAGTAACCTAGTACCTGTTATGATGTCACTTCATCCTTTGATGCAGAGGAGAATGCAGTTGAAAGAAGACCTTTTGTAAACTGGGCCTTTCGGCAGAGCTCCAACACCAGGCAGGACAAGCTGTGTCCTGTCCTTCAAGGCCAAAAGAAAAAACAGATCTTTGGAACATCTCTCATGGATGCATGTGAGGATGGTGATCTGCCTCCTGAAATTCTGGTAGGTTCCATTTTGGTCTACTGTAGCAATCCCAAGCCAAAACGACAGATGGCTTATTTGTTCTCATTCATATTTAAAGCACTGTTTATTTAATTTAACTTATTTTATTAGTATTTTTATCATTTTATCAATTTATTAATTTAAATAGCATATTTAAAGTACTAAAGCATTGCAGACAAATAATGCAAGCAGGGCAGAAAAAGCAATCTTCCTCATTCCACCGGTTTCAGCAAAGCTCCCCATTCTGAGCCCAGCTGTCCCTCAGTCTCTCTTCTTTCTACTTCTTGGAATGTGACACTAGTCTCAGGGCTCCTTTCATTCCCATTGCATCTCAGATAATGAAATCTTCAATAAAATATCTTGAATGATGATATATATATGTATTTCAAGTGACTATATGTAAATATTTTCCTCTGGCGTATATCAATCCTTCAGTCCTAACACATATAATCCAACAATGACATAGACTTTCACCTGTGTTATTTTTAATTGTGCCAATCAGCTGTAATACTCATTGAATGTTGAGTGTCATTACAAGTACTATATACAATATAAGAACCTGTATGCTTTTTGTGAACAACTTAATAGATATGGACCTAAACCTTGCATATTTAGCATAAACTTAGAAGATACTAGAACTGTCATCAACCCAAACTTTCAAATGGAGTAAAGGACATCTTCAGTAAGGGTGCATCTTGTACTCAGCACTGCACAGTAAATCCGGGCCATGTTGTGTTACATTTCCTTTGTGTTACCTGACTCTGACACTAGCTCTCTGAGGACAAGAAGACAGAAAGAAGAAAATGAAAGGTTGGCTGGAAGGGAAAGGAACCAGAAAAGGCTTCCTGGAGGCAACAGACTCTCTGAATAGCATTAGCCAGCCCTTGGAAATACAGAAATTATAAGCAGGGAATTAGTTGCTTAAAGGAGAATAAACAGCTGGTAAACTAGTATGTCATAAAGGTTGTTATGCTGGGGAAATGCATGTATATGAGGGAACTATGAAGTAACAGCAAAGTTAGAGAGTGGAAATGACACAAAAGCTTTGCAACAGTAAAGTTCATGTAAAGTCATGAATCCACTGAAAGGAAAAGCAAATTCAAAGATGAGTTCCCACTGTTTCAGGATGTGACAATAAAATGTACGGGTAGGAAGACAATATTGTTACAGTCACGACAGATAATCCAAATCACCTCATTCCTCCTTCTTCAGCACAGTGCCTGGGTAGACTCCTGCTGTTGTTCCCCAGCAGGGACAAAGTATTGCTCTGTACTGAGGACTTGAAATGACAGGAACTTTCCTTTCCTTCCCTCCTCACAGAACATGATTTCCTTCATCACTGAACAGGGGCCACGTGTGAAAGGAATCTTCCGAACATCAGCCAGTGTTCAATCATGCAGAGCCCTAAAGGAAAAGCTCAGCTCTGGAGAGAAAGTGGATTTGAGCACGGAATCTGTCCACACTGTGGCCTCTGTGTTAAAGGTGGTTCTAGAATTATGGACACAGCAGAGCTCTGATACTGCATTGTTAGCATCCTGTAGCATGGGTTTCCCAAAAAGACAGTAGGCAAGATATTGAAATTCTAAGTATCTGAAGGATTTTCACAAAGTCACAAATTAAGGACCTCCCTTGGAGATTAACAATCCCGAGATTTAGTCCACATTCCTTTGCCCTCACAAATCACCCTCATTAACCTGCTGAGCACTCCATGAAAAATGCTGATTCCTAGAAATGATAATAATAAATTTAAATTTAAAGTACTCCCATGTCTTACTGTATGCTACCAAAACAAGTGTTCAGCATTTGTCTTCTTTGCTGTCTTTGTCAGGATGTCTTTCACATAATTAGGAAGAATTTGGCATGCTGAACTTACTGACCATAGCTGTAGTCTCACAGACACCAATTCCTCACACAGGCCTTTTAGATACACTGAAAATGGGTGCAGAAGCCAAAGGTAATTTGGGATACTCAAAAACTTTATTTATGACAAAAAGGATGACTTTTTTTTTAGTGATACAAGTAACCCAGAAATATCTTCGTGCATTGCTAAAAGAACAGAGGAAGATGTAGTCTATCCATATTGGTGCTCATTAACAGTTCAAAAAATATGGTATGGAGTAATAGCAAGAAAAAGGTTCTTGGGACTGGAGAGATGGATTAGCAGTCTTGGTGCTTGCCTGTGAATCCTAGGGGCACAAGTTTGATTCCCCAGAACCCACATAAGACGCATAAACATAAAACATAAAACAGATGCATGCTTCTGGGGTTCCTTTGCTAGGAGTCTTTGCATGTCCATTCCCATTCTCTCTCATAAATAAGTAAAGTAAAATATTAAAAAGAAAAAGGTTCTTGATCATATTTTAGAATCTCAGTTACACATGTTCTTTTCTTAACCTCCATTAATATTTGGCTACATTGTAAGTAGAAACAGCATATAGTCAACCTAGTAAAATATACTAGAAAAAAAAAACATAGGCAAAGAAGTTGGGTATTGCTCTCTGTGCGGTACACATATGAAATTGAACTGATTTTCTATCAAGACTTACAGTTAAAGCCAGCACTTGGGTGGCAGAGTAGGAAGTTCACCATGAGTTTGAGGCCACCCTGGGACTACATAGTGAATTCCAATTCAGCCTAGGCTAGAACGAGACCCTACCTCGAAAAACCAAAAAAAGAAAAAAAAGTTACATATATTCTAATTCTCCATACTTGGCCTTCAAAATATTATGTCAGGGACTAAAGAACTAACCTGATCAAGAAATGGATATTCTATCAGGGCCACACTGAACTTGCCATTGGGCTGTTTATAAGCAGTGGCCCAACACCAAATACCAGTGATAAACTTTGCTTGGTCTTATAGATAGACTCTAATGCCCTGTGCTCAGGACAGTATAGGAAAGCCGTGTTCTGAATGCATGTAAGATCAGTTGCATGAGGCAAAGGTGCCCCTGAACCCTCACTGATTTAGAGCCAGCCGCAGCATGGGAAACAGTGAAAACCCTGAACCCCATTGGTGTGTGCTATGAATTCATAGCATATTAAAGGAATGAGATGACTGGGATTTGTTCACTGTCTTCACTGCTCCATCCCCAGTATTTCAACATCATTTCAAAGAATGTTGGAGGGCTGGAAAGATAGCTTAATGATCAAGGCACTTGCCTGCAAAGCCATGGGGCCCAGGATTGATTCCCTAGGACCCTCATAAGCCAGATGCATAAGATGGAGCATGTGTCTGGAGTTCTTTTACAGTGGCTGAAGGCCCTGGAACGCCTATTCGCTCCCTAACTATGTATCTATGTATCTGTCTATCTGCCTCTCTTTATGTCTTTCTAGCAAATAAAATAAAAAGTTTTTTTTTTTTTAAAGAATGGTGGAATGAGTGAACCATCACTGAGTTATAATCATGATATTTACCTGGAGGCATTTCCTGAACTAGTTACTACTAAGAGGAGTTGTGGGCTGCTTAGTGGAAAAGGTGTGCTTTTGAAGGTTGCAAGGTGGTATAACATCTTTCTCTTATTCTAGTACCAAAATGTAAGCAAGTCCATATTTTTTACCTTTTCTTTTCAACTGGGTCTTGCTGTGTAGTCCAGGCTGGGCTCTAACTTGAGATCCTCCAGCTTCAACCTTATGGTCGCTGGGAAAACAGCCAACCTGCCTGGCTAAATCTTAACAAAGTCTGTGACACTAAAATTATTATTATTTTTTTTTTAGGTATGGTCTCACTCTAGCTCAGGCTGACCTGAATTTACTATGTAGTCTCAGGGTGGCCTCGAACTTATGGCGATCCTCCTGCCTCTTAATATTATTTTTATCTTCAGCTGAAGGTGACACATTTTCTCGGGCAGCATTTAATGAGCCTATATTTGTATGCCTTTAGTCCTGATGTACAGAGACCCATCAGTGAGGTCTCAGGTTCCATTGTTACCTTTTATGGAAAACTAATTATGAAACAGTTAACGTGGAGTTCCCTACAGGGGACTTGTGTATATCCAATAAGCTGCTGCTTACAGGTTTAAGTGTGTTGGGTTATTACACTGATAAGAGAAGTGAAGAATAAAGTTATTATGACAATGTTCTACCAAAGAGCACCCAGCTCAGGTCAGAGGACCAACCTTCATTCTACATGTGTTCAAGAGCACAGTGGTGTGTGCATTTAGTTTGTTTAAAAACTTCTTTTTGCAAAGACTTAAAATCACTAGATCTAAATAGAAGAAACAAAATGTGTACATCTATTTCTTTTCAGGAATGTACTAGTATTCAATGTGATATACCATCTACATATGTCAGTTTGTACTAGTTTGTCATGAATCTTCACCATCTTCCACCATCACTCAGCTCTATCTTTTTAGTTTAAAGTGGAGAAAATCCAAGCACCTACTTCTGAGAGTGCAAGTCAGTGGAGTCCAGTCAAGGTTCTGTGTGGGTCACAGTTTGAATAATGAGGATTTCTTAAAAATTTCTCCAATATACACTTTCATAGTAATAATACTATTTGTTTTTTACTTTTACAAGAATTTTCTACAAAATCTCCAAGACTGTGTACTGTCATCCCACCTCTATGACAAATGGCTTGATGTTACTAAGGACGGCAGCCAGGACGAGAAAATCACTGCAATCCAGAGGTAATGATGCACCAGTCAGTCTACTACAGGCACAACCAAAACATACACCAACATATTTGTATAAGAGCATCAGTGTCAGGCTGGAGCACTGGCTCAGCAGTTAACACATTTGCCTGCAAAGCTTAAGGGCCAAGGTTTGATTACCCTGTACCCACATAAAGCCAGACACACAAAGCGGTGCATATACCTGAAGTTTGAAGTTTGTTTGCAGTGGCTAAATGCTTTGTCATGCCCATTCTCCCTCTCTCTCTCTCTCTTTCTCACGATAGGAGAATGGCTGTGAATTTGAGGCCAGCCTGAGACTATAGTGAATTCCAGATCAGCCTGGGATAGAGCAAGACCTTACCCCCACCAAAAAAAAAAAAAAAAAAAAAAAGTTAAATAATATTAGCTGGGCATGATGGCACATACCTTTAATTTAAGCACTTGGGAGGCAGAGGTAGGTGGAGAGCCATGAGTTTGAGGCCACTCGAAGACTTCATAGTGAATTTTAGGTCAGCTTGGGCTAGAGTGAGACCCTACCCTCAAAAAACTGGGAAAAAAAAAGAATATTAGCTGTCATTTTATTTTAATAACCAAAATTAAAATGTTTGATTTGGTCACACACATGAAGGACAGGTTAAAATAAATAACATGTATGTCTGAGGGGCTAGAGCTATGTCTCAATAAAGTATGAGGTCTTTAGTTTGAATCCCCAGCACTCGTATATAATACAAGATGTGTCAGTACGTGCTTGTAATCTAGCACTAGGGAGGTGGAAACAGGAAGTCCACTTGGCTCTGTGGCAAGCTAGTGACGTGGAAATGGTGAAATCTACATTTACCAAGAGACATTGTCACAGAGAGTAAGATGAAGAGTGAGAAAGCCTCCTTTCCCCAATGTTGAGCTCTGGTCTTTGATCACATTGGTGTTCATACACCAACATATATGATAACATGAGCACACACTCATACATGTCCCTCCCACAAATAAAAGCAGAAAGAAAGGGTGTTCATGACTTAGAGGCTACTCTTGGCTACATATTGAGTTGCAGGTCAGTCTGGATTACTATGTGAGAACCTGTCTCAAAAAGTAGAGAAAAAAAACAGAGAAAATATATATTTTCTATTGGTTTACATTATTGTTTTCTTCTAATATTATTCATATGGATTACATTACTGTTATACATACTCGAAATATATAACATCAATATGAGAAGTCCATCTCTAGTTCAGGATTAAATTCAGCGCAACCTTTTTTTTGTTGTTTTTTTGTTTTTTCAAGGTAGGGTCTCACTCTAGCTCAGGCTGACCTGGAATTCACTATGTAGTCTCAGGATGGCCTCGAACTCACGGCAATCCTCCTACCTCTGCCTCCCAAGTGCTGGTATTAAAAGCGTGCGCCACCACGCCCAGCTAAGCACAACCTTTTTAGTATGAATTAAGTCCTGAAGTGAGTCTCTTGGCATCAGATAAGAATCAGTATCTTAAATGTGATGTGTAGTTGTGTCTGCAGCCTTTAATCTCAGCACGTGGGAGGCTGAGGTAGGATGATCACTGTGAGTTTGAGGGCAGCCTGGGCTAGAAAATAAGTTACAAGGCAAACTGGGATACAGTGAGATCCTGTCTCCAGAGGAAAAGAACTAGGGGTAGAATGTTTGTAATCGCACCACTAGGGAGAGAGGCACAGGGGTCCCCAGTGCAAGCTAACTATATGGTACAACTAAGAGACCGTGCTTCAATAAATGGAGAATAATGTTGGAGGACACCCAAAACCAATCTCTGGCCTCAAAGTGCAGACACACACATGTACATGTGCTCCTGCAAACACATCCTGACACACATACACACATATATACCACATGCACAAATGAAACATTTTTAATATTATATTTATTTATTTGAGAGAGAGAAGGAGAGAGAGAAAATGGATGTACCAGGAACTCCAGCCACAGCAAACAAATTACAGACATGTGCCACTTGGTCCAGGTGGCTTATGTGGGTACTGGGGAATCGAGGCCCTTAGGCTTCACAGGCAAATTTCTTAACCATTAAGCCAACTCACCAGCCCAAAATCTTTTCAAGCAATCCATTGATGGCATAATCTTCCCCTCTCTATTTTTCTCAGTGAACAGTGTGAATGGTGAACAAAAAGTTACTCTTCCCATTTCCACATTTACAACTCCTTAAGTGATACTACTTTAAAAGAATTTTTTTTTCTGTGTTTAGTCTGTTGGAACAGTTGCCCAAACCCAACGTGGTTCTCTTGAGACACCTTTTTGGAATGTTGAAAAGCATTGAGAAACATTCTTCAACTAATAAGATGACAGCTTATAACTTATCGGTGTGCATAGCACCAAGTATCCTGTGGCTGCCTACTTCCTGCGCTACAGAACAGCCTGATGATGTCACAAAAAAGGTACTGAGACCTCTTAATGCATGCCTGGGGAGCAGAGTCTTCAAGTGTAAACATTGAATTGAGCATAACTCTGAAAGACCCTTCCCAAAGTACACCTTTGAACTGCATTCCTCTGGAGTGGAACAGATATTTAACTCATTCTGGGGCTGTTGGAGAAGGTAGACTAGAAGGACTTGAGAATAAATCGCTTCTACTTTCCTATTCAAACTGAGAACTTAGATTGACAAAACCATACAAAGGAAGTACTGTGATACGATAGGGAAAAAAAAGGAAGAAAACAAAAGGGTGTTGGACTTTTATAACCAAGTTTCAACATTTGCTGCCACCAGAGAGGAATGTGTTAACATGGACAAAATTTTCAAATTTCAAAAATTTCAAATTTGCTAAAGAATGGCAGTGGTGACAGTGCCTCCCTGCTCTGGTCATCAGGGACACTCTCTGTGTGACTTGGACAACATGAGCCCCATGTCTCTATAAACATTAGCTTTCCTCTGCCATGTTGGCACTGGGAAAGAAGTAACTGCTGACCATGTTCTGTGCTGGGCAGTGTCCCAAAACTACAACAAAGTACCTGAGATAATTCACTTAGAAATATCAAAGGCATATTCTCACTCAAAGTATTGTGGTTTAAAGTTTCTACTTGATTGCTTCCTTTGATTGTTGGTCAGTGAGAAGGAGATTTTGTTGGAAGTGCATGACACAGCAAAGCTACTCAGCTCCCCATGAAAAAGGGGAAAGGATGGAAGTCCCACAATGCCTTGCAATGGCATACCCCTAATGACCCAATTACCTCTCACTAGGCCCTACCACCAAAGGTTACCGCCTAAGAAAACAACTTTGAGTCCCAAACCCTTAACAGATGGACTTCTTGGGAATTTCTTCAACTAAACTAGAGGATGTTTCAGCTTTGCAACTGGAACAATAAGCCATGTGAAAGAATCCAGAACATTGTAAGGGAACCTCAATTCCAAATAAGAGAAGAGCTTGATGGATGGGTAGGTGGCTCAATAGTTCAAGTGCTTTCAAGGAAAGCATATGTACCTTAGTTCACCAACATAATATTTAGGTTCCATGTATACCTGTATCCCAGGGCTGGGAAATTGGAGACAGGATTCCTAGCTAGTTAAGCCAATAGATAAAATCTAGTTACTATCAGAGTAAATTAAGTTGGAGGAGTTGCAAAAGTTGTTCAGTGGTTAGAGGGGTTTGCTGCTGAATGAAGCCTGCTGACCAAGGTCTGGATCTCTAACACCCAGATATAACTGACATTAAAAAAAAAAAAAAAGTACACATGTCTGGAATCTTAATGTGCCTATGGTGGGAAGTTATGTAAGCATGTGGTTTTTCTAGCTGTCTGCTTTTTTCACAAAAGACCCACAGGGTAGTTCTGATTCTCCAAGTTTTAATCCTTTAAGTATGAAGTAAAATTTGGTTTTTTTCCAGTTGCTGTTTATGAACATCCATCAAAATACCTTCTTTAGTTTACATTAGTTGCCTTTTTAATGCTATGACAAAATGCTGGACAAAAGCAATTTAAGAATGGATGGGTTTATTCTAGCCCTAGTGTGAGGGGAACACATTCAGAATTGTGGGAAGGTGTGGTGATGGCAGCATGTGTGGCCCAGTCACATTGTATCTGGAGCCAAGCAGAGGAAGGTCACCCTGTCACCTCAATCAATGGGTGAAACACCCACGTCCAGGGTGAGTCTTCCATCCTCAGTAAAACCTCTCCGGAAACACACACCACACACTGACCTGCGTCTCCTCTAGTCAACTTGAGAATAAAGAACAACCATTACAATCAGTACTTTGCAGATTATTCTGTTGTATTTTATTTCATTGTATTGACCCCATATAAAGATCTATGCCCTAAATAGTATGTAAAATACCATAGTTTTTTTAAGAAAACTGGCTTATATACATTTCATATAAACTAAATTTTTTCATAATTCTAATTTCCACAGTTTTATAGCTAAGTCACTTAAATATCAGATGTGATTTAAAACTTTGCCATGTGAACAGAGCATCTTTTGCATTACAGATTTCTGTTATAGAATTTATCATTAAAAATGGTCCCAAAATATTTGGAGAAGACATTTCTTCCTTTCTGGGGAAGAGCTCAACAACTTGTAATGATGGAGAGGAGGATTCAGGTACCTGAATTATTTATGTCCCTTTAGCTAGAGATAAAGGCCACCAGAGATTGTGACAGTGTGTGTTCTAGCCAGGCTATGTCCCAAGGCAAAGAGTTCTGCTCCTCTTCACAAGGGGCTCACAGGCCTCAGCTCATGAAACCAGGGGAAGGATAAGAGTGGGACTCTGATTTCAGAAATTTTCCCATACACTCATCAGCATCAGGACACATCATGTGATGACAGATTTTGACATCTTTTTCACACAGCACTGTCACTGGAACCTGTCCATGCATGTGAATAGTGCTCCAGTGGAAACCTGTGTGAGGTCCAGCACACTGCCTGTCTCGTGTTTCTTCTCTTCCCAGTGGACCTTGACCCACACAGGATACCACTATTCTCCTAGAATGACTTGAAAAGAACCAGGACCCTTGATAAGAAATATAATTTTAGGAATGAAGAGATAGCTTAGCAGTTAAGGCACTTGCCTACAAAGACAAAAGATCCAGGCTCAATTCCCCAGTACCCTTGTAAGCCAGATGCACAAGGTGGCACATGTGTCTGGGGTTTGTTTGCAGTGGCTGGAGGCCCTGTATCTGCCTCTTTCTCTGTCAAGCAAATAAATAATAAATAAATAAAATTTGAAAAAAATAATTATAATTTTATTTACCATTTGATTACCATAAATACAAACCCTGTATCACTATTGATGATCTGTGTTTATTCAGTAAGTTTTCAACTCTTTTGATTCTTTTCTAAAATATGGATAAAATAATATCAAAATCTTGGGATTGTCAGGAGGATTATGTAAGTACAATACATTTGTATTGTATGCATAATATTTTTGAAAAAAATGAGTAAATCCTTGAAACCACAGCTAAATTTATTGAAAACCAATTAATTACAGATAACAGCCAGTTATTATTTGAACAGAGTAGGGTTTAGATTCGGTCCCAAGGACATGAGATCCTTCCTTCTCTTGATATTTCTTAGTTTTATAGGATTGGCTTCATGTCCTTGAGATAATCTATAGGAAAATTTAATCAGGAAATGAAATAAGGCTAGAATTTGGGAGTGTATGCACAAAGATAACTTTTTGCTTTTCCCTCAACAGTGAAAATGGAACAGCCTCCTGATCCAAAACCAATAAACATCATGGTGTTTTACAAGGGGCCCAGTGTGGCACAACATCCGTGAGCCCATGTGACCTGGCCCAGCAGCACCAGCCTGTGCTTTCACAGTTACTGAAGATGAATCTAACTAGTCACATTGCACTTTCCTTCTCCAATTTCCTACTCCATCATTTCATCTATTATTCCACTAAAACCTTTTTCCAGTAACACTTTCAGGACTTTGCTAATTTTCAGTTAAATATTTGGTTTCTGAGTAAAACTAAGTGAATGCCTGGAGAAAAGAGGCACCATAGACTCAGATGAGCATTTGAGATGACACTCCACATCACCTGCGTTACTTCAACACTGAAGGAGCACCATGCCATCCCAGCTCACTTCCTTTGAGTCATGGCTTTACTACTCCATTCTACCTTACTTTGAAAAACCTTTCCACAAAGTGTTTCGCTGGTCTTTCCTTTCATAACATATATGTCAACTGTATTTAGTATTTTCATATTTTCATTATATTTTGCATATATTATTCATATTGCTTATTGCTGCAATAAATCACTCTATAATTTCATGACCTAGACAAGCATGTGTTCTGTTCCTGGACTCACACTTTGGCTGGGTCTCAGCTGTGTGTTTTTTCTGGTCTCACCTGAGATGCTCAGGGGCTCATTCAACTGCCTGCTTGGCTTGGGCTCCCCATGCATCTGTCAGTGGAGCTGGCTCTTCATCTGTTCCTCTGCCCACAGAAGCCTTGCCCAGCTCTTCTTCTGGTAGAGCAGGAGTGTTCAGCTGCTTGAGAGGCCATTGCTTTTCAAGATCTGCTAACTTCAGGTTTACTAATTTCCCATCAATGTCCAGAGTGCCAAGATCCAGCCCAGAGCCAATGGACGAGGTGGCCATGAAAGAGAACACAGGACCAATTGCAAAGGCCTCAGCTACAGGACATTGTTACTATGGAGGTCATTATGACATTTGTAACATTTCACTCATGGTAACCAAGTCTCAAGGCAACATCACCACCCCAGAGATCCTGATGAATACCGTAGAATTTAACCATTCTTCACACCAGTATTTTAATTATTTTTATTTTAAAAAATGTTTTATTTATTTCTTTGAGCAAGAGACAGAAGAGAGAGAGAGAGAGAATGAGCGCTCCAGGGCCTTCAGCCACTGCAAACAAACTCCAGATGCATGCACAACCTTGTGCATCTTCTGGTGACTATTTAGAATGTAAATTTTATGGAGTTTGTAAATATAAGGGCAGAAATATAATATAAGGGGAGAAATAAACACTATGATAGAATAATTAGACATACTTTTTCAGTGTGGGTAAATGTTTTGTTGTTAAACCTTTTATTTTTATTTTGAGAGAGAGCAAGTAAGAGAAAGAAGGCCTGGGTTTGATTGCCCAGTACCTATATAAAGCCAAATGCACAAAGTGGCACATGCTCTGGAGTTTATTTTCAGTGGCAAGAGGCCTTGACACACCCATCCTCTCCCTTCACTTCTCTCTCTGACCCCCCTCCTTGCAACCAAGTAATATTTTAAAAGATACACCCTTCAAAGATACAACCACAGTTACAGGCTTCCTCCAATAATTCCCACCATCCTTACAATAGTCTCCAAATGTTGAATTCATCAGTGAATTCATGATCTCTCATCACTCACTCAAAGCACATGCCTTTCAATACTGCTTACACTGGGGACCAGCCTTCAATACATAAGCTTTTGAAAGATGATTCACATTCATACATAATATTCTTCCCCTGGTTTCCCAAAAGGGAGAAATGGATACTGGAGGAAAATACTAGGATCAAAAAGCTGAAAACATTAAATCCTGTAGCTCCATGTCCATCACCCATCACCCAGGGCACATGTTCGTATTTGAGTGTGAAAGGGTCATTGCAGCCCTACCCCATAACCTTGCTAGTTGCAGCCCACTGGCCTCTCTTTTCAGGTGTTTGGTTCATTTCTTGCATTTTTTTTCTTGACATACTCCATATTCCTATGCTTTCCATTGCTTTTTTATGTTTTATTTTTTGGTCCTGAGAACCAAACCCAGGGCCTTGTGCTTGCTAGGCAAGCACTCCTCCACTGAGCTAAATCTCCAACCCTTACATTGCTTTAAAAAATGTTTTTATTTATTTATTTATTTGAGAAAGAGAAAGAGGCAGATTGAGAGAGAGAGAGGGAGCAGAAGGGAAGGGCTTGGCCGACTTTGGCAAGGCAAAGAGGGACAATCAACTTTCCAGTGGTCCCGGGGTCTGCAGTGAGGACAGGACCCTGGAGGCAGGCATGGGTTGGGACAAGCTCTAGCCCAGTGCCTGGTGGTGCCACACTTAAAGCAGGGTCCTTGTGTGGATCATTGACGCCCCAATGACTTCTTCCGTGGAGCCTGAAGAGCTGCAGCTGGTATTTTTGTTTGACTCTGGGCACCCTATCAGTCTGTTCCTGATCCTCCCGGCTGTTAAAAACCTTAAAGGCCATTTCAAGCAGATCTCCCTGAGGGGTTTGAGGAACCTTCTCAAAGCATTTGAGATTAAACTTGAGAACAGGCCAATGCATGAGCATTACTACGGAGGAGGAGGAGAGTAGGAGGAGGGAAGGAGAAGAAATGAAGCAGAATCATGGCGAGCGGGACAACCTGCACCAGGCAGATGGTCCAAGGTCCTCCCAAGTGTTAATGGCAGCTCGGCAGTCTGGTAAGGGGAAGGAGGTCCAGTCACCTGAGAGGGAACCCAGAAGCCTTGTATTTGAGTCACATCACCAGATGTGAGGTTCGTGAATGACCAAGACCATGCAAGACTGCTCTGAGGCAGGAAAAGCAGCTTTATTGGGGCACAAGGTGACAGGTTGACTCACAGGAGGAGAGAAACCATCTTGAGTCTGGATGTTTTGGGTTTTTATAGTTTTTCATTTTGAGAGGGGGCTACAGGGAACAAAAAGACTGAGGAACTAATCATTTGGGCGGGGGGGAGAACAGGGACTAAACTGAAGAACTAATCAGTCAGAGAATGGGTTGCCATCAGAAGAGGGGCTGATGTGGTCTCTTAGATAAGATAGACAGGAGACTGTGGTCGAGGGCATTGTTAGGTCAGGGGAGGAAGGGTTAGGCAATGGAAGCATCTGAGGTTGCAGCAATCAGGCTGCTGTCGTTCTCTTCATTTTGACTCCATTTGGGGACTCTTGTCCTCCCTAATATACATCAATGCCCCATGTAGGTTAGTGTATCCTTGGAACAGCCATTGTTTTCATTATGCTCCTGCAGTTATTTTGGTTCTACGTCCTGGAGTTGTCTAGGGTTTATACATCTGGACCAGGGTCATGGAAAGCCCTGAATGTGCTGCCAGTGTAGACGTGGCTGTCCAGGGGAGTTAGCAGCTGCAAAGCACCCGAGCAGGCCCAAAATGGAGTCAGTGCCTGATTAGGTCAAGATGATTTACGTTAGCTATTTCAAGGTGCTCGTTGTTTCCCCAAATTAGTTCTCTTGTGTCTCCAATCCACACTACTCAGAGTGGTTGTCCACACACAACAGTGTATTCCTGCCACTCCCAAACTGAATACCCTCAGTATTCCTCACAATGTGGGCCACCCGTGCAATCTCCCCTGTCTCCCATACTGCACAGCTTCACTCTTCCTTCTGTGTCTGTACTGTGTCCCATGCCTGAATGTTTTTGTTCTTTACCACACTACCGTCAGGCATGCCCCATTCCCCCAGAGCTACAATTTTAGAGAACAAGGCATAGAAACTGCAAGGGGAGGCTTCTTCCAGGGAAGCAAGACTGAGGGAAATTCAAGAAGGGCCTGTATTAGAAATTGAGAAAGTCCTCGTGGCCTAGATTGAAGACCAGACACAGAAATGCATCACTCTCAGCACCAGGACCATCGTAACCAACACAAAACTTTTGTGTTATTGAAAGAAAAGTCTGTACTTGACAATGCTGTTGAGTACATAGCTAGCTGTGAGTGGTTTCCCTGCTTCAAGAGTCATTACATAATGTGACCATGAAGAGCGACTGTGAGTGTTGATGTGGAGGCAACTAAGAAATTGTTTTTATTTATTTTGTGTTTATTAGACAGAGCGTGTGTGTGAGAGAGAGAGAGAGAAAAAATGGCATGCCAGGGCCTCCAGCCACTGCAATCAAACTCCAGATGTATGTGCCATCTTGTGCTCATGTGCCACCTTGTGCACATGTGTTACCTTGTGCATCTGGGTTCTGGGTTCCTTAGGCTTTGGAGGCAAGTGCCCAAACTGCTAAGCCAGCTCCCCAGCCCACAAGTAGGGGGTTTTTGGAGGAAAATGATTTGCAAGAGCAAATAAACAATAGGGATGCAAACTCCCTCTCCTGGAAACGAGTGTCTGCAACAACTTTTATCCATGAGGCTTTTAAGGACAGGATAAGAGTCCTGCTTGTGAGCAAATGAGAAGGCTACAAATTGAAGCCCTCGGTGATGTGGCCCACGGGAATACCTCAGGGCTGACAAGCATCTCAGTGAGCATACACTGGCAGTGAATTGCCAAAGCAACATGACATCATGGATGATCTAGCTCCTCTTTCAAGGCACGTTCTGAGCTGAGAGGCCAGCAAGGTGCAGTGTTGGGCATTGCTAAGCACGGGCTGGGACTGTGAGGAAGGTGCCTGGGCTGTTGGACGTGGCCAAGGACCTTGGGCTGTGGGTGGTGCAGCTGGCCTTACTGTCAGGAACCCACTCTGGCGATGGAGCTGGCCCTCCCTGCTCTCAAGGTTGTAGTGTGCCCTATCTTTACCCAGAGTGGGCAGAAATGATGGGCCCTTCTCCCAGCCCAAAAGCACCTGACCATTCCATAGTCAGGCTTTGCCCACCCCCGACAGTTCCTGACCTTGTGGCTGGCTGCTGAATGGACCCTTGTAAACAGTCTCTCTGCATCTGTAGCCATCCAATATGTGGCTGAAGTCAACGCTTTTCCTGCCACTTCTGTTATCTCCCTTGCAACTTCTGCCTTCCAACACCAGCCAGTTAGATAGCAACCCATAAACCTATGTATCCAATCACCTTATGATCTGTATGTGCCCTCTCAACCTTTCTCAAGCGTTTATAAACCCACTCCCCTTTGGAATAAACTAGAGCATGCTGTCCATCAGACTGCCTCCTGGGTGGTTCATTGCCCATTGCACTCACCCACTCCAGGACCCTGCTTCCCCCCAACTCCTCCTGCACCAGGGACATCAGTGGCCAATGACCCCCAGGAACAGCGAGGACCCACAGTGCAGAAGTAATGTCAGGCTAAACTATGCAGCAGCAAACAACCTGAAGTGATGCTCACACAAGTGCAGTAGTGGGACACAGCCATGGTGGGTTACCAACTGCTCCAGATTTGGCTAACGGATCCGCTCAGTGGAATGGAACCCATACCTGGAAACTGGAAACAAGTCAGAACCATACCCAAAAACGAGCCTGCTCTCCACTATCAAGTTCCCACCAACACTGGGACTAAACCTATGAAATAAATAAAAATAAATAGAGGTCCTACCCCTATGAAATTCTCTCCAAAATCATAATGGTTGTCCATGTATCTTGCACTGACCTCACTCTCTGTTGGAGAATCTGCTTCTCTCTTTCAGATGGGCACAGAACCTGAGGGAAAAATCAGCCCATTGCACCTCACAGGGCACCAGATGAAGACATTGAATTATAGGGGAAATGAGCAAGTTTGAGAACCTGGCCAGCCTGAGGACTAGATAAAGAACTCTCAACCCCAGCCAAATCAGACATCCAGAGCTAGAGACTCATAAAACCTACCACTGAAATAAAAATAACAATATGGTCTGGGTTCCCAGAAGAGGGGGCAGAAAGATTGCTAGAGCCATGAGTTGGGTCAGTTATACACAGAGTCATTACTCTCCTGCAATAACTGATAACCACCATGAGACAAGACCCACACCCATGGGGGGAGGAAAATAACGATGGTACCATCATGGCTGTATATATACTTTACACATAACTAATAAAATATATATATTTATATATATATATATATATATATATAATATATAGAAAAATATGAAGTGGCTGTCAGAGAACAAGCAAAGATATTGCTTATTTTGGATGATGTTCCTACACATTATCTTCTTATTTATTGTTGGTAAGTAGCCAGTGACTGCCTCCATTTCAGTCTTTTAAATTACCAGTTAGATATTTTCCAGCAAATATTTCTGTTAAACAAAATTTAGGGGCTGTAGAGATGGCTCAGCACTTAAAGGTGCTTGCTTGCCAAGCCCGATGGCCAGGGTGCAATTCCCCATACATTTGGAATACATTTGCAGGTGCAAGAGCCTGGCATGAACATTCTTACTCTCCTCTCCTCTCTCCTCTCCTCTCCTCTCCTCTCTCTTCCTCTCCTTCTCCTCTCCTCTCCTCTCCTCTCCTCTCCTCTCCTCTTCTCTCCAAAAATAAATAAAATAATCTATTCTTACAAATAAATAAAATTTTTAAAATATTTTATTTTTTTATTTTTTTATTTATTTTGGAGAGAGAGAAGAGACAAAGACAGGGAGGGAGAGGGAGACAGATAGAGAGGGAGAGGAGCAGGAGAGGCTGCTGTGAACAAAATCCAGATGTGTGGGCCCCCTTGTGGTCAAGTGCAGCAGGGCCCTTGTGTCACTTTGCATCTGGAAACGTGGGACCTGGAGATTGGAAGAGAGAGCTTAGAGGCAGGAGGAGACTAAGCCATCTCTCCAGCCCTTTATTTTTTTATTTGAAGAGAAAGAGAGAGAGAGTAGGTAAACCAGGGGCCTCTAGCCACTGCAAACAAATTACACTTTCGGTGATTGAGCCCAGGTGGTTAGGTATTGCAGCCAAGTGCCTTAACTGCTTAGACATCTATCCAGCCCAAAACAGACATATTGTTATTTTTTGAGGTAGGGTCTTACTATAGCCCAGACTGTCCTGGAATTCACTATGTAGTCTCAGGCTGGCCTCAAACTCATGGCAACCCTCCTACCTCTGCCTCCCAAGTGCTGGGATTAAAGGCATGCACTATCATGCTTGGTAAATATTTTTAAATTTATTTTTATATTCTTTTACATATGTATATATTTTAATTAGTATTTGTTTATTTCATTAGAGAGAGAAAGAGGCAGAGAGAAAGAGAATGGGCACACCAGGGCCTTTAGCCACGGCAAACAAACTCCAGACACATCACCACCTTGTGCCTCTGGCTTACTTGGGTCCTGAGGAATGGAACCTGGGTCCTTTAGCTTTGCACACAAGCACCTTAACTGTTAAACCATCTCTCCACCCCATATTTATATATTTTTAATATAATAAATTATATGATTTATTATTTTAGCACATTAAATAAATTAAAAATATGTAGTATATTTTTACATTCATTTATATCAGTTGACTAGCTGTCAGGATGCTGGAAAAAGTCTTCGTTGGTGTTAACCAGCAGTGGACCCAAAGCTTTGCTATTGTCCAGCCAGGCCAAATGTTCCAACTGGTGCAATGGTGGCATATCAGTTATGGGTGAAACCAATTGCCCTCTGATTGGACATGAGGCCTGCTCCATCGGAGGGAATTCATTGAAAACCTATCAAAAGCTTCTAGCTGGGGAATAAACCCTAGGGTTGAAACTACTACTGTTGTCTGGATAAATGGATATATTATGCCCACCAAAATGCCCTCCAAATACTTATATTTATGCCCATATATTAATGCTACTCTCTCTTTTAATTAGAGAAGTTTCTCTTTTCAGATGGTGGTGACCACTGGAGTGACTCAAAACTTACCATAGTGCTGAGAAGGCAGTGACAGTGGTGTGTTCAGCACTGAGACATCTCTATCACACCTTCCAAGGCTTCCATTTTGGAAGAGGGCATGGAAAGAATGTAAGAGCCAAAGGAAGGGGATGAGTGCTTACAGTGTTGTCTTCCAGACACAAAGAGACGTTAATATTCATGATCACACAGTGGCTGACACTAGCTACACAAAACCTGCACAATAGGAGGGAAAAAATGATGACACAAAAATAAAAGAGAGACTTGTTGTAAAGAAGGGGTTCAGTGGAGGGGAAATTTGACAGGGGGGGAGGAAATGGTAAAAGGGATATCTGATCATGGTATATTATATATTGTCTATATTTATGGAAGTTGTCAAAAAAAAGTTTAAAAATAAATTAAGTAAAATGAATTTCTTTTTTGAAGGCTTGGAAGAAGGATCCACAGTTCAATGTTCTTGCTTGCAAAGTCTGCCAGTTTGGGTTCAGTTCCTCAGTACTCACATGAAGCCAGATGCACAAAGTGGTACATGGATCTAGAATTTGTTTGCAGTGGCAGGAGGCCCTGGTGTTCCCATACTTATTTTCTCTGACTCTTTCTCCCCCTCCCCCCCACAAATAAGTTCAAAAAATTATAAAATTTAATTCCAGGTTCTTTACTGACAATTTTCATACATACATTAATGTATTTTGAACATAATCTGTTCATATTACTACATTTTGTCCCTCCATCATCCCCTTTCCACTGAGTCACTTTTCTTTACAAGTGGTCCCTCTTTTATTTTGATGGCATTTATTTTTGCCTTCCTCCACCATTCATGAAAAAAAAATGATGATGAGCCCCAAATTTTGCAGACCTTGTGCAGGTAGTGATGGCCACTGTGTCTGAAAACCAGCATTCCCAATCACTAAACCACAATTTGGCTCTTACATTCTTTCTGCCCCTTCAGCAATGGTCCCTGAGCTTTGGAGTATGTGTTGGAGATATCTCATACAGTGCTGAACATGCCACTGTTGCTTCTTTTTAGCACACTGATGAATTTTGAATCTCCCTAGTAGTCACTGACATCTTGAAAAGAGAAAATTCTCTAACCAAATGTGAGAGCTGCATTAGTATATGAACATAAACCTAAGGAATTTAAAGGACAATTTGGTGGGCATAATATATCCAGTTATCCAAAGAGCAGTGGTAGCTTCCCCCTAGGGCTAATGACTTTCCAAGCCATAAGCTTTTGACTAGATTTTCAGTTCTAGGAATAAATGTGTCATCCCCCATATATCACCTTTCCCATGGCAAGCAATAGATAGATCAAAGAGTTATAGCAGATTTTAAGGGCTATTACCTAAGGAGAGATATCCATGGTTGCTCAGGCTAAAAAACAACAATGTAACTCAAAAAGGGTTTACAGCAATTATGACTCTATCAAGGACCTCACTTGAGTTTAGAATGACACCCCAAGGGTTATACACTTGGCATCCTGAGGCAGGCACAGCTGTTTCATCTATTGCTTCAAAGGATTTATCAAGGATGAGGAGGTTGAAAAAAATCATCCAGTCACGAAAGAGGCAGCAGATAACATGTACTATGGGTCTCTAGCAGGACAGAAGTAACAGAAAATATACATGATTTATATATTGGTTTACATGATTAGAAGCTGCTCACTCCAAGAATCTGGAAACCTCAAAACAAGGGGACCTATAATTCATCAGGAGCAGATCCAGCCTTTGAGCCTTCAGGCTTTGCTTAGTTCCTTCAATAGATTGCCTATAAAACATAGCTCACTGGGGCAAAGGAAGAGAATCAGGCTACTTTCATGTGCACATTATCTACATACAGAAGACAATATTTAGTCACTTATCTAAATTTCTCCAAGCCCCAGGCTGGGTGACAATTCTAGATTTTGTCGCCAAACTTCAGTAGTTAACTGTAGTGGAGGCCTGTAGCTTCTTGTGAGCTATTTCAAGTGCGTCCATGAACCAAATGTGCCAGAAAACAAACTATTTGTAGCCCTTATGGACTCAGTCCCCACATTTTATAAAGAGCTACTGATGTCTGTCTGTGTGGCTCACCTTTATGAAGAATCAAAGTACCCAAGAAGCAAAGCTATGTCTTGAAGCCAGAAAAAAAATATTTATTTGGATAATTTTGTTCATTGCTTTCTGCATCTTGTAACTTTGCTGAAATGAGAACTCCTCCTTTTCTTTTATAAGCTGTATGCTTTTTGTGCTTTTGTCTAAGTGTGTGCAGTAAGTATTGAAGCTTCTGCTTTATTTTTTAATATTTTATTTATTTATTTAAGAGAGAAACAGAGGAAGAGGTGGATAGAGAGAGAGAATGGGTGTGCCCGGGCCTCCTATCAATGCAATGGAATGCCAGATGTATTTGCCACCTTGTGCATCTGGCTTACATGGGTCCTGGGAATTGACCCTAGATCCTTTGCAGGCAAGTACCTTAACCACTAAGCCATCTCTCCAGCCCACAGTTTCTGCTTTCTAAAAGTACTCCTTTCACTATGAAATTATCTTCTCACTAGACATAGAGCAGCAGAAGTTAGCTGTGTCAGCTGAAACCAATATGGCTTGGTTTCCTGTGTTCTCAATAGCTTCCTCTCTCTGCACCACAGGCCAGTCTGAAAGTATCCTTCCAAAACCTCCTATGTTAGATATGAAGGCATGCAAAAAATTAATTTCAGGCTAGAATAGTGGAAAGAAAAACCTACTTAGGAAAAAGAATTTGGATCTGAAATTTATTTGAAATGGTGGATAATATAACAGTTCAGAGAATGAAAGCACCCTGGTCGTTATCTTCACTCCAGTCACCTGCATGTCTGAGGAAACCTAATGCAGATCTAAAGAAGCCTGAAGGCTGGCTGGTTGGCTCTAATGCTAGATTTGCTGCTTGCTGGCCTTGACACCTTGAAAAGCTATAACACTGAGTACCAGGTTCATGATGGCCACAAAGGGCAGATGTTTGCTATCACATGTTCCCTGTGGAGCACAGGAAATTTTCTGACACACTCTTATGCTTCAGAATCTCCTATTTCTAGGTTTTACAAGTAAACACACCTCTTCAGATTTTTTTTTATCAAAATACGTTTAAAAATATAAATATACAAATCCTTTTAATAGGTATATATTACTTACTTTTTTATGTGAATGCAAGGCTTGAACCCAGTGCCTTCTGGACTAGACAAGTGCTTTGCCACTGTGCTACATCCCTGCCTTGCTTACCTTCTACTTAATTCTGGAACTTAATTATGGAAGTTACTTGAAGTTCTCCAAAAATTCTCCTTAAACTTCTCTGTGAAGTACCTTTGTACCTTTAAATAATAAATGTGTGCTGTGGCACAAGATTATCCAGGTGGATATTAACCCTTTGGTTTGAGTGCCTTGGCTTCTTTGCTAGGCTGGACAAAGACAATGCATGTATCTTTCCTCAGTCTACAAACTCTGTGCCCCTTTGGGTTTAGTTTTCAATCAAGTATCTTGCAGGAGACAGAAATGTCTTCAGGAAGAATGTCTTTGACTAATGTGGCAGGAAGTGTCTTCATAGATCAACTGGCCAAATCTCCAATTTTCTAAGGACTGAAGTACAGAGAGGTGATGTGACTGTTTTAGGGTATCTGGACAGGTTTAAGACAGAGGGTGGAATTAGCCCACAATCTTTCCTCCTATAGTGCATAATGTAATGTGCTGTTAACTGACTACTGAAAAAATAAATTAACTAGGACTGGGGAGATAACTCAATGGTAAAGTATTTGCCTTGTAAGTATGAGGATCTGGATTCCAGTGCCCACATAAAAATGTTGGGCATGATGGCACACATTTGTAATCCCAGTGTTGGAAAGGCAGAGACAAATGGATCTCTGGAGCTTATTGACAAGCCAATCTGGCCTAATTGGAGAGCTCCATAAGCAATGAGAGACCCTGTCTAAAATAGCAGATGGGGGGTGGCTTGTGAGGGCTTAGGGGTTAAGGTGCTTGCCTGCAAAGCCTAGAGACTCATGTTTGACTCTCTAGGTCCCATGTAAGGCAGACACACAGTGATGCAAGCCTTGCACATGAGCACAAGGGGGTGCATGCATCTGGAGTTCAATTGGAGTGGCTAGAGGCCCTGACATACCAATTCTCTCCCTCCCTCTCTCTCTCTCTCTCTCTCTCTCACACACACACACACACACATAAAGGCAGTCTGTTAGAAGAAGTAGGTTCATCTGGAAAGTTGGTTTAAGGTACTTGCCAGCAAAGCCAAATAACCCACGTTCAATTTCCCAGTACCCACTAAAGCTATATCCACAAGATGGCTCATGCATCTGGAGTTCATTTGCACTGACTAGAGGCTCTGGTGTGCTCTCTCTCTCTCTCTCTCTCTCTCTTTCTTCTCTCTCTCTCAAATAAATACATTAAAAATAGGTGGAGAGTAACTGACAAGAATGACACCCAAGGTTATCTTCCAGTCTCTACATGAATGCACATACACATGCACACACACACACACACACACACACACACACACATATTTTTAATATTATTTATTTATTTATTAGAGACTGAGAAACAGAGAAAGAGAGAGAGAGAATGGACACACCAGGGCCTCTAGCCACTGCAAACGAATTCCAGATGCATGAGTCACCATGTGCATCTGGCTTACGTGGGACCTGGAGAATCGAACCGGGGTCCTTAGGCTTCACAGGCATGCACCTTAACCACTAAGCCATCTCTCCAGCCCATACATATTTTTTATTAAACTTACTCTACTTGAATGTTTATTTTTTCCATCCTTACAGAACTATAAACATGAAATCTCATAAACTAGATTCATAAATTTTAGAAATTTTGCATCTCTAAATGCTTTCATGACAAGCTTTAGTGAGTGGTATATGCATGCCACTTGTGATGTTCTGTAAGACATAATTGAGACAACAGGAGACAAGCACTTGTTCAGTACCTCGTCCACAGAAAGTACTTAGCCAATTGCAGCAAATTTATATTAGCACTAGTTGCTTACCTCTGAGATTTCTTTCAGCAAAAAGGTTGGGGAGCTAAACATTTATACAGTCTTTATTGCTACATCATTCTGCATTGGATCTGAAGAGCACATCAGGAAACAATGATACCATTTTCTTAGATCTGTCAAAGTAAAGACAATAAAACCTTGCCAGGATATTTCAGCCATTCAACTAGGTTTAAATAGTTTCCTCTTAAGTGTTTTTAGGTTTCTGAGTAACTGAATATGGGATGACTAAACAAAATACAGCAGAGCAAACCCAAGCCCTAGAAACTGGCTGAAGGAAGTTCTGCGGGTTTCCTCGGGAGAACTTCCTTCCTCAGCAACACAGCAGATTGAAATGGAGACAGTGTTTAAACATTTCCCCTTGATCAAGATAAAGAGGAACTAATATGTCAGCTATTTATTTATTCATTTATTTATTGGTACTGAGAGTGTGGTGAAATGAATCTGACCATATGGATTTTCATCTTCTGGAACCTTTGTTTTGGAAGAACGGGCATGGATTTGGTGCTTGCAAGTGAAGACGCCTTCTGGAGTGGTAAACCAAGTATTGTGGACTATTCTTGTGAGAATTTGAAAATGCTAAATACAGAGAGAATTGAACTTGGAGGCTGAACTTCCTAAGGGGAAGGAAAGACTGCAGAGGACTTTGTTGGAACTAGGCTACTGGCATAAGGGGTGGCTGCATTCTGCTACCCATGCCCAAAGAGTTTGATCAAAGTTAAATTTAAGAGAGATTTAAGATTTTAAGTTGGAAACCCTCTAGCAAGTTAAAATTACAAACACTGAGACTGATTTTAGGTTACTGAAGCTGCTATTGTCACACAAATTAGCAATCTTAAGGATGATGGCCCAACATTACATTACATTACATTACATTACATTACATTACATTACATTACATTACATTACATTACATTAAAACAATGGAAAGTTATGCCTGAGAAAAGACTATGATAGAAATGCAAACTCTTGGAAAGAGTTGACTGGAGAAGGAACCTGCTCTTCAAGGTTATGATTTATTTCATCCCTGAATTAAGAATATGGCTGTGTCCTGTACACCTGGTATTGGTTTTGGAAGCATGGAAAATGTGTTTAGTGGTCATGAATTCCACACAGTTCCAGGAGCTGTTGCTGAGACACAGCTTATAGGCAGGATGTTATGACCCTCATTGATAGGCTGGAAGAGCCTTTGGAAGATGGACCATGTTTTGCATGGAGACCCAAAGACATTTTGGATATACCAGTACTGTACAAGGGCTACCATGGAGTGCACTGTTGGCCTGGGATGGAAGTTCTCCCTTGATACTCTGCCCAGCTGGAGGGGCAGAATTGGAAAATATGAAAAATATGTCAGTCTATGGTTGTACTGGACTTGAACTGCAGAAGTTTGATGTTTTCTTTATGGTTGTTCAGTTTGTATTGTTCTAGTCCCTCCTTGCTATGCCTTATAGCAGTTGAAAATGTTTACTCTGTTTGATTTTACAGGACTCATAGCTCATAGACTATGGGGCCCTTTGAAATGGGACTGAATATAATTTACAGTGTGTGATGGTTTCGAATATTGGGAGCCAGGGTCAGAATGTGGTAGTTTGAATAGATGCCCCCAATATATTCAATGTTTTATTAGTTTGGAGTTTGGATCTGCAGCCACCTGGCTGGAGGAGGTGTTGCTAGGTGGATCTTAAGGTATGGAGGTGGGTTTGAAATTCCAATCTAAAGGTATGCAAAGTGCCTAGTTCCACCTGGAGTTCCTGAAGTGTGGCCTTTAGCTTTTTGGCATGTGGCATCTCTCTCTCTCTCTCTCTCTCTCTCTGCTCTCGCTCTCGCTCTGGACCTGTGAAAGTGGGGCCAGCTTCTTCTGCCATTATGGAACTTCTCTTGAATCTGTAAGCTTCAATAAATATCCCTTCTGCCATAACTGTGCCTGGTTTGGAAAGTTCATTTCAGCGAACCTGAAGCTGTCTGCTACCACAGGTCTGCATATCACACACACATGCAAAAAAAGAAAAAGAAAAAGAGGAAGCTAGGAAGATTTAAAGGCACTTATTTGCAAAGTCTGCTGTAAGCCACTTGTGTATGACAAGTGCAGAAAGCAACACAGGCCTCCTGTGTTGATTTACAGTGACAAGGGGCTCTGGCATGTAAATGTGTGCAGACACACACCATTCACATGCACATACACACACTTGTAAATAATTAAAGAAAAATGGAGATACAGAAATACATACTAACATGTAGCTAGCGGTTGTCACCTGCCAAGCCAGGAATGCACTAAACAATTTACAAGCAAAAATTCATAATTCTTTCTACTCGGAGGATTAAAAAATTATTATTATTGTTTAAATATTTATTTATTTGCCAGCAGAGAAGGAGTGTGGTGGAAGAGAGTGAATGTCCTTGAAACTTTTGTTCCTAGGGAGATGCAGTCACAAAACGCACATCTATTCACTTTAGATAAGGCACAGATGACAGACCAAAGGGTGAATGCACCAAAACCAGAATTAGTGAACCAATGAGTTTGTTGGGGTTCCTTACCGAGCAGGTTGAGCAGGGTGGGGGTTGCTTACAGGAGCATGGATGACTCAAAGGCAGCACCATCACTGAGAAGCCCACCCCACACACATAAAAAATATTACAAGTCAGTGAAAGACAAAAGACCACTCCTCCTGGAAAAGAATAAAGAGTCTGTAAAAGGTAGCAAACAGCTATTTACTTTGGTAGAGCTCCCATTCCCGCCATTTGTACTTGATTTTCACTTGTGGCTTTGGTGGGTGCCTATGTGTATGGACTCTGCTATATGTCCATTTACTCCTAATCATACACCCCTCAGACTTCTGGAGAATAAGGGAACATTTTCTCTATAGCTATGAGCTTAAGCTTGTTTTATTCTCCCTCTTCCCCCAGAGCCCACCTCCAGAAGTTTCATCCTTCACCCATTATAGTTTCTTCATCACAGTATCTGACAACATGATGTGTTTCATTGTCTTCAGTCTTTCCCCATAGACTTAGGACATCTTCTCTTAGAGGGTAAGGACAAACTGGTATCTATATTTATCTTCATTTGTTTACATTAATGGACATAAATACATTTTCAAAGCTAAAAGTGCACTTTAGAAATAGGCATGATTGATCAACTGCTATTGCTGACTATGCATATGAATTTTCTAGAAGTTAAAAGCCAGCCAGTCATTAAAATGCTTCATGTGCCTGAATAATAGGTAGGAAAAAGTGATGACATCCAGATAGGAGACTAGTTGGAAAGAAGAACAGATTCAGAGGAGGGAGGATTTGGGAAGGGGAAAAGGAAGGGTGGTCGGTGGGAATTAGGAGCGTGGGATATTGTATATATGCAAGAATGAATTTTAAAAGTTTTTAAATATTTCATGAGTAGTTTGTAGACTCAATAATGCACAAGCCAGTATTTTATTTTCAGTGTGCTGTTCTAATATACTAGCTAAAATTAATTCTTGCTTTAATGAGTGAAAAATAAAATTTTAAAGCAGATAGTTGATATGTGACTAACATAGGAATTATCAACAGAGTGTGTTTGAACCTTTCATTCCAGGTTTCTTTTAAACAGTATATCTCTTCTGAGAACTGAGTGTGAACAAAGTATACTAGCAAAAAACACAGTGAAAGAGTACTTGAGAAAATGTGACATGTGCACAAATACAAATAAGATCATTCGGTCATCACATTAGTGCCTATGATATACCTGATACTCTCCTTACAAACAAGGAGATGACAGTAAGAAACAATGACGTATTGGCCCTTACTGAGCCTACTTCTATAGGGGCAGACTACAGACAAGTGGCCAGAAACAGCAGTGAAGAATATATAATAAGTAAAAGTTGAAACTGTTGGATGCAGTTCTGGTGAGAAGACAGAGGCCAAAGCGATCTCCAGTGAGATTTTCTTTTTTCAAAAAAACATGACTGGACATCTTCTTTCATTCTGCAGAAGTCTGTGGTATAAGGCTTGAATAAAAGAACATTCTGTCCACAGCACCTGTGACCTTAGCATGCAAATGGGTTGGATCAGTTATCACAAAGACACAAAGGTGTTAGAAAATGAGTCAAACCAGAAAGTTGTGCATATTTGATCTGAGAAATGAAGGAAGTAGCCTCTTGTCTTGTGACCATCACTTTCCATAGAAAGCCAGCGTGCGGTCACACACTCAGGCACAGAAGGAACTGGGAGGTCCACAGAGACACAGCCCAGTGGGTGATCCTATCTTCCGTATAGGTATGTAGTGAGATATCCTTCACTCTGGGGTTTTATTCTTATGACTGTCTTTCACTGCTTCTGACTACCTTGTGATCTGTTTTCACTGTCTAAGGCTTTGGTTCACTTCAAGTCTCCTCACGTTGATGATGATGAAGAAATAACATAGCAATTTATAAGAGAAATATAGATCCAGGACATTTGAAATATCAATTGTATTTTTTAATATTTTATTTTGATTTATATTTGAGAGAGAAAGAGGGAGAAAGAGAGAGTGAATAGGCACACCGGGCCTCCAGCTGCTACAAACGAACTCCAGATACATCTGGCTTACGTGAGTCCTGGCGAATCAAACTTGGGTCCTTTGGCTTTGCCAGCAAGTGCCTTAACCTCTAAGCCATCTCACTAGCCCTCAAATATATTTTATCATGGAAAATATAGTTAATTTTGGAGAAAAAAATCCTGTCCTGGCCAAAGTTTGTAACTTCCTTTAGAATTTTCCCATGTAACTTCTTTTTACAGTGTGAGGCAATAGAGCATTTCATTTTATAGTTTCTTGCATTTCATTTTTTTAAGTTCAAGGACTTTATTTTGTAGTATTATCTATTCTTTAGGGAACATTCTGTTAAAACATCTCCATGTTTGGCCACGACTTACATTTTGTCATCATTTGGTTTTAAACAATTTAACAGATTTACCCCAGAGCAGAAATTTTAACTCACAGCCCCCTCCAAAAAAAAATGTTTCAATGAGTCCTTTTGCCTAGGATTTAATGAGAGACATTTAACATGATAGATTGAGAGGAAAATAGAGATTTCTAAATTACTGGTTTAAAATTTAATATCCAATGTTTGATTGAAACCGGGGACAGTTATCAAGTGCTCTTCTATTTCTCTCTTTTTTTTTTTTTTTTTTTTTTTGGTTTTTCAAGGTAGGGGTCTCACTCTGGTCCAGGCTGACCTGGAATTAACTATGTAGTCTCAGGGTGGACTTGAACTCACAGCAATCCTCCTACCTCTGCCTCCCGAGTGCTGGGATTAAAGGCGTGAGCCACCACGCCCGGCTATTTCTCTTTTTTCTAACAATTTAACTCCATCTGTTAGCTTTTCCAGAACTGAATGAGGAATTCCTAGGTTGCTGAGCTGAGGTTCTTATCTCTACTTGTTAGAGGTAATTACTCGTCCTGCTGAGTCTACACAAATAGGGTGCAAGTGTCATGTTCTGCCCCACTACATTTCATATGGGTTGATTAGTGGCAGAATTAAGATAGAGTAAAAAGGGAACATTAGCAAATTCATAAATAACCTTGGCTTTTATACTTCAAACTCATAGGTTATTGCACAATTACTCTGAACTTATAAAAAATAACTTGTCAGGGATCTCCAAGTTCTTGGGGTTTCAAATGTGTTCCTTAAGAGTAAACGTTCAGATACAGTAATGATTTGAATAAATTATAAAACTGTTAACTTTTTTTTCTTTTGTTTTCTGAGGTAGGGTCTTACTCTAGTTCAGGCTGATCTGGAACTCACTCTGTAGTCTCAAGCTGGCCTTGAACTCACAGCAATCCTCCTACCACTGCCTCCCAAGTGCTGGGATTAAAGGCATGCACCACCATGCCCAGCTTAATTTTTATACTTATTTGTATGTTTTCTGTCCATTAAGCCTATTCCAAAAGTTCTCTCATCCCTTTTTAGTTATCTGATGAAATCTTTATTATGATGTTTAACATAGTGATTCAATGTTAGTCTTTTGCTTGAGATTTAATTTTAGATTGTGACCATTTTTTCTTTTATTTTTCTTTTTTTTATTTTTTATTGACAACTTCTTTAATTGTAGACAATATCCCTCCCTCCCCACATTTTCCCCTCTGAAATTTTACTCTCCATCATATCCCCTCCCCCTCTCAATCAATCTCTTTTCAGTTTGATGTCACGATCTTTTCCTCCTATTATGAGGGTCTTGTGTAGGTAGTGTCAGGCACTGGGAGGTCATGAATAGGTAGGCCATTTTGTGTCTGGAGGAGCACATTGTAAGGAGTCCTACTCTTCCTTTGGCTCTTACATTCTTTCTGCACCCTCTTCTGCAATGGATCCTGAGCCTTGGAAGGTGGGTTTGAGATGTTTCAGTGCTGAGCACTCCTCTGTCCCTTCTTCTTAGCACCATGGTGCCTTCTGAGTCATACCAAGGCCACCACCATCTGAAAAGAGAAGCTTCTTTAACCAATATGGGTGTGGTCATTAAGAGAAGTACTTACTTGGCAGTTTGGTGAGCATAGTATATACATTTAGTGTGACACAAGCAGACATTACACCCCTAGGGCTCATGACTACCTCTGTCATAGATTTTCAGTATCAGGGATGTGTTCCCACCCATGGAGCAGGCATCCAGTCCAATTAGAGAGCAGTTGGTTTCCCCCATAACAGACATGCCACTATTGCACCCGTTGGCTCATTTTGCCTGGCTGGCCAAATTTAAAGCTTGCAGTGTTCACTGTTGAGTACCTTCACTGGTGTTTTCTCTCCCATTGAACTGCATGCAGCGTAGCTCTTTTCAACTTTCTGTCAGCTGGTCCTCATGGAGGAGGCTTTCAGCTCAGCTCCAGCAGCATTTGTCAGTGAACCCAAGTATGTGGAGTCTTCAGCAATAGGGTCTTACCATCTATTCCTGGTGGAAAACCAAGGGCCTCGGCAATGGCCTATAATGTTTTGGAAGTATTTGTGACCTCCCTGTCCAACAACTCACTGGAAGGTATCCCATCCCTGGTACTGAAAATTTTCTAGAAACAATCTATGGCTTCTGAGTGTTCCATTGTCCAGAAAAGTAGGTTTCCATATGACTTTTTCACATCCTCTTAGATTTTGATTAGCACTCCCTCCACTTTTCATTTGATTGTGACTACTTTTGTGCCATACAGGCTAGAAACTTTTAAACTACATTTCAATTATACTCTTACAGCAATATTAACATAGTGATTTAGCCAAAATAAGGTATCAACTAGGTGAAAATTACATGATTTTTATCATAATAGTTTGGTTGTTGTTTTTTTTTTTTTTTTATCAATGGCCAGGTTAAAGTTGCTTTTGTGAGGTTCAGTAAAGTGGCAAATGTCTTTAGTCTCAGGTAGGAGTGAGTTCAAGGCTAGCCTGAGGTTACAGAGTGAATCCCAGGTCAGCCTGAGCTAGAGTGAGACCCTGCCTCAAAAAAAAAATTGTTTTTAGCCAGGCCTGGTGGCTCACGCCTTTAATCCCAGCACTCAGGAGGCAGAAGTGAGTTCGAGGCCACCCTGAGACTATGTAGTAAATTTCAGGTCATCCTGGGCTACAGTGAGATCCTCACACACAAAAAAATTACTTTTGTGATTTTATTCTCCCATATTTTTATCATTAAACAGCTAAAAACATTATATAAAGTAAAATTATCTAAAAACCTAGAGGAATGAAAGTACACAATATGGAACTTTTAAAAAAGTTTAACACATACTGAAAATTAAATCTTACATTTAGTAAATAAATTTATATGAGTTTATATATAGACATTTTTAACCAGGATATTTACAAGACATCCATTCAGGTGTTTTGAGAAACTGTATATCTTCTTTTTAAAAGTACAATTCCATAAGATTTTAAGAAAAAAAAAAAACAAGGCTAGATCGATGGCTTACTGGTCAAGGTATTTGCCTGAGAAGCCTAAGGATCCAGGTTCAATTCCATACAACCCACGTAAGCTAGATGCACAAGGTGGTGCATGCATCTGGAGTTTGTTTGCAATGGCTAGAGGCCTTAGCATGCCCATTCTCTCTCTCTCTCTCTCTCTCTCTCTCTGTCTCTCTGCCTCCCTCTATCTCTATCTCTCAAATAAATAATAAAAACAAATAAATAAATAATTTTTTTTAAAAAAAAAAAAAAACTGTCTGTTGAATCAGGAACTTTATGTAGTTTTTTTGGAGTATAAGGAAGCCAGTATTTAGTTTTAACATAGACAAGGTAAAAATTCCTCTTTTCTTTTTTTAAAATTTTATTTATTTATTTATCTGAGAGCGTGAGAGAGGGAAAGAGGCAGACAGAAAGAGAGAGAGAGAATGGGCCTCCAGACACTGCAAATGAACTCCAGATGCATGTGCCACCCTGTGCATTTGGCTTACGTGGTTCATGGGGAATTGAACTGAGAGGTCCTTTGGCCTTGCAGGCAAACACCTTAACTGCTAAGTCATCTCTCCAGCCTAAGTTCCTCTTTTCTACAGGACATAAATGCAGTTTTCCCTACAGGTGATTTTTAACACAGCCTGACAAACAGTAGAAGATTCTGAAATGAAGCTGACAGGAAATATGTAACTGGCATAACATAGGATATCTCCTAGTCTATCCAAATCACACATAGTCAATTCGTAGCCAAATAATGTGGATGTCACTTCTGTGCATGAGGCACATTAGTGTCTGATTGGGTATGCTTTTTTTAAATTTTTTATTATTATAATTATTTATTTTTGGAGAGAGACACAGAGAGAGACAGAGAGAGAGGGAGACAGAGATGGGCGCGCCAGCAGTCTCTCAGCTGCTGTGAACGAAATCCAGATGTGTGCGCCCCCTTGTGGCCAAGTGCGGCATTGCACCCTTGAGTTGCTGCATCTGGCTAAACGTGGGACCTGGAGATTGGAACGGGTGTTCTTAGGTTTAGCAGGCAGGTGCCTTAACCACTAAGCCATCTCTCCAGCCCTGGGTATGCTTTTGAGTCTAGTTCCCATACATCCCACTGACTTATGCAAGGTACTGTATTGAGACTCCACATGTGAATGCTAAAGAACACCACATTACCTTGGTGTTTCGTGTAAGTCTCATGGTCTGGTAGGTGAAGTCCTCCACTGTTTTCTTGCTATACATTTCTTTTGGCTGTGTTGCTTCTTAGCATTTCCATTGGAAATTTACAATCAGGTTTATGGGCAGACAGTCATGGATTTTGAAGGTAGATAACCATTCTGTGTATGAACAAGGAGAGTTTCCTCTTCCTTTCTATTCCTCACATATGCTATTTATTGTGTTGTTTTACTAAAATTAGCCAGGCTGCTTAGTAGTGTGTGGAATAGAATAATTAATAGTTGGATTCAGGTTATTCTTGACCATAAAGAAAATGAGCCCATTGATTGGTTCACTATCAGGTCAGATGTTTGTTCTAAATTTTTATTTTATCTTATTTTATTTGTTTTAATTTTTAATTTTAACTTTTTTGTTGTTTGGTTTCATGGGGTAGGGTAGGGTCTCACTCTAACCTAGAGTAACCTGGAATTCACTATGTACTCTTGGGCTGGCCTCAAATTCACAACAATCCTCCTACCTCGGCCTCCAGAGAGCTGGGATTAAAGGCATGCACCACTGTGCCCAGCTCTAATTTTTTAATAGGAACTCTTTATGGAGTCAAGGAAATTGACTTAGTAAGCCTGGCTCACTACAAAGTTTTAATAATGGTTTCTTAAACGTTTGATCACAAGGGAACACTTACTAAGCATTTGCTGAGATTTATAGTATGGCTTATAGGTATTTTCTTTGAATCTATTAATATAGTTTATTATACAGATGGATGTTTTGATATTGGAACATTTTTTAGTCCTTGGATAAATCCTATCTTGTGATTACATTTTATTTCTCTCTCTCTCTCTCTCTCTCTCTCTCTCTCTCTCTCTATATATATATATATATATATATATATATATATATATATATACTAATAATTTGAATGAGTAATATTTAGGATGTTTAGATATATATTTATGGGATTAATCTATACTTTTCTATTTTAATATCTCTGACTTTTTTGTACTTTTCTTCTCTTTAAAACTATCTATGAAAGATAAGAATCACCTTTCCTTGGAGATTTTACCTGTAAAACTAGGAGTGTAACTAATTAGCAATTCAGTTTTATTTTTCCAATTTCTTTTTTATTTGATAGTTAGTTAACATATTTCTCAGACTTTTCCCATTAAGTGTTCAGGGTGTTTTTTATTTTTAATTTAATTTTATTTATTTGTGTGCATGTGTGTGTATACACCAGGGTCTCTTGCTGGCTTTACATGGACAGCTGGGGTATTGAACCTGGGCTTATAGGCTTTGCAAGTAAGTCCTTTAACTGCTGAGCCATCTTCCCAGCCCCAAGTCCTCATATTTGTGACATAAAAATACTTTTTAGCTTATGATTTTTGAGTATTTTTCCTGGAAATTGGACTTTTTTGTTGTTGTTTATTAGTTACTTTTTTTATTGACAGCTTTCTTAATTGTAGACAATATCCCATGGTATTTCCCTCCTTCCCCCCACTTTCCTCTTTGAAACTCCACTCTCCGCCATATCCCCTTCCCCTCTCAATCAGTCTCTTTTTTATTTTGATGTCATCATCTTTTCCTCCGATTACGATGGTGACCATTTATTAGTAATCTTATTTATGGCTAGCAGTTTTGCTTGAGACTTACAATTTTGATCCTATCTTTATGTTATAGGAAAAGCTTGTTCAGTACTGGTTTCAAGCAGCCCATCTCTGTAGGCCTCGCCTTGTATGGATGTGTTTCAGACTGTTATTCTGAAGGAGCTATCCTTCCTGCTAGCCCTGCCTTCCTCTGAACCATTGGTTTTGTTGTCATTTTCAATGGCCAGCCTCAAACTCACTATGTCGTCTAAAATGAGTTTGAACTTCTGATGTTGCTGCCTCCACCACTTAAATACTGGAATATAGGCATGCACAACTACACTCAGTTTGTGCAGTGCTAGGAATGGAACCCAGGGCTTCATACATGCTAGACAGCACTCTACACACCGTGCTGTATGTCTGCCCCCTTGGGTCCTTCTCACTGCATTTTCTGTTTCTTTGGCGCAGGCTATGTTTATGTTGCTTTTATATTTAACTTTTCATTTTTTGTGTTTTGGAAGAGGAAAGGGTTTAAGTAATAATATGAGATTGAAGCACGGAACATGCTTCCTCAAAAAAATAACATAAACTAAAAACCCTGGGCTATAATCTTTGCTATGCAAAAAATCTCTTCCTTCCCATGCTTTGAAGTGCATGCTTTGACACAATGGAGTAATTGCAACAGAGACAAAGTATGAGGAAACTATCTAGACAACATCCTTTAACCCCTCTTATAGGTATTCATTGTGAATTTTCTTACAAGTTTATTTTGGTCACAGAAAAATGTACTTGAAAATATTTCTGTTATTTTTATATTTTTATAAAATATATTAAATATTTTTAAATCAGTAAATATTTCCAGCTGCATTTTATTTGTATAATGTGTGTGTGTGTGTGTGTGTGTGTGTGCATGTGTAGGTGTGTGTGTGTGTCCAGAACATACACATTTAATCTGAAAAGCAAAAGTCTGCAAGTTTTGAATTTTATACTGCAGAGTATTAAGCCTGACTCCTTAGTACAAATATAATTAATTATATAAGAAAAATAGGAATGTGATATGCAAGGGCAGCTTCATTATTGTGTTATGACTTTTGAAAAAATGCTCCAGAGGGGAACATAAACGTTTGTCCAATGTCCTTGGATCTCTAAATCTTATACTGAAAGATATGTCTGCAGAGCAATTCATATGGCTACAAACCTATACAAATCATTTTAAATGCTCTATTTGAGTGAACTACAATATTAAGTAGTCACTTTGCATATTAACAACAAACACAATTACTTTGTGCACAATACAGAAGGTGGTCACTAGTATTTATTGTAATTTGACAATAAGTTTTGTTTAATATTTAATGCTGGTTGTAATAGACATATATATCTGTCCATGTATATAATGTTCATAAGAAATCTACACATGCTCTTTGATGAAAACTACAATAAAGAATGGCATTGTACCCCTCTCTGGGCTGTGTTGTTCATTAGAGATTTAAGATAAAGAGAGCAAGGAACCAATCAATTTTTTCTGATTTTCTAGATAAAAATGATTATGATTTCATAATACATTTTTTCAGAAGTCTATATTACTTCATATTTTATTTACTATTTTTATGCTTTCATATCCTTTCCACCATTTGTTTGTACACTCAATATTTCTAAGTAACTTGAAAAATAGTTCCAATGTTCTGTGTTTAATTTGTTTGATCTTCCAAATTTGTGCTGCCCCTAAAGAATTTGGGCTATAAGCATTGGGATTTTCACTGGTTTACGATGGTGACTTCTCTCAGGAGAATATTTCTGTGCAATTGAGGTATATGCCCATTTCGCTTGGGTGAGAACTAGACTGGTGGGGCACAAACTACCTGGAGGTGGCTCTCAGCTTCTCACAAAAAGTACCAACACATAGTGCTGAGAAGAAGGGACGGAAGAGTGTTCAGAACTGAAACACTTCTGTCACACCCTCCAAGGCTCAGGGTCCATTGCGGAAGAGGGGGCGGAAAGAATGTAAGAGGCAAAGGAAGGGTACAACTCTTTACAATGCAACTGTCCAGACAGAAATTGGCCTCGATATCCATGACCTTGCAGTGCCTAGCAATACTTTCACAAGACCCTCATAACAGGAGAAAAAGATGGTGACATCAAATTAAAAGGAGACTAATGGAGAGAGGGAGGGGATAGGATGGAGAATGAAGTTCTGAAGGGGAATGGGTTTTTTTTTGTCTGTAAGTATAGAAGTTGTCAATAAAAGAAATGAAGTGGCGCATGCCTTTAATCCCAGCACTTGGAGGCAGAGGTAGGAGGATCACCGTCAGTTCAAGGCCACCCTGAGACTATACAGTGAATTCCAAATTAGTCTGGACTAGAGTGAAACCCTATCTCGAAAAAAAAAAAAAAAAAAGTACCAACTCTAGCCACAACTGGACCTGGAGCCAGAGAAATGCATTTGCCAGGAACTGCCATCTGTGTCCTTCCTGGGTATGGAGAGGGTGTAGACAGTCATCTAGGGAATTATTTCCACTTCATTTTCTCCCATGATGTCCCACTGAGCCATCACTCAGTTCACATTTTATGTTTTAAGTGATACAATTCAGATAGATGTTTGTTTTGAGGCTTGAGCTCAGGTTTTTAAAAAATGTATTTTAAGGGCTGGAGAGATGGCTTAGCCAAAGGATCCCGGTTCAATTCTCGATTACCCACATAAGCCAGACGCACAAGGGGTGCATGCATCTGGAGTTCATTTTGCAGTGGCTAGAGGCCCTGGGGTGCCTATTCTCTCTCTGTCTACCTCTCTTCTATCTCTCTCTCTGCTTGCAAAAATATAAATAAACATTTTTTTAAAAAAATTAAATGTATTTTAAGACCAGGCGTGATGGCACACATCTTTAATCCCAGTAGTCAGGAGGCAGAGATAGGTGGATCACCATGAGTTTGAGGAGACCTTGAGAGTATATAATGAATTCCAGGTCAGCCTGGGCTAGAGAGAGACCCTACCTCGGAAAAACCAAAAAGAAGAAGGAGAAGAAGAAGAAGGAGAAGAATATATATATATATAGATATATAGATACATATATATATAAATATATATATATTATATATATATATAGTAACAGGTTATACTCTTTTATCCCCTCATCCCTGCTCCTGTTACCCTGGGCCTCCTCTGTGGGCTTATGGTATTCACTATTGGGTCATGAAGGCCTCAGTCAGCTCCCGTGGGGTAGCAAGGTAGTCGTGACTCAGGGTATTCCTACCCACTCTGTGGCTTTTGCAGTCTTTCTGTCCTCTCTTCCACAAAGTTCCCTGAGCCATGGCAGGCCTGTTGACAGTCTGATTTAATGTTGAACTCTCTGTAGCCTCTGGCTTTCTGTTTTGATTTGTTTTGATTAATCATTATCACCCTGGACGTGGTTGTCCGGGTAGCAGTAAGAGCAGTATTCATGTCACACTTCCGCAGTTATCCTAAGCCCTAGCAGGTGTGGTAAAGGTGGCACTTCTAGTTGTGGACAGTAAGCTATCTTTTTGTCTTAAGGATGAATCCTGGTTCTCCTCTATTTTCTCTGCCTTGTATAATAAAACAGATTCTCTAAACAAGACTGAGAGCAGCTTGGGTTAAAAGAGATATGCAAGTTATTTGAGGGACTTTGTGGTGCACAAGCCCATTCTCCTTTCCCAGAAAGCAGTGGAGTTGTCTCTCTAGAATCTATGAATTTCTTGAAAATGGGATTCTGACTTGGTTTCCAGTACCAGATATGAGTTCTCTCCCACTGAGCAGACCTCATGTCCAGTCAGAGAACAGTTGGTTACCCCAAAGGCTCTGTGCCATTGTTGCACAAGAGTGTACTTCTTGTCTGGCTAGTTGATTTCATAGTCTGCAGGTCCCCTGCTTATCCATGCTGTTGGTGACTGTTGTCTTCCAGCGGCTCCCACAGGGCTCTCCAGCACTAGGAGGGTTAGCCAGCAGGGAGTTAGTCTCCCTTTCAGTTTCAGCATGGTATTCTAGTATTCGGTGACTGCAGCCTGGCGTGTCTTCCGCAATAGGGCTTTACCTTTTATCAGCTTTTTTTTTTAGCCCAATATTTTAAGGACTTCCTTAGCGGAAAATAAAGTAGTTTAATTAATCACTTTATTCATTTTAGTTTAGTTTTATTCATGTGTGTGTGTGTGTGTGTGTGTGTGTGTGTGTGTGTGTGTGTGTGTGTCACAAAAGCGGGCATACCAGGGATCCTTGCCACTGCAAACAAATGCTGGGGAAACTGAACCAGGCCCACTTTGATAGCAAGCACCTTTACAACTAAGCCATCTCCCCGTCCCCTAATTCATCACTTTAAATAAATTGTCTTGTACCTATTGAGTTTTTTTAACTATTACAAAATAAAATTTTTAAAATTTTACATAATTCCCTCCCACCGCTGTCCTTTGTCTCTTCTTTCCAAACCCCTCTACTGAACCCTCACATTTTTCGTACTGTTACCACTTCTACATTGATGTCTTTTTTTCTTCCTTCTCCATCATCTACAACAACCTGTTGGTGGGCACAGTATTATGCAAGTTTTGTGCATGAAACAATAGCCACTGGGAGGTCATGAACACAATAAATTTATGTCTAGAAGACAGCACTCCTCCCTATCCTTTGGTTTTTACATTCTGTCTGCCGTCTTCTGCTATAGTCCCCAAGCCTTTGGAGGGGATGCTAGAGATGTCTCATTAAGTGTTAAACACTCAGGTGTCACTTCTTCTCAGCACTTTGATGAGTTTTGAGATTCTCCAGCAGGCACCACCATCTGAAAAGAGAGATTTCTCTAAATAAAAGTAATATCGGCACAAATATATATGCATAGATGTAAATATTTAGAGGCTGATTTGGTGGGCATACTATATCTATGTAACCAAACAACAATATCCCCCCCCCCCCGCAAGGGTGTGTGACCCTCCCAGCCATAGGCATTTCTATCAGTTTTCACTACCAGGCATAAATTCACTCCCTTGGAGTGGGCCTCCAATTGGATTAAAGAGCAGCTGGTTATCCCCATAACAGACATGCCATTACTAGTGGACACATCTTGCCAGGGTGGCCAGTTATATAGCCTACAGGCTAAACTGCTGGTTAAGGCCGCTGATGACTTCTCCTCCAGCAGCCTACACAGCACTTTCCAGCACTTTAATCACTAGTTACCAGGTGGGAGCCTTCCAGCTCAGTTCTAGCTTGATTTCTCAGTGTCCTAAAACCAAATATGTGTTGTCTTCCATAACAGAGTCTTGCCATCTAGTTCTGGTAGGCAACCAAGTGCCATAGCAATAGCCTGTATTGTTTGAGCCACTATAGGGGCCTCATTGGCCAATACCTTACCAGGACGTATCCCAATCCTGGCACTGACGTTTGTCTGTAACAATCTCTTGTTTGAGGGCATAGCATTTATATGCCTGCAGGGTATTTTTGCCCAATTCTTTTTCTCTTTTAACACCATATATATATATATATATATATATATATATATATATATATATATATATTATATATAGTTTGCTAATAAACTCGTAGGTTTCTAGATTTTTGTTTGTTTGATTTTTCAAGGTAGGGTCTCACTCTAGTCCAGGCTGACCTGGAATTCACTGTGTAGTCTCAGGCTGGCCTCAAACTCACAGCAATCCTCTTACCTCTGCTTCCCGAGTGCTGGGATTGAAGATGTGCGCCACCACACCCAGCCAAGAAGTAGGTTTCTATATGGGTAATTTATAAATAACTTTTTTAGTTTTGGCTAACCCTCCTCACCATGTATACTATTATATAGTAAGTACACTGTAGTCATATAAGAGTTTAAAGTTATTTCCAATGCTAGTAATTAGCTGTCCAGTATTATACTAAGAATTTTACCTACATTGCTTCATTAATTTTCAAATCTGTGTTAGTAACTGTGTTTTTAAAAGTGGGATTTGAAGCCAGGCATGGTGGCATATGTCTTTAATCCCAGCACTCGGGAGGCAGTGGTAAGTGGGTCACTGAGAGTTTGAGGCCACCCTGAGACTACCTACTGAATTCAAGGTTAGCCTGGGCTACAGTGAGATCCTACCTCAAAAAGAAAAAAAGTGGGATTTAAGGGGTTGTAAAGATGGCTTAGCAGTTAAGGCACTTGCCTACAAAGCTCAAAGACCCAGGTTCAATTCCCCAGTACCTACATAAGCCAGAAGCACAAGGAGGTACATGCATCTGGAGTTCATTTGCACTGGCTAGAGGCCCTGGTGCACCCATTCTCTCTATATATCTTTCTCTCTATATCTGCCTCTTTCTCTCTCTCTCAAATAAATAAATAAATAAAGTATTCTTTTTAAAAATGTGGTGTGGTGATGCATGCCTTTAATCTCAGTACTCAGGAGGCAGAGGTAGGAGGATAACTACGAGTTCAAGCCCAGACTTTCAGGACAGCCTGGGCTGGAGTGAGACACCACTTTGAAAAGCAACAAAAATAGTAGGATTTGAAATTCAGAGAACTTGTGCAAACTAGCCCAAAGACAAAGAGCAACTGAGCAGAAGAATTCCAATTTCAAATTAAAATGTTTATTCATCTCTTGGTCACTATACAATTGCATATATTCCACCATCAATGCTTAAAATCATTAATTGCTTACCAGCAGTGTAAAGAAAACTATACAAAACTCAGAAAATTACAACGATCAGTGTCTAACTAATGCAACTTTCTGAAACCTAAGAAAAGTTTGCTTTCTTATTCTGCAGGCAGGTAGAGAAATAGGTTTGCCATCATCTCATCCCAACAGCAGCCCCAAGATAGGTGTGCTTGAGTGGAATGAACAATTCAGCAAAACCCAGCAGCCTGACTGCAGCGGAGAAACAGAGGACCAGGCTTTCCTACGCCTCTGAGGCAGGAGGGAAGGCCACTGTAAAGGAAGTAGGACCAGGAGGGCCATGACTGCGCACTTCCTCTGTGTGCACCCAACCTGAGTCCTCTCCCGGCTGCTATCACAGTCTGAGTGGTTAATGGAGTAAAGAGAAAAACAAAATGTTGAAAGGGAAGAAACAGTTTAAAATGGAAAGTCTTTTACTCTATTCTGTGACATATCCTCTTAATCTGTATATTTTCATTTCATTAGAATGTTCTAACTGAAGCAGAGTCGGGGAAGAGAGGGACTGAGAAGAAAAGAGGAAGAGGAGAGACAGAAATTGAGAAGGAAGGACTCAGTGCTGAGAGAGGACTTTAGAAGAAGAGAAACATGGGGATAGAGAAGGGAAGAGACAAGAAGGGGGAGAGAGAGTGAAAAAGAAAGAGACATGGGGAAGAGCTATTGAGAAAGAAATGGACATGGAGAGAGAGAGACTGAGAAGCTAGTGGACAGGGGAGGGAAGAGAAATTGAGAAGGAGACAGGAGGACAGAGGGATTGAGAAGAGGCAAGGGGAGAGAGATTGAGAAGGAAGGAAATGGGGCTAATATCTGTGTCATTCTCTTGAATGTAAATAGATAATCATTTACAGTTTTTGTTTGGAAAGATCTTCTAATATCTCTTGTTATCTCACAAGAGCCATGAAATTTTTAGGAAAATCACCAAAAGAAATTGAAACTTCTGGGCCTAGAAAAAGGTTCCGCAGTTGGGTCACTTATCTGCAAGGCCTCACAGCCAGGATTAGTTTCCCAGTACCCAGGCAAAGTGGGATGCACAAGTTGACTCATGGTGGGTCTGGAGTTCATTTGCAGAGGCTGGAGGCCCTGGTGTGCTTATCCTCTCTCTCTTTGTATCTCTCTGTCTCTCTGTCTGTCTCTCTCTCTCTCTTCTTGCAAATTAATTAATTTTGAAAAAAATTAATTCCTCTAGAGCCTTATTAAAATGCTGTCTTCCTTTTCCTCTTTCCAGAATTGTACCATGCCAAACTACAAACTGACTTATTTTAACATGAGGGGGAGAGCAGAAATTATTCGCTACATATTTGCTTATTTGGACATCAAGTATGAAGATCACAGAATAGAACTAGCTGACTGGCCTGAAATCAAGCCAAGTGAGTATCACCAATAGTCTGGGGGCACGTAGGCAGAATGTTCTTTCAGGTTGTTTCTTCTCTCACCTGACAAATGAAAAGCTTTCAGTTGAGAAACAGAAGTCCAGGCTAACTAAGTAAGTGTTCTGTTACAGGAGAAAACATGAACCTCACAGAAAGAGAATGAAAAGATAATTCAGAAAAAAGCTTTGTCAGAACTGAAATAGACATAACACCTGATATCTCCTGTGGTTTGTAGTTGAGGTAATTAATGTGCATGGGATAAGGGTAATTTTTTTCAGCTTTGCAACTTTGGTAACTAAAGTTGAACTCCAAACCTATATTAAACCTATATTAATTTAATACCATGACCCAAATTATTTGCAGTACATGATGTCAAGACCAACAATACCATGATCACTTGTATATTGACAATAAATCATTGTGTGCCTTTTTGGAAACATGAGCTCCTTTAAAGTCATTTCTATGTGATCAATTTAGGGGAAGAAATCTCTCTCCTTTGATGGGTATAGTATCTTATTTCATTTCTCACGAAACTTTACCATCAATAGCCATATAATTCTTCTGAGATCACAAGTCACTCAAGGAATTTTAAGACATTAGACAGTAATTTTATCCACAAACATACCAAGTCAAGATGGTAACCAATTAGCAGGGATATTACAGGTAACAATTTTTTTTTCCTTTTAGTCTTTAAGCTTAGCTTTCTCAATTTTAGCTTTTTCTTTCCTTTCCTTCTAGCCTGGCTTTTAATTATGCTACTGAAAAGGGAATTTTTGCCTTCTTAATAGTTTTATAGTTTCTTAAAGTTGAAAGGAATCTTAATATTCATGATGTTGTTAAGCCATAACCTCAAATGACTTAATAAACAAGAGTCCCAATATCAAATTGCCTTCAGGATAGAAATTTCTTTGGAAGGGTCTGGAGAGATGGCTCAGCATTAAAGAAATTGCCTACAAAACCTAAGGACCCGAGTTTCATTCCCCAGTACCCACGTAAAGCCAGATGCACAAGATGGTGCAAGCATTTTGAGTTCATTTTCAGTGGCTGGAGGCCTTGGCATACCTATTCTCTCTGAATCTCTGTCTCTTTCTCTCTCACTCTCTCTTAAATCAATAATAAATTAAATAAGAAAATGAAATTCTTTGGCATAAACTCCAAATTAGGTATTGCTCCATGAAGTTGTCAAAGATTAGGATCATTTATTCTTATTGATCCCTTGTCCCTCTGTTTTATTTACATAGGGTAAGCTATACTTACCTAATGTGCTAATGGGGTGTGTGAAAGAGGGAGGTGACACATGCTTCCTTTGAATAGGAAGACCAGAAGCAGCATATGTCACTTCCCACTCACCACAGCAAGAACTTACTCAGTCGGTTGATTGTATATTACTGCAAAGGAAGCTGGGAAATGTGGAGTTTATTGTGAATAAGCATGTGCCCAGCTAGAAATTCGGAGTTCTTACATAATAAAAGAATAAATACTCAGATGTTTCTTCATAGATACTACTGGGTTTCATCTCATGTTCACTTTAGCTGTGCTGTCTGGTGTTTGAACCCCTGTAGGATCCCCCCTCTTGGTAGGAGCTAGAATTAAGTAAATATCTAGTCAACACATTCCGTTATGGAATATTTCTATTAAAGAGTTGTTCATGCGTATGTACTTTTTTTTCCTTTTTTATATATTTGCAAGCAGAGAGAGAGAGAAGAGAGACAGACAAAGACAATGGGCACGACAGGACCTCTAGCCACTGCAAATGAACTCCAGACGCATGCATCACTTTGTGCATCTGGTTTATGTGGGGACTCAAACCTGGGTCCTTAGGCTTCACAGCAAGCACCTTAACCACTAAGGCATCCCTCCAGCCCCCAATTTTTCCTTTTGATTCAGGAATTTGGGGTGTCTTGACAATGACAGAGCCTTTCTTGGCTCCTAGTTGGGGTGCAACACAGGAGTTAGGATAGCAGACGTCACAGTCACTCAGTTTCTATTGAGTCAGTGGCCTCCATGTTCCTGTCTTATTAATTCAATGAATGAAATCCACAGGCCACATAGGATGAAGTTCTAAAAGATTTTATTATAGATCTTAAGAAAAGGAAAAAGGGCAGACTTCCTTCTCTAAGGCAAGAGGGGGTCCTTAGAAATGGGAAGGCCTTCCTGGTGTCTCTAACTGGGGTCTTTTATGGGAATTCACTAGATGGGAGCTGAGCCGGTCAGTCCAGGCCCCATACCAAGTGACCAGCTGCTTTGTAATATTTTCACAACTTCCTGTCAGATTTCTAGGAAAGGGAAACTCTTTTTTTAGTTATTAATTTTTTATTGACACCGTCTATACTTACATACAAAAACGTATGATATTTCCCTCCTCTCCCCTCCCCCCATTCCACTTTAGAACACCAATATCCATCATATCCCCTCCCTCTCTCCATTAGTCTTTCTTTTAATTTAATGTCGTCATCTTTTTCTTCTATTTTGAGAGTCTTGCGATGGTATTGCTAGACACTGCAAGGTCATGGATATCGAGGCGAATTTCTGTTTGGGCAGTTGCACTGTAAGAAGTCATACCCTTCCTTTGGCTCTTCCATTCTATCTGCCCCCTCTTCCACAATGGTCCCTGAGCCTTGGAGGGTGTGACAGAGGTGTTTCAGTGCTGGGCACTCCTCTATCCAGGAAAGGGAAACTCTTTTAGGCAGGAAGAGTTGAGGAAAAAAATACAAAATAGATCCCCTGCCATATGTTCAGGCATCTAGTAATCTTATTCAAGTCCTCCTATCAGTTTTTAGGGGAAAAGAGATAAGGAAAAAAATAACAGACCCCTCCCTTGCAGGCTCAAGGACATGTTCCGTGTCTAGCCAATCAAAAGACTGTTGACTTTTGGAAGGCACTCTCTTACCCAATTTCTATCTCCTCATTTCCCCCTTTGAAAACATCACTCTAACTGCCTCACTTTAATATCATTAAAGAACTTTTATTAAGCTGAGTGTGGTAGCACATGCCTTTAATCCCAGCACTTGGGATGCAGAGGTAGATGGATCATCGTGAGTTCGAGGCCACCCTGAGACTACATAGTGAATTCTAGGTCAGCCTGGGCTAGAGTGAGACCCTACCTCAAACCCCACCGCCCGCCAAGAAAGAATTTTTATTAAAAGGAAAAGGCCTATACAAGTAAAGAAACCAAGGCTGAATATGATAGCATAAAAATCTGAAAGCTAGAGACCATGTCAAAGAATTATGATGACAGAATAATCCCACAAAGCTCAAACATAAGACATCAAAATGAAGAGACTAGTTGGAAAGAAGAGATTCATTTGGAGAAAAAGAAAAAATAATCCAGGGATCCATATGGAACCACAAGACTGCAAATAGCCAAAGTACCCTAAGGGAAAGGAACCCGGCAGAAGGTACCACGACACCTGATCCCAGGTGTACTACAGGACAGTAGTAATGAGCACAGCATGGTGCTGACACCAAAACACACCTGTAGACCAATGGAACAAAATAGAAGATCCAGAAATTAATCAGAGTACTTTGGTAAAATGAGCAAAAAAAAAAAAAAAAAATTAGTGGAAAAAGACAATTTAGGCTGGATGTGGTAGTGCACTCCTTTAATCCCAGAATTCAGGAGGACAAGGTAGTAAGATAGCCTGAGCTAGAGTGAGACCATGCCTCGAAAAACAAAAGAAAGAAGGAAAGCAAGAAAGCAAGAAAGCAAGCAAGCAAGCAAGCAAGCAAGCAAGAAAGAAAGAAAGGAAGAAAGAAATTAAAACAACTTATTCAATAAATGGTGTTGGAAAAACTGAATAAGCAACCTGCAGAAGAACAAAAGTAGATCCATGTCTCTCTCCCTGTACAAACATCAAGTCAAAATGGATCAAAAACCTCAATCTAAAACCAGAAATACAGAAAGTACCAGGTTCAGTCTAGCCCCCAAATTTATCTTAATTTAAAAATCAGCTCTTTTGCAGGCTGGAGAGATGGTTTAGTAGTTAAGGTGCTTGGCTGCAAAGCCAAAGGATCCAGGTTTGATACCCCAGGACCCACATAAGCCAGATGCACAAGGAGGCATATGTGTCTGGAGTTTGTTTGCAGTGGCTGGAGGCCCTGGTGTGCTCATTCTCCCTCTCTGTCTTTCTCTCTCTCTCCCTCTCCCCCCTACTCTGTCTCTTTCTCTCTTTCTCTATCCCAAATAAATAAATGAAAATAAAGTCAGCCCTTTTGATTATATTTAGCTGTGGTTCCACATTTTAAAGCTAATTAAAATCAGGTTTTCTTCAGCTTGGTATCTCTGCCGTATTTGAGGATGGATGCTAAGTTGAGCCTGGCGTACTCTGTCTGTCACGTGACATGTAGCACAGTTCCTCAGCAGTCCTCAGAAGCTTCGGTTTGCAAACATGGATCTGATTTGCAGGCTCCTCTCTGTGATTGCTGTGGTTAGTAGCACCTTTCTCAACATATGGCCCATGCAACTACTGAAACAGCTAGGTAACGGACCTCAGTTTAAAACTCACCTCTACCAAGTGCCTGACCTGACAACTTACATAAATGCTTCTTACAGTGATAAATGAGACAACAGTTGACACCAACTTCACAGGCTTGTGAACACTGGAAGACTGGTGGGCATGTCAAACATTTCATACAAAAGAGGCTCCCCTAAAAGTTAGGCATACCATCATCCTCTGGTTTACATATTTTGCTTCAAGGAAGACCTCCAAGTTCATGTCCACTTTATCTGAGACTCTGTTTACTCACAACAGTGTTTCAGGCACCTAGAATAGCTTAGTAATCAAAGATACTTTTTCCTGATATGAACTGATGTTCATCTTGTCATTCAATAAGAACATGAAAGGCTGGAAGGTGATACACAAAGCTTATGTAAATGTTTACATGAGGGTCAGGGAATTATGGGTGACACTTTATTGCTTCACTTCTTTCCCAAATAATTATATGTCCAAGCCTAAGGCATTGGCTGGGAAAATTGTGGCCAATATATATGGCATGGTCATTAAAATGATGTTTTTTTTTAAAATTGGGAAATTTTTTGTTGTTGTTGTTTTTTGAGGTAGGGTCTCACTCTATCCCAGGCTGACCTGGAATTCACTATGTAGTCTCAGGGTGGCCTTAAACTCATGGCGATCCTCCGACCTCTAACTCCCAAGTGCTGGGATTATAGGCGTGCGCCACCACAAGTGAAGATAGTTTACAGGGACTGGGATGTAGCTCAGTTGGTACAATACCTGTCTAGCATGCAAAACCCCTTGGATTAAATCTCCAGGACCACATAAAATGGGCATAATGGTGCACACCTGTAAAATCCCAGCACTGGGGAGTTGGAGGCTCACAGTTTGAGGTCATCCTCAGCTACATAGGAAATTCAAGGCCAGCCTGTGTCAAATCAAAATTAGTTTACGGAGTGGGAAGATGGCTCATCAGGTAAAGGTGCGTGCTTGCCAGTCTAGGTTCAATTCCTCAGTACCTACTTAGAACCACATGCACAGAGTGGTAGCTACATCTGGAGTTAATTTGCAGTGGCAAGAGGCCCTCATAGCCCCATTTTCTCATTCTCTCTCTCTCCTTGCAAATAAATAAAAATATTTTCAAATAGTTGATCAAATATATACATTATGGTTTTGCTTTTAACATATATTTGTTAGTTTTGGGTGGTTGTGACAAAATGGGAAAAAATTATAAAGTAGGAAAGTTCTGTTTCAGCATATAGTTTTAGAGATTCCTGCCCCCAGTTGGCTAGCTCCATTGCTTTGGGCCTGGGGTAAGGCATATTGCAATGGTAAGGGTGTGATGGAGCAGAGTGACTCACCTGATGGCAGCTGGGAAGCAGGAAGAGAGTAACAGGAAGGGACTATTGGCAGGTATAAGACACACTTCCAGCAAGGCATTTCCTCCAGGTCAGCCCCACCTTACACAGGTTCACCACCTCACCGTCGTGTGTCCAAATTGAAATCTATTCATTAGATCAGAGCCCTCACGATCTCCCAGTCATCTCTGGGTTTGCCCTCACAGGCATCTAGGTGTAACCTCCCAGACAGCTTTCCATCTAACCAAGCTGACAAGGTTAACCAATGCAATATGGAAAATTAATCATACATCACAACTACGTGGCAGAAATATCTTTATCATTATGACATTTTCAAAATTTATTTATATGTGAACACAGAGAGAGATAATGAGTGAGAGAGTATGGGTATGCCAGGGCCTCTTGCTTCTGCAAATGAACTCCAGACCCATGCATCACTTTGTGCATCTAGCTTTACATGGGTACTGGGGAGTCAAACCCAGGCTGTCAGGTTTTGCAAGCAAGTGCCTTTAACTGCTAAGTCATCACCCCAGCCCCCAATTTATCTTTAAACATATACAAAATAAAAAGGGAAATGTGATTTACAGATAAAACTATTTTATCTACTATGAATCTGTCTCATGTTTGTACACCAAAAGGCTTACATTTCTTATTGTATATTTCATATCAACTCTGGTCAAAAAAAGATAACTAAATTCCAATTTATATGTTAGTCAAACCCTATCATCTTTAGCTGTGTTTTTATACAATTTGCTTTGAGACTATACAAACCAAAAAGGTGTTTTAAAAAGCTAAGTGTTACATATATATGACAATATATCATATAATACATAGTGTTTTGGTAAACACAACTTATTTTTTATACATTGATTATTATTATTAATAAGATGTTTCGTATGGATACATCATGTGTTGGTGCCCTCTTTTCCCTCATCTCTGCCCCCATTCCACTGGGGACGCTCCTCCATGGGGCTGCTGGTATTCCTCATGGGTTTGTAGTTTATGCATTGTGGGAGAAGTAGTCAGTTTTTTTTGCGGGGGGAGGGAATGGCTCTGGGCCTGATGTCTCAACCTGTGGCTCTTACAACCTTTCTGCCCCCTCTTCTGCAAAATTCCCTGAGCTGTGGAGGGTTGAATTTTAAGTCTACTTCAGTGATGAGCTCTTAGGAGCCTCTGGATCTCTGTTTTGGTAGGTGTTGAGTATCCTCAGGGTCTGTCTCCTTCACCCTGGCTCTGATTATCAGGAATAGCATGGAAGCGGCACTCTTGCTCATCTCCCCAGTTCCTCTGTGGATTCAGCTGTGGCTTGGCTGAAGTGTGCAGGGTAATTTATTTCCTCTGGTCTTGCTACTTTCTGAAAAAGAAGAGCAGATTCTCCAATGAAGAGTGAAGCCATAGTTTAAATGGGATAAGCATTATTAATTTAGGGATAATTTGAAGTATGTAACCCCTCTTTTAGCCAAAAACTAGTTAGAGCTTGGCACTGGAGAGCATAATCTTTGTCTCCATAGGATTCTGATCTGGTTCCCAACTCCAGATATGGGTTCTTTTACACTGAGTAGATCTCTTAGCCAGTCAGAAAGCTATTGGTTACCCTCTGGGTGCTGTGCCACTATTGCACTGGCATGTACACCATGTCAGGGTGTTTGCTTCTAAGTAACTTAGACCTCTGGTTGCTCAGACTGTTGTTGGCCACTTTCCCCCAGTAGCTCATGTAGCACTTTCTAGCACTAGACAAGCTAACTGTCTGGGGACTGGCTTTCTTCTGAATTCCAGCACTCCCTCTTTGTTTAGAGTTTTAACTATGATGTGCCTTAGATAGTTTCTTCTTTGGTCCTGTCTGGTATTCTGTGGGTTTCTTGTATCTGGATGAGTCTCTGTTTTGCGAGATTGAGAAAATTTCCTTCAATAATTTTGTTGAATATGTTCTCTATGCCTCTGTCTGGATTTCTTCTCCTTCTGGTATACCCATGATCTGGATGTTTGGTCATTTTAGGGTATCCCACAGTTCCCTTGTATTCTGTTCACTTGACTTTTTGAACTTAGTAAACTTTTTGGCCTCATGGTCAATTTCTTTTGTCTTTTAGGTCAAAGGTTCTATCATGCACACAAATAACTCTGTTAGTGAGGGGTTCTAGAGAGATTTTTATAAGCTCTATTTGATTTTTGTTTTCTATTGTGTTATTTTGCCTCATGTCCATATCTTTTTTTGAGGTACACTTTCAGTTTGAGTTCTGATTTTCTTGATGCTTCCTGGAATTCATTCTTACACTTGATCAAGTCTTCATTATGCTTAATCAATTGTTTACTGAGATATTACATTTCTTGACTCACCTTCATTTCATTTCTCAATTCATCTCTTTCTTCAATTCATCTCTTCTTTCTCTTCAATTCATCTCTTTTGCAGGTTCTAACATTTCCTTCAATCAAGTTAAGCCTACTATCAAAAGCTGAATGTTCTAAGAGATGATTCTCTTCAATTTCATTGATATGAGTGTTGGTTTTTTGATGGTTTGCTTCCTGTTAAGCAATTCATTTGATCAGGGTCTCATTGGTTGCTGTGTTTTCATTTTGGGAATGAATTTCTGTTGATTTCTCTGTGGTTTCATTGGAGGCTTCCATTGAGGGACTAAGTATCCTTGGTGGAGATCTTTCAGTTTTCTGACTTTCCTTGGTTTTTTTGTGTTGTGATCTATCTATCTTGGAAAGACACTTTATTCTATTGAGGAAGTAAGTTTTTGTCCTGGTGGGATCTTCAGAGGGTGTTCTTTTTTAAATGTGAACTGGATTGGTATATGATGGTTATAACCACAGATGCGCAGATTGTGGAGATTTTAGGTATGTCAAAGGTACTTAGGGAACTGGGGGCTCTGGCCTGCTCACTCCACTTGCACATACTCTTCAGTACGTGGGAATCACTGGTTGGGGAACCAGGCACCAGGAAGCTAGAGAGCCAGAGTCAAGACAAGCTGTCCCATGCACCCTCTAATTCAAGAGAATAAGGATTTAGGTACCCAGGAGCCAGTCAGGATACCAGATCAAGGCCTGTTTCTACAGCCCCCACACAGGGACCAGGCCTCCCCAATCCAGGCACTGGGGGGTCTATAGGGACCAATAAACTGGGAGGAGCCAGGGACCAGGGATCTGTCCTACTTACTCTACACTGCACCACACACACCCTCTGGTGAAGGGTATCTTGGAGTTGGGGACCCAGGGCACTTCAGTCAGGAAGGTGGTGCAAGGGCCCTGCTTCTGCAGCAAGCTCACAGGGTCCAAGAAGCACCAAGCTAGCTGCAAGGGGACCTACTAGGACAAGGAAACTGGGAGGAGCCCTGGGGAGCAGGGATCTGGCCTACTCACTCTGTGCCCACCCTGAATATCCTCTGACACAGGGTTGACTTTATTTTTGAGATAGGGTCTCATGTAGCCCAGGCTGCCTCAAACTTGTGATGTAATTGAGGATGACCCTCAACTCTTAGTGCTCCTGCCTCCACTTCCCAAGTCCCAGAATTATAAGCATTATAGGACAACAGGCATGGACTTTTTTTATATTCACTGTAACTATTTTTACTCCATCACAATAACTAGGAGCAGTACAGCTTATGGTAAAGTGTTACAAATTCAGATCACTTCATAGCACATACAGCGATAAACATTTAAAAGTTAATTTTAATTAAAAGAGGAGTCATTTGTAAATGTAATGTTTCATATAACCAACATTTCCTGGATCAGAGCAACCAAGGATGGAAAACAACTGGATCACACTACATGTATCCCTCCCCACATAGACACAAAATCACCTTGTACAAAATGTGCATGCTTTACTTTATTCTACACAAGAATAGCTCAAATATACTTCAGGTGAACACGGTACAGTGAAAAATAATTCTAGGTGTCTGGGGTGATGGCTCAGTGGCTTAAAGTACTTGACACATAATTCTCAGTACCGGAGTTCAAAACCCCAGGTCTCATGTAAAAGTTGGCAAAGCTGTGGTAAACTGTAATCCCAGTGTGCCTATAGTGAGAAGAGAGGCAGAGACGGGAGGATTTCCTGGAAGCTCACAGACAACAAGAGACCCTTCCTCAAATAATATGACCTGAACGTTGTCCTTTGGCCTCTAGAGTGTAAGTGCATGCCTGTACTCACACACAAAGACAGACAGATAGACACACACACACTTTAAAGAAAAGAAACAAGGGAGCTGGAGAGATAACTCAGTAGTTAAGGCACTTGCTTGAAAAGCCTGATAGCCTGGGTTCACTTCTCCAGAACCCATGTAAAGCCAGATGTACAAAGTGGTGCATGTGGTTGGAGTGGCAAGAGGCCCCCCATTCTCTCTGTCTCTTTCCCACTATGTCTTTCTCTCTGTGCTTTCAAATAAATAAATAAACATTTTTAAACAAAGAAACAGGGCTGTAAAGATGACTCAGTGGTTAAAGATGCTTTCTTGCAAAGCTTGACAGTCTGTGTTTGATTCCCTAGTACCCACATAAAGTCAGATGCACTAAGTGATATGTGTTTGGAATTCATTTGCAGTGGCAGGCAGCCTTGACATGTCCACGCTCACTCTTTCTGACTCTTTCTCTCTGTCTGTCTGTCTCTCTCTTAAATAAATAAAATAAACTTTTAAGAAAGAAACAATACTAAAAAATGGCACTCAACCCTGGCGTGGTGGTGCACACCTTTAATCCCTGCACTTGGGAGGCAGAGGTAGGAGGATCGCTGTGAGTTTGAGGCCACCCTGAGATTATATAGTGAATTCCAGGTCAGTGTGGGCTAGAGTGAGACCCTACCTTGAAAAAATAAAAAAAAGAAAAACAAATTGACACTCAAAGGGGAAAAAAATGCAAGAATATTTTCAACATAAAAACACAAGCCAAATCCAGGTACTGTGACATATACCTTTAATCCCAGCACTTAGGAGACAAGAGGTAGGAGGATCACTGTGAGTTCTAGGACACACTAAGACTACATAGTGAATACCAGGTCAGCCTGGGATAGAATAAGAACCTACCTTGAAAAACCAAACACACACACACACACACACACACACACACACACACACAGGACAGTGGAGATGGACACTTTTGAGTTTGAGTAAAACATTATATAATCCATTTAAGCTGTATTGGAGGAGTAACCTTTAGATAATAATTTTGTTTTTCCTAAATTCATCTAAAATGCCTAGCACCATCCCAAATAGGCACTTCAAACTATTAAACTAAGCAACAATCTTAATTTAGTTAATATCTATTCTTTAAGAACTAATGCACGGCTTTAGAAATAATTTCCATGATTTAATAGAATTTTATAACTACCAGGTGTGTTATTCAGTTTCTCAAAGCAGACATAACACTATCTAATATGATCACAGAGGTCATTAAATATAAATTCAGTCTTAAAGCAACTACTGGGTTTTTAACAATTCCTACGTAATGAACAATGAATTACTGCTTTGTGGCAAATAAAATTTTGTTTGTAGGATTCTCTCCTTTTTTTATTTGAGAGAGAGAGAGAGAGAGCGAATGGACGCTCCAGCTGCTGTGAACGAACTCCAGACACGTGCGCCCTCTTGTGGGCAAGTGCGGCATTGCACTCTTGAGACACTTTTTGCATCTGGCTAAACATAGGACTTGGAAATTGGAACCAGCATTCTTAGGCTTGGTAGGCAGGCATCTTAACTGCCAAGCCATCTCACCAGCCTGGATTCTCTCCTTTTTAAAAATCTCTATGAGGGGCTGGAGAGATGGCTTAGTGGTTTAGGCACTTGCCTGTAAAGGACCTAGGTTCAATTCCCCAGTACCCATGTAAGCCTGATGCATAAGGTGGTGCATGAATCTGGAGTTTATTTTCAGTGGCTGTAGGTCCTGGCACACCAATTCTCTCTCTCTCTCTCTCTCGCTCTCGCTCTCGCTCTCGCTCTCTCCCTCCCTCCTTCCCTCCCTTCTTCCCTCCCTCCCTCTTTTTCTCTCTCTCTCTCAAATAAATAAATAAAATAAAATATTTTTTAAGAAAATTTAAGTCTCTATGAGGACATTTGCTAACAAAAAGCTAACATAGCCAGGCATGGTGGTGCACACCTTTAATCCCAGCACTTGGAAGGCAGAGGTAGGAGGATCACCATGAGTTCAAGACCACCCTGAGACTACATAGTGGATTCCAGGTCAGCCTGAACTACAGTGAGACCCTACCTTGAAAAACCAAAAAAAAAAAAAAAAGTTTAAAAAAGCTAACATCGTTGAAATTCACATCATTACCACTACTCTAAACAAATTGTAAAATACATAAGAGATGCAACAGTCATTAAGTATACAACTATGCACTGCTGTTGCTGAAGCATGCTCATTTCTTTCTCACAAGAGGAGGTACTGACTACATAAGACATCATTCCAGTGGAGAGAATGTACCAGAAACATGTATGGTTAAGGAGAACACCTCAGCAATCCCATTGTTTTTTTTCATAGTTTCCTTTCTATGAGCCAGCTCAGGCTCAGGCTCCTGCTTATTCATATATGGAAAAAACTCTGTCAGAGTCAGTATTCTGTTTTTCTGTTTTCAAAGCACTTCTTCAGCTGGGCAGAGTGGAGCACACCTTTAATTCCAGCACTTGGGAGGCAGAGGTTGGAGGATCACTGTGAGTTGGAGCTAGCCTAAGACTAATAGTGAATTCCAGGTCAGCCTGGGCTAGACTGAGACCCTACCTTGAAACACCAATATATATAGACAGACAGACAGATAGATAGATAGATAGATAGATAGATAGATAGATAGATAGATTCCTTTAAACTAAGCATATTCAGGAGGCTGAAGTAGGAGGGTTGCCATGAATTCAAGGCCAACCTGGTCTAGTTCAGCCTGAGCCAGAGGGAGACCCTGCCACAAAAAAATAAAATAGTAAAATAAAAAGAAACAACAAATAAACAAGCTTAGGAAGTTATACTCCATTAAGAAAATGAAGTCATGGGCTGGAGAGATGTCTTAGTGGTTAAGTCACATGCCTATGAAGCTTAAGGACCCCGGTTTGATTCTCCAAGTCCCACATAAGCCAGATGTACATGGTGGCACATGCATCTGGAGTTCATCTGCAGTGGCTAGGGGCCCTGGTGCACCCATTCTCTCCCTCTCTCTCTCTCTCTCTCTCTCTCTCTCTCTCTCTCTCTGTCTCTAATAAATATAAATAAATAAATAAATAAATAAATAAATAAATAAATAAATAAACAAATAAGAAAAAATGAAGTCATCTATGTATAGTACCATGATTCAGGAGCTACACTGGCGTAATATGAAAACAATTACTATTGAATTGTAGAAAAATCTGAGAGTCCAAATCTCTGTGGGTGAAAACGCAAGTATGTTTTAGAGATATTTTATTAGCTCCAGGTCATGTGCCAAATGCCATGTAATACTGCAATCCACACTAGCACTACCGAGGGATTATGTTCCTTCTTTGGGGATGACGTATCTATCTCCAAGTGCCTTGTGTAGTAACTAGCATATGATTGACACTGAAAAAAGATGCTGAATAAATAAATTTTGCTTTAAAAAGCGCTATATGAAATAAAATTTTAAATGCTTATCATTGTATTTTACTTTTTAACACAGGAGAATATATCTCTGTTATCAGAGCGAGTGCTAGCTGTAGATTTCAAAACTACCTTTATTAAATTCTGTTTCTACTGGTCAGTGTTCTGTCTGTCCATTTGAAAAAAATCCTACTTAGTCACCAGTGGACCAAGCAGCAAAGAGAGAAGATTCAACGCATCAAGATTAAATTGTTATCACAATTTAATTAGCTATTAACTCAAAGCCCATTATGACCTCTTCTGGATTATTTTAATTCCTGACAAAGAAAGATGTAAGGCTACTTTGATGAAGGTTGTGGACAACATTCAGGGAGCTGTCTGTCCATGGTGGCAATAACTGAGGTTGGTAAAATTAAAGTATTAAAATAAACTGACACCAAATCACGAGGCATGTGGAAGGATAGGCAGGCAAGATTATTAATGCAGGAAGGGGAGTCTGGAACTTAGAGACGGATATACAAATGTAAGTTGTGCCTCATGCACAATCTGCCTTAGACTGGTACTAAAGGTCATACAGGTCAAAGAAAAAGTCACCTATTATGTTAAGCATGGAAACAGTTGTATCCATATATAAGCTGATTATAAATTACAGGTAGTCTCAGAGATGATTTAGCATGAAGTGAACAGTGAGCCACTCCAAATCAGACTTCTAGGGGCTGAGAAGATTGCTCAGTGGTCAAAGGCAACTGCTTGCAAAGCTTGACAGCTGAGGTTCAATTTCCAAGCCACCACATAAGCCAGACTCAAAAAGTGGGGCAAGGGCTGGAGAGAAGGCTTAGCAGTTAAGCGTTTGCCTGTGAAGCCTAAAGACCCTGGTTCGAGGCTTGATTCCCCAGGACCCACAGAAGCCAGATGCACAAGGTGGCACATGCATCTGGAGTTCATTTGCAGTGCCTGGAGGCCCTGGTGCACCTATTCTCTCTCTCTCTCTCTCTCTCTCTCTCTCTCTCTCTCTCTCTCTCTCTCTCTGTGTGTGTGTGTGTGTGTGTGTGTGTTGCTCTCAAGTAAATAAATAAAAATAAAAACATTTTTTTTTAAAAAGTATCAGAATGAAGTTTATTTTTAAAAAGTGGGGTAAGCATCTGGTATTTACTTACAGCAGCAAGAGGCTGTGGTGCATATGGGTGCATGCATGCACATGCACACACATTCACACATAAACAAGAACAAATAAATTAGTTAATTAATATTTTTTTAAATCATACTTCTAAAAGACATATACCTAGAATCAAGTTACAGCCGAGCATGTTGGCACACACCTTTAATCCCAGCGCTTGGGAAGCAGAAGGATCTCAGTGAGTTCGAAGTTATCCTGAGACTACAAGACTACATAGTAAATTACAGTCAGCCTGGGCTAGAGTGAAACCCTACCTCAAAAAAAAAAAAAAAAAAAATCTTGTGTTTGGTGAGCCAATGACAAATTTTATTTTATTTCAAAAAAAATTACTGAATTTTAATTTTCTGCCAGTTATTTGTCCCTTTTGTAGTGTTAATGTTTATGCCCAGTGCAAAAGCTTATTTGTTAAACAAGATTTACATCATAGTCCTTTTCCCCCCCCAAAAAAAATAATAAGCAAAAGCTTATTTGTTTAAAAAAAAAAATCTGCTGGGCGTGGTGGCACACACCTTTAGTCCCAGCACTCGGGAGGCAGAAGTAGAGGATTGCCATGAGTTCGAGGCTACCCTGAGACTACATAGTTACTTCCCAGGTCAGCCTGGGCCAGAGTGAGACCCTACCTCGAAAAACCAAAAAAAAAAAAAAAAATCTAACTTGGAAATTACTTCTAAATGAAACAATCATTACCCATGCTGACTCTGACTTAAAAAAAAAAAAAAAAAAAAAAAAAAACCCTCTAGAATCAAATAACCTTCCTCCTAGTCTAGTGATATTAGTGATATTTTCATCTTACTACCCCATTTCCAAGTATTTTAGGTAACATTTTAAATGCACTAAAAGATTATTTTTGTTGTTAACTTACCTATAAGTAACTTATTAGCTATTCTTCAATATAGGTGAGACTTAAATAGTGTTTATACAGTGTTTCTTTAGCCAGGGTTAAGATATCTAGGAAAATACAGTAAAAACAGTTTCAGATGTTTTGGTACTTCATAAATTTACTGTCTTTGTTACCTCCTACCCCCAAATCTCAACTTTTTGATATCTAAAAACATTCTAAGTTCTGCTTAAGAAAAAAAAAAAAAAACAGCAATGCTCTTGGTCTGTCTTCAGGACTACCACATGGTAAGAATACATGCTATTGAGCTACCCAAACTTTCCCCTGGTTTATACCAACCAATGCATGGTCAATGGTGGATAAGCATGGGATGCAGAATGCACTATGAGAAGGTTTATATGACACCCAGCCTTCAACCTTGATCTTCTCAATGCTCATTAAGCTATAACCAGCTCTATTTCTTTAGTATCGCAGTCACAATTAAAACTATTCTCAAAAACTTCAGTTCAGGGCTGGAGAAATGGCTTAGCGGTTAAGGCATTTGCCTGCGAAGCCAAAGGACCCAGGTTCAATTCCCCAGGACCCATGTAAGCCAGATGCCTAGGGGGCACATGCGTCTGGAGTTCGTTTGCAGTGGCTAGAGGCCCTGGCATGCCCATTCTCTCTCTGTCTGTCTCTCTTCTCTCTCTCTCCCTCTCTCTTTGCTTGCAAATAAATAAATAAATAAATGAATAAACAAATTTAAAAAAAAAACTTCAGTTCAAGGCATGTGGAGGAGTATATTGAGTTACTAAGAGGATGTTGTATGCATGCTAAAATTGTTTCAATTATTATAAAAATTTAGTAGCATGTTAATATAGCCCCCCCCCAAATTACTATAATACTCATTTCAAACTGGATCTCTTATAACTAAATAGCCATTAGGAGTTTTACAGTAATTTTGTTAATATGTATTCCTTTACTGTTTTCTACTTTCCTTTCTATAGGAAATATATAAGATTTGGGGGATAGTGACCTTAAAGCAGTTGAAAGGGAGCGCAAACCTTTGGAATAGTATAATGTACATTCATGAAGGATGACAGGACATGCTACAAGTTGACTCAAAAGTCTCATAAATTTGTGATTCCTCAATGTGTCAGTAAAAACAACCACAAAAATCTCAGTTTAAGCTATAATTAATTAATTATATAATTAATTAATTAATCCACTTAAACAACTAGATAAAACACAAAGAAAGAATGGTTCCAAAGCTTCACTGTTCTGCTTCATACTAATAATCATAATTGTGGAAAATGAAGTAATCAATTGCATGCACTGAAATCCCAAGACAGAAATCTTAGGAGGTATTACTTTTTCTTTCTCATGGGCATTGCTGGTTTAAAATCCAAAACTCAAGGAATACTAGAAATAGAAATATGTTTCCACTGTCATTTAAAACTAAGTACACTTTGCTCCTATAGATTAGTACTGCTTGAAGCCTCAATCACAGAAGTTCTTACTGCAATGGGAAGTGGTGAATGTAGAGATGCGTAACTGGCCAGACTGCTGAGAATAAGGAATTACTGTAAGCTCACCCTCAAACAGTATGGTTCCTGGTTGTCCTGAGGCTGTGGCAATTCAGTGTCCCAGGGGCATCCAGGCAATGGCAGAGCAAGGTCTCCAGAGGCCGTGAGTGCGAAAGGGTTTTGTAAAGGTGGTTGGCTGATACTATATAAAGAGTTTCTAGGTAACTGGCCAAAGATCAATGTTGAGTGAAGCCTGAGTCTTATCAGGATGTCCAAGTGCCCTGTGACTGGGGGGAGAGGAGAAGCCCTCCTCCTGCAGGTCTTGGGGTCATGAGATTTGTCCAGGGGGTCCAGGCTCACTGTGACCCCCAAGAGGGGGCAGGTGCCTTACTCCTGCTGGTGAGGGACCCAATTGCTGCCCAGGGTCCAGGCTGCTGTGACCTCTCCATAGGCTGGGGCCCTAGTGGTGTCTGATAGCTTAGGCCTGGGGCCCTGCCTGTGTCTGACATAACAGGATATCTAAACCACCCCCTCCATGGCTCAGGGAATCTCTCAGAAGAGGTGGAAAGAATGTAAGAGCAGGAGGATAGGCAGGAGGGATGTAAAATGCTGTCTTCTGGATATGACTGATGAACTCACAACAGCTGTCGTTTCCTGCACATGATTGAACCTGTTGCCATTGATGGGGAGGACACCTGAGACCCAAGGCCTTCCAAAAGCAGCTATGGTTGCTAGGAAAAGGGAAGTCTGGCTCCCCAGTAGTGTAGCCACTGGTAGGTGCCCTATTCCACAGTAAAGACCCCTCCACCCAGATCATGTGACACTAACTTAACTCAATGGATTTTAAAAGAAAAGAAATGAAAGTAACATGAGGCTTAATGGAAAAGAAGAAGGGAATTAAAGGGAGAGGAGAGGAATAATAGGGTTAATGGGTGTAATAAGATCAATATATAGATAGATAATGTCAAAAATAGGAAAAGGGGCCATTGGAGAGATTGTTCAGTGGTTAAGGCACTTGCCTGCAAAGCCTAATGACCCAAGTTTGACTCACCAGTACCCATGTAAAGCCACATCACAAAGTGGTGCATGCATCTGGAGTTTGTTTGCAGTGGCTAGAGGTGCTGGCACGCCCATTCTCTCCCTCTCCACTTCTCTCTCTCTCTGCTTGCAAATAAATAAATAAAATATTTTTAAAATAAAATATGAAAAAAATAAGTGAAAATGAAAAATATCTAAGATAAAAGCTAACAGTTTGCAAGGAACAAAAAAAAATAGATAATGCTAGGCTGGAGAGATGGCTTAGAGGTTAAGGTGCCTGCCTGCCAAGCCTAAGAATTCCCGTTTGATTTTCTAGGTCCCATGTTTAGCCAGACGCAAAGTGACACAAGGGTGCAATGCTGCACTTACCCACAAGGGGGCCATATGTGTCTGGAGTGCGTTCACAGTGGCTGGGAGGCTGCTGGCATGCCCATTCCCTGTCTCTCTCTCTCTCTCTCTCTCTCTCTCTTTCTGTCTCTCTCAAAAAAAAATAGATACTGCTAAAACAAATGCTAATCATTTAGTGTAATATACAAAAGCAGTTAAATGTGCTTAGTTGCAAAAATTATCATTTTTGCTTAAGTACACCATGAGTAAAAAGCATAAATGAACTTTTACATAATTACACACATTGTCTTGCATCTTTGCTCATGATTTATGCGTTTTAACTTCTCAAGCTAATGTGTAGAAGCACCATGAGCACTCATCTCTGCTGAGGTTTCACGAAGAGGAATTCCAGATATCTTGTTAAATCCTGAGTCTGTTTTGTGTGTACTGCTCTAGAAGGAAAATACATTTACTTCCTGCTGGACCATAGGTTCGTCTTCAGTGTCTCTAGAATGACAGAAATCCTCATCTGATTCATTATTATTTATGGCAAATACACAAAGAAAGCCTTCCCCAGGCCTCATGGACTGATCCCTCATTGAGAGGGAGGGGGAGAGGAGAGGAGGGCAGAGAGGAATTGGGAAAGAGCAATTATTTAAGCATTCTGTGACTTCAAGATTGTCATCATAATGCTGTGCTTTGTTCTGAAGCTGCTTCTCAACTTGTTCTTTTTGAAGCTCTTCCGTTTGGCAAAATCCCCGTTTTGGAAGTTGGAGGACTCACCCTTCACCAGAGCCTGGCAATAGCAAGATATCTGACCAAAAACACAGGTGATATATTTATCTTTCAATAAATTTTTTTGAATATTTGAACAAACATGGTATTTATTCAATACTTAATAATTTACTTAATCTTTTGAATATTTGAACACATATCTGATATTTATTCAATACTTAATAGCTATATTATTTAATACTATTGTACAAATAAGAATTGAAATAAAAACTAGAAAAATATAAATGTACCATCCATATCGGTCTAACCTCTGTAAGTTCCCTAGACAACTATTCTATATTTATCTATTTAGATAAAAAGAGAAGGAAAGAATGGCCACACAAGGGCCTTCTGCCACTGCAAATGAACTCCAGATGCACATACCACTTTGTGCATCTGGCTTTATATAGGTACTGGGAAATCAAACCCACGCCATCAAGTTTTGCAAACAAGCAACTTTAACTGCTGAGCCATCTCTCCAGACCTTTTTTTCTTTTCTATTTTTGCTTTATTTTACTTAACTTGATACTTTATTAGTTTTTGTTGTTGTTGTTGTTGTTTGAGAGAGAGAGAGACAGAGAGAGAGGGAGAGGAAGACAGAGATGGGCACGTCAGCAGCCTCTCAGCTTCTGAGAACGAAATCCAGATGTGTGCGCCCCCTTGTGGTCAAGTGCGGCATTGCGCCCTTGCGTCACTTTGCCTCTGGCTAAACGTGGGACCTGGAGATTGGAACCAGCGTTCTTAGGTTTAGGAGGCAGGCGCCTTAAACGTTAAGCCATCTCTCCAGCCCTGTTGTTTTTGTGTGTGTGTGTGGTTTTTCATTTTTTGGATTTTCAAGGTAGGATCTCACTCTAGCCCAGGCTGACCTGGAATTCACTATGTAATCTCAGGGTGGCCTTGAACTCATGGCGATCCTCCTACCTTTGCCTCCCAAATGCTGGGATTAAAGGTGTGTGCCACCACGGCCTGGCTTCTGTTGTTTTTGAGAGAGGGTCTTAACTATGTAGCCCATGCAGGCCTCAAATCCTGCAAACTCCTCCCTAGTACTGGTATGGCAGGCCTGCATGGTTCCAACCTATCCAAATTTTTTTATATTATACCTTGTCCCTACTAACACTCACCTCCTGGCTGCACCATGTCCTTTCTGAAGTTTAGTTGACAGGGCCGGGGGGGGGGTTGTGGTTAGCTGGAAATTTAGCTGAACAATTGGACAAGTATATAACTCCCCAAGCTTTTGCTAATAGTTGTAACTGTTATATGTTAGATGACATCATATAACACATGCAAGTTAAACTTTCTTAGACTGGGGCTGGAGAGATGGCTTAGTGGTTAAGGAGCTTGCCTGTGAAGCCCAGTGCCCATGTAAGCCAGATGCACAAGGTGGCACATTTGTCTGAAGTTCATTTCCAATGGCTAGAAGTCCTTGATGCACCCAATGCTCTCTCTCTCTCTCTCTCTCTCTCTCTCTCTCTCTCAATCTCTATGTCTCTATCTGCCTTTCTCTCTCTCTCTCTTTCTCTCAAATAAATAAATAAAATATATTTTTTTAATTTCTTAGACTTGTGGCTGGAAAGGTGGCTTAATGGATAAAGCAGTTGCCACACAAGCATATCTGAGTTCAGATCTCCAGACCTTATATAAGAGCTAGAAGTCATAGTGGATTCTGTAATCCCAGCACACTAATGGATGGAAGGCAGAGACAGGAGAATTTCCATAAAGCTCACAGACTAGCTTGCCTGCTGTACGCAGTGGGGCACAGCAATGAGAACAAAGACCCTGCCTCAAAACTAGGTGGCAAGTGAGGACCAACCCTTGAAAGTCATCCCCTGATCTCTTCACACACATGTGCTCATATTCCCACATGTGAACACACACGCACCAAAAATATAAAACAATAAAATTGTCTTGGGCTGTCATAACCAAGTAGTCGGTGGGGTTCTTCATTCTGATCATGCTAGGAAAGATAGAAAGGGAGTGTTCTGGCCTCTGTCAAGAGCCACCCGAGGCATCCTTAGTGCCGGCTGTTGTCTGGATGGCTTTGTTAGTGGCTGTAGTCATGGCATTGATGAGAAGCACTAGAAACAGTTCCTGACGTTGCTGAGCACCTTTCATTCATCCTGAACTCACACTGCTTTTGGCTTCTTTTCAAACCCTTTTCTTTCTGGTCAACTTGCTGAATCACTGTTATTCACTCCTCAGCCTCTGCCCCCATCTACTGTCACACTAGATTATCCAAGCACAGTGAGCTCCCCAGCAAAGTGGCCCGTAACTAGTAGCCTCTCGTTTTTCAAGTAGTCATATACGTTAACAAAATGTGTTATACTAACACATATTTCAGCAAGTGAAGTTTGGGGAAGTTTAAAAAAGATGGAAATTATATCTGACTGTGGAAATTGAGCTTTGGAGACAAAATTATATTTGAGTGGAAACTTAAAAGGATTTTTTTCCCTCAAAAAGAGGAACACATGAACATGGGGAGTGTCTTTCACACTTTTTCACAAGACCTCCTCAAGGCTCACTAAAATACAGTCTGCTCAACCTTGTATCCTGTTGTGGTTTGAATTTCAAATGCACCCCCATAGGATCAAGTATTTAAACACTCTCCCCAGATAATGCACTGCTTGGGAAGGTTGTGGAAACATTAGAAGATGGAGCCTTGCTGGAGGAAGTAGGTCATTGGAAGTAGACCTGAGATTTTATAGTCCAGCCCCACTTGCTGTTCTCCTTAGCTTCCTGTCTGCTGGGGTGACTGCAACTTCCTCTCCAGCCTATCATGCCTTCTTGCCCACCATGGACTGTACCTTCTGAAACTGTAAGCCAAAAATAAGTCCTTTCCTCCTGTAAGTTGCTTCTGGTCAGGTATTGCTCACAGCAACAAGAAAATAACTGATAATACCTCCAGACTGATTCAGGAGACCTGATGAGGATCCCTAAGAATTAGCATTGTTAAAAATGGCCCAGAGAGGGACTGGAGAGAAGGCACAGTGGCTAAGATGCTTACCTGCAAAGTCTAGGGGCCCAGGTTAGATTACCCAACACCCATGTAAGCCAGTTGCAAAGGTAGCACATGCGTCTGGAGTTTGTTTACAGTGGCTGTAGGCCCTGGCATGCCCATTCTCTCCCAAAATATTTTTTTTAATTGCCCAGACAGGCAGTGGGCTTATGAAGCTCACTTTGTGAATCACTGAGCCGGAGCATTCTGGGAAGAGAGAAAGGGCATGAGAAAAAGAAAAAATTTCAGATTAGCAAAGGAGAGAAGGAAAAAGAGAATCACTTTGAAAAATAGGTTGGAAGCTAGAGAGATGGCTTAGCAGTTAAGGCACTTGCCTGTGAAGCCTAAGGACCCAGGTTCGATTCTCCAGGTCCCACGTAAGCCAGATGCACATGGTGGCTCATATGTCTGGAGTTCATCTGCAGTGGCTGGAGGCCCTAGCATGCCCATTCTCACTCTCTCCTCTTTGTCTCTAATAAATAAATAAAAACTTAATAAAAAATGATTTCCAAAAAAGAAAGAAAGAAAACTACGTTGGATCTAATGCTTCAATGCTTAAACACCAATAGGGATTTTTTTCCTAGAAATGTAGCATAACAAGATATGAATTTTGTAGGATCATTCCAATTTGTACTTGATTGGCATGAGTGCAGAAACACTCATTAAAGGTCGCTAAAATAGTCATGGTGGCATGAGAAAAGAAGGGGGCAGTAAAAATATATGAGGAAATAAAAAAATGTCAAATCATCTTGGGACCAAAGGATAAGTGTTAGTACCAGGAGGAGGGGGCAGGCAGATCATAGCATGGACATATTTGGTCATTCTCATAGCAATGTGTACAGCTGCTATTTCTTCTTTCTTTTTCATTTCCTTTTATTTTAAAAATACTCCTGTAACACCCTTGTTATTGTCAGTCCTTTATAATCAACTGCATGTGCCTGCAGGCAACAAATTTCTCTTTTAGGGTCAACTCACATGGGGAAGTAATTGTAGAAGGAAAAAGAGTTGGTTTGAGATCTGGTGTTCTGACTGAATTGTGGCATTTGTTGAAGGAGAATCTTCTAAGACATATGCACAGGGAAGCTGGGAGTATGGGCCTATGGTTCCGAATTAAAAATGCAGAATGAGGAGACATCACCTGCCTAAGAGAGATTGTTGAAGGGAGTTGCCGAAGTCAAGGCCAGGCTGAAGCAGAGTGAGGAGAGCCTACCGTAGAGTTCCCAGGATGCTTCCAGGTCATTGGGAAGATTCAACCACTTCTTTTTCACTTTGAATAATAGCTTCATGGAGGTACAATTTACATATGAGTCATCCATTGTCAGCACACAGGCCCTTGAGTTAGTTCTAGGAAATTTTACAGTCACACAAAAACAGTCCATTTAAGGATAATTCCATACTGAATCATTTCAAATTGACATCGGTGAAAAATATTTAGAAAGATCATTGATTAACAAAACTAATGATTAACAAATAGTGGAACTGTTTTAAATTTTTCATCTTCAAGTCAAAAACAAGTATTCCTGACAAAAATTATCTACAAAAGCCAGGCATGGTGGTGCACACCTTTAATCCCAGCACTCGGGAGGCAGAGGTAGGAGGATTGCCATGAGTTCAAGGCCACCCTGAGACTACAGAGTGGATTCCAGGTCAGCCTGAGCTAGAGTGAAACCCTACTTCAAAAAGCCAAAAAAAAAAAAAAAAAACGTACAAAAATAAAAATAAAACCCAGTGTGGAGGCACACGCCTTTAATCCCAGTACTCTGGAAGCAGAGATAGGAGGATCGTTGTGAGTTCAAGGCCACCCTGAGACTACATAGTGAATTCCAGGTTAGCCTGGGCTACAGCGAAACCCTACCTTGAATAACAAAAAATAAAAATAAAAATAATATTTTTTTACAAAACAGTTTAGTATAATGTATTCACTATTTTTGCAGTTCTGTTTATAGTAGCAAAAGATAAATAAAAAAAAAAAACTAATCAGTTAAAGCTACTTAGATAAATTGCATGTAAACCAGGCATGGTAGTGCATACCTTTAATCCCAGCACTCGGGAGGCAGAGGTAGGAGGATTACCATGAGTTTGAGGCCACTGTGAAAATACAGAGTGAATTCCAGGTCAGCCTGAGCTAGAGTGAGACGCTACCTCGAAAAATAAAAATAAAAAAAAAAATGCATGTAGCTGAAAAGGAGCAAGGATGCCCTGTGTTTATGAGGAAGAATCTCTAGTGTACATGGGCTGAAGGGGCATATCTATGGGATATATATCTCACGTGTTTGTATTTTCATAAAGAAACAATGAAGCACAGATAGCCAAAGTGGTAACTAAGTAAGGTAGGTAGGTGAAGGAACTGAGGTGCAAAGAAGGTTATCTTCACTGGACAGTGTGCCATGTAGGCACCAGGTCTCCTACAGGGGTCTCTCAGTTCTTGCCATGCAGGCAACATATCCTGTATAGTGGACTTTCAGTTCTTATCTCCTAGAAAAGAAGTCAGTGGAGAGACTTGGGAACTTTAAGCAGAAATTTAGCAAGTGAAAGCCAAGCAAAGCTTAGTTCAAGACAGATTCAAGTAGGCTGTTCCAAAGGGGGTGGAGGATGGTGGTGGTAACAACCCAGTGGGTGCTGCATTATAAATTTCAAAGATCTTTTTCTGAATATTTATGAGATAGGTGGCAAATTTGTGGAACAAAGTAACCCTGTTACCCTCCTAAATTATGGAGACTGGATTTCACTTTTAGAGTAATTCTTCCATGATCCTCCAGAAATCTATAAAGTGAAACATATAAAGTATTTCTTCCATGATCCTCCCAAAACCAATAAAGCTATAATGTCAATGGTATTATAAGGAAGCTGTGGTCCTTTGAAATTAAAGACTTTTCATTAACATACATGTGTGGAAAATGTCCCAGTGCCTTAGCTTTTTTTTTTTAAACTTATTTTTTTTTATTTATATTATTCTGATTTTACATTCATAGTATTGGTTCCATTATCCTTCTCCCTGTCCTCCTTCTTCCAAAGGGATCCTCATCAATGGGGAATATGGGTCATGCATTGTGGGGGTCGTCAAGAGTTATGGGGGGTAGGCCAAGTCTCTGTGCATAATGCCCCAACTTGTGACTCTAACATTCTTTCTGTCCCCTCTCCTGTGAATTTTCCTGAGCCACATTGGGGTCATTTTAGTTCTACTTCAGTGATGAGGTTTTGGGAGCCTCTGTGACTCTGGATATCTGGCTTAGTTGGAGTTGGGTGTTCTCTGTATTTATCTCCTTCAGCCTTTTTCTGGTGTCATGATCACCAAGAATGTTGTATTTTTTCCCTTCCCCCTCATTACTCTATAGTTTCAGCTGGGGCCCTGGTGAGGTGTGATTGGCTGATCCTCCCTTCAGGTTCATTGTTCATCTGAAAAAGATAAACAAATTCTCCAACAGAGAGAGAAGTTAGTACTAGATAGAAGGGATGGCCATAGATATTTTGGAGGGAATTTTATATGCGTAGGCCCTCTTCTAGCCCACATTTGGTGGTATCTTGATCTTGGAGACTGAGCTCATTTTTTGTACATGGTTTTGACTTATTTCCCAGTTCCAGCAATGAGTTCAATTCCACTGAGTGGATCTATTAGCCAAATCAAGAGCAGTTGGTTACCCACCATGGCTGTGTGCCACTACTACACTGTTTGAGCATTATGTCAGGTTGTTTCCTGCTGGGTATCTTAGACTGCAAGTTGTTTGGACAGATGTCAGCCATTATCCCCCAGTTGCTCGTGTAGCACCCTCTTGCACTAGACTAGCTAACTGTCTGGAGACTGACCCTCATCCAGATTCTGGCCAGGTCTCTCCATGTTTGGTCTCACACATGTATGCTGTCCTCGACAGTAGGGTCTTACCATTAACCTTTGATGGGTCATCAAGAATTCTGACAGAAATCTCTCTTTTGGGGGAAACCTTGTAGGTGTCTGGGATCAACAGCTCATTGTGGAAGTTAACCCCGTGCTGGCCAGTGCCTTAGCTTTTGATATAATAAGAATAACTTATCTGTAGCTCACAAAGGGGTGTTCTGACCATGAAGATGCACAGCTACCAAGATAGAGCTGCAGTTTCCTTGGTTACCGTATCAGTTATTTTTGTATTATGAGGACAAAATCCGTGGCCAGAAGCAACTTAAGAAAGGCAGGTGTTTATTTTGGCTTACAGCTCCACGGGTAGAGTGCACGGTGGCAAGGAAAGCCAGGCAGGAAGCCAGACATTCACATTGTCTCATCAGCAGGGAGTAAGTAGAGACAACCAATAGCAAGCAGGGCTGGACTAAAACATTCTCAAGGCCTCCCTGCCAGTGTCACGCTTACTCTAGCAAGGCCCCCCTTGCCTAACAGGTCCATGACCTTCCAGAACAGCACCACCAGCTGAGGAATAAGTATACAAACATTTGAGTCTATAGGGCACATTTTATATTCAGACTACCATAGTTGCTTTATATCTAACTCCTTTTTGAAGACTCTCAAGGTCACATAGTTGATCCTATGGCTGTCAGTTAAGACATTTTGTTGTATTAAGATTAAGACGTTCTATTATTTTTAAAAGCAACGCAAAAAATTTTTACTTTTTTTGGAGAGAGACAGAGAGGGAGGGAGAGGAAGACAGAGATGGGCGTGCCAGCAGGCTCTCAGCTGCTGCAAACAAAATCCAGATGCATGTGCCCCCTTGTGGTCAAGTGCAGCATTGCACCCTTGCAACACTGCATCTGGCTAAAAGTGGGACCTGGAAATTGGAACCACTGGAGATTGGAACCAGCGTTCTTAGGCTTAGGAGGCAGGTGCCTTACCCACTAAGCCATCTTTCCAGTCCAATTTTTACATTTTTATTGACAGTTTTCATACATGTATATAAATTACTTTGATTACATCCTCTCCCATTTCCTTCTCATCCTCTTCACTGAACCCTGAGTCCCTCTTCTACTTTGATGTCATTCTTTCTTAATTTCTTTCTTTCTTCTTCCCCCCACCTTCTGTCTTTCTTTCTGGCTCTCCTCCACCATCCATGAACCGATGTGGCAGATAACACCAGCCACTGTGAGGTCATAAATACAACTGGCTAGGGCTTTATAATAACTTGTGAAGCTGTACAAACAGGAACAGGGTGTGGCTGTCTTCGAAGACTCCTCCCCCAGTCCCACCACTACTGTCTGTCTTTTACTTAACAGCTGTATAAACATGTGAATATAATGTCTATTTAATATAACAAATTAAATTGACCATATTGGTAGGTATAAAATTACTTTTTTCTTCCACAGATTTGGCTGGAAAAACAGAACTGGAACAATGTCAAGTTGATGCTATTGTGGATACACTGGATGATTTCATGTCACTTTTTCCTTGGGCAGAGACAAAACAAGATGTGAAAGTAATGCAGTTTACTACTACTGATGCTATTAACATTAGAAATTTTATTATGTGCTTTAAAAAAATGATTACTTTGGGCTGGAGAGATGGCTCAGCAGTTAAGGTGCTTGCCTGTGAAGCATAAGGACCTGATTTCGATTCCCCAGTACCCATGTGAAGCCAGATGCACAAAGTGGCACATGTGTCTGGAGTTCATTTGCAATGCTTAGAGGCTCTGGCATGCCTATTTTCTGTTTATATCTGCCTCTTTCTCTCAAATAATTAAATATTTTTTTTAATATTATTTTAGGGCTAGAGAGACGGCTTAGCAGTTAAGGTGCTTGCCTGTAAAGCCAAAGAACACAGATTTGATTCCCCAGGACCTATATGAAGCCAGATGTACAAGGTAGAACATGCGTCTGGAGTTCATTTGCAGTGGCTAGAGGCACTGGTGCATCCATTCTTCTCTCTCTCTCTCTCTCTCTCTCTCTCTCTCTCTCTCTGACTCTCTCTCTCTCTCAAATAAATAAAGTAAAATATAAAGTTAAAATTTAAAAAAGAAAATCGGCCAGGAGTGGTGGTGCATGTCTTTAATCCCAGCACTCAGTAAGCCAAGATAGAAGGATCACTGTGAGTTCAAGGCCACTCCGAGACTACAGAGTGAATTCCAGGTCAGCCTGGGCTAGAGTGAGACCCTACCTTGAAAAATGGGGAAAAAAATGATTTTTTTTGAGAGAGAGAGACAGAGATAGGGAGAGAGAGAAAGATAGAGAATGGACATGCCAGCGGCCTCTCAGCCACTGTGAACGAACTCCAGACATGTGTGCCCACTTGTGGGAAAGTGCAGCATTGTGCCCTTGCATCATTTTATGTCTGGCTAAATGTGGGGCCTGGAGAACCGAATGGGCATTTCTAGGCTTAGCAGGCAGGTGCTGTAACCACTAAGCCATCTCTCCAGCCCTTCAAAAATTATTGTTTTAATTTAAGTAATATAAATGGGTAGTTTTGTACTTTAGTACAGAGATAATTTGCTCACCCATATTCATTGCTGCCCTGCTCAGAATAACTAGGAAATGGAACCAGCCTAGATGTCCATTACTGATGAGGGGATAATGAGGACATGGTACGATACATATACACAATGGAATTTTATTCAGTTCTAAAAAAAATGAAATTTGCAGGAAAATGGATGTATATGAAATCACCTATGATTTCCAATATTTTCCTGGAGCGCTATGGCCTGGAGGGCACTTTTATCTTTTGTGGAGCTCTCTGCAAGTTTCTACAGAGCTAACAGCAGTGGGCTTCCCTTCATTGCCACCCCCATCATGCCATTCTCTGGGATTTAAGTCCTGTTTCTGAGATGCTTTCCCTTTTCTTGTATATTCTGTTGTTCATTGCAAGCATGCTTTCTCTGTCCAAAGGGTAAACTGAAGGTTTGCCAACAGGAGGCGTGATGAGAACAGAATGTATAGACATATCCATCTTTTGAGTCACTGTTACCGCGGGGTTTGCTCTGCATACTTGGTGCAGTGATCATCCTGGGATATTTGCTGTTGTCTTGAAAGTTTGGCTCTTTCCTGAGCTCATCTTCCTGTTTTCTCTCTTGATTTGGGGGAATGATCCTCTAGTAGGTTACTAATTATAGGAAATCAAAGTTTCATCCTTTATTAGTCTGAAAATGTTTTTTAAAATATTTTATTTTTATTTATTTATTTGAGAGAAAGAGAAATAGGTAGGCAGAGAGAGAGAGAATGGGGACACCAGGGCCTCCAGGCACTGCAAAAGAACTCCAGATGCATGTGCCCCCTTGTGCAGCTTGCTTACGTGGGTCCTGGGGAATTGAACCGGGACACTTTGGCTTTGCAGGCGAACGCCTTAACCACTAAGCCATCTCTCCAGCCCCCAATCTATTTTCTTTTTTTTTTTTTTTTTTTGGTTTTTCGAGATAGGGTCTTACTCTGGTCAAGGCTGACCTGGAATTCACTCTGTAGTCTCAGGGTGGCCTCAAAGTCATGGTGATCCTCCAACCTCTGCTGGGATTAAAGGCATGCGCCCCTATGCCCAGCCCAATCTATTTTTCTAAGTGATTCTCTTTTTCCTTCTCTCCTTTGCTAATCTGAAGTTTTTCTCATGCCCTTTCTCTCCTCCCAGAATGCCATCTCTCCAGCCCTTGCAAATGTTTTTTTATTTAGTCATCATCCTTGTTTCTTCTATATTGCAAAGAGTTTTCCATCAGTATTTGAAGATATTACCTATGAATCTCAACAAATTGACAAGTTTTGATCCAATCTAATTACTGACTTTTTTATGTGTGTTTTTTTTGTTCAAGATAGGGTCTTGCTCTAGCCCAGGCTTACCTGTAATTCACTATGTAGTCTCAGGGTAGCCTTGAACTCATGCGATCCTCCTACCTCTGCCTCCCAAGTGCTGGGATTAAAGACGTGCACCACCACACCCAGCATGACTGACATTTTATATGTGACCCACTTTTTTCTACTGTCAAGGAATGTAGCATACTCTCCTTGCAAATAAATAAATAAATATTTTTAAGAGGGGGATGCTGGAAGATGTTTCAGTAGTTAAAGGCACTCGCTTACAAAGCCGCCTGGTTTGATTTCGTGGTACCCACATAAAGCCACACTCACAAAGTAGGGCATTCATCTGGAGTTTGCAATGATAAGAAGCCCTGGTGTGCCCATATTCTCCCATTCTCTCACTTATCTCTGTCTTCTCTCTCTCTCTCTCTCTCTCTCTCTCTCTCTCTGTGTGTGTGTGTGTGTGTGTGTGTGTGTGTGTGTGTGTGTCTCAAATAAATGAAATTTTAAAAAATATTTTATTATCTGTTTATGAGAGAGAGAGATAATGGGCACGCCAGGGCCTCTACCACTGCAAATGAACTCCAGACACATGCACCACCATGTGCGTCTGGCTTATGTGTGTTCTGGGGAATCGAACAGGCAAGTACCTTAACTGCTAAGTCATCTTTCCTGCCCTGAAAATATTTTTTAATATGCTTCTGTATGGATGAATATAAAATTGTGTGTACCATTTACCTCCAAAACTAGTTTCACAGGACATAGCAACCCAGGCTCATGAACAAATTACATGAATAAAGAGCATGTTGCAGAAATTCTGCCAATGGCTACATGCTGTATAATTAACAAGCAGGACCTGGACACAGGAGACCGCTTCAGAGTTGGGCTCTGGCTCTCTGCAAAGGGTTCAAGTGCTGCCACCTTGTGGTCAGGCAGCAAATTTTCAAAATCACAATATTGATACAGTTAAGATGGACAGTCATAATCCTCTTTGTAGGTAAAGGGACAAGACAGGGTCTTGCTATGTCCTCAAGTTGGCCTGGAACTTTCTCTGTAGCCCAGATCTCAAATTTGAAATCTTCCTACCTTAGCCTCTCTAGTGCTAGGATTACAGATGTGGTGACACCATGCCTGTCAATGAAAATATCACTACTAGCTGTGCTTTTAAAATATTTATTAGAGGGCTGCAGAGATTGCTTAGTGATTAAGGCACTTGCCTGCAAAACCAAAGGACCTTGGTTCGATTTCCCAGGACCCACATAAGCCAGATGCACATGGTGGCACATGTGTCTGGAGTTCGTTTGCAGGGGCTGGAGGCCCTGGCATGCCCATTCTCTCCCTCTCCCTCCCTCTCTCTCTGCCTCTCTCTCTCTCTCTCTCTCAAATAAATAAATAAAAATAATAATAAATATTTATTAGACATATAAGAATTAAAGGTATTTACAGATCTATTTGCTAAAATTTCATCCTGATATTTAAAAATATTTACTTATTTGACAAAATGGAGAGAGAGAGAGAGAGAGGGCTTGTGCCAGGGCCTCTAGCCACTGCAGAGGAATTCCAGACACATGAATCACCTTATGCATCTGGCTTATGTGGATACTTGGGAATTGAACCTGGGTCCTTAAGATTGGCAGGTAAGTGCCTTAACCACTAAGCCATCACTCCAGCCCTTCATTTCCATTTTTAAGTAATTAAAGGCAGAATACGTCTCTGGACATTGATCCCCATGACAATTCTTAAACATATCATGAGTACTATTTAGGTTTGCAATGGATTTACATTTGTTTCCTCATCCACAGAGTGGGGAAGATATAAGATGAGCACACTGGGGGAATTCTGGTGGCCTAAGTTCAATACTAAATGACACTGGTAGTGAGGTTTTAAAGACAATAGTCCATTCTTTCTTTCTATTTATCTCTCTCAAATAAATGAATACAATATTTCAAAAAAATACTGGAGAGATGGCTCATCCATTAAAGGCACTTGCAAACCCTGATGGCCTCGGTTTGATTCAGATGCAACAAGTGGCACATGCATCTGGAGTTCATTTGCAGAGGCAGAAAGCCCTGGTGTGCCCAATCTCTCTCTCTCTCTCTCTCTCTCTCTCTCTCTCTGATAAATAAATGAAAATATTTTTAAAATAGAGAAAATATTTGTGAGAATAACACATCCATATCTTCTCAGAGTAAAAAAACCTTACCAGTTTCCAGAAGAGGAGACAGGAAATTTCTGAATCCACCAAGTATAGGAATAGCTGTCTAGAAATTGGCCTCGATATCCATGACCTTGCTGTGCCTAGCAATACCTTCGCAAGACCCTCATAATAGAAGTAAAAGATGATGACATCAAATTAAAAGAGAGACTAATGGAGAGAGGGAGCGGATATGATGGAGAGTGGAGTTCTAAAAGGGAATGGGGGGAGGGGAGGGAAATACCATGCACTCTTTGTATGTAAGTATAGAAGTTGTCAATAAAAAAATAATTATTAAAAATTTTAAAAAAAGAATAGCTGTCTAGACTTTATCAGGAAGCATATGTTTAACATATACATCTGGGGCTGGGGATATAGCTAAATGGTAGAAGGTTTACCTATCATGCCCCACCTTCAGTCTCTAGAACGGAAAAAAGAAAAGAAAAGAAAGAAAATTACACACACGCATGCACACACACACACACACACACACACACGAAGGATATATAATTAAAATTTTTTTATATTATTTTGGTTACAGTTCTTTAAAGTGTGTCCTGAGTAATGATGACTGTCATGTGTACTAACTTAATTTCACTAGCTAGAAATAATTTGACAAATTATACAGAGAATCTGAGCTACAGAAGTCACTAGTATGGATATTGTAAGATTTTTATTTGCATGCACACACACTGAATGCACACTGGAACAGAACACATACAGTACTTTGAGGAAAGCTGTCCAACAACCACATCCTGTTCATTCACCTCCATCCTGGATGTAGCTATTAAGGAGAGCCAAAATAGCCATCATCTCTCCCACAGAAGCAGAGCTGAAATGTGAAAAATGCCTGCTGCCATCACCTCATAGATTCTGTGTGCACAGCAGCAGGGGAATAAAGGACATGTGGCATATATATGCGATAGGCTTTGAAGTTACATCACTTCAAATATAAAGGAAAATGTATATAACTGCAGATTGTCATATTAAGTAAATCAAACTAGTCAAAGAAAACAAAGATTGTATGTTTTTTCTCATTTGCGGCTTCTAGATTCTATACAGATATATAAAATGATGTATGTATATATGACGTAAAAGTAGAAGTGAAACTCAAGATGGGTCACATGTTCCACCTCTGCAGGGGCCCAGAGACATTGCAGAGAAAGTGATGACAGGAGCACTGCTCTCCCATCAGCCTGAAAACCAGCTCCAGGGAGATGGCAACACTGTGATCACACAAATCTCATCAAAACAGGAGTCTAGAGACTACAGACAACTCAACACTAAATCAGATTTCTAACACACTGGCCAAGGCTCAGGGAACACTGCAGAAGGAGCAGAAAGATTTTAAGAGCCACAGGGTGGGCGGGGTTACCCTGAGGCACTGCCATGCACACAGACTAAGACCTTCATGACGCCACAGTGAATACCAATAATGTTCAGTGGAATGGGGATAGGGAGAGGGGTCCTAAGAGTATTACCTTGTAAAAAATAAAATTTAATTTTTAAAAAGTAGAAGTTAGGGCTGGAGAGATGGCTTAGTGGTTAAAGCGCATGCCTGTAAAGCCTAAGGACCCAGGTTCAATTCTCCAGGTCCCATGTAAGCCAGATGCCCATAGCGCTGCATGTGTCTGGAGTTCAATTGCAGTGGCTAGAGGCCCTGGTGTGCCCATTCTTCCCCCCCCCCCATCTCTGTCTCTAATAACTAAATAAAATAAAAAAAAAATTTAAAGTAGAAGTTAACTGTCTGGGGGACAAAAGGACTAATGGGAGGAAGAGGGTGAGAATGGAGAGTAGGCTATATGCAGGGGGGAAGCATATTCAACATACAACATATACATGGACAAATATATCTTCATGAAACACAGTACCATGTACAACAAATATACATTGTGAAAAACTCAAAAATAAGACTGTTACAAGTCATAAAAAGAGACTATAAGCCAGGCGTGGTGGCGCACGCATTTAATCCCAGCACTCGGGAGGCAGAGGTAGGAGGATTGCCTGAGTTTAAGGCCACCCTGAGACTACATAGTTAATTCCAGGACAGCCTGGGCCAGAGTGAGACCCTACCTTGAAAAACCAAAAAGAGAGAGAGAGACTATAGTTGGGTGTGGTGGTGCATGCCTTTAATTCCAGCACTCAGGAGGCAAAGGTAGGAGGATCACTGTGAGTTCAAGGCCAGCCTGAGACTACATAGTGGATTCCAAGTCAGCCTGGGCTAGAGCAAGAACCTACTTCAAAAAAAAAAAAAAAAAGTTTTAACAAAAGAGAGAGAGAGAGCCAGGTGTGGTGGCACACGCCTTTAATCCCAGCACTCAGGAGGCAGAGGTAGGAGGATCGCCGTGAGTTCGAGGCCACCCTGAGAATACAGAGTGAATTCCAGGTTAACCTGGGCTAGAGTGAGACCCTGCCTCAACAAAACAAAACAAAACAAAACAAAAATAGACAGAGAGATTATATGGTGAAATAGCCATTGTTGATAACAAAGCTATAAAAACTAGTGATAAAATGTTAAGGAATGCAATCAGTAGAATCTGTAGAGAATGAGACCTGGATTACCATGGTGTCATGAAGTGTGAAAAAAAGAGCTACTTTTATTCTTTGTGAATTCATGTGGGAGAAAAGATGCAAACCTCCTTCCTATTCAAATCCTAGTGTTTCTTTTTCTTTTTTTTTTTATTTCTTTTTTAAATTTTTATTGACAACTTCTTTATTTGTAGACAATATCCCATGTTATTTCCCTCCCCCCCCACTTTCCCCTTTGAAACTTCACTCTTCATCATAACCCCTCCCCCTCTCAATCAGTCTCTCTTTTCAGTTTGATGTCATGATCTTTTCCTCCTATTATGATGGTCTTGTGTAGGTAGTGTCAGGCACTGGGAGGTCATGGATATCCAGGCCATTTTGTGTATGGAGGAGCATGTTGTAAGGAGTCCTACTCTCCCTTTGGCTCTTACATTCTTTCTGCCCTCTCTTCTGCAATGGACCCTGAGCCTTGGAAGGTGGGTTTGACATGTTTCAGTGCTGAGCACTCCTCTGTCACTTCTTCTCAGCACCATGGTGCCTTCTGAATCATCCCAAGGTTACTACCATCTGAAAAGAGAAGCTTCTCTAACTAAAAGTGAGAGTAGCATTAATATATGGGTGTGGACATTAAGAGAAGTGCTTACTGGGCAGTTTGGTGAGCATAGTATATACATTTAACGAGACATCAGCAGACATTATACCCTTAGGGCTCATGACTACCCCTGTTGTAGGTTTTCAGTATCAGGGATGTGTTCCCTCCCATGGAGCGGGCCTCCAGTCCAATTAGAGAGCACTTGGTTTCCCCCATAACAGACATGCCACTATTGCACCCATTGGCTCATTTGGCCTGGCTGGCCAAATTTAAAGCTTGCAGTGTTCACTGTTGAGTACCTTCACTGGTGTTTTCTCTCTCCCATTGACCTGCATGCAGTGTAGCTTTTTCCAACTTTCTGTCAGCTGGTCCTCATGGAGGAGGCTTTCAGCTCAGCTCCAGCAGGATTTCTCAGTGAACTTGCCACCCAAGTATGTGGAGTCTTCAGCAATAGGGTCTTACCATCTATTCCTGGTGGGAAACCAAGGGCCTCGGCAATAGCCTATAATGTTTTGGGGGTATCTGTGATCTCCCTGGCCAAAAATTCACTGGAAGGTATCCCATCACTGGCACTGAAAAATTTCTAGTAACAATCTATGGCTTCTGAGTGTTCCATTGTCCATAAAAGTAGGTTTCCATATGACTTTTTTATATCCTCTTAGATTTTGATTAGCTCTCCCTCCACTCGTTTTCTTATTACTCACAAAGTGATGTTTTCTCCCTCACAGGATCAGATGTTCAGTGAGCTGCTCACATGTCATGCTCCCCATCTTTTGCAAGATTTGGATACATACTTAGGGGACAAAGAGTGGTTTATTGGAAACTCTGTGAGTATATATTACATGTTTAAAAAGAGCAGCAATTATATTTAAATAAAAAGTTAAACTAAAACTTATTCAGCTGGGCATGGTCATGCACACCTTTAATCCCAGCACTAAGGAGGCAGTGGTAGGAGAATCACTGTGAGTTTGAGGCCACCCTGAGACTAAATACTGAATTCCAGGTCAGCCTGAGCTAGAGGGAGACCCTACCTCAAAAAAAAAAAAGGGGGCTGGAGTGATGGCTTAGCGGTTAAGATGCTTGCCTGCAAAGCCAAAGGACCTCGGTTCGATTCCCCAGGACCCCCACATAAGCCACATGCACAAGGTGGCGCATGCATCTGGAGTTTATTTGCAGTGGCTGGAGGCCCTGGCATGCCCATTCTCTCTCTCTGCCTCTTTCCTTTTCTCACTCTCTCAAATAAATAAATAAAATAAAATAATTAAAAAATAATTTAAAAGTTACTGAAAGAAAATGTTATTCCAATCAGGTGTGAAATTATACCTGGAATTCCAGCACCTGGAAGGTAGAGGCAGAAGAGAAGGCAGTAAGGGGGAATATAGCAGAGAAAAAAGCTACAGTTCTTTATATTTTTTTCTTGTTTTAGTAGAGTTGAGGTCATGAAATTTTTATATAATTACATAACAATTTTAAAACACTATTGTGAAAATCAAAACAAAGTAATTTAAAGCTGTGTCCAACAGAGGCTTAGACCACATACAATACAGTACTATTAAAATATTTAATTTTAGCTGGGCATGGAAGAGGCCGAGGTAGGGGGATTGCCATGAGTTCAAGGCCACCCTGAGTCTAGAGAGTGAATTCCAGGTCACCCAGGGATACAACGAGACCCTACCTCCAAAAAACAATTAATTTATACCAGGTATGGTGGCACACACCTTTAATTGCAGCATTCAGGAGGCAGAGGTAGGAGGATTGTCATGCCATGAGTTTGAAGCCACTGTGAGACTACTTAGTGAATTCCAGGTCAGGCTGGGCTAGAACAAGACCCTACCTCAAAAAACCAAAACATATAATATATATGCATATATAATTTATTATTTATTGGCAGGGAGAGATATATAGAGGAAAAGAGAAGGAGAGAGAATGGATGTGCAGGGCCACTGCAAATGAACTACAGATGCATGCACCACTTTGTATGTCTGACTTTATGTGTGTGTACTGGGGAATCAAACCTGGGCCATCCAGCTTTGTAAGCAATCACTTTTAACCATTGAGCTACCTCTCCAGCCCCATACTGTACTCTTAAATAGCAAATAACTATTCAAGAAATACCATACATATTTATAAAGCACAGTGATCTGACAGAATTCTCAGAATTATAAAATAAAACTCATAGGCTAGTTTTAGCAACGCTATTGGTTGTTAAGAGCACTGTTGAGCAGGGCATGGTGGTGCACGCTTTTAATCCCAGCACTTGGGAGGCAGAGGTAGGAGGATCACCATTTATTCAAGGCTGCCCTGAGACTACATAGTGAATTCCAGGTCAGCCTATGCTACAGTGAGACCCTACCTCAAAAAAAAAAAAAGAGAGAGAGAGCACTGTTGGTATTTTTGTATATTATTATTTCTATATTGTGAACCCAGAAATAAGAAATTATATAGGGGCTGGAGAGATGGTTTAGTGGTTAAGGCATTTGCCTGTGGAGCCAAAGGACCCAGGTTTGATTCCCCAGGAACCACGTAAGCCAGATGCACAAGGGGCACATGCATCTGGAGTTCGTTTGCAGTGGCTACAGGCCCTGGTGTGCCCAATCTCTCTCTTTTCTCTCTCTCTCTCTATCTCTGCTTGCAAATAAATAAATAAAAGAAATTATGTAAATGTTACTAAGATCCAGGATCATTAGTATGGGAGAAACGGAGCTAGGGACACAGTCAGACACAGTTGTTCTGAGCATCCCCCATGCCCAGATTCTGGTCCCTTAAAGACTGAAAGGAACAGGGCGTGGTGGTGCCTGCCTTTAATCCCAGCTCTCAGGAGGCAAGAGAAGGAGGATTGCTGTGAGTTCGAGGCCAGCCTGAGACTACATAGTGAATTCCAGGTCATCCTGGGCTAGAAGAGATCCTCTCTGGAAAATCAAAAATCAAAACCAAAAAGACCAAAGGAACTTGAGCTTTTGGGAGGTGGAATACACAACCACTAACATGTAGACTTTCTCAAATCAAATCTAACTGACTTCAATGCTATAATCGGTGGAGTTCCCTGCTTTCAAAACAATCATGTATGCCTTGTTTTCAGTTTGGGATAGCAAACACAGAACACCTTGTCACACTAAAAGCAAATAAAATTAGCAAGACAGCTGGAGGTTGTATCAAAAAGACTCAGAAGTCAGTGCAAAGGCTTTCATGGGCTGAAGACGGGCAATTTAAGCCTACGTAAGAACATTAACAACAGTGCATTCAAATGAATCAAAATGAGGATGCATTTGTGATAGACACCACCAATCTAACACATCTCAAGAAACCTCTAGCAGACAAAGATTCATCGCTCACTGGAGAGATGGCTTAGTGGCTAAGGTGCTTGCCTGTGAAGCCTAAGGACCCAGGTTCTATTCCCCAGTACCCAAGTCAGCCAGATGCACAAGGTGGTGCACATGTCTGGAGTTCATCTGCAATGGCTAAAGGCCCTGGAACACCCATTCTCAGTCACTCTCTCTCTATCCCTTCTGCAAATAAATAAATGAATAAAATATATTTAAAAATTAAAAAGTAGATAGTATAGAGATACATTCTGAAAAGTGTTGAAATCAAAAGTGGAAATATTTGAAATAAAGCATTTATTCTGCTTTTCCTGTGCAGATTTTATCTCAAAGTAATAAAATCACATGAGACAAAGTTGCTCTTCGTAAAAGCATTCTAGTTAATAAAATAAAAAGAGAGAATTAGAATAAACCATCACCACTTTACAATCCCTGAAGAATTAGTGGGCCAGCCAGTGATCCTCACTAAGTACTCATTACAGAAAGAAAAGTGGTGGCCAGACACCCTGGGCTGGCAACAGCAACAAGAACACATCACTCACAGGTGACTTCCGTGCTGTGGAAGTGGTAATTCCTCACCTTCCTGCCGGGGTCCAGCCCTGGCATCAACAAGGGGTGAGACCACGAAGCTGGGATGAACGGGAGTGGCGATAATGAAATGAAACTTAGGACATGTTGGTACAAGCTGACAGGTCGGGCTTCAGCAGCAAGCCATTTGACTCTCTGTCTCTCTCCACTTCTTACCACAAAACCTCAGTCTTTTATTTTTCTCATACAAGGAAATAGGGTTCAGAAGGAAAAAGGCAAAAACAAACTGTGTCCAAATTTGACACGCATGCATAATCTTTGAAATTACACATACATAATGTTTCCAGGAAAGTTAACCCCATCCCTTACAATCTTTATGAGCAAGCACTGTTAATCATTAACTGTGAAAAACACCTTTGAAAAAACACCTTGACCAATTATTTTTTGAATAATGGGGCACTGGCTCCTTGTGGTTTCTTTTTCATTCTTTGTTAAATGTTGATCCTATTTTCAGTTGCAAGTTAGCAAAGGTGAGAGACAGATTGGCTACAACAGGTGCCTATTATTCAATTATAGTTAACTCAGTAAGTATTTCTTTTCCTTTCTGCAAGCAATACTTTATATTTTATTTGCTAAGCATATGCCTGAATTAAATCTTTATGAAGCTGTATTTTCTCATCTTTTGATAAACAGTCATAGGGTCTCAAATCCCTAACAGCTAAATAATAAAACCTAACTCATCAGCCCATTTTCCTCTGTAATCTCTCCTGTCCCAGATCCTAAGTCTCACTCTCCCACTCTTAGGGTCACACCGATATTGACCACCTGGAGGAAGCAAGCTTTTAGGATCAAATCTACGCCCCTCACGAGTAGCCTGAGGGGGCTCCCACCATTTATTGTTGTTGTAATAAACCCCATTGTTTTCCATTCCATTTTTTGTTTGATCTGGGAACACATCTCCTATTGTCTACATAATACTATTCCACAAAATCGTCTCATCAGAAGCTTGCAGTACATCTAACTCCCGGGGGTCATGGCTGGCCTGCAGATCATTCACAGAAGAGAAAGAACAAGCCAAGATAAGGACAGAAACCAGAAAGATCATGACAACAAACATGAGCTGTACAGCTGAAAGAAGTAGATGTCCTTGCCAAGCTAAATGAGCCAGAGGAGACCACGGGGTCGGATCCATGTCAAGCGATGCACTGGGTCTCGACTCGGGCTTTTTGGAGCATGCCGTTCCCGGCACCTTCCCTTGTGGAAAACAGGACTATGTCACCTTGAGGGAAAGAGGTTAGCCTGCCACACCACATACTCAAACTCTTCTTCCTACTGGCTGCCTCTTAGCATTCCCTAACATGCTCCTCTCCCTACCATATTTTCTGAGAACCTAAGAACTAATATTTTTTCTTGTAAGTCCTTTGGAAGCAGGCATGGTAGTGTACAACACTAATCCCAGCACTTGGGAGGCAGAGGTAGAAGGATCACTGTGAGTTCAATGCCAGCCTGTGACTACACAGTGAACTCCAGGTCAGCCTGGGCTAGAGTAAGAGAGTGAGACTCTACCTAAAAAAAAAAATCTTTGGAAACAGTCTCCAGCCCCTTTCTCTGAGCACTGTCTCTGTTCCTCACAGAACTCCAAACATACCTGATTAGTTCCTCCACACAAATCACCGCCCCCACAACATCACTGAGGGTCTGCATCCTTTCATGTCATTCAACGCTCAGTCACCAATACATTATACCCACTTCACTTGTTGTTGTTGTTGTTGCTTCTCTGAAATAGGGTCTCACTGTAGCTCGGGCTGACCTGGTTATCACTTTGTAGTCCCAGGTTGGGCTCAAACTCACAGTGATCTTCCTACCTCTGCCTCCCAAGTGCACTTCACTTTTTATCCATCACGTGTCTCACTCTGTATGGGAATGTGGCCCAGTGGTATGTGAAAGGCACTGCATTGACCCATAGCACAGACAATTAATTGATTAATTAGTAAATAAATAAATCCGAGTGAGGATTATGTCCAAGCTTGTGCTCTCGTCCATCTCTACCACCTAGACATGCATGTAGCACACAGCAGATTCTTCATAAATGTTTCTTGGCTGAAGTGCAAGTCTTCTTGGCAATAGCATCTCTTAGATGACATGATTAGTAAGTTTGTGAAACACTAACCAGCTCTATTAAGTTACAGCACACATACAGCTGTGTGAACTGAACCCTGAAGCCAGGCATTGCATTGTGACACATGCTGATAATTAATTGAAGCATTCAGGAGACTGAGGCAAGCTGAGGCCAGCTGGAGTACAGAGTTCTAGGACAACCTGGTCTATAGTTTGAGATGCTATTTTGCCATAAATAAATAAAAAACTAAATAAAATGAACTTCATTCTAATGTGACTATGGAATCCACACAACAGAATATAGATCCAGCTCTGGTCCTGAAGGGAAAATGCCCAACTGTACTAGAGTAAACCAGCTGTCATCACCCTCATCTAGGGACCAACCTCAGATTCACCTAATGGTCTGATAGTCACATATTATTTCTCCTAATATGATGAAATATTTTACCCCAAATAGTTTTTAAATTTTTTTATTTTTTATTTGAGAGTAATAGACAGAGAGAGAAAGATGCAGATAGAGAATGGGCATGCCAGGGCTTCCAGCCACTGAAAACAAACTTCAGATGCATGTGCTACCTTGTGCATCTGGCTTATGTGGGTCATGGGGAATTGAGCCTCAAACCGTGCTCCTTAGGCTTCATAGGCAAATGCTTAACCATAAAGCCATGTCTTCAGGCCCTACTCCAAATATTTTACTTGCAACCATAGATAGTCCAGAAGTAACTTGTGCCCCATTTATTAACCCCTTAAAACATAAAGGAACAAGGTAAGTGGTACAGTGAATTAATCACACACACATTCTGAAGGTAGGATATCTGCACGAGTAACCAGGAAAGGGTAGACAGTCTGAACTGTGACAGTTGAGGACACAGCAGGAAATGTATGCACCTGGGATTCTGCCTTGTCCTACAAAGGACATGCTTGGACATTACAAAATGTAGGTTAGATTAGATGAAAATGCATTGTCACGACTGGTGGAGACTGGATCAGGTTTCAAAATAGTATATACCATTAGATTGCATGCTAGTAAAAATGTCTCTCTTATCTATCTGCATAGAAGAAAATATTTTCTACATGAAGGCACTAGCAGTACCAACCTCTGAAGGCCCTTGTTGTGTGCAAATATGATGCTATTTGTCATTTATAAAATTCTTCTTTTTGGGGGTGTTTTGAGGTAGGGTCTCACTCTAGCCCAGGCTGACCTGGAATTCACTATGTCGTCTCAGGGTCACCTCGAACTCAAGGCAATCCTCCTGCATCTGCCTCCCAAATGCTAGGATTAAAGGCATGCAAAACCATGCCCAGCTTTAAAAAAAAATTTGGGGGGGGGAGAGAGTCAGAGAGAGAGAGAGAGAGAGAGAGGGAGAGGGAGACAGAGAATGGGCATGCCAGCAGCCTCTCAGCGCTGTGAATGAACTCCAGATGCATGTGCCCCCTTGTGGGCAAGTGCAGCATTGTGCCCTTACATCACTTTGCATCTGGCTAAACGTGGGACCTGGAGAATTGAACAGGTGTTCTAAGGCTTAGCAGACAGGCTCCTTAACCGCTAAGCCATCTCTCCAGCCCTTTAAAAAATTCTTTTAATCATACACAAATTCAGCATTTGCCCTGACAAGAAGTTGTTTTGAATTTAAGAAGACTTTACCTTTTAGATTAAGTTTAATTTTAGAATGCTGATAAAGTTTTGTGCCTGTTGCAGTCAGGTTCGCATTGCTGACAGAAATCACCTGACTAAAAGCAGCTTGTGGGAAAAAAAAAAGAGGTTTATTTTGGCTTACAGGCTCAAGGAGGAAGCTCCATGATGGCAGGAAAAACGATGGCATGAGCAGAGGGTGGACATCACTCTCTGGTCAACATAAGGTGGACAACAACAACAGGAGAGTGTGCCAAACACTGGCAAGGAGAAGCTGGCTATAATACCCATAAGCCCGCCCCCAACAATACTCTGCCTCCAGGAGGTGTTAATTCCCTAGTTGCCATCAGCTGGGAACCTAGCATTCAGAACACTTGAAGTTTATGGGGGACACCTGAATCAAACCACCACATTCCGCCCCTGGCCCCCATAAACTGATAACCGTACATGATGTAAAATGTAATGCATTCATGCAAATTTAAAAGTCCCCATAGTTTTTATCAATTCCAATGATGTTCATACATCCCCATAATCCAAGGTCTTTTAACTGAGCCATAATACCAAAAATATCCCCCAAAAAACCCATAATGGCACAGAATAAAACATTCACACTGCAAAGGATGGCATTGGGCAAAACAAAGAAATACTTAACCAATACAAGATTTTAAACAACCAGGGCAAACGTCAAACTCTGTAATTCCAGTCCAACAACTAGTCAGTGACAAATCTCCAAGTCCGATACTTCTAACCAGCAACAAGTCTCTGGAATTCCACTTCCGCCCCTCCAGCTAGGCTACTCACGGTCCTGGAAAACTTCATCCAGGGCCGGCAGCCCTCCTTGGCAACCATCTCATAGTCCCGGCATCTCCACTGGGTCTCCACTGCAACCCACGGTCCATCCTCATGGCCCCATGGGATCTCCATGCAGGCATCCAGAAAACCTGCTTCACACTGCCCATGGCCATTTCCAAAACATAAGACCGCATTACAAACTCAATGACCCTCTCTTTCCTGCATTTGTTATACTCCATAATACCAGGTAGAGTGCCAATTTGTTAATCCAGGGGGGAATAAATCAGACTTTGAAGAACAGGACACTCCTTCAGCATTCAGGCCCCTTCAAAAGAGTCTGCATTCTTCCTGCTGCCCCATTGCAGGTCAGCTGGCCCAATCTCAAAGGTTGTAATCTCTCATTTGCAGCTGAATGGGCAGAGTTCACCCAAAGATTTCATTTTTTCTGTGCCATATCCTTCTGCTCACACCAGTTCATTTCTACGCAAAGCAACCCTGCACAACTTCTCAGGACACGGGCATAACTGCAAGCGTCTCACACAAACTGCTAGCCCAGTCCAAGTAAAGCTCTTTCTCACCCTCATAAGCCAAACCTCACAGTTAGTTCTTACTGCATTCAGGTCTTTCAGCTCTGACCAGAATAGTCCATTAAGCTGTACTTACAGCACTGCAAGGCATGTCTTAGGCCAAGATTTCAAATCCTTCCACATTCCTCTTGAAAATCAGCTCCAAAAGGCCAAAGCCACACAGTCAGGTGTCTAGCAGCAATCCCACTCCTCGGTACCACTTTACTGTTGCAGTCAGGTTCGCATTGCTGACAGAAATCACCTGACTAAAAGCAGCTTGTGGGAAAAAAAAAAGAGGTTTATTTTGGCTTACAGGCTCGAGGGGGAAGCTCCATGATGGCAACTAGGGAATTAACACCTCCTGGAGGCAGAGTATTGTTGGGGGCGGGCTTATGGGTATTATAGCCAGCTTCTCCTTGCCAGTGTTTGGCACACTCTCCTGTTGTTGTTGTCCACCTTATGTTGACCAGAGAGTGATGTCCACCCTCTGCTCATGCCATCGTTTTTCCTGCCATCATGGAGCTTCCCCCTCGAGCCTGTAAGCCAAAATAAACCTCTTTTTTCCCACAAGCTGCTCTTAGTCGGGTGATTTCTGCCAGCAATGCGAACCTGACTGCAACAGTGCCTTTTATGTTTAAAAGCAAATAGTCTTTGGTTTCCTTTAACTAGGTAACTTGGGCAGATTTCTACTGGGATATTTGCAGTACTACACTTTTGGTCTTAAAGCCCGACTTGCTGGATATCCATCCCAGGCTGGTGACATTACGGAAGAAAGTCCAAGCCCTTCCTGCCATTGCTGGGTGGATACAAAGGAGACCCCAAACCAAACTGTAGAGCTACAAGCTTTGCCAGTCTCAGCCACCTCTCCTATCAGGTAAGACAGTTTCATCAACCTGCCAGAAAACCCACACTCACTCCTACCCGCGCCAGGATCTTTACTTTATTGGATTCTGCTCATTAAAAAAAGGGGGAGGTCCTGGCTTAGTGGTTAAGGTATTTGCCCTCAAAGCCAAAGGACCCAGGTTTGATTCCCCAGGACCCATGTAAGCCAGATGCACAAGGCGGCTCAAGCGTCTGGAGTTCATTTGCAGCAGCTAAAGGCACTGGTGTTCCCATTCTCTCTCTCTATTTGCCTCTCTCTCTCTCTATCGCTCTCAAAGAAATAAAATAAAAAGGCCACTGTTTAAAAAAAAAGCCAGGCATGATGGCACACACTTTAATCCCAGCACTCAGGAGGCAGAGGTATGAGGATCGCTGTGAGTTCGAGGCCAGACTAAGATTATATAATGAACTCCAGGTCAGCCTGGGCTAGAGTGAGACCCTACCTTGAAAAAAAAAAGCCAGGGGTGGTGCAAGTCTTTAATATTGCCAGTTTGGGACCACAAAGTGAGTTACAGGTCAGCCTATGCTAGAGTGAGACTCTACCTTGAAAAACAAAAAATAAAAATTAAAAGTATCTCTATCTCTGTCACACCATCCAAGGTTCAGGGACCATGGTGAAAGAGGAGGAAGAGAAGGGAGCAAGAATGTAAGCGCCAAAAGGGGAAGAATGCTTTACAATACTGTCTTCTAGACACAGTGTGGCTGTGGAATTCATGGCCTCACAATGGCTGATACTACCTATACAAGATCTGCATAATAGGAGGAAAAAATGATGACATCAAAATAGAAGAAAGACTAGTTGCAGAGAAAAAGAGACTCAGAGGAGGGTGAAAAGAGTGGGTATCGGGAGGGGATTATGATCATGGTACATTGTCTATTTGCATGAAAGTTGTCGTCTACGGCCATACCACCCTGAACATGCTCTGTCTTGTCTGATCTCAAAAGCTTAAAAAACAGGGCAGGAGGGCTAGCGAGATGGCTTAGTGGTTAAGGCGCTTGCCTTCAAAGCCAAAGGACCCAGGTTCAACTCCCCAGGACCCATGTAAGCCAGATGCACAAGGGGAGCATGAATCTGGAGTTCGTTTGCAGTGGCTGGAGGCCCTGGCGCACCCATTCTCTCTTTCTCTCTACCTGCCTATTTCTGTATGTCTCTCTCAAATAAATAAAAATAAAATTAAAATTAAAGAAAACAGGGCAGGAGAGTTTGCTCAGTTGTTAAGGTGCTTTCCTGCAAAGTCTAATGACCCTAGTTTGATTCCCTAGGACCCATGTAAAGCCAGATGCACAAAGTGATGCATGCATCTGGAGTTTGTTTGCAACAGCTAGAAACCCTGGTATGCCCATTCATTTTCATTCTCTTTCCTTGGAAATAAATTTAAAAATAAATTTTAAAAAGGATTTGGTTTCTCATTTTGATTTTTTTCAGAATAGCTTTTCACTTTTTATAACTGTGAGAAAATAATGTGAAATACTATTAAACTTTGCACAAGCACCAACAATGCATGCATGCTTTCCTTAAATGATACCAATTTCACCCCAAACTGACTGGTGTGTCAATTACAACATATTAACTATGAGTAATCAGGTGAAACACAAATTTGGCTGCCAGCTCTGCAATCACTGAGTTCATGGCTGCTGCACATGACAGATGACCATGCTTGTTAGTTACTGGACACTGCACATCCATGTCAGACACAGCCAAGGATGTACTCATGTTTCCTGCTTCCCTCCTGACAGCACACATGTGACATTTCACAAGAATGGGCAATAAAAAAGGAACTCACAAATAAGGATGAAAGTGCAGTGAAACAAAAGTGAGCTTGGAGTTCAATTCAAAGCAAACATAAGGGGCTACAGAAGGGCTGCCTGAGGGGATCTATCACTGCCCCAATTCAAGTAGCTCAGGGAGCTGACTGGCATAAAGAAAAGGGTAAGACAAGGACATCGATGTCCTAGATGCAGTGACTGTGAAACTATAAACCCTGCCAATTAGGGATTGGGAGAAGGCTCAACAGTTAAAGGTGCTTGCTTGCAAAGTCTGCCAGTCACCCACCCCGTTTGACTCCCCAGTACCCACATAAAGCCAGATACACAAAGTGGCAGTGGCAGGATGCCTTAGCATGTCCATTCTCTCCCCGCTTTCCTTGCAAATAAATGAAAATATTTTTTAACTGCCAATTAAAAATCAGTACAATAAAATAACCAGACTGAGAGAAAATATTTATGAAACATGTATCCAATGAAGAATTGCTACTAAAATATAAAAGAACTATGGAAACTCAACAACAAAAAAAATTAAAAATCAGCAACGAAGCGATCAGAAATACTTCGCCAAAGGCACACGTCTGGCAACGAGCACATGAAGAGGTGCTTGATATAATGTCACTAGGGAATTATAAGTCAGATGAGATGCCAGTATATACATGGTGAAAATCCCAAAGAGGCACCAAGTAAAAATGGGGAGATGTGAAGTAACTGGAGTTCTCACTGTTGATCAGAACGCAAAATGGTACAACTTGGCTTCTTCTAAACTCAACATCTTTTTTTTTTTTTTTTTTTTTTTTTTTGCCAGGTGACCCTTGTTGGCAGTCTCGCTCCTTGATTCTTAGCAAAACAAGCTGCAAACCTAACATTCTGAGCCCTGCTGTCTTCTTTTCAAGGAAGTGATCTCTCCAGCCTCCTCTGCAGCAGCATTCGGCATATATATTTTTAATTTTTTATAGATTTTTTAATATTTATTAACATGTTTCATATGGATACATCATGTGTTAGGGTCCTCTTTTCCCTTGTCCCTGCCCCCATTCCACTGGGTATGCTCCTCAGTAGGGTTGCAGGTATTCCCCATGGGGTTGTGGTGTATGCTTTGTGGGAGCAGTAGTCAGTTATTTTTAGGGGGAGGGAATGCCTCTGGGTATGATGTCTCAGCCTGTGGCTCTTACTATCTTTCCACTCCCTCTTCTCCAAAATTCCCTGAGCATGTTTCATTTCTGCCTTTGTTCCAGATCCCCAGTGACACTGGCTAAAAGCAGCCAGAGTTAGCCACATGGCAGCCTGATACAGTGCTGCATTGAATTCCCTCCACCAAAACACCTTTAAATTCATCCTTTGACAAAGTCTCAGGGCAGGGACAAAATGTGACCAGTGGCCTGGGCGCCAAGTCTTCCAAAGGTCCTTGTTCCCACTGCAAACTATTAGCTTGGCTTTTACTATTCACATTCCTACCAGCATCCTGATCTTCAGAGCTTCTAAGACAATAGGCCTTCACTCTACTTGCACTGTTCTAGGCTTCCTATTGCTTATTCCTCCAAACTTTCCCAAACTCCTCACCCAAACCAATTCCAGTGCCCTCTAAACCACCTAAGTGGTCACACCCCCCATACCCACTTTCTGTGAGTCAGCTCTTCATTACCCTAGCAAGGCAGAGAATCACAAATGGGAAAAGGTGGTAGAAAAGAACCGTGTATCTCATGGTAGTCTGAAAATAAACAGATAGGAGTCCCAAAGACCCCTCAAAACATGCCTTGAAATGACAGCCCTTCCACTACTAGATCTACTGCAACCATCTCCCAATGCCACAGCTTCACACCAAACTGCCAACATTCTGAGAGACCTTCTGAACCACGTCACAGGTGGGTGTGGTGTACATGTGTGTGATTTAAAGAGCACAGGAGGCAGTTCCAAAGTCAGGAATATGACAATGTGCCAAAATGTAAAGATGCCTACTTACAAGGTTATATACTGTCAGAGTATTTTAACGTGTGGGTGTGTGCATGTGTATATCGAGGCCAGAGAACCCGGAGGATCACTTAGGAACACCATCCACCTTTTCTGAGACAAGGTCTCTCATTGGCCTGGAGCTCATCAATTTAGGGTAGACTGCTTGGCTAGCATGTTAGCTTCCCCAGCTCTGGGATTACAAAAGCACACCACCACACCTTGCATTTTTTTATGAGTACTGGAGTAAAAAACGCAGGTACCCATGGTTGTAACACAAGTACTTTACTTGACTGAGCTATCTTCCTAACCCATGTTCAGACTATTTTTGATTACAAAAATAAAATTTTGGGGCTGGAGAGATGGCTTAGCGGTTAAGGCGCCTGCCTGCTAGGCCTAAGAACCTGGTTCCAACCTCCAGGTCCCACGTTTAGCCAGATGCAAAGTGACGCAAGGGCGCAATGCCGCACTTGACCACAAGGGGGCGCACGCATCTGGATTTCATTCACAGCAGCTGAGAGACTGCTGGCGCACCCATCTCTGTCTGTCTCCCTCTCTGGCTCTCTCCAAAAAAATAAATAAAATAAAAATTAAAAAAAACTTAATTCTCAATGTTTCTGACACTGTAGTGTATTAAATGAGTGTTATTATTTTAATTTACTTATACATTCATATTCAACAATGTTTTCAAATGTAGGGCTGGGGAATGGCACTGTGGTTAAAGGTGCTGGCTTGCAAAGTCTGCCAGTCCAGGTTAGCACACAAAGCCAGATACAAAGTGGCACATATATCTGTTATCTCAATGTTCCCATAGCAATGGGAGGTGGAGCCAGGTGAATCTGAAGCTCATAGGCCAGCTAGTCTAACATCCTTTTGCAGTCTGGCAGTCCATCTGTAATGGCAATAGTCAGATTGCTCTACAGCAAGAGGTGAAGCAAGAATCTTCAGCACACATGAAAAAAAGTTTCTAACTTGTGGATCGTTTTTAAAGGTCACGGATACACTTTTTCCAACAAGTAAGGCATTTTTGCAATTTCAGCTTGCCATCACCTTTCCTGTCACACAATAACAAGGGTAGAAGGGCTGTGCAAGCAAGCAATTAACTCACAGCATTTTCCACATAACAATGCATTCCAATTAGTCTCCAGGAAGTCTGGTTCTGTTTTGCTACATTCTCACTGTGGCCTAGAACTCACAGCAATCCTGCCTCAGCCTCCCAAGTGCTGAGCTACCAAAGCTGGCTCCACATTTTAAATAATGTTATGGGAAAATCAAATTGTACTTCAATTTATATGCTATTATAAAACTTGGGTTGCTGGGACTGCAGGGATGGCTCAGCGGTTAAAGGCATTTGCCTGCAAAGCCAAAGGACCCAGAATCAATTCCCCAGGACCCATGTTAGCCAGATGCACAAAGGGGTGCACGCATCTGGAGTTTATCTGCAGTGGCTGGAGGCCCTGGTGCACCCATTCTCTCTCTCTCCCTCTTTCTCTGTCAAATAAATAAAGTATGTCAAAAATGAAAACACAAGCTGGAGAGATGGCTTAGTGGTTGAACGCTAAGGACCAATGTAAGCCGGATGCAGAAGGGGGCGCATGCATCTGGAATTCGTTTGCAGTGACTGGAGGCTCTGGCATGCAGATTCTCTCTCTCTACCTGCCTATTTCTGTATCTCTCTCTCAAATAAATATAAAATATTTTCTAAAAAAATATAAACATAAATAGATGGTTTTATACTAGACATTAAGTGCAGAAGGGAGAGGGGGTAGTGTATATATAAATAAAATATGGGGGGGGCTGGGAAAAAGGCTCAGTGATTAAGACACTTGCCTGTAGGGCCTAACGACCCAGGTTTGGTTCCCCAGCACCCACATAAAAGCCAGATGTACAAGGCAGTACATACATCTGGTATTCATTTGCAGTGGCTAGAGACCCTGGCATGCCCATTCTTTCTCAAGTAAATAAAAATTTTAAATATATATTTTTAAAAATTGTTTTTTTTAAATCTATCTATCTATCTATCTATCTATCTATCTATGAGAGATACAAATAATGGCAAGTAGAGAGAGAGAGAGAACGGGCACACCAGGGCCTCCAGTCACTGCAAACAGACTCCAGATGCATGCGCTCCCTTGTATATCTGGCTTATAAGGGTCCTGGAGAATTGAGCCTCAAACCAGGGTCTTCAGGCTTCAAGGCAAGTATTTAACCACGAAGCCTTCTCTCCAGCCCTATTTAAAAAAAAATTAACAGAAGGAATTCAAATACTCTAGCTAATGAAAGCACTGACTTTTCTTATGTAAAGGCATTTTTCTCTAATTCTATTGTGACTAGCTTTGATGGAAAGAAGATTTGGAAGAAATGATGTATACAATTCTAATGAAAAATTATGAAAATTAAGATAATCAGAGGTATTTATATGACTCATAATAATTTTTTAAATATTTTATTTATTTATTTGAGAGAGCGAATGGGCGCAGCAGAGCCTTCTGCTACTGCAAATAACTCCAGGTGCATGTGCCACCTTGTGCATATGGCTTATGTGGGTACTGAGGAATCAAACCTGGGTCCTTGAACTTCGCAGGCATCTTTTTACACAGAACAAAACAATCCTTTATCCCCCACTAATAAAAGGACAACTGAGAATGCATCCTGTACTTAAATGTCTCTTTGCATACAGAGAAAGCGGCTGTGGTGGGGGGTGGGGGGTGAATCAAAACAGAAGTGAAGTTTCCTGTTATAATCAGAGAAAAACCATACACCTTTGGAAGAAGGGTTCAGGGCATCTGTTTTATGGAATGCTAACGTGTTGCACAAGCGGAAATTAAACAGCAACACGGGTAATATATGTTTCCTTATCAATACTTTCTGGCCAAACCCCACGAGCCCAAGGTCCAAGATAGCTGTGAAAACACGTAAGGAATTACTTTCTACCCATGTGCAATTTGTGCCAAAAAAAAAAAAAAAAAGAGCTTCAGTCACCATATTAATAAATGTGGCTTCATCCAATCAACTGATGGAACTGCAGTTTTGACTGAAATCAGCCCAATGGAGGGATAAATGAGGATACATCCCTTAAGTAATAATTCCAAATTTATTGATAAACAATATTATGAACGTTAGATGATCGCATTTCCTCCCCATACTGTATCTCCTTATGGAGGAGGGTCAGAAGCTATTACAAAAGGTGTGAAAATACAAGTTAACAATCACAAATATTTTTATTTAAGCCCGAGACATAATAGAGTATTACAGGGAGAATCCAAACACATGTCATTAGAAGGGATAAGGCTATAACAACAACCACAATGAAAGGAAGGGCCTACTATGAAAGACATATTAACACAGAAAAATTGAGAGAAATCCACTTAAGAATTTAAAAGGTAAGATTTCTAGCCATTTGACTATGTGATTTGGGAGATGCAGGAGGAGGTAGCATTGACATTTGCAGATTCCTTTTGGCCCTGTAATGCTGAAACATAATCAGAATATTCAATATACCTTCACGATTCAGTCTGAGCCACAAGTTTTCAGAGTCCCTAATATCTAAAGATTCACTGTTAAGAGCACCTCCACCTTCAAAATCAAAAGGATTTACCTAGCATCTTAGCAAGTTAGGACATCTTGAAAAGTATGATCTCCAATAATTAACAAATCTCTCATTTATAAATAAGTTTATTTATAATGATATTTACATAATAAAAACAAAACACATGAAACTCACAAGTTATACAAAGAAATTGGTGGATAATAAAAACAGCAATATAGACTGACAGGCAAAAAGTTAAAGAAATTTTTAAAGAGTGAGATATCAAATGGACAACTTTACTTCTAAATGTCACTGTCACCCACATTGAATGGAATTGAACAATGGCTCTCTCTTCAGTTAGTCATGAATTGCAAATTCTGGGAACTGGTAAATTATATTTTGATAAGAGTTGAAGGCAATGACTATATCCATGCAGTACCTAAAGCTGCCTTAATATAAAGTTGTATCTATTCCTCTCTGAAGTGAAGTGGGTTTAGGTTAATCTGTTTTGTCAGACTAGAAAATGGCACCCAAATTTTGTTGAACTGTGGAGATAATGGCAGCAAGAAATATGTGAGAGAGAACTAGAGCATTAGTGACTGGGCAACAGCTTTAAGAGAAGCAAAATCCAGACGGAAAATCAACAAAAACATGCACCGGAATAGACGATTTAATAAGCACAATCAGTGCAGTTGGGAAATGAACAGAAGGAACGAACCCATGGAGCACAATGGGGGCTTCTTAGTTACTGCTCATTGGAAAAAAACTTCGTGCCTAGCCAAACAAATCCGTTTTAACAGAATAGGAAGAGAACCTGGGGATGTTATCAGATGAAATGCCACCTTTAGATTCAAGTTGAGTTCTTACTGACATTGGTGAACATCTGCTTCAAATAGCAAGAAAATGAAGCTATATAACCGCTACTGCTGCATTCTTTCAACTCATAAAAACCTTCAAATGAGACAAGCAAAAGTAAGACATAAGCATTGTCAAATAAGGCACATGTAAAAATCTACACACATTATCCAGTGAAAGACAATATATATATATATTTGGAGGTAGAAATAATTACAAAAATACTGACATTTCTAAAGCATTAGCATATTTGTTACAAACAATCACCAACTAATCCCCATTCAGAAAACTGCTTTGTAAAATGATTATTCAACATCTTCAGGACGACATATTTGTGGCTTTTTACGAAATTTCAGGTGAGCATCTGGAGAATCCAGTTAGTGGCAAACAAGTTGTCCATACTATGAGAAATGCAATATGGAAATTATAAAAAGTTACAAATGTTCATAAACCCCATGGTCATCATATGCAAATGTCCTTGAGTGCACCAAGTTGGCATTTCCTCTTCACATAGAAATTTGTAATTCTTACTTCACAGACCCATTGATGTTTTCAGTAACGTGGCTATATCTGCTGGCATCGTCCCTTCATCACCTGTGGGTCAGAAAGTTGCATTAAAGATTTTACAGAAATAGCTTAATTACAAGATACATTTTGTTTCTCAACTTTTTCTTTCTTTAGTGACTTCCAAACTATATCCAATCCCCAGTTTGCTTTGGTATCATCTCATTAAAAATCCTCCTTCAGTCTGGAGAGATGGCATAGCAGTTAAAGTACTTACCTGTGAAGCTTGTTCAACTCTCCAGATCCCACATAAGCCAAACGCACAAAATGACAAAAGCATGCAAGGTTGAACATAAGCACTAGGTGGCATATGCATCTGGAGTTCGAGTGCAGTGGCTGGAGGCCCTGACACGCCAATTCTCTTTTGCTGGAGAGATGGCTTAGTGGTTAAGGCATTTGCCTGCAAAGCCAAAGGGTCCTGGTTCGATTCTCCCGGACCCACATGAGCACAAGGTGGCACAGCATCTGGATTTCTTTTGCAGTGGCTGGAGGCCCTGGCATGCCCATTATCTCCCTCTCTCTTTCTCAAATAAATAAATAAAATATATTTTAAAAAGTTTTAAAAAAACAGTCCAGTCTATTGGGCTTGCCTCAAAAAGAAATTCTCCTTAAACAGATTACTGGGAATGGAATGGCCTAAGTGATGTCAGGGGAAGAGATTGAAGGAAGGGTGGGAAGGGTTAATCACAATTTAAGATTTTATCCATAAGTGAAATGGAAACCTACCTTTTTGGACAATGGCATACCAAGAAGCCATAGATTGTTACTAGAAAAATTTCAGTCAGGGATGGGATATCTTCCAGTGAGTTGTTGGCCAGGGAAGTCCTTGACACCCCCCCCCACACACACACAAAAAAAAACATTACAGGCCACTGCCAAGGTTCTTGCTTGCCCACCACAAGTAGACGGTAAGACCCTATTCCTGAAGACTCCACATGTTTGGGCGGCAAGGTCATTGAGAAATCAAGCTGGAGATAAGCTGAAAACCTCCTTCCTATAGCCCAACTGACAGCTGGAAACAGCTATGTTGCATGTAGCCCTATGGGAGAGAGAAGTCATCAGTGGTGATAAACAGTAGACACTGCAAACTTTAAGTTGGGCCAGCCAAGCCAAATGACCAAATGGGTGTAGTAGTGTAAATAATGTCTGTATTGGGAGAAACCAACTGCTCTCTAATTGGAGTCCTGCTCCATGGGAAGGAATACATGCCTGGTACTGAAAGCCTAGTCAAAAAGCCTATGATGGGAGAGGTCATGAGCCCTAGGGGTGTAATGTCTACTGTGTTCTGGCTAAATGCACATATTATGCCCACCAAACTGCCCTGTAAGCGCTTTTCATAATGTTCCCACCATATATTAATGTTAGTCTTACTTTTGATTAGAAAAGCTTTTCTTTTCTGATGGCAGTGACCACTGGGATGATGCAAAAGGCACAAGAATGCTGAGAAGTGACAGAGGAGCGCTTAGCCCTGAAACATCTCTATCACACCTTCCAAAGCTCACGGTCCATCATGGAAGCTGTGGCAGAAAGAATGTAAGGGCCAAAAGAAGAGCAGGACTGCTTACAATGCCATCTTCCAGACACAAAATGGGCTGGATATCCATGACCTTGCAGTGTCTGGTACTACCTACACAAGACTTTCATAACAGGAGGAAAAGATGATGACATCAAAATAAAAGAGAGACTAATTGAGAGGGGGAGGGGGTATGATGGAGACTGGATTTGTGGGAAAGTGGTGGTGGGTGGGAATTATCATAGTTTACTGTCTATAATTATGGAAGTTGTCAATAAAAAAATATTTTAAAAAATTATTGGGCTGGAGAAATGGCTTAGCGGTTAAGGCACATGCCTGCAAAGCCTAAGGACCCCAGTTTGATTCTCCAGGTCCCATGTAAGCCAGATGAACAAGGGGGTGCACGCACGTGACTGGAGTTCGTCTGCAGTGGTTAGAGGCCCTGATGTGCCCATTCCCACTCTCCCTCTCTGTCTCAAATAAATAAATAAATAAATAAATAAATAAATAAATAAATAAATATAAAAATCTTTAAAAACATCCTCGTTAGCCCCTAAAATAAGTGAGGGCTGTTTCTCTGTCCACATTGCAGCAGAATAACCTAAGGTTTGTCTCCAGCTTGCTCTAGATTTATAGAGATTCACAAAACAGTCCTACAGCACTCATACAGCAGGTGACAGGTACTTTCTTCTCAAATGTGCTACAAAGCAAGAAAACATGATGTACCAAACTTGACTAGGAAAGGGCAATGAATCCCTCATATCTCTTCCAAACAAAAGTTTAATTTATGCTGGTATTGTTGATATTAAAATGTTAAAAACAGGGCTGCAGAGATGACTTAGCACTTAAGGCATTTGCCTGCAAAGCCTAAGGACCTTGGTGGCTGGAGATCCTGGCATGCCCATTCTTACCCTCTTCTCTCAAATAAATTTTTAAAAAATTAAAAGAAAAGAAAAAAGTTTAAAAATAGCTATAAAACATTAAGACAGTGGGTAGAATTGTGAAGATGGGCAAAGTACCAGTAGGATAACATCCATGTATCTGGTTCCTGGCAGGCATCATTGAAAGGGAATTTATTTATTTATATTTTTTGGTTTTTCAAGGTAGGGTTTCACTCTAGCTCAGGCTGACCTGGAATTCACTCAGTAGTCTCAGGAAGGCCTCAAACTCGTGGAGATCCTCCTATCTCTGCCTCCTGGGTACTGGGATTAAATCGAAAGGGAATTTAATTGTACTAAGTTGTAGCCAAGCATTGTTGCTCACATATTTAATCCCAGCACTTAGGAGGCAGAGGTAGGAGGATTGCTATGAGTTCAAGGCCACCCTGAGACTACATAGTGAGTTCCAGGTCAGCGTGGGCTAGAGTGAGACCCTACCTAGCTCTACTGTGTTTGCTGAAATGGACATGTGGCCATGTCCATACAAGGCCATAGAAGCTTGAGTGGCCTCATCCTAGCGAATCTTCCTCTTAAGGTCTAACTCAACCTTTCAGTAATGTCCATCTCCCAACACTAGCAAAGAATTCTGAAATAAATATGATACAGTAAGGACAAGTATTAACCTGGTCATACATATTTGCTGTATTACAGTAAAATGTAATGATCTCTTGATAATAGAGTGCCTGACAAAATACTGAGACAGTAAAAAATGACAACTACCAATATCAAGAATACTTATATTTATTAGAATAAGGAAAAATTGCTTACTTCCAATTAAATTTAACATTAAATAAGAAAAGCAAGGTACAAAAGAATGCAAATTCTTGACGTAAAAAGGAAGAATGATGTATAGACATTTAATTCTCTAGGTTATATGCCATTAAATAATTGGTCAGTAACAAACACTCAAGGCTAACATGTACCACTGTTAAAGCAAACAGAGTGGAGGCTCTTGTTTGCCCATTTATATCTTTAGAGTTTTCAAGTTTATGAATTTACTTTTTTTTTCAAAACTACACATATAAAAACATTTAAATTCATAAAACTTAAAATTATATTTTTCAACAGCATAGGAAAAGGAGTTATTTATTTGACACTTTTTTTCTGGACCCAAGAGATTCAATCTGAAAAGTTGGCATTAAAATTTATACGTGTGCCATGTGTGGTAGCACACGCCTTTAATCCTAGCACTCAGGAGGCAGAGGTAGGAGGATCGCTGTGAGTTAGAGACCACCCTGATAATACAGAGTGAATTCCAGGTCAGCCTGGGCTACAGTGAGACCCTACCTTGAAAAAACAAAAAACAAAACAAAACAAAACAAAAAATTTATACGTGCATTTAAGAGTATTTAATTTCAATAAATATTTAATAGTCAAAATAAGATTGGGGGCTAGAGAGATGGCTTAGCGGTTAAGGCGCCTGCCTGCCAAGCCTAAGAACACTGGTTCCAATTTCCAGCAGTTCCAATTTCCAGGTCCCACGTTTAGCCAGATGCAATGTGACGCAAGGGGCACAATGCCGCACTTGCCCACAAGAGGGTGCACACATCTGGATTTCGTTCACAGCAGCTGAGAGACTGCTGGCACGCCCATCTCTATCTGTCTTCCTCTCAATCTGTTTCTCTCTGTGTCTCTCTCCAAAAAATAAATAAATAAAATAAAATAAAATTAGGCAGGCTGGCGAGATGGCTTAGCAGTTAAGGTGTTTACCTGTGAAGCTTAAGGACCCCAGTTTGATTCTCCAGGTCCCACATAAGCCAGATGCACATGGTGGTGCATGCGTGTGGAGTTTGTTTGCAGTGGCTACAGGCCCCGGCATGCCCATTCTCACTTTCTCTCCCCGCATCCCCATCTTAAATAAATAAATAAATAAATAAATAAATAAATAAATAAATATAAAAAATCTTTAAAAAAAGATTAGGCAAATGTTACAGCTCATAATAAAGTTAATTGTGCTATAAAAAACATTATGCCATGTATTTCAAACCACTGGGTTCATAAATATTATGGAATAAACAAATAATAAAATTGTATACAAAAATGTAGGTCCGAACTTACTATTTCTAAAATATTGTGATATCAAAAGTGAAAGATAGGAGATGGATTTTCTAAAATCAAAATGTTGATATCAATTCTAGCTAAACAGATCTTTAGTTACTACTATATTTGATATAAATATACTTGCCCTATCCCATTTTATTCCCCCAAGCACACCTAATAGTTAAGAATTCAATCTTGGCCTGGAGCCAAGCCCGTGGTTAAGGCACCTACTTCCAGAGCCTAACAATATGGGTTCAATTCCCCAGTATGTACAAAGTAGCACATGCATCTGGAGTCTGTTTGCAGTGACTAGAGACACTAGTACACTCATACTCTGTCATCTTTCTGCTTGAAAATAAATAAATAAATGGATGGATGCTTACCTACAAAGTCAAAAACAGGTTCATTTCCCCAGGCTAGAGAGATGGTGCATGTGTCTGAGTTTGTTTGCAGTGGCTAGAGGCCCTGATGTAACTTTCTCAATAAAAATAAATTCATAACATTTTAAAAATTAAAATTAAATGGAAAACTTACAAAAACAAACAACATCTGAGTCTGTTTGCAGTGACTAGAGACACTAGTACACTCATACTCTGTCATCTTTCTGCTTGAAAATAAATAAATAAATGGATGGATGAAAAACTTTTAGGCTAGAGAGATGGCTCAGTGGGTAACATGCTTACCTACAAAGTCAAAAGACCCAGGTTCATTTCCCCAGGACCCATGTAAGCCAGATGCACAAGGTGGTGCATGTGTCTGGAGTTTGTTTGCAGTGGCTAGAGGCCCTGATGTGTCCTTTCTCTCTCTTTCTCAAGTAAATAAAATACACAAAAAATAAATAAAGATAACATTTTAAAAATTAAAATTAAATGGACTGCTTACAAAAACAAACAACTCAGGCTGGAGAGATGGCTTAGCAGTTAATGTGCTTGCCTACAAAGCCAAAGGCCCCGGGTTCAATTTCTGCAGGACCCACATAAGCCAGATGCACAAGGTGGCACATACATCTGGAGTTCATTTGAAGTGGCTGGATGCCCTGGTGTGCCCATTCTCTCTCTCTCTTCCTCTCTCAGACTCTCACTTTCTTTCTCAAATAAATAAATAAAAATAAAAATAAATAGCTTGAAAAATAAAGAACTCATGGGCTAGAGAAAGACCCTACCTAGAAAAATTAAAACAAAAAAAAAAAAAAATTAGGGATTGGAGAGATGGTTTACTGGTTAAGGCATTTGCCTGCAAAGCTAAAGGATCCCAGTTTGATTCCCCAGGACCCATGTAAGCCAGATGCACAAGAGGGCACATGCATATGGAGATCGTTTGCAGTGACTGGAAGCCCTGGTGCACCCATTCAGTCTCTCTCTCTGCCTCTTTCTCTCTTTCAAATAAATAAATAAATAAATAAATAAATAAATAAAATACATTTTAAAAGTATTTTTTTTTTAATAAAAAATTTTAAACCTTAAACTTTCTTATCCCTTTATAATGGCCAATTTGTATGTAAATATTAATATGCAAAGCTTACCTTCATCTACTGTGGTCATATCTTGTTCTAGTTTCAACTTCTGTTGGTTAATTTTTAGCATTGATTCTTCAATGGTTCCTTGGCTTATTAATTTAATAACTAGTACTTCTCTAAAAACAAATGCATGATATATCCATGGGTCATTAATGCAATTTAGATATATATCAACTATACCCACCAGTTCAATACAAATAATTTGAAAATTATGACACATAGTTAAATTTTAAATTCTTTTTTTTCCCCCAAGATAGGGTCTCGCTCTAGACCATGCTGACCTGGAATTCACTATGTAGTCTTAAGGTGGCCTCAAACTCATGGCGATCCTCCTACCCCTGCCTCCCAAGTGGTGGGATTAAAGGCATGCACCACTACATCCAGCTTTAAATTTTAAATTTTTGATAAAACTATATTACAACGGGCTGGAGATTTAACGAAGTGATCCCCAGGATGGCTTGAGATTCGATAGATAATTTTTATCTGTGTCTAGATATGATTTATATTTGTAAACAATAATATGCTTTCCTTCTGAGGTTCTAAGAAATAATTTTGTAAAAGCAATAATGCAAAAGCCTTGACAGCAGGTACTGATAAAAAAAAATCTACAAATGAATAGAGCAATGTCTTTTGGAGATAAAGAATATTCCACAAGGAATCTATGAAAACACTTTTATGACCCTCTGATCTATGTCATAACTTCTATGTCATAACTTTCACCTAAAATCCTATAGAACTCTATTTCCCGAAGGGTAACAAGGAAGCAATAGCATGTAAACACTACCTTTTCTTGTTTGTTTGCAGCCTAGATGTCTATGAACTAGTGGTCTAGATCTCACTCCACAGGTCAGGGAGGACTCAACTTTGTGGCAATTCTCCTGCCTTAGCCTCCCAAGAACTGGGATTACAGGTGGAGCCACCATGTCCAGGTTCTAATCTTTCTCAAGGGAGGTATACTATAGATACTGTATCCACATCAATTGCAGGACTATTTCTTATGAGGGTAGGAGGTTAACTACTAGAAAGTGAGTAAGTTAAACAGTGGAGATCACATTAGACATATGCTGGTATAAAAATATATCAGCAGCTTTATTTGGCTGGAAAAATGAAAACTGAGAACATTTAACATACTATATTCTATTTTTATTTTTTTGAGGTAGAGTCTCACTCTTGCCCAGATTAATATGGAACTCACTCTGTCGCCCCAGGCTGGTTTCAAACTCACAACAATCCTCCTACCTCAGCCTCCCAAGTGCTGGGATTAAAGGCATGTGCCACCATACCCAGCCTAACAAAACTATATTCTAATAGTCTGTAATTGAGCCAGGCATGGCGGCACATGCCTTTAATCCCAGCACTCAGGAAGCAGAGGTAGGAGAATTAACCGTTAGTTAAAGGCCAGCCTGAGACTAAGACTATATAGTGAATTTCAGGTCAGCCCGGGCCAGAGTGAGACCCTACCTGGAAAAGGTCTAATAGTCTTTAATAATTTTAAAATAAATTTTAACTGAAAATACTTACTTAGTCTGCCCCACTCTATGGCATCTATCCTCTGCTTGCTTGTCATTGTAAGGATTGCAATCAATATCATGAAGTATAACAACATTTGCTGAAGTCAGATTTATTCCTAATCCACCAGCTTTTGTTGACAAGAGAAATACGAAGATATCCATATCGGTATTAAATTCATCGATTAGATGAATCCTATAAGACAAAAGGACTAGATTAAATTTCATGAAAAGGTACACAAGAATTTAAAACTAAAGGCTGGCATAGTAGCGCACACCTTTAATCCCAGCATTCGAGAGGTTGAGGGAGGATTGATTGCCCTGAGTTCAAGACCATCCTGGGTTACAGAGTGAGTTCTAGGTCAGCCTGTGTTAGAGTGAGACCCTACCATAAATAAATAAATAAATAAATAAATACATAAATACATAAATACATAAATAAAGTTGAAAATAACCTAAAAACTCACAACATGTTCTTCACTATCAGCTCCTTTTCCCTTTTCTCAGATATCATTGAGGGAACCTCTCAATTTACATAGTACTTTTCTATACTAACATTCTTTCCATTAACTATGACTTTAGCATTGAGATACAATTAATTTGTTCTTCGATTACTTCTAATTTATCTCATTTATCTAACCCTATGAATCCAATCTTTAGCCTTCTCAGAAGTCTTGACAACTGCTACTGGTAGACAGCAATTTGGCAGACTGATGGTTGATATATACAACTTTGACAGGACAGAATTACCTGACAAGGATCATGTAGATTAGATTAATTAAGGTGGAAGACCCTTTAACCGTGGGCAGTACCATTCTGTGAACTGGGGTCCTGAACTGTATGAAAAGGAGCTAGCTGAGTACCAACATTCATCTCTGTCTTTGTGACAATGTGAACCTGACTTCCTGCTCCTGTCATGCTTTCCTGGTCACAATGGACTCTACCCTCTGGAACCTTAAGCCAAAATAAACTCTTCCTTCCCTATGGTGCTTCTCGTCAGCGATTTTGTTCCAGCAACGAGAAAATAACTGATAAGTAGATGAATTAAGAACAGCAAGATCAAACTCCATATAAAATTCTCTTTCATTACCTTTCACACTTATGTTAGCATAGGGACAATAAGTCACTAGCTGCTGGGCTGGTGGCGCATGCCTTTAATCCCAGCACTCGGGAGGCAGAGGTAGGACTGGTGAGAGTTCAAGGCCACCCTGAGACTACATAGTGAATTCCAGGTCAGCCTGAGCTAGACCCTACCTCGAAAAACCAAAAAAAAAAAAAAAAAAAGTCACTATCTGACAAAAGCCAATCAACATGGTTGGAGAAATGGCTTAGTAGTTAAAGTGCTTGCCTGCGGATCCTAGGGACCCAAGTTCAATTCCCCAGTACCCACATAAGCCAGCTGCACAAGGTGGCACATGCATCTGGAGTTTGTTTGCAGGGGCTAGAGGCCTGAGAGTGCCCATTCTTTCTATCTGCCTCTCTCTCTCAAGTAAATAAATATTTTTAAAAGCCAATCAATATACATAATGCCATTTAAACACAGTAAAAGTGGAATTCCATCATTTTTTAAAGCTGTAAGACCTTTTTTGATTTTTTTGAGACAGGGTCTCACTAAGTAACCTAGACTGGCTTTGAACTTGCAAGCCTTTTGCCAAATAAGACACTTTTTCAAAATGCCTGATTAACCTCAAAATATGAAAAGTCTAAAACTTTAACACAATGTTGATTAAAGATAATGAATGTCCTTTTCTCCTGCCTCCTTTGCTTGTGGTGCTGTGGCTTGCAGAGGAACTCCAGGCACGGTGATGGGGTCCCAGGCCTCCTAGTTATTGTGGGATGAAGAGCTTGAGGAGATCAAGAAGGAGACTGGCTTTTCCCACAGTCAGATTACTCGCCTCTACAGCCAGTTCACCAGCCTGGACAAAGTAGAGAATGGGACTCTCAGCCAGGAAGATTTCCAGAGGGTTCCAGAACTTGCCATTAATCCCTTGGGAGACAGAATCATCAATGCCTTCTTTTCAGAGGGAGAGGACCAGGTAAACTTCCATAGATTCATGAGAACTCTGGCTCACTTCTGACTCATTGAGGATAATGAAAAGAGCAAAAATATGAATGGACCAGAACCATTAAATAGCCAAAGCAACAAACTGCACTTTGCTTTTAGACTATATGATTTGGATGAAGATGACAAGATCTCCCGTGATGAGCTGTTGCAGGTCCTATGCATGATGATCGGAGTAAATATCTCAGATGAGCAGCTGGGCAGCATCGCAGACAGGACCATGCAAGAAGCGGATCAGAATACAGACAGTGCCGTATCTTTCACAGAATTTGTTAAGGTTTTGGAAAAGGTGGATGTTGAATAGAAAATGAACATCCTTTTTCTTCACTAGAAGGACAGAGACACATTGTCCTTGCTTTCTAGTATTTAAGAACCTAAGCATCCTCTTCTCCAGCCCCACATCACCTTGTCATCTCCTTTCTCCCAGGCTCTTGCATGACAGCCCCACATCTCTTCTGTCCACATAAACCTACCTTTGGTATATTAACAAGGTGTCACAGAGTGGTGCCCTCAGTCCATTTCTGTCAAGGATCTATCCACCAGTTTTTCATGTGCAAGTACATTTCTCCCTGTTCTGCGGCTGAATGACATCAGTCCATCCAGTTGAGGAAATAAGAGGGACTCATGCCAAGAACCAGCCAGCAAAGCTCCCAGTGGATGGAGACCACAGCCATGCTGCTTTCCCTGCAGAGAGGTTTCAGGGTGCTCCTACATCCTTCTTACACGTCCTTTGCTTCCTACTTCCCTGTCACACAGCCTTTAATTCGCTCCTGTTTATTGTGCCTCAAGATTCTCTCTGTTGTACTGGAAACTCAAGGCTCTGCTGTTAAATCTATTTCTGATTTGGCAAAATAGTTCAGGGGCCTGGCAGTTTTGTTCTATTTCACTTAAGGGGTCTCTAAGTGTTGCCTTTCTAGGAACTATTCAGCACCCAGTACTTCTCTTGGAATTATGAGGCTCTCTCTTGGTCCCCTTCACAGCACTGTCACCAAGACTTTGAGGTGAAGATGTCCTTCTTGAAAGGTGGCCTTGGTGGGATGTGCAAAGCCATGTTTCCGAGGTGGTTTCCTAGGTCATTCTACCTTCAGCTGCTGATTCTCTGCTTATATCCTTATGTAGCCCCTTATACAAGTATAGTGTTAATGATCTGGAAAAGGGTCACTGCCTACAGGTTTGCTTGGCTTAGGGACACTGTGATCACCAGTGACTGCTGACATGTGCTTGGGAACTGCTCATGGCTTACTGAACATGGAGGTGAGGCACCCTGTAAAGCTGCCTGCATTTACTCTGCAGCAAACAAACTAGTGTGCTAGAGAGGTGTCTAACTTACCCCAGTGCAAAAGATGAAAAGATTATCCTCAGTGTCTTAACACTGTGTACAAAATTCTGTGTGAATTTGAGACATGGCAAATAATAATGTTGGAAGCTACAGTCAGCCCCTAACATAGGTCTGAAATACTGAATGTACTGTATCATTAGTTTCCTGGTCACATGACCTCCCTTGCTCTTGGTTAGAACACTGCAAATCCCTTAGAAGCTCAAACACTACCACTGGTGGCACTTCCTAATATGGCAGTAGAGGTCTTTGAGTAAGTTCGAGCAACTTTTCTGCCAAAGTCAGCTTAGTGTAGACTTCAAGGAGTCAGGCTATTGCCATCCTTTGTCTGTAGAGTCTATTCATCTATGTGCCCTTGGCTTATACTTTCTCAGATGTATTGCTTCCTTGCTTCCTTGTTTCCTTGCTTTGGAAGGCTATCCAAAATATGGAAACAGTTCTTTAGTAATTAAATTGCTTTTAAAAAATGGGTGAAGGTGGGAACCAGGGATTGGCCAGGTTGGGAGGCTTAAGTATATATGAATGGGTAATTCTTTATGAAGTATTAGTCTGACTTTGTGACCAATGTATAGGAATTGAATTGTCTGATACTTTTATGTGTTATAGAAGTACTTCAGAGGCTTCTTGGTTTACACAGTTAAAGTTCCTAAGATTATGTCATCCCTTTGGCTGTATAGCAAACTGTTTTAATCCAGTTGTCCCTTATTATCCCATTAATTATATTCTTCAGTCCATCAATACATACTTGTGGTTAAAACAAAGAAAACAAAACAAAAAAGATAATATCCTTTAAATCTTGAATGTTCAAGGCTGGAAATATAGCTCAGTGCTAGAGCACTTGTCTAGCATGTGCAAGGCCCTGGGTTCAATCCCCAAAACTTCAAAAAATAAAATAAGAAACTCTAAAATAAAATAGGAAATTCTAAACAGCATGCCCTTCTTATAGCTCTGTCAAAGTACATATTTATGTAATTCTGTCAAAAAGAATTAAAAAGAGGGGCTGGAAAGATGGCTTAGTGGTTAAGGCGTTTGCCTATGAAGCCAAAAGACCCAGGTTCGATTCCCCAGGACCCATGTAAGCCAGATGAACAAGGAGCACATGCATCTGGAGTTAGTTTGCAGTGGCTAGAGGCCCTGGCATGCCCATTCTCTCTCTGCCTGTCTCTCTTCTCTCTCTGCTTACAAATAAATTAATTAAAAATGATTATATCGCCAGGCGTGGTGGCGCATGCTTTTAATCCCAGCACTCAGGAGGCAAAGGTAGGAGGATTGCCATGAGTTTGAGGCCACCCTGAGACTACATAGTTAATTCCAGGTCAGCCTTAGCTAGAGTGAGACTATACCCCGAAAAACCAAAATAAATAAATAAATAAATATCAATTTAAAAAATTAAAATAGGGCTGGAGACATGGCTTAGTGGTTAAGGCACTTGCCTCCTAAGCCTAAGAATGCTGGTTCCAATCTCCAGGTCCCATGTTTAGCCGGATGCAAAGTGACGCAAGGACGCAATGCTACACTTGACCACAAGGGGGCTCATGCACCTGGATTTTGTTCACAGCAGCTGAGAAGCTGCTGGCGCACCCATCTCTATCTGTCTTCCTCTCCCTCTCTCTCTGTCTCTCCAAAAAAAAAAATTTAAATAAAAAATTTTTAAAAAGAAATAAAAAGAAAATAACTTGAAATAACCAAACCCAAGATTCAAAGCAACAAATTTGCATCAAGTGCTATATGCATTTAAAATGCTCACAAATACATAAGTGAGTGATATTCTGAAGCTAAAGTGAAATAATACCAACCTTTCAGATATTTGAGTCTTTCCATCTAATCTGAGGTACCTGTGCTGATGATGTTTTAAGAGAACTTCTAAAATATCCAGCATCATGGTAAACTGGCTGAATAACACAACTCTATCACCCTGTGAAAACATTTGTCTGGGTTAGAAACAGGAAAATAAAATATTCCATTACTCCCAGCCTTGATAGGTCTAAATAATTAGGAGTAGTCCAAAGATCATTTTGGCAACTCTTCAGGAAAACAAAGCAAAACAAAACAAAACAAACAAAAAACAACTTGTGATAAAACTATCTAATGATCAATTGTTTTATAAGTAAAAAGCTAATGCAAATTTAGATAAATTTTTTATTTTAGGACTGGAGAGATGGCTTAGCAGTTAAGGTGCTTGCCTGTAAAGCACCCAGGTTCGATTCCCCAGTACCCACATAAACCAGATGCACATATGTCTGGAGTTTGTTTGCAGTGGCTGAATGCCCTCTCTGTCTATCTAGCACTTTCTTTGAAATAAATAAATAATAAAATATTAAAAGAAAAACAAAATTTCTTATTGTAACTTACATATAAATAATTAACTTCTAAATTTAAGTAGGCATTTAACTTTCAGTTTTGAAATTAAGGGCAGTAAATTATTTTTCCCTTTTCAAAATAGAAGTACATTATTAAATGCTAACAACTATATGATCACTGTTTGGATGAGATCCTTACAAAATTTAAGCTAATTCACATAGAGCACAATATTCCTTGCAAAAACTATTTAACAACAATCATCTTCAAAATACCAACTGAAGCAGCAAACAGGTAACACTTTTAAATAATGATAATTAAGATTAAAAACAAATCAACATAAATGTAGTTTTTAACTGTTCTAAGATTCCAAAAAAAGGCAAAGAAATAATCAGTAAATATGTGAACAAAATTTCCAACATTAGGCTTTAGGAGGATATAGAACAGATACCGACTAAGCTTCAAGAAAGTCAACTCATAATAGAATTGCATTAATTAGAAAGCTCATTATTTAAATACCTTTTGTTTTAATTCAGATAAGATGCATCCTAAAACTCGGAATTTCCCAGAGTCTAAAATCAAATCCATGTCTAACTGGAAATTATTAATGTGCCGGTATTGTTTACAGAGTACATGTAGTTCAAAGTCTGTCATGACTTCCATATCTTCAAAGATCAGGTCAGGGTTAGCTTCACAATGGGTAGGTTCCTTTTTAAAATTAGACAACAACAACAAAAATACACTTCAAAATGGAAATAATTTAGCAAAAAAAAGAAGTATTAATTTTAGGTTCACAAAGGAGGGGAGATTCTTAATATTTTAGATAGCATATTGAAATATTGACAGATGAAATAATTTTCTCATTCTATTCTAATATGTCCCATCATAATTGTCATTACTGGCATATAACACACACTTTTCCCTTACTATGTAAAAACCTCAATTAAGTAGGTTAATCTTTAATCTTATTTCAATGCTAATATTCATTAACTCAAATCATGAAGTAATGAAAATTATTACAAAATTTAAAATTTAGTTCAAAATAACCCTGGCAAAGCTTCTAGTAGTCACTGAATAGAAGATGGGTGAAAGTAACAGAGAGAAGCATTTCATTATAGGCAATATCTTTAATTTTATTGTTTGAAATTTAAGTAAGTTTAAAATAACACAAATTTAAAAGAAAAAAAAAAAACTAGAAAGAAAATGGGTTGCTTAGCCGGGCGTGGTGGTGCATGCCTTTAATCCCAACACTTGGGAGGCAGAGGTAGAAGGACTGCTATGAGTCGTCGAGGCCACCCTGAGACCACATAGTGAATTCCAGGTCAGCCTGGGCTAGAGGGAGACCCTACCTTGAAAAACTAAAAAAAAAAAAAAGGTTGCATTTAACATGGATCTGTAAGGTGAAACAGAAATAAGGTGTTAAATGAAAACAAAGCAAAAACAGAGACTAAAATGATAAAGACAAAACACAATATAGGAGAATCAAAATGAAGAAAATCAATAGAAAATGGTCTTTTTTGCAGGACACAAAATATGTGGGATCTTTTTCTAAGGGATTTTTTTTGTTTTGAAGTAGGGCCTCACTCTAGCTCAGGCTGACCTGGAATTCACTTTGTGGTCTCATGGTGGCCTCAAACTCATAGTAATGCTTCTACCTCTGCCTCCCGAGTGCTGGGATTAAAGGCGTGAGCCACCACACCCGGCTTGTAAAGGATTTTTTTTTTTAAATGTGTTATGGAAGTTGGGTGTGCAGTTCAGTAATTAGCAAACGCCTTGTAAAGGGGAAACCAGCAAGTAATTAAGGCTTGATAGGCAAAGATGTTTCTGAGACTGGCATAACTCTGCCTGTACAGTGAGAAACCAGATATGGACACGATAAACAGGCACAATGGTGTTATTAAAAAACTTTATAATACCAGTTATTGTCCTAAGGCCACAGTGTGCTGACACCATATCTAGAGTACCAGTCCTTCTTCCTCTTGTCTGACAAGTTATTTGGGGGATGTGCTGCAGCACAGTGGTAGATGCTTACTTAGCATTTGTGAGCACAATAGGTTCATTCCCTGGCTTTCAGCTCAACAACCTCCCAACTCTTAAGTATGTAACAATACTAATAAAGCACAGTGTTGGTCTCATGTAAACCCCTTACCTTTAGCATAAGCTGTGACATCTCCTTCAGTTTTTCAGGTGTGTAATATTGCCGATGCAATAAAGGATGATTAGCCATTTTTCTCAATTGCATCATGACATTGCACATTTCTGTATTTTTTTCTGTGATGTAAGAATACACAACAAAATGTCAAAGTGATAGCCATTTAAAGTATATCTAAATTTTAAAGGCTTTAAGTAATTACTTCAAACTCAACGTTTTTAAATGAACAAAGCCCATTTATCATGACTAAGCAAAATGCAGCCCAAAAAACAAGATGATTTTTAACATAAACTATAGAAGTCAGATTATACCTAGGTTATTAATAGACTTTTTAATCTGTTGAAAAGACCCAAGTAGAGTTGTTCTTGACGCTCTGACATTGCACACAGCTCAATTTGATCTTTCTTAGGGGGTAGTTGCTTCAGAACCTGAGAATGGAAAGTCGTTTAAGTTTTTTTTATAAGGAGGAAAACAAAATTAAAAAAAAAAAAAAAAGAATTAAAAAAAAAGTGCCAGGGGCTCTAACTGGTGCATACAAACTCAAAATGCATACACTACCTTGTGTATCTAGCTGGCTTTATGCAGGTCCCGAGGAATGAAACCTGAGTTCTTTGGCTCTGTAGGCAACCACCTTAACCACTAAGCCATCTCTCCAGCCCATAATTTAATAATAAAAAAAAAAAAAAAAAAAGAGCCAGGTGTGGTGGTGCAGGCCTTTAATTCCAGCAATTGGGAGGCAGAGGTAGGAGGATCTCCATGAGTTCAAGGCCACCCTGAGACTACATAGTGAATTCCAGGTTAGCCTGGACTAGAGTGAGACCCTACTTTGAAAAACAGGAAAAAAACAAACAAACACAATTACCTCTTCTTTCACTCTTCTGAGAATGAACGGCTTTATAATCTGTTTTGCATGTGCAATTCTTTCCTTTTCATATATACTCTGCTCATCGGCTGACTTCTACCAAAAATAAAAACAGATCCTCGTAGAAATGATGTCCATAAATAATCACAGCAGTACAGCATTACATAACATGAAAACCTCCCACAAACCGAGCTTGGTAGCAATATACCTATAATCAGAAGTCATCTTATTAAGCTACATGTCAAGTTCAAGACCAATTCCATCTCACACATTAGAATATACTTTTCCACAGACAATTCCAAATGAACATTTCCATTTTTGACTGACTGACTGAGGGAGTGGGGCTCTTCTGCCTCACTCATATGGATCACTCATGGCCTTGGGTATTCAAGGTAAGTGCTCTATCCTGAAGTTACACCCCAGCCAGAAATTCACTTTTGAATTCTGGGCTGCAACACTTGAAGCTCCATATGTATATTGAGCTTTCATGATTTTACATGAGGTAATTATGTATTTCAATGAGGTAATGCATTTGAACTGTATTAAATTAGTATTTAGAACCAACCAACCAATTCAGTTATTAGCTAACTCTCATGAAATAATAATGTACATATGCTTAGAAGGGAGGGAATAAGGACAGAAAGAGTGAAAGAAAGAGAACATTTTTTTTTGCAAGAGCACGTGTGTGTGTATGTATATGTCTTCCTATGTGTGGGAAGGACAGATGACAACCTCAGATCATATTCTCAACAACACTAGCTCTTTTTTGTTGTTTGTTTTTACGGGCTTCTATTTCCTTACAGGAAATGTCCCTCAAAATTAACACGGCTTGATACAAATCATAGGGACTAAAGCTAGGGAATGGCAACAAGTCAAAACTGGTGATTCCGGAAAATTCCATGGTAAAATTTTATTCTAACATGTAACAAGGTTCCTCAGGATCTCATAAAATCTGCCAGACAATGAATGCTCAAGCTATGTTTCAAGTGGGAGGGACATCAATGGGAAATGTTGAAAAGGCAGTTAAAGGCTGGGCGTGGTGACACACACCTTTAATCCCAGCACTAGGGAGGCAGAGGTAGGGGGATCGCCATGAGTTCGAGGCCACTCTGAGACTACATAGTGAATTCCAGGTCAGTCTGAGCCAGAGTGAGACCCTACCTCAAAAAAACAAAAACAAACAAACAAACAAAAAAAAGGCAGTTAATGTGTAGTGAAAGAACATCATAAAATTTCTCTACCAGTTTAAAATGATTACTCAAAAAATTAGGTTATTAAACATTCTTAAGTTTTAGACGTTGATTAGAGAAGTTGCTAATTTTTGCCTCCATGTACGATGGCTGATTTGCATTCAAATACAGGAATATGAACTACTTTAACTTCCTTCATAGAGCATACACACTATGGAACAGAAACAAAAGTGCAAACAGCCCAAGTAAAGTGGAGTACCACGTTTTGAGAAAAGAGAAAATGCATGCATACTGACCGTCTTAGAAGAAAACATCCTTCGGATCTCACTGGTGCTGCTACTAAACATGTGCGGCATAACAAAATTCAACAGTGACATGAGTTCCAAAAGGTTATTCTGTACTGGTGTGCCTGTCAGCAGTAAACGGTTGTTTGCCTGTGAATGAACACAAAATTAAGATTAGTCTTGTTTTGTTCAAGAGCCATTCCCTTCCTGTTTCCTTTGCCCACTGAGGGTGTCGGGAGAAGAAGAATATCACTAACTTTACATCTATGATGAAATAATGTAGATACCTGATGTTTGCTACTATCATCTACTGAAGTCAAGGCAAAATGTGAAAAATCACTGGTCATATTTTACATGCAGTAACTTGTATTATCTAACTTTTATGAACTCAGAAAAAAAGGTTTATTTGATATTTACCTTTTCACATAGAAATTAAGGCTGGTTTACTATGTGTTAAGGGTAGTTTGTTCAGGCTGGGAACATAGCTTTGTCAATAAAGGACTTGCCTCAAAACCATGAGCTCATGAGTTCAATCCTCAGTATGCACATGAACATGTCCAGTATGAGGATTCACACTTGTAATCCTATACTGGGGAGTGGATACAGGAACATCTCTAGGACTCACTGACCAACAAGTCTAGCCTTCTTGGCAAGCATGTCAATGAGAGACCTTGTGGCAAAAAAGTGGATGGTATTCCTGAGGAGTGACATCTGAGGTTGTCCTCTTGCCTCTCTATACCCACATGCATGCATGTTGCAGGACACAAAATATGTGGGATCTTTTTCTAAGGGATTTTTTTGTTTTGAAGTAGGGCCTCACTCTAGCTCAGGCTGACCTGGAATTCACTTTGTGGTCTCATGGTGGCCTCAAACTCATAGTAATGCTTCTACCTCTGCCTCCCGAGTGCTGGGATTAAAGGCGTGAGCCACCACACCCGGCTTGTAAAGGATTTTTTTTTAAATGTGTTATGGAAGTTGGGTGTGCAGTTCAGTAATTAGCAAACGCCTTGTAAAGGGAAACCAGCAAGTAATTAAGGCTTGATAGGCAAAGATGTTTCTGAGACTGGCATAACTCTGCCTGTACAGTGAGAAACCAGATATGGACACGATAAACAGGCACAATGGTGTTATTAAAAACTTTATAATACCAGTTATTGTCCTAAGGCCACAGTGTGCTGACACCATATCTAGAGTACCAGTCCTTCTTCCTCTTGTCTGACAAGTTATTTGGGGGATGTGCTGCAGCACAGTGGTAGATGCTTACTTAGCATTTGTGAGCACAATAGGTTCATTCCCTGGCTTTCAGCTCAACAACCTCCCAACTCTTAAGTATGTAACAATACTAATAAAGCACAGTGTTGGTCTCATGTAAACCCCTTACCTTTAGCATAAGCTGTGACATCTCCTTCAGTTTTTCAGGTGTGTAATATTGCCGATGCAATAAAGGATGATTAGCCATTTTTCTCAATTGCATCATGACATTGCACATTTCTGTATTTTTTTCTGTGATGTAAGAATACACAACAAAATGTCAAAGTGATAGCCATTTAAAGTATATCTAAATTTTAAAGGCTTTAAGTAATTACTTCAAACTCCAACGTTTTTTAAATGAACAAAGCCCATTTATCATGACTAAGCAAAATGCAGCCCAAAACAAGATGATTTTTAACATAAACTATAGAAGTCAGATTATACCTAGGTTATTAATAGACTTTTTTAATCTGTTGAAAAGACCCAAGTAGAGTTGTTCTTGACGCTCTGACATTGCACACAGCTCAATTTGATCTTTCTTAGGGGGTAGTTGCTTCAGAACCTGAGAATGGAAAGTCGTTTAAGTTTTTTTTATAAGGAGGAAAACAAAATTAAAAAAAAAAAAAAAGAATTAAAAAAAAAGTGCCAGGGGCTCTAACTGGTGCATACAAACTCAAAATGCATACACTACCTTGTGTATCTAGCTGGCTTTATGCAGGTCCCGAGGAATGAAACCTGAGTTCTTTGGCTCTGTAGGCAACCACCTTAACCACTAAGCCATCTCTCCAGCCCATAATTTAATAATTAAAAAAAAAAAAAAAAAAGAGCCAGGTGTGGTGGTGCAGGCCTTTAATTCCAGCAATTGGGAGGCAGAGGTAGGAGGATCTCCATGAGTTCAAGGCCACCCTGAGACTACATAGTGAATTCCAGGTTAGCCTGGACTAGAGTGAGACCCTACTTTGAAAAACAGGAAAAAAACAAACAAACACAATTACCTCTTCTTTCACTCTTCTGAGAATGAACGGCTTTATAATCTGTTTTGCATGTGCAATTCTTTTCCTTTTCATATATACTCTGCTCATCGGGCTGACTTCTACCAAAAATAAAAACAGATCCTCGTAGAAATGATGTCCATAAATAATCACAGCAGTACAGCATTACATAACATGAAAACCTCCCACAAACCGAGCTTGGTAGCAATATACCTATAATCAGAAGTCATCTTATTAAGCTACATGTCAAGTTCAAGACCAATTCCATCTCACACATTAGAATATACTTTTCCACAGACAATTCCAAATGAACATTTCCATTTTTGACTGACTGACTGAGGGAGTGGGGCTCTTCTGCCTCACTCATATGGATCACTCATGGCCTTGGGTATTCAAGGTAAGTGCTCTATCCTGAAGTTACACCCCCAGCCAGAAATTCACTTTTGAATTCTGGGCTGCAATACACTTGAAGCTCCATATGTATATTGAGCTTTCATGATTTTACATGAGGTAATTATGTATTTCAATGAGGTAATGCATTTGAACTGTATTAAATTAGTATTTAGAACCAACCAACCAATTCAGTTATTAGCTAACTCTCATGAAATAATAATGTACATATGCTTAGAAGGGAGGGAATAAGGACAGAAAGAGTGAAAGAAAGAGAACATTTTTTTTTGCAAGAGCACGTGTGTGTGTATGTATATGTCTTCCTATGTGTGGGAAGGACAGATGACAACCTCAGATCATATTCTCAACAACACTAGCTCTTTTTTGTTGTTTGTTTTTACGGGCTTCTATTTCCTTACAGGAAATGTCCCTCAAAATTAACACGGCTTGATACAAATCATAGGGACTAAAGCTAGGGAATGGCAACAAGTCAAAACTGGTGATTCCGGAAAATTCCATGGTAAAATTTTATTCTAACATGTAACAAGGTTCCTCAGGATCTCATAAAATCTGCCAGACAATGAATGCTCAAGCTATGTTTCAAGTGGGAGGGACATCAATGGGAAATGTTGAAAAGGCAGTTAAAGGCTGGGCGTGGTGACACACACCTTTAATCCCAGCACTAGGGAGGCAGAGGTAGGGGGATCGCCATGAGTTCGAGGCCACTCTGAGACTACATAGTGAATTCCAGGTCAGTCTGAGCCAGAGTGAGACCCTACCTCAAAAAAACAAAAACAAACAAACAAACAAACAAAAAAAAGGCAGTTAATGTGTAGTGAAAGAACATCATAAAATTTCTCTACCAGTTTAAAATGATTACTCAAAAAATTAGGTTATTAAACATTCTTAAGTTTTAGACGTTGATTAGAGAAGTTGCTAATTTTTGCCTCCATGTACGATGGCTGATTTGCATTCAAATACAGGAATATGAACTACTTTAACTTCCTTCATAGAGCATACACACTATGGAACAGAAACAAAAGTGCAAACAGCCCAAGTAAAGTGGAGTACCACGTTTTGAGAAAAGAGAAAATGCATGCATACTGACCGTCTTAGAAGAAAACATCCTTCGGATCTCACTGGTGCTGCTACTAAACATGTGCGGCATAACAAAATTCAACAGTGACATGAGTTCCAAAAGGTTATTCTGTACTGGTGTGCCTGTCAGCAGTAAACGGTTGTTTGCCTGTGAATGAACACAAAATTAAGATTAGTCTTGTTTTGTTCAAGAGCCATTCCCTTCCTGTTTCCTTTGCCCACTGAGGGTGTCGGGAGAAGAAGAATATCACTAACTTTACATCTATGATGAAATAATGTAGATACCTGATGTTTGCTACTATCATCTACTGAAGTCAAGGCAAAATGTGAAAAATCACTGGTCATATTTTACATGCAGTAACTTGTATTATCTAACTTTTATGAACTCAGAAAAAAAGGTTTATTTGATATTTACCTTTTCACATAGAAATTAAGGCTGGTTTACTATGTGTTAAGGGTAGTTTGTTCAGGCTGGGAACATAGCTTTGTCAATAAAGGACTTGCCTCAAAACCATGAGCTCATGAGTTCAATCCTCAGTATGCACATGAACATGTCCAGTATGAGGATTCACACTTGTAATCCTATACTGGGGAGTGGATACAGGAACATCTCTAGGACTCACTGACCAACAAGTCTAGCCTTCTTGGCAAGCATGTCAATGAGAGACCTTGTGGCAAAAAAGTGGATGGTATTCCTGAGGAGTGACATCTGAGGTTGTCCTCTTGCCTCTCTATACCCACATGCATGCATGCTCACCACATATGTATGCACGCATGTGTACACATGAAAAAAGAATAGCTTTTACATCTTTAAAGGACTATTACCAAGAACAAACCTAGGCTGGGGGATGGCTTAGTGATTAAGGCATTAAGTAAGGTTCAATTCTCCAATTCCCAAATAAAGCCAGATGCACAAAGTTTGCAATGGCTGGACACCCTGGTGTGCCCATATTCTCCCTGTCTCTCTTCTATCTTTTTCTGCTTATAAATAAATAAACATTTTTTTAAAAAGAAGAACAAAATAGTAGGTGGTGGCAAGATACCTTTAATCCCAACACTCAGGAGGCAGAAGTAGGAGGATCGTTGTGTGAGGCCAGCCTGGGCTAGAGTGAGACCCTACCTCAAAAAAAAAAAAAAAAAAAAAAAAAAAAAGAGGCCGGGCGTGGTGGCGCACGCCTTTAATCCCAGCACTCGGGAGGCAGAGGTAGGAGGATCACCATGAGTTCGAGGCCACCCTGAGACTACATAGTGAATTCCAGGTCAGCCTGAACTAGAGTGAGACCCTACCTTGAAAAAAAATAAATAAATAAAGGGCTGCAGAGATGGCTCAGCGGTTAAGGCACTTGCCTTTGAATCCCAAGTACCCACGTAAGCCAGATGAATAAGGCGGTACATGTGTCTTGAGTCCCCTTGCTATAGGCCCTGGGGTGCCTACTCTATCTCTAACTGCCTCTTTCTCTCAAGTAAGTAAATAAATTTTTTTTTTTTTTTTTTAAAAGGAACAGAAAGCCGGGCATGGTGGCACACTTGGGAGGCAGAGGTAGGAGGATCGCCATGAGTTCAAGGCCACCCTGAGACTACATAGAGTGAGACTACATAGTGAATTCCAGGTCAGCCTGGGCTAGAATGAGGAATGAGACCTTACCTTGAAAAACCAAAAAAAAAAAAAAGGAACAGAACAGAAGACAAAGAGTACATAACAGAAGCCAGTGTCTGACCATTTAGGGAACAAAGTTACTGACTCCTCATCTGAAATGATATATATATATATCTTTTATATATCTTTTAAATTATTTAACATAAAATTTTATTACAGCTTAGAACACTTTAGAAATCACTCTCTTACATTAATTGTCATAAGGTGCTGATAGCGGATGGAGCCCATATTCTTCAGCATATGGCCCTCATCAAAAATTGCATAATTAAGTTTCAGCCGACGAAACAGACTACGGTCATCAGAGCTGCTGATTGCACAATTATACCTGTCACCAAAAGAAAATAAATTCTCTGAGATCACACTTTTAGGACCTTGGAGACTACTAGGAAGGTAAGTTATTTAAAATTATTTTTATTTTGATGTTTCTAAACCCTAGTCTCTCAAGGACAGAACAAAACCCAGTTAGTACTGAAATAGTGATTTTTTTTCTAATCATTATATATGTACATCTGATCAAATTAAAACCTTCAGTGGATAACTAGAAAATATTTAGCCAGGCATGGTGCTGCACCCTTTTAATCCCAGCACTCGGGAGGCAGAGGTAGGAGGATCACTGTGAGTTCAAGGCCACCCTGAGACTACACAGTGAATTTGAGGTCAGCCTGGACTAGAGTGAACCCTACCTCGAAAAATTAAAAAAATAAATAAATAGAAAAAATTTACATATTATATTATGAAACAACTTTTATGCCCTTGGGAAGCAGGCAAATTGAGTATACTTATACAGAATCTGTATTGTTATATAATGTACTGCAAAGTTTATTACATACTTTCCCCAAGTTTCTATTTTTAGAAAGCAGAAGATGGGGAAATGGCTTAGAGGATAAAGGTGCTTGCCTGCAAAACCTGCTGCCATGGATTAGATTCCAAGTACCCAAATAAAGGCAGTTGCACAAAGTAGCCCATGCACCTAGTTTGTTTGCAGTGGCAAGAGGCCCTAGCATGCCAATTTATTCTAATTCTGCTTGCAAATAAATAAATAAATAAATTACTTTAAAGAAAAAGCAGAAAAAGAAAATGAAGCCAATAAATGTTTTGCATTAAAACATTAACTGACATGGTGACACATGCCTTTAATACCAGCACACAGGAGACAGAGGCAGGAGAATTGCTGTGAGTTCAGGGCCAGCCTAGGATTATAGGGTGAGCTACAAGTCAATCTGTGCTAGAGTGAGACCCTACCTTCACAAAAACCAACTAACCAACCAACCAAACAATAATAGTAACAACAACAAAACACATTAACTGATAAAGGAGAGGTCAAGAAATTATAGTTAACAGCCAAAAGTTCAAGACTACTAGGGGGTCTGTTTTATTAAGACAAAATGAGGGCTAGGGACATGGCTCAGTTGGTAAAGTACTTGCCTAGTATGCACAAAACCCTGGGTTCTGTCCCTGGCATGGTGCTGGTCATACTCAGCTTCATACTGAGTTTGAGTTCAGCCTGGCCTAAAGATCCTTCTGCCCCAACAACTCCCCCCCCCAAAAAAAAAGAATGAGAGCTGGGGCCATGGCTCAGTTGGTATACTGGATTAAGTTCCCAGCACCATATACAACCAGGTAGTATATGTCAGCAATCAACACTCAGAAGTTGGAGACAGGATTAGGGATGTTCTAGGTCATCCTCAACTAAATAGTGAGTTGGAGGCCAGTCAGGCCTATGAAACCTTGTCTCAAACAAACAAAAAAGAACTTCATCTTTATTCTGCACTAATTCAAGTGTGATCATTGTTAGTGAGGTGATGTGCTATTAAATCTCTTAATCTCCTTACAAAGCAAATGAAAATCTTCACCAACTCCTTCACTTTCTTTGCAAGTTCATAGCATAAACTCTCCTATAAGTTAGGATTTCATAAAATTCTCTCCACCCCCAAATTTCTCAATACTTACGTAGTAACAATTACATTGTAATCTTCATATTTACTATGAATGTTAAATCTAATTTGTTTACGTTCTTCTTGAGAACCTAGGAGTTAAAAATGAAACATCTTTTAATTACATTTATTGCTTTATTATATAATTCAATTCTGAGGAAATTCCCAAAGTAAAAGAAAATAACAAATTCTTACCATAGTAACAGAGCACATTTAAAGTGGGGCACCATAAATTAACTTCTCTTAACCAGTTATCTATGAAATAAGAGGGTTTATGTTTACAAAGTCAAACACTTAAGTTTGAAAAGTAATTCTTTTATAAAATATATACAAACACACTTCTGCTTTCATAACAAACACTCAAATATTACTTTTTAATGATGAAACAGGAGGTTCTGAAGGGGCATCAAAGCGAGGGACAAAGGACAGAAGGCCACCCATTAGAGGTGATTATTCCACCTTAGACACGGATGCATTCTACATCTACATGCACAAAAGTTCTCTCACTCTAACTTCTATAGCAAAATTAATCAAGAAAAACTGAAATAAAATGAATGGGTGGGAATTAAATTACATACTCTGTGATTCAACAAATGTCTACAAAGTTGGATATAGCATAGTTCCAGCTCATTAGGAGTGGGTGAAGACTCACTTGAGCCCTAACAGTTCGAAGCAAACCAGAACTCATAGCAATCCTCGGATCATAGCTGGGACCAAAGGTATGAAAACACTACTGCCACTTTCTTACTCTTTCCTAACCCTATTTGGAAACAGAGTTTCATGTGTCCCACATTGCTTCAATATATAGTTGAGAATGACTTTCAATTTCTGATTTTTGAGCCTCTACTTTCCAAGTGCTAGGTATGCAGGCATGTGCTACCATGCCCAGTTCTTCTTACTCTCAAAAATAATGTAGAAACATTACAAAGCCAAAATAACAATATCAGGGTCTTGGGGGAAAAACAAAACCCTAACAATACAATCAAACATACATATGTACATTCACAAAAAGGGAAAAGTAGGAGGCCAAATTAATATTCATTACCATATACACACTCCTACCAAGATAAAACATTATGAAGACATGAAACAGTTTTCTTTGTATTACATACCTATTGTTGAGGCTGGAACAACAATCAAATGAGGCCCTCTATTACCCTCCTGATACAGGTATGCCAGGAAGGCAATGGCTTGAATGGTTTTTCCTAAGCCCTAAAATTAAACAAATGAAAATATGTGAAATCTAAAATTGAACAAAAACTTATTTAAAAATATAAAAGCTTTTGAAAAGAGTATTTCAGAGCTATATTCACTTTCAATTTCCCTTAATGTAATTTTGAGAATTTCTACCAAGTTCTTACTTCTAAAATAAATTGATTATAACCTTCAAATGATGCCATACTTACTTTGGGCAGAATAGATAGATCTTAAATATTGGTTCACACATGATACATAAGAAGGGAATACTTTTCAAACACATTGGCAGAGTGTATTTTTAGTTATTGCACATACATACATACATACTTTTCCTTACATACACTGAAGACTATGTATGACAACTAACTAGAGTTAAATACATGCCTATGTTATTACCCTGCAATTCTACTCTTAAAAATTGATAAACAAAACTGTAGCATGTACTACCAATGCTATATGGTAATTAAGAAAGACAACATTGAGCATGCACATAGTAACAAGATGAATCCCAGTGACACTGTTAAACCAAATGAGCCAGACACAAACAATACATATGCTATACATGTTATTCAACTGAAACATTAGGCCCTTGTCAAAACTGAGGTGGGTAGACCTGGGCATGGTGGTGCACGCCTTTAATCCCAGCACTCGGGAGGCAGAGGTAGAAGGATCACTGTGAGTTTGAAGCCACCCTGAGACTACAGAGTGAATTCAGGTCCGCCTGAGCTAGAGTGAGACCCTACCTCAAAAAAAAGAAAAAAAAAAAAAGAAAGAACTCAGGTGGGTAGAGATGGGGGTGGGGTTGGCTCCCACTCATAAACTCAGCATTTAGAAGGTAGATGCAGAATGATTCAAGTGAATATGAGAACAGCCAGGTCACCTTAAGAGTACAATGTCAGTGGGGAGGGAAGGGAAGGGAAGGAAGGCCTACTAAGGGGAGTTATGAACTGAATTGTCTGCTCCCTCAAAATACAAATGTTGAAGTCCTAACCCCCAATTATGACTGTATTTGGATAAAGAGCCATTAAAATAGAGAAATTCAGATTAAATGAGGTTATGAAGGTGTTGCCCTAATCTAACAAAAATAGTGCCCACATAAAGACAGACTAAGGCTAGGGAAATGGCTTAGTGGTTAGGCATTTGCCTGTGAAGCCTAAGGACCCAGGTTTGATTCCCCAGGACCCACGTAAGCCAGATGCACAAGGGGGATACATGCGTCTGGAGTTCGTTTGCAGTAGCTGGAGGCCCTGGTGTGCCCATTCTCTTCTTTCTCTCTGCCTCTTAATCAAATAAATAAATAAATCTTTAAAAAGAAAAGACAGACTACAGGGGTTAAGAGATAGCTTAGCAGTTAAGGCATCAATTCCCCAGTACCTACATAAGCCAGATGCACAAGGTGGCGCAACGTCTGGAGTTCGCTTGCAGTGGCTAGTGGCTCTGGCATGCACATTTTTTCTCTCTCTCTCTCCCTGTCTATTTCTCTCTCTCTCAAATAAATAAATAGTTTTTTTTTTTTTTTTTTTTTTTTTTTTTTTAAAGACTATGAGCCTGGCCTGGTGGCACATGCAGAAGTAGGATTGCTGTGAGTTCAAGGCCACCCTGAGACTACATAGTTAATTCCAGGTCAGCCTGGGCCATAGTGAGACCCTACCTCGAAAAACCAAAAATAAAAAAAAAATTTTAAAAAGACTATGAAAGGAAACAAACAGACTCATGGACTTTGGGGGACATTCTGGTTGTCTGCAAAACAAGAGAAGGCTCAAGAAAAAAACATCCTAAGAGCCTGGGGGACTTCCAGATAAGATGATGGAGTACCAGCCACACCAAAGCAGCCTATGGAGGGAAATAAACAGAAACACAGCAAAATATACTCTTCGACAGAAAAGTGAAGGTGTATTTATCATCAACCATGGCAGAGAAACAGGAGAGACCAAGATCTTCCAGAAAGGAGAAAATCAGCCAGTATTCTGCTGAAGCACTAGCGGCCCCGGTCCACAAGCCCATCCAGCAGTGCCAAGCTGCAGGAGCAGAAAAAATGTGAGGGGATTTCCCACTCACATCAGCCTCCTCCCCAAAGTCAAGAAACCTGAAGGGAAGATAGCAGAGACCAGCTGAGCAGATCCATTGAGACTCCAGGCCCCCTGCAGAGTCTCCCATCCCCCAACCATCAGGACAGTGACCATCCTGAGAACTCACTCACCCCTTGCCACCCACTGAGGGGGATCAAGATGGGCACTCAGCATTGGTGAGATTGGAAGCCATCCCAAAAGGTTAACAGGACTTACTTATACAAAGCCAGATACATAGTCTGTACTGGAAGTGCTAATCTCTCTTTCCATTTCAGGAAAGATTATGTATTATATTTGAATGATATATACTTGGTTGGCTTTACCCTTCTCAATTAAGCTGTATTTTGGTGTTAACTGTTGTTACTTTCTTTAAAAATATTTTATTTTTATTTATTTATTTGAGAGAGGGAAAGAGGCAGAGTGAGAGAGAGAGAGAGGGAGGGAGGATGGGTGCGCCAGAGCTGCCAGCCACTACAGAGGAACTCCAGATGCACGCAACACCTTGTGCATCTGGCTTATGTGGGTACTGGGGAATAGAACCAAGGTCCAAGCGGCTTTGCAGGCAAGCACCTTAACCACTAAGTTTCCTGATTTATAGGGCCTTTGTCTTTTTCTTAAGTCACTATTGGGGGCAGGGACTGACTGGCCCCAGGCTGACTTGGAACCCATTTCAGACTAGCAATCTCAACCTCCTGTTGATAGGATTAAGGGTGTGGAACAACACATGCTCTTAAGCGGACTTTGGCTTAAATAGATTATCTGTTTAGTTTAATCCTCACGCTTATATACATACTCTGTGCTGGTTTTGATTGAATGTCTATATTGCTCAGTTGAATTTTAGAATTTGCCAGTAATTTGCTTCACCCTGCCTACTACAATACTTGAATAGCAGGCAAACTCAACACTGAGAGTCACTTCTGCTGTTTCTCAGAATGTAAGAGGTACACGTGGCACCTTAAACTCCTATAGTGAAGATATATTAAGTCAGATTTACATGGCTAAGAACACTGCAGATAATCAGAAAACCGAAGCATCAAATTAACTCAAGATGCAAAAATCTCTTCACTGTAATACAAGAAACACAAAGAAGCAAGGACTCTTCTCACTACCTTACAGAAACTTGCTCAACCATTTTTATTGCTGCTCTGTTCACAATAGCTAGGAAATGGAACCAGCCTAGATGTCTCTCAAATGATGAGTGGATAATGAAGATGTGGCACATTTATACAATGGAGTTCCACTCAGCAGTAAAGAAGTGAAATTTGCAGGAAAATGGATGGATCTGGAAAGGATTATACTTAGTAAGGTAACTTATGCCCAGAATGCTAAATGTCACATGTTCTCTCTCATATGTGGTTCCTAGCTACAAATAATTAGACTTCTATATGAGTTGGAATAAAACTCAGTAGCAGAGGCCAGTAAGCTAGAAAGGAGGGGTTTAATAGGATGGTATTGTATATATGTAAGGACAGATTAATGGGGGTGAAAAGGCCTAAGTGAGGTCAGGGGAAGAGATTGAGTAAAGGAAAAGTGGGGTGAGGGCTAATCAAACTCTGAGGGTACGAATAAGCCATATGGAAACCTACTTTTTCTGGACAATGGAACAGTCAGAAGCCATAGATTGTTACTAGAAATTTTTTGGGGCCAGGGATGGGATACCTTCCAGTGAGTTGTTGGCCAGGGAGGTCACAGATACCCACAAAACATTGTAGGCCATTGCCGAGGCCCTTGGTTTCCCACCAGGAATAGATGGTAAGACCCTATTGCTGAAGACTCCACATACTTGGGTGGCAAGTTCACTGACAAAACCTGCTGGAGCTGAGCTGAAAGCCTCCTCTATGAGGACCAGCTGATAGAAGGTTGGAGAAAGCTACACTGCATGCAGCTCAATGGGAGAGAGAAAACACCAGTGAAGGTACTCAACAGTGAACACTTGCAAGCTTTAAATTTGGCCACCCAGGCCAAATGAGCCAACAGGTGCAATAGTGGCATGTCTGTTATGGGGGAAACCACTGTTCTCTACTTGGACTGGAGGCCTGTTCCATGGGAGGGAACATATCCCTGATTCTGAAAACCTACGACAGGGGTAGCCATTAGCCCTAAGGGTATAATGTCTGCTGATGTCTCGTTAAATGTATATACTATGCTCACCAAACTGCCCAGTAAGCACTTCTCTTAATGTCCACACCCATATATTAATGCTACTCTCACTTTTGGTTAGAGAAGCTTCTCTTTTCAGATGGTGGTAACCATTGTATGATTCAGAAGGCACCATGGTGCTGAGAAGAAGTGACAGACGAGAGCTCAGCCCTGAAACATCTCAAACTTTCCTTCCAAGGCTCAGGGTCCATTGTGGAAGAGGGGGCGGAAGGAATGTAAGAGCCAAAGGAAGAGTAGGACTCCTTACAACATGCTCCTCCAGACACAAAATGGCCTGCATATCCATGACCTCACAGTGCCTAACACTACCTACACAAGACCATCATAATAGGAGGAAAAGATCATGGCATCAAACTGAAAAGAGAGACTGATTGAGAAGGAAAGGGGATATGATGGAGATTGAAGTTTCAAAGGGGAAAGGGGGGAGGGAAGGAGGGAAATAACATGGGATATTGTCTACAATTAAAGAAGTTGTCAATAAAAATAATAATAATAAAATTAAATTAAAAAATAAAAAGAAAGCTGGAAAAAGCTACACTGTATGCATTTCAATGGGAAAGAGAAATCACCAGTGGAGATATTCATTAGTGGACACTGCAAGCCTTCAATTTGGCCAGCCAGGCCAAATGGGCCAATGGGTGCAATAGGGGCACGTCTGTTATGCGAGAAACTAACCACTCTCTGGACTGGAGGCCTGCTGCACAAGAAAGAATATATGCCTGATACTAAAAGTCACGAGCCCTAGGGGTGTAATGTCTGCTTGTATCTGGCTAAAGGTATATAGTATGCTCACCATACTGCCTGGTGAGCACTTCTCTTAATGTTCATACCCATATATTAATGCTACTCTCACTTTTAGTTAGAGAAGCTTCTCTTTTCAGATGGTGGTGACCTTAGTAAGTCTCAGAAGACACTATGGTGCTGAGAAGGAGAGAGGAGTGCTCAACGCTGAAACATCTCTATCACACTTTCCAAGGCTCAGGGTCCATTGTGGAAGAGGTGGCAGAAAGAATATAAGAGCCAAAGGAAGGGTAGGACTGCTTACAATGCACTCTTCAGACATGAAATGGCCTGGATATCCATGACCTCGCAGTGCCTCACATTATCTACACAAGACTCATCAAAATAGGAAAAGATGATAACAACAAACATCAAAATAAAAGAAGGACTGATTGAGAGGTGGAGGGAATATGATCAAGAGTGGAGCTGCAAAGGCAAATTGGGGGGGGGATTACCATGGTTTATTGTCTATAATTATGGAAGTTTTCAATAATAATAATAATAACAATCCTGCTAGCACCTAACCATGGCATTTTCGGTATGAAAAAATTAGCAGTCTTAAGCCTTAAAAACACTGTGCAGAGGGCTGGAGAGATGGTTCAGCAGTTAAGGCACTTTCCTTTAAAGCCTGACAACCCAAATTTGACTCCCCAGTAGCCACACAAAGCCAGATGCACAAGATGGCACATGAGCCTGGAGTTTGTTTGCAGTGGCTGGATGCCCTGGTGCACCCATTCTCTCTTTCTGCTTGATGTGGCAGCACATGCCTTTAGTCTCAGCACACATAAGGCACAGGTAGGAAGATTGTAGTGAGTCTGAGGCCAGCCTGAGACTACTCAGTGAATCCCAGGTAAGCCTGCGCTAGAGAAAGACCCTATCTCAAACAAAAACACTGTGTGAGCTGGAAAGACAGCTCAACAGTTAAAGGTGCTTGCTTGCAAAGACTGATGGCCTGGGTTTGATTCCCCAGTACCCACAAAAAGCCAGATGTACAAAGTGGTGCATGCATCTGGAGTTCATTTGTAGGAACAGAAGGAGGCCCTGGCATGCCCATTCTCTCTCTCAAATAAATAAATAAAAATTAATTTAAAAAAACACTGTGCAAGTAACAATAGTAAATTCATAAAATATACTTCTTTCTCATACAATTACAGGATATAGAAATTATATTTTATTAATACTGAGAGATTAAGTCATTTGGCAAAAATAAGCTAGGCTACCAAAGGCAAGTTTGAAAATCAAAGTCCAGGTCTGACTTCCAAGTTCAGGTATACTACTGTAATACTCTTCAATTTATATCTAATGTCTGCTAAGTACCTTTTGTGTGTAAGTAATGTATGCATGTGTGTATACAGATACATGCACCCTTATGCACATGTCATGTGTGGAGATCAGGAGGATGTTATGTGTCCTCTATTGCTCTTCTGCTTTATTTCTCTGAGAGAGAGAGAGAGAGAGAGAGAGAGAGAGACTGAACTTAGAGAGCTCCCTATTTGCCATGCTTGGCTTTTTTTGTTTGTTTTGGTATGTGGGTGTTTGGAATTGAACTCAGGACCTCTTGTTTACACAACAAGAATTCTTACCCACTGAGCCATCTCCCCAGGGCCCAATCAGGATTTTAAAATATTGTATAAATTAGACATTATCTTTGTTTTAACAAGTCTGAACTAAGAATGAGAGTATGTCTTTAATTTAATACTAAAATTTCTTTCTTAGAAGCTAACTAGGGAACCAGTATCATCTTTGTTAATTTTGAGAATCTACTATACAGTGTAATACAAGTGTATTTAAAGTTTATCCATTATACAAATGTTATTTTTGTTTGATTGAAGTAGGTTCTTTTAAATTATTTTGAGAGTGAGAAAGGCAGATAGAGAAAAATGGGTATGGGCTGGGCGTGGTGGCACACTCCTTTAACCTCAGTTCTCGGAGGCAGAGGTAGAAGGATCACCATGAGTTCGAGGCCACCCTGAGAATACAGAGTGAATTCCAGGTCAGCCTGGGCTATAGTGAGACCCTACCTCCAAAACCCAAAAATAACCAAAAAAAAAAAAAAAAAAAAAAAAAAAAAACACAGAAGGGCATGGCAAGGCCTCTAGCCACTGCAAACGAACTCAAGTCACATGTGCCACCTTGTGCATCTGGCTTACGCAGGTACTGGGGAACTTAACCTGGATTACTAAGCTTCATAGACAAGCACCTTAACTGCTGAGTCATCTCTCCAGACCCTGAGGTAGGGTTTTGCTATGCAGTCCAGGCTCGTCTCAAACTCACAACCATCCTGCATTCATTGACCCAGTGCTAAGATTACAAGTATGCGCTACAGCTATCATATGACTCATTTTTTAAAAAAAATTTCTTTATTTATTTGAGAGAAAGAGGCCAGCAGAGAGAGAGAGAGAGAGGAGAAGCAGAGAGAGAAAATAAGAGCTCCAACGCCCCTCTAGCCACTGAAGAGAAACTCCAGATGCACGTGCCACCTGGTGCATCTGGCTTTACATGGGTACTAGGGAATCTAACCCAGGTCAATAGGCTTTGTAGACAAGTGCCTTAACTGCTGAGCCATCTTTCCAGCCTGCATAGAACTCATTTTTAATGCACTCTGTCTTTTTTTTTGAAGGTCGGGTAGTATTTTCAAGGCAGGGTCTCATTCTAGCTCAGACTGACCTGGCTAGTTCCAAGATGGCCTTGAACTCACAGTGTTCCTCCTACCTCTACTCCCAAGTACTGGAATTAAAGTCATGTAACACCATGCCTGGCCTTAATGCACACTTTCTACCTGAAGAAGGAAGGGGAGGTAATGTAATGCCTGGTTGTAATAAACTTGCTGAGCTGAGTTTGTAGCAAATATAATTTAGAAAAAAAAATAACTTGGATAGACATCTAATAAAATGGTTGAAATGATATTGCTGATATAAGTATGAATTTAAATACTAATAATAACAAGCATTATATTAAAAATTTAAGGTACTAGAAAGATGGCACTGCAGTTAAAGGTGCTTGTTTGCAAACCCTGCCCAAGCATTTACAGCGGCAAGAGACTCTGGCATATGCAAAATACATGTGCAAATAAATAAATTAAAGCAAAAATTTGAAGCCCTTGACTAATATGCAAGAGGTCCTAGAGTCATTCCCTAGTTGCACCAAAAAAAAAAGTATCTAAAGAAAAGCACATACACTAAAATTTCACTATTATATATTTTATATACAAACAAATAATCACATAATTATTTGCAAAAGAAAGACCAGCACTTGCTTCCAAGGGAAAGGATGAAGGATAGCTTTCATTTTAGATTTTGTTTTATTTTGGTTTTTCAAGGTAGGGTCTAAATGTAGCCCAGGCTGACCTAGAATTCACTATGTAGTCTCAGGGTGGCCTTGAACTCATAGTAATTCTCCTACCTCTACCTCCAGAGTGCTGGGATTAATGGCGTGCACCACCATGCCTGGCTTAGCTTTGATTTTTTTTGACACACATATTAATATAATAATCAAAAAGAATTATTTTCATTTTGTGGAAAGAGAAGGCTAAAAATAAAAGCAAACAATAAAAAAACAGAGAAGAGAGAAAGGGTATGATAACTGAAGAGTAGTTAAAACAACAATGAACAAAGCTGGCCATGGTGGTGCATGCCTTTAATCCCAGCACTAGAGAGAATGAAGTAGGAGGAACACTGTGAGTTGAGGCCAACCTGAGACTACATACTGAATTCCAGGTTAGCATGGGTTAGAGCAAGATACTACCTGGGCGGGGGGGGGGGGGGATGGAAACTGTGTATAATGGTAGGCTGAGAATGTAGCTTGGTGGTATAATGCTTGCTTAGAATAGAATGCACAAGGTCCCCGGTACCACAAAACAAACAAAAGACAAAACAACAAAAAAATAAGAAAGCCCTAAAAGTCAAGGGGGAAAAAAAATCAAAGGTTTAAGAGCAAGAATGTCTTTTTTTTTTTTAATTATTTATTTATTATTATTTTTTTTGGGGGGGTGGATTTTGAGGTAGGGTCTCACTCTAGCCCAGGCTGACCTGGAATTCACTCTGTATTCTCAGGGCAGCTTCAAACTCACGGCTATCCTTCCTAGCTCTGCCTCCTAGTGCTGGCATTTAAGGCATGCATCACCACACCCGGCTATAAAAAAAATTATTTATTTATTTGGGGGGGATGGAGAGAGAGAGAGAGAGAGAGAGAGAGAGAGAGAGGGAGGCAGAGGGAAAGAGATAACAGGCATGCCAGGGCATCCAGCCATTACAAATGAACTCTAGACACATGAGCTACCTTGTGCACATGGCTTATGTAGGTCGTAGGGAATCGAAACTGAGGATTTTGGCTTTGAAGGCAAGTGCCTTAACTGCTAAGCCATCTCTCCAGCCCAAGAATGTCTTATTGACGCTTGAACAACAAATCCTAGTAATGCTATGCACTTACCATTTCATCTGCCAAAATGCCATTAAGTCCATGCTTATGAACCAATGCCAGCCAATTCAAGCCAACCTTCTGATAGGGCTTGAGTGCTAAACTGGTTTAAAAAAAATTACCAAATATTAGATTTGTACTTTTGTTGTATATTTTTTTCTGACATGATATGTAGGTTTATGATGAACATAAAAACTGAAATACCTAGATCTAGCCTTACCTTTTAAACTTAGGCTTAACAAGCTATATATATGCATTCATTTTAATTCATTAAAATACAATGAATAATTAAAAACATTTTTCAGACTTTATTCCATACTTATCAATTTATTTCTCTTGGCAGTGCAAACTACATAAAATATTTCCACATTGGTCACAATGGAATGCCAACCACCTACTAAATTCCATACCTTAACAAAATATTACTATGATAACATATTACTAAATTCACATTTATCCTAAAAAATTGAATATGCTCATTAGATTTTTCATACATTAAAGAACTTAAAAGTTTAGGACAAAATCCACAAACATAATTTACTATTTTTCCAGTCTAGTTTAATGCTTTAGAAATGTGTATAAATATGCACACCTAATGCAGTGGTACTTTTAATTCTGAAGTATGTGCACATTTACATATATATTTACATTTGCAAATCTGCTATACACTAATCAGTGAACATGAGTAAGAAGAAAGTAACATGAAAATATCAAGATCTTAATTAATTTGGAAAAACACTCAAACTAATTCTCAGGTTTGACTTTGTTAAGGGCATATTGGAGATATATAATGGATGAAAACAACATTTTTCCTAAATGTTTTAATTGGTGAAAGCTACTAGAGGTTATTTGACTGAACACGTACTATACAGACATACAAGCAATTTTTCAGATAACATTTTATTAACCTTTTAAGCATTCTATAAAGAAGCTATTAAAATTTTATTGATGAAAAAGTTTCAATAATCTGCCTGAGATTGCCCTAAAATGATAAGGTTCAGATTTTAATCTGCAAACCCATACTCATTCCAAAGACTTCTCAAAATCCTCAGGAGAATGGCACATATTTCACATTAATGTAAAAACACAGTCATGCATTTCCTTCTCCAGCTTTTCTCCTCTCCCCCTCACTTGCCTCCACACACACTCCGCCTGCACACAGAGCAGAGGGCTGACATGGATACAGCATATAGAGTTTAAGGTGAAATTCTGAAGTCAAGACATTGTTTCTGAGAGGAGGTAGGATTGAAAGACATCCACCTCAAACAGGAATCTGTGTTTCAGTTGTGGGGGGTACAATATATTAAAAACTTTTCTCATTTTAAAAAAAAAAAACAGAGCTGGAGAGATGGTTCAGCAGTTAAGGGTCTTGCCTACAAAGCCTAATGATCCAGATTTGATTCCCTAGTACCCACATAAAACCAGATATGGTGGCGTATGCTTCTGGAGTTTGTTTGCAATATCTGGATGCCCTCATGTGCCCATTTTCTATCTCTCTGCTTGCAAATAAGTAAATAAAAACATTTAAAATAAAATAAAAGTAAAATATAGGCAGAAAAAAATCATTAGTATTTCTAAAGTCTTCATAGTTCTTTTGCTATAATTTGAAAAAAATATGCTTTGCTTTCTTAGCCTGCAATTTCTATCCTACCATAATAGCACAAGCAATGATCTTACAGATGCAGAATCCTGAGCTTCATATGAAATGAAAATTTAAAAAAAAAAGCCAGGTGGTGGTGGCACACGCCTTTCATCTCAGCACTCGAGAGGCAGAGGTAGGAGATTTGCAGAGAGTTCCAGTCCACCCTGAGACTACACAGTGAATTCCAGGTCAACCTGGGCTAGAACAGACCTTAAGTCAAAGAAAACAATGGTGGCTCAAGCCTTTAATCCCAGCACTAGGGGAGTCAGAGGTAGAAGGATTGCCTTGAGTTCAAGGCCACCCTGAGACTACATGGTGACTTTCAGGTCAGCCTGGGTAGAGTGAGAAGCTACCTCGAAAAACACACAAACAAAACAAAACAAAATAAAAAACAAAACAAAACCTCTCCCTAGGTCACACACAAATTGATGTCTGCATTGATAATAGTTAGTATTCAATCCATATCTAATCCACAGCTCATCTTTGATCCACACAGTAGCAAATGAAAAACCTCTGATTTACCTAACCTGTGGGCAGCACTGAATTCTCCAATATTTTTGGTTCACAATAATGCTGCAGTCATCTAACACATGTAAGATAATAACACTGACTTATCATGAAATGGTAAAATTTGATAAGGGAGGGATATTACACCCAAGGGTCAACACACAATTCCAACTACCACAATAATCAAGAAATATTCTGTAACCAAAATATAGAAATTTTCATCACCAATACACCTTAGAAAAAATATGTCAAAATACCTATTATACATCAAATGTTGAAATGGAGTAAGTAAAAGCATCTACTACATTGAAATCTTCATTCAAATGAAAGTGATTTAATCACAAAAAAAGAGACACAGGTAAGGTATTTTATTAAGACATTAAATAGCTTTTTCTGAAGTATGTCTTAAAAACATGTACTAATACATACATACATATATATTCCTCTATTGAATCTCTCTAAATTATAAGTAATTTTGTGTTCTTTAGTATGACAAGTGTGGCCTGTTGCAGACTGTTTCTCCAAAACACAAGGATCAATGAAAATGTAAGTTTAACAAAGGCAATCTGAATACCATTTACTATAAGAAATAATCAAAATGGGGTAGGCCATATTAATACTCTAGCAGACCTCTAATATTTATTTACATGTTGCATAAGAATGCCTTCCTCCCACTTGTCTTGACACTACAGATTTCAAAGAGGTTAAATGATTATAATAGAATCTCAACTACTGATTTCTTTGTAAGAATTCAGGGAACTGCTCAGGTCTCCCAAATTAGTTCCATGCTCTCTTCTGAAGACTCTCTAAACTGAAGGTTTCTTACCTCCACTATCCAAGACAATGAAATAAAATGAGATTGATTATTTCAGAGTTACTTTTTTCTTTGATTGGGGGAAAGTTCTTTCAGTCATGATTTCTCGACCATGTAAAAATTTAAAGTATGTTTACATTTGTTAGAGAAACATATTTTCAAAGGTCCAGGAAGGGCCTGAATCAGAAATGCAATGAGTACATGTAATGTGCTGAATTTGAGACTAGCATGCAACAACACACATCTAGAGGGACTTGTCTGAAATAGTGCACATGTGGACTAGAGATGAAACTAAAGCACAAGTTCATGTCTTCACAGGGTGAAGCAGCTGCTAAAAACCACCACAGCTTGAGTTTACTCTAATAATACAACTAAACTATTTGCATCTTAGCACTGAGTCCTAAGAGCACTAAGCATATCTGCAGAACTGATTTGCATTTACATTGTTGTCAAAGGTCTCAGAATTCCAATTTAGAAACACAATAGAGAGCCCATCTTATCAAATTCAGGATGACAAGATAAAAATCTTCAGGGATTAGCCTGGATATTATTGACCACATGATTAAATATACTGGTATAATTAACATTTAAGAAATTGTTTCAGTTAAAGCATTTTAAAGCTGATAAACTTAAAAAAGCTTTAGAGATGATTACATCTATGGGTGAGGAAAAAAAAACACAAGAAAGTGACTTTTGTTTCCACTGTCCCTAAGTATATTCTATTTTAACTTTAGGCAATTTTTATTTTAAAATGACCAAAAATGTGTAATGGTTTCAAGATATATAACAGAAATTCTACTTTTCTCTACGAAGACTTTATTTTTGACAAGAGACTCTGGAATGTCTATACCTCTAAAAGGCAATTTTCTTATTATAATTCACAGAAATTTGCAGTGGAAAACTAAACAGTTAACATTAGTATTTCCTCAGAGGGGATTTGCTGTAAAGGATCTGTTTTGTTAAGACAAAGATCCAAGAGTTGGAGGCATAGCACTTGGTACCATGGACAAGGCATAGGGACCCAGAACCACAGAAAACAATGTAAAGATACACATACATGGTGGGCTATTCATCAAGAAAGTCTGTTTTTTTCTCTTGTTGATGAACCTTTCCCAACGCACAGGGACAACTCCACCATATTTCTATCCTATGCAGCCCAAGCCTGGCCAGGCCAGTGAACTGAGTAAGAACTGCTTGTGCAACTTTACTATCGCTCAGCTAGAGAACCAAACCTGAGATAACAATTTTCCCCCTAGAAGTTCACTTCACAGTACTGAAGAGGCTGCTGTTGCTTTGTGTGTATGTGCACATGCGCGCTCACACACGCTTTGCACTAGGTTCAATGAGCACTTTAAAAACAAACACCTCTTCTCATCTCTAAAATATTTCATTTAAAAAAAAACTAGTCTTGTGGAAAGGACAGTATATTACCTCATCACACTATTTACAAGAGGACCTTGTGAATGTGGGTGTAAGAGATTTTTTTAAGTGATGCAATAAAGCACTTGATGTTTTTAAAAAACCAAATTATGATAAAGTAGACTCAACTGGGCCAGTCTTGTAGAGTGAAGAACTCCCCATATCCATGCTGGAGAACAAGAAGCAGCAGCTCCAACTACACTGAGGAGATGACTGGGCTGACATAGTTCTTTCTATGCAACAGAGAAAAGAGCTTCTTTTGTGGGAGCTGCATCACGTTTACCTACACCACCACATAGCACCCTAGAAGGGCACAGAAAAGATTGCAGCTTACTATTAGAGGCCAGAAATCATAGTTTGTTGTTTCTGTTTGTTTCATACTATGATTTTAAATAATTAACCAATGATCAGCAAATGTGCTTTGATCATCAACTCAGAAAAATACCAGAAGTAACTAAAATCAGCAACTAAGGTAATCATTTTACCAAGACCCTAGCCCACATAAACTACCTATGAGAAGTACTTTGAACAGCAACTAAAAAATAAAATAAAAACGTAAGTATTCTGAACAGGTATTTTGTTGTTGTTGTTGTTGTTTGTTTTCCTTTTTGAGACAAGGTTTTATACTCCATGGTCCAAGATGGCCTGGAACTCACTGTATAGCCCACACTGTCCTCAAACTCATGGTGATCCACCTTGCCTCAGACTCCCAAGTGCTGAGATTATAGGTGTGAGCTACCATGGTGGCTGGAACTCATTTTTGAAGTTCCATAACACTGAGCAGTATGGAAATACAGTAATTTGTTCCAGTTATTTCCTGAATTTAGGAACTCTGTTTCCAGTTTTGCCACCATAAAAATACATCAGAAATAGGTATGCTGGCACACACCTTTAAGCACAGCACTGGAGAGTATATGTAAGGAAGACTGCCATGAGTTTGAGAGTTCTAGGCCAGCCTGAGCTACATAGTACAGATCAGGCCAGCTAGGATTATATAGTAAGACCATGAAAAAAAAGTCACAGCAAATAAGTTCCTTTATTTCTTATTTGAAAAAAAGAAGAAGAAGAAGAAGAAGAAATATTCTGAACAGCCTTAGGTCTCCAAACTACTTAAAATTAAACACACTTAAATGAAGTTCAGAATAATTTCCCCCACCACAATATCCTAATATGATGCAAAACACTGGGAGTTCATAATTACAAAAAGCCTTTTTGTTGTTTTTTTTTGTTTTTCGAGGTAGGGTCTTACTCTAGCTCAGGCTGACCTGGAACTTATTATGTAGTCTCAGGGTGACCTTAAACTCATGGCAATCCTACCTCTGCTGGGATTAAAGGTATGCTCCACCATGCCTGGCCTCTCTCTCTCTCTTTTTTTTTTTAATAAGAATTCTGGCAAAGTAATTTGTTGAGAGAATAGTTTTGATGAATATGTATGCTTATGCATTTAATACACGTGTCTGTTCTTTTCTGTTCTAGTATGTTTCTCCCCCAAAAGAGATTTCATACTCTGGGCTTTCCAAAACACAAACAAAAGATCTGGTTTATCGCTAAGGTAGCTAAAACCATCCTTATGGTTTCAGTAATTACATAAAAAAAAACTATCAAGCAAGGAAGGCACAAATTCTATGAGACCATACCATTAATTTAAAATTATATGATGGAATAAAATACCCTGACCTGGAGGGGATGATCAGTGAAAAACTAATCTTATACCACATATGTGGCATCTAAGGAAACCTTGGGCTTTTCTTCTAACACTTATTGCTATATCACATTTAATTTCTATAAGCACAACACAAAGTAAATTTACACATCTTACACAGGTGAGATAAAATAATGACTGTTCAAATAATATTACCTTTGGTTTAAAATGGAAGGTTGTTCTATGTTCCATCCACCTCCGTTTCCAGTGAGCATGGTAACTTGTTTGGTCAATTTATTTGAAATGTCTTCACATTTGTTCATAAGTCTTATAACCACATCCCTTTCTTGAATCAGTGTTTTACAGTTCCATATCAAATCTTCTGATAGGCCATTAGTTTTGGACATCTTTGTGAACTGTGATAAAAGAAAATAATTTAATGGTTCAAGTCTCGAAAACAGAAAGTTTTTGTTTGCTTTCTTTTATTTTTTTGGTTTTGTTTTTCTTTTTCAAGGCAGGGTCTCAACTCTAGCCCAGGCTAACCTGGAATTCACTATGTAGTCTCAGGTGGCCTTGAACTCACAGGGATCCTCCTACCTCTAACTCCCAAGTGCTGGGGCTAAAGGTGTGTGCCACCACGCCTAGTAAAATTTATAATCTTATATTTGTTATTTTGATTTAGCAGCTATTTTCCTATGGTAGAAATATTACTAAGTAATTTCTACTATAAGCTACTTTCTTTTCTTTCCTCTGTGCCTTACTAGCTAGTGAATCAAGCCCAATTAGTGAGCTCCAGGTTCAGCAAGAGACCCTGTCTCATAGAATAGAAAGTGATTAAGACACCCAACACTGAATTCTCACAAAGTGCATGTGTACCTACAAATGCACACACGAACATTCATATACACCACACACAAAGTTCAAAATTAGTAAGTTGTTTTTGTAGTCAATTATTATTTATCATGTAAGGTTTTTAAAGAAAAATATCATTCTAACTAGTGGTAAAGTACCTAACAGAACAATCCCTCTCCTCCCCTGGTTTACCATTGCTAGGAAAGACAAGAATCCATTTTTAAGTATTAAGGGAAAGGACAGAATTTCATAAGCATTTTATCACAAGCAAGCCAATAAAATCTATTAAGTCCTTTCAGAGTAATTAAGGTCAAATACAACAAGAATTTTAACTAAAAGATTAATATGTCAGAAGCCAGGAGAGTAAGAGACTATCTTCCCAGGAAAGCAGGGAAGGTCAGAAGCATCTCTTTTTTTTTAAGATTTTATTTATTTATTTATTTGCTTATTTATATAAGAGAGAGAACAAGGCAGATAGAGAGACAGAGAGAGAGAGAGAGAGAGAGAGAGAGAGAGAGAGAGAAAGAATGAGAATGGGCGCACCAGGGCCTCTAGCCACTGCAAATGAACTCCAGATGCATGTGCCACCTTGTACATCTGGCTTATGTGGGTACTGGGGAATTGAGCCTCAAACGGGGGTCCTTAGGCTTCGCAGGCAAGCACTTAACTGCTAAGCCATTTCTCCAGCCCAGAAGCATCTTTTTTTGTTGTTGTTGTTGGGTTTTCAAGATAGGGTCTTGTTCAAGCCCAGGATAAACTGGAATTCACTATGTATTCTCAGGGTAGCCTCGAACACATGGTGATCCCTCCTACCTCTGCCTCCCAAGCATTGGGATTAAAGGCGTGAGCCACACCGGGCTGTCAGAAGCATCTTAATGAGTGAGGTTAACTTGAGAACACTACAAAGCTACTGCAAAGTTTTAGATCAAAAAGGAATGAGAGCTGGGCATGGAGGCTTTAGTTCCAGTACTGCTCTGGAGACGGAGGTAGGAGGATCTTTGTGAATAAATACAGAATTGAGTTCTAGGCTAGCTTAGGCTAGAATGAGACCTTGACTAGGAAATTAAAAAAAAAAAAAAAGGGTGTGTGTGTGTGGAGGATGAGATGACATGTCCTGTTTCTAGTTCTCTGAAAACGGTGTGCAGAAGGTGTGGGCACAAAACAGGAGCAGACCTAAAAGTTACTCGGTTTCACCAGAATTCCCCCCCCCCCCCAGGTAGGGTTTCACTGTAGCTCAGGCTGACCTGGAATTCACTCTGTAGTCTCAGGGTACCCTTGAACTCACGGCAATCCTCCTACCTCTGCCTCCCAAGTGCTGGGATTAAAGGCATGTGCCACCACACCTGGTTCACCAGAATGTGAGGCCTGTTAACTTGGCACTTGAGAAGGGAAAAGGGCCAAAGGATCAGAAGTTAAAGCCAGCTTCCACTACACAGTGAGTTGAGGCTAGCCAGGGCTACATGAGAACCTGTTTCAAAAAGAAAATCAAACATATTTATGAGGCTGGACATGGAAACACTCACTTGGAATCAATCCCAGCACTCAGGAGGACCATGTCTGAGGTCAACATAGTCTACACAATGAGACCTTGTCAACAAAAGAAAGAAAAGTGGTATAAGAAATACAAAATTGGGCTGAAGATGACTCAGCTGTTAAAGGTGCTTGTTTGCAAAGCCTGACGGCCAGAGTTCAATACCCAAGTACTCACATAAAGCCAGATTCACAAAAGTAGTGCGTGAGTTTGGAGTTCATCTGCAGTGGATAGAGTCCCTGACATGTCCATACTTACTCTCTCCCCCCCCCCGTTTCTTTATCTCTTTCTCTCTCTCAAATAAATAAAGTATGAAAGAAAAAGAGAGAGAGAGAGAGAGAGTGAGATGCCTGGCATGGTGGCAGAGATAGGAGGATTGCAGTGAGGTTAGGGCCAGCCTGAAACTATAGTGTGAGTTCCAGTCTAGAGTGAGACTGTACCTCAAAAATACCAAAAAACGGCTGGAGAGATGGCTTAGCAGTTAAAGTGTTTGCCTGCAAAGCCAAAGGACCCCAGTTTGATTCCCTAGGACCCATGTACACCAGATGCACAAGGGACCGCATGCATCTGGAATTTGTTTGCAGTGACTGGAGGCCTGGTGTGCCCATTCATATTCTCTCTCTCTCTTTCTCTGCCATTTTCTCTTAAAAAAATAAAAAGAGGGCTGGAGAGATGGCTTACGGGTTAAGGCGCTTGCCCCCTAACCCTAAGAACACTGGTTCCAATCTCCAGCTGTTCCAATCTCCAGGTCCCACGTTTAGCCAGATGCAAAGGGACGCAAGGGTGCAATGCCGCACTTGGCCACAAGGGGGCGCACACATCTGGATTTCGTTCGCAGCAGCTGAGACACTGCTCGCGTGCCCATATCTGTCTTCCTCCCTCCCTCTCTCTCTCTCTCTCTCTCTCTCTCTGTCTCTCTCTGTGTCTCTCTCCAAAAAAATAAGATAAAATAAAAAGTTTTAAAAAAAATAAAAAGAAAAATACCAAAAGAGAAAGACAGACAGACGAAATAAACTGCCCTGTAAATGCAGAGTTTTAGTAAATCTTAAGCTATTGCCAAGGATATAAAACATGATCTTGCTTGTATGGTATTACATATATGAATATATATAAAAATATGATGGGGCTAGAGAAATGGCTTAGTGGTTAAGGTGCTTGCCTGCTAAGTCTAAGGACCCGGGTTCAATTCCCCAGTACCCACGTAAGCCAGATGCACAAGGTGGCTCATGCATCTGGGGTGCATTTGCAGTGTCTGGAGGCCCTAGCACACCCATTCTCTCTCTTTCTTTTTTGGTTTTTTGAGGTAGAGTCTCACTTTAGCCCAGGCTGACCTGGAATTCACTGTGTAGTTTGAGAGTGGCCTCAAAATCACAGTGATCCTCTTACCTCTACCTTCCAAGTGCTGGGATTAAAGGTGTGTGCCCAGATCATTCTCTATCTGCCCCTTTTTCTCTCTCTCACTCCCCTCTCTTTCAAATAAAAAAAATGTTTTTAAAAAGTAAAAATAGGTGCTGGAGAGATGGATTAGCAGTTAAGCACTTGCCTATGAAGCCTAAGGACCCCGGTTCGATACTTGCTTCCCTATGACCCATGTAAGCCAGATGCACAAGGTGGCACATGCATCTGGAGTTCATTTGTAGTGGCTAGAGGCCCTGGTGCACCCATTCTCTGTCTATCTGCCCCTCCCTCTCTCTCTCTCGTGAGCTCTCAAATAAATAAAGATGAACAAAAAAAAATTTTTTAAGTAAAAATAGCCAGGCATAGTGGTGGTACAAGCCTTTAATCCCAGCACGTGGGAGGCAGAGGTAGGAGGATCACCTTGAGTTCAAGGCCATCCTGAAACTATGCAGTGAATTCCAGGTCAGCCTGGGCTACAGCAAGACCCTACCTCAAAAAACAAAACAAAAAAACAAACAAAAAAGTAAAAATAGATGATTCCGAAACCATCTTAAATGGTATCTTTACTTCATTTCTGTACTGCTTCAATGTTACACAAATGAAATTATAAAAAATGGTATTATTTGCTGGGACTGGTGATGTATGCCTTTAATCACAGCACTTGGGAGGCCAAGGTAGGAGGAATGTTGTGAGTTTGAGGCCAGCCTGAGACTACACAGTGAATTCCAAGTAAGCCTGGGCTAAATGAGACCATTACCTTGAATAACCAAAAAAAAAAAAAAAAAGTATTATTCAGAGGAAGAAAAGAAATACATAATTATAACTTATTTGATAATTATATTTTAAAAAGAACATCAATGACTCTGAGCACTATGTCTTCAATCATTCTCTTTTTCTTTCAAAAGAGTCTGAGGCTAGGAATGGGCTCAGTGGTAGAGTAATTCGCCAGCAAGCAAAAGACCCTAAGGTTCAATCTTCAAGAATGAATGAGGGAAGGAAGAAAGGAACATAGGAAGGTAGAAAGAAAGAGAAGAGGAAAGCAGGGAGGAAGAAAAAGACTGAAATTGAAGTACCTCTCTCTTGCCACAGTGTGTCACTCTTGCATTACAAATATTTTTGAATTTTTATAGGAAGGGAAAATTAAAAGCTGACTTCTCAAATTATATAATCCCCACTTAACAAGAAACAGCTGAAGGACAGACTTCTAATCTGATTCATTATTGTAAATAGCTGGATGCAGTCTACAAAGCGCTCAGAACTCATTTTTTAACTAAAAGTTTATCAAACTCTACAAATTAAAACAAAACTTGAGTACTCTTATAAACAATGAAGCCACCCATCTGGGAGGGAAAAAATATTACAATGCTCTACGTGACAAATACAGACAGATATATATTTTTTTTATTTTTTAATATTTTATTTATTTGTGAGAGAGAGATACAGAAATAGGCAGGTAGAGAGAGAGAAAGAGAGAATGGGCGTGCCAGGGCCTATAGCCACTGCAAATGAACTCCAGATGCGTGCGCCCCATGTGCATCTGGCTTACGTGGGTCCTGGGGAATAGAGCCTTGAACCGGGGTCCTTAGGCTTCACAGGCAAGTGCTTAACCACTAAGCCATCTCTCCAGCCCCAGACAGATATTTTGTAGATTAAAGTAAGCAACAATGAAAATCTGCTGTTCTGAGTTACTATTAGATAGCACATGAGGCAAAAAGTATTCGTCCATGAGCTAAACCTGCAGACCTTGGTTAAGGGCTGAGGAAAACTGAAGCTATACTGAAATGGTAATGAGGCAGATGCTTTTGTGACATTCTTAAGTAAACTTCATAAATTCAGCTATTCATAAATAATGCATTAGTCAGTATAAATATGCTCACCTGATTAACATATAAAGATGCAAAAAAATAAGACACATTCCAGAACATGGGTTAACCCCACTACTTTGAAGCTATACAAGACAAAGCTGGTGAACTGATGCAATCAAATGTGTGAAATCTGCCAATAAAAAAAACCTCACACTTCACAGTAATAATGACTTTTAAACTAATGATACTTTAGCTTGCTACATTTCAAATTCTAGATTTAATGTTATTTAATATGAATAAAGTTGCAAATGTAAACACCCTCTAAAGGAACTCACATGTTTTTTTAAATAATAACTTTTCCTCAAACAAAAAGAGGATGATTAGAATTAAGAACATTTAAATTAAAATATATATATATAATATAGGCTAGGGTAGGTTAGTGTGACCACCTAGACTACTTAGTGTGAGTAATGTCATGGGTATTTTGACCTCTGGTATCCAATGTGAAAGAAGGGAAAGAAAGGATAGAGGGAGGATCAAAGAGAGAAGGATAGGAGGGGATAAAGGAAAAGAAAAGAGAAGTGAGAAAAGAAATTATCTGGGAAGAAAATTATAGTAAAACAGAAAAATTGTAATCGGTATTTAAATTATTGTGATTAAATTAATGAATACCTGATACATTTATGCAAGTATATGCTACATATTATGTATATCAGACATAGTATATTATACATGTAAGACTTTGAGGAAAGCCAATTATCCACACAACTTTTCAAAGACTGGTTTAAAAGGCACTACTAATGATTTTCAAGTTACTCTGATAGCAGGACAATAAGATATCAATGGACATTTCATCATTGATGTCTCTCAAAGAAATATCTGTAACAAAAATCACAATATATAGGCATTCATTTGATTCATGGCTTAGAATATACATTTTTGATGAGATGTTTATGAATTTTCCAGTTTGGTCAAAACACTGCTAAGCAGTGTTATAATCGTTGAGACTAAATAAACTTCAATCATATTAAGACTTTAAAATAGGCTCAACTAAACATACTCAGAGCTTGTAAATTCTGCTACACTTTAAGACTGATGAAAATTTCAACTAAGTGCCATAAGAATTTCTAAACACAGCAAACATCAAAATTAAAGACTGAAGCCAGATGTGGTAGTACATGCCTTTAATCCCAGCACACTGGAGGCAGAGGTAGGAGGATCGCCATGAGTTCGAAGCCACCCTGAACCTACATAGTGAATTCCAGGTCAGCCTGGGCTACAGTGAGACTCTACCTCGAAACCCCCCCCCCCCCAAAAAAAAATTAAAGACTGGAGGGTTGGTTTTGCTATTGTTTCCTTTCAACACTGTTTGCAGATTCAACCTTACTAATTAATAGGGAAAGAGTAAATTGCATAGCTTTTACCAAAATGCACATGAATGACTTCCTTGAATTATCTATATGATACTCAAAATTCTATAAATTTAAAAGTGGAGGCTGCCAGGTGTGGTATTGCACACCTTTAATCCCAGCACTCAGGAGAAGGTAGGAGGATCGCCAAGAGTTTGAGGCCACCCTGAAACTACATAGTGAATTCCAGGTCAGCCTGAGCCACAGTGAGACCCTACCTCAAAAAACCAAAAAACCAAAAAATAAATAAATAAATAAAAAGTGGAGGCTAAGGAGTGGAGGCTTATACAAATTTGCTTGTTAAACTATTACTTTGCAAAATCTTATTTACATTCTTTACTGAGGAAAGCAAAGCGCTATACTCACTGAACTGAATGAAGGAAACTGTCTGTTTTTAATACTTTGTAACAACATTAAGATGGTTGGTTAGAATAAGCAAGTCTTTCTTTTTAACTTTTTAAAAGGGAAAGAAGAGTCAGTAGTAATTCAGTCTCCAAATTCATGTCAAGACTAATATAAACTATGCCAACTAATTAGAAGAAATATGCCTTCGACATGTAAAGTTGCTGACTATTTGTTAAAAAACATCTGGTATAGATACTGCTGGTAAAATTGTATAATTTACTTTTACTACAAGATATCTGGGCATGTAGGTACAGTGACTAAACACACAAGTACAGATAGGTAACTGCATGCCTTAGTAAATTAGAATCCCAACAAGCCTGAGCAGCCCTACTCTGTAATAACATAGGAGGCCATTAAAGATTAAAAGACAACAAGAAAAATGAGAGAAAGGAGAAAAGAAGAACAAGAAAGCCCTTCAGCAAATGCCTTAACAAAGAAATCACTTGGGCAAAGCCAAACAAGCTGTGCACAGGCCTGCTTTTGACAGCTGTGCTCCACAAAAGCTAGTGCTTGGGGCAAAACGAATGGCTTTATTATTTTTTAAAAAGTTACAAAGTACTAGTGATGTTTCTATGTTTCAAATACTTTAAGTTTTAAAAAAATTCTTTTCACAAGCATTGTGCAGGGACTCTCACATGTCACATAACAAGGTCTCTCATACTCATTTAGCTTTCTTCCAGATACAACAAAGTTAATCACAAATCATGCATCTGTACTCGGTAACAAACTCCCTAAAACCCGTATAGAGTAGCAACAGCCATCTCACCTCTCCAAACTGTAAACATCCATATTGCTTTTCTTGTAGGGCCTATGTACAACCCACAAATAAACTGCACATTTTCACAACAGCTGAAGCAAAATCTAAAATAGAGTTCTTCTATTTCTCTGTGGATATAGGACTTGATGACTACTGCCGTTTATAAAACTCAAAAAGTATGTTAATAAAACATGTTCATAGGAAACAAATTCCAAAAGTAATCATGCACAGTGTACTCACCAGTGTGTACGCCTTCCTTCCACCTAACACTTCACAAACTTTGCTATCTTTCCAATTAAAAACGCTGTAGCCTGCTGAACTCCATAAAATGGCGTTGTTTAACCAAGAAAAACATGTTAGAAATTTAGCTGTCACTTTTAGAAGAAAAAGAAAATAAACAGTTGCTTCTTTGTGGTGAATGAAGCATAAAGCACTTAGGTTGGCATTTGGACTCATGGAGCTCCCCCCTGCACGGTGCTATTGCTCTTCAAGCAGTTGGAGTAAGATTTCTGCCACATTCTTGCTTTCTGCATGGTGTCTCAGCAATAACAGATCAGAACAGGCTAGCAAACAACTCCTTCCTGAAAGTAAGCTCTCATTTCTTCTTCTGCAGTGAAATGAACCAAGTTTCTATGCAAAAGTATGAGTGACAGTATTCCCAGCCAATCAGCTTGGGTTTTTTCTGGAAAATCACCCCTTAATTCATTCAAAATTAGGTCATATGACACTATTTGAAATACTATTGGCTTACAATGAAAGTAATGTTTGACTCTACACAGGATAAGGCAACCCATCTTATGCTTCCCTGGGCTGAAGACAACCTGACTACAAACGGTATTGTAAATTAAACACACACACACACAGAGAGAGAGAGAGAGAGAGACAGAAGCCTTACCAGAGCTTCCCAACTGTTAAAGGGCCGGAGTTCTGTTATCTTCTGAGCCTTTTTCTGAGAACACTGAGGAATCAAGGTTAGTTCACCAATTGAGGCACCTTGAAGGAAGTGGAGGATTTTACCTTTATAGCCATCCTCCATCACTTCCTCACCACTACTATAGTCCTCATCCAGGGAACTACCAGCATCAGAGCCTGAATCATATTCAGAGTCTTCTATGGCTTTTTTAGGATTAAATACATTTTTCTTGCGTTTCTTATTAAAACCATTTTGTGGTTTCATGGAAAGTTTCTGTTTCATTTTTGTTTTAGGTGCATTTTTAGTAAAATTTTGACTCCTTGAAGAAACTTCTTTTCCATTTGGAACTTCACTTTGTGAAGAATACTGTGCATCTGTGTACATAAAAAGAAAAATAGTAACTAAATTAGAAATAAATAAATTAAAAATACAAGGACAGAAGGTTCCAAGAATATGAAAACATTGGTATATTTCTTTTGAATACAGAAAAACTTTAACTTACTGCTAAATCTTAATCCATTTCAAGAGGAATAAGTTGTAGAATTTGAAGATCTACAGTAAGAATAATTACTTTCGAAAGCAGGTAATAGCTTCTTTTTTAAATGAACTAAATCTAAATTCCCATTTTCTATCAAAGGACTTGAGAACATACAAGAATGTTGTGTATCCATAAATTGATCCAGATGTTATATAGGAGCTTAGGTTTCTAATGCTAACCCTGATGGATACAGCAAAACAACGTTTATCCTGTTATGAAGCTTAGTAATAAAAAGAGTCATTTTAACTGATCCATATGACAGTTTTTTCCATCACAATACCCACTCTGCTAAATTCATCAGTGTTTAAAAATGACTTAACAGCCGGGCGTGGTGGCACATGGCCATTAATCCCAGTACTCCGTGTTAATCCCAGCACATGGGAGGCAGAGGTAGGAGGATCACTGTGAGTCTGAGGCCACCCTGAGAATACCTAGTGAATTTCAGGTCAGCCTGGACTAGAGTGAAACCCTACCTCGAAAAACCAAAACCAAAACCAAAAAAAAAAAAAAAAAAAAAAAAAAACTACTTAAGGGCTGGAGAGATGGCTTAGCAGTTAAGGTGCTTGCCTACAAAGCCAAAGGACCCAGGTTCAATTCCCCAGTACTAGTACCCACATAAAGCCAGCTGCACAAGGTGGTGGATGCGTCTGGAGTTTCTAAAGGCCCTGGTGCGGCCACTCTCTCTCTCTATCTGCCTATCTCTCTTTCAAATAATAAATAAACAAAAAATAATAATTTTTAAAAGTATTTTAAAAAGACTATTCAAATCTGTTATCAAAACCTCCCAGTACTTGAGCAAATCTACCATACTTTTCACTGAATTCAAAGGTCCCCATGAATGAAGGCAGTTACTTTATGTTATGTTCTGCTGTTTTCTTAACCAGGAAGACAAAAAGGACTAATATATCTACAATGTAACACGGCTGCCCTTGGCCTCATGTATCCATGGGTTTCAAATTCAAAGATTCAACAAGCCACAGATCAAAAGTATAAGAAGAATTGCATCTGCTCTGAACATGTATGAACATTTTTTCTTGTCATTATTCTCTAGATAGTAAGATAAGGCTATCTGCATCATATTTACATTGTATTAGGCATTATAAGTAGGCTGAAGATGGCTTAAAATATAATGGGAAAATGTGCATAGTTTGCAAATACTACACTTTACATAAGGGAATTGTCTCTGGCAGATTTTGGTTCCAACATAGTTACTAAACTGATCCCCCACACAAAGTAAGTGATGTCTGTAATTTATTTAGAATTTTTATTTAATGTACTAAAAAACTTTTGGACTTGCTCTTTTGTGTAAGGTATTCTAGAGTTCATAATATTTCATTATGGGTTCAGAGACGTCGCTACATATTGTTAATACCCTTAAGCTTTCCAAATTCATACACATGCATCCAGTACAAGAGTGATTCTGACAGACACCAAAATGTAAGAAAATTCTTCTTTTGCATTCAAATAAACTGCCTTAACTTAAAAGATTTACAAATTAGAAAAAGTCACTTTTGGGGCTGGGAAAATGGCTTCGCGGTTAAGGCGTTTGCCTGTGAAGCCTAAGGACCCTGGTTCAATTCCCCAGGACCCACGTGAGCCAGATGCACAAGGGGCACATGCATCTGGAGTTCATTTGCAGTGGCTGGAGGACCTGGCGTGCCCATTCTCTTTCTCTCTGCCTCTTACCCTCTCTCTTTCATAAATAAATAAATACATAAACTATTTTTTTTTTAAAGTCACTTTTTGCTTTTGCTATCATAAAGAACAGGTCAAAATATTTAGACATCCATCACTTAAAACATTTTCTTTGAGGTGGGGTAAAGCAGAATTTCACTCTAGTCTAGCTGATCTACCAGCTTTGTGGCCCAGGCTGGCTGTAAACTCACACCAATTCTCCTATCCGAGCCTCCCATCCTCCTACATCAGCCTCTTGAGGGCTGGGATTATAGGTGTGAGCCACTATTCCATGATTAATGCATTTTGACATCATTGCTCCCAACACTGTTTGCAACTGCATTCTTTAATACTAATGGGTTCACTATTTTCTTATATAATAAACGGAAGAATTTAATGGGAAGTGCACCCTTTCTAAAACATAATTTATTACCTTGGTCTTCTGCAAAGACTTTTAGAGACTCTAAAGCTTCCGTGTACATCCATTCATGTTCCTTGAGCACTTCTCTTAGTTCCTAAAAATAAGTTATTGATCTTTCTGTTAAAAATTTGAAATTAGCAACTTTTATAAAATATAAAATTTAACTTTTTGAAAACAAATTTCCTATCATTTTAAACTTGTTTTTTAAGGCAGATTTAAAGATGCTTTCTAAATTATATATATATATTTTTTTAATTTTTTAATTAAAAAAAAATTTTTTTAAGGCCGAGGTGGTGGTGCATACCTTTAATCACAGCACTCAGGAGGCAGAGGTAGGAGGATCACTATGAGTTTGAGGCCACCCAAGTACATAGTGAATTCCAGGTCAGCCTGGGCTAGAATGAGATCCTACCTCCTTGAACACCCCCCCCCCCAAAAAAAAATTCTGCTGGACTGGAGAGATGGCTTAGTGATTAAGGCACATGCTTACGAAGCCTAAGAACTTGGGTTCTATTCCCTAGAACCCATGTGTGGTAGTTTGAATAGATGGCCCCCAATATATTCAGTGTTTTATTAGTTTGTAGTTTGTATCTGCAGCCACCTTGCTGGAGGCAATGTCTCTGGGTGGATCTTAAGGTGTGGTGGTGGGTTTAGGATTTCAATCTAAAGATATGCAAAGTGTGCCTAGCTGGAGTTCCTGAAGTGTGCTGTGCTTTGTGGCTTTTGGTTTTGCTCTCTGTATTTGGTCCTGTGAAAGCAGGCCAGTTTCTTCTGCCATTATGGAACTTCCCCTGAACCTGTGAGCTTCAATAAATATCCCTTCCTCCATAACTGTGCCTGGTCTGGAAGTTATCTCAGTGAACCTGAAGCTGTCTGCTACACCATGTAAGCCAGGTGCACATGGTAATGCATGCATCTGGAGTTCATTTGCAATGGCCAAAGGCCCTGGTATGCCCATTCTTTCCCTTTCTCTCATAAACAAATAAAAATAAAATATTTTTTTAAATGTTTTCTGTTTAATTTCAACTCACAAATATTTCATAATATTCAAAGGGACAGAAGCTGTCCTTCCTTTGGATTTCTAGCTCTCTAGCCTAAAGTATGCCAACCATTAGAGAATCAAGAAGTGTTGGCTCAATTAAAACCAAAACTTCACCAAATAAGTGGGCTTTTACAAGCTACCAACTTCAAAGCACGTACTGTTTGTTCATTTAGAGACAGAGCTCATGTAACCTAGAGTGGCTTGAAAATCACTACATAGTTCAAGGATAATGTTGAACTCCTGATCCTCCTATCTCCACTTCCTCAGTGCAGGGATTATAGGCATGTTTATGCAGTGCTAGGAATTGAATCTAGTTCCAGCCTCAAAACACATAGTTTTGAAATAAAAAACAAGTATAAGACTGGAAAGAAGGCTCAGCAGTTAAAGGCACTTGCTTGCATAGCCTGATACCCTAGGTTTTATTCCCCAGTACCTATGTAAAGCCAGATGCACAAAGTAGCACATGCATCTGGAGCTCACTTGCAGTAGCAGGTGGCTTTGGCATGCCCATTTCCTCCCTCTCTGCTTGCAAAAAATTTAAAATAAAATAAAAATTAAATTAAAAAATAACATGAAGAAAAAAGAACAAAAGTATAACAAGTTTTTGCATTTAGTACATCAGAATTCATCAGCTGTATTACCTGACTATAAAATCGAATAAAATAATGCAAGTGTAAATATATTCCAAATGTTAACCGAATATGCCTCAGTATACAATGACAATATAAAACAAAGGCTTATGCTTAGCATGGATTGTTAATGACCTGCAAACTATTCATATACTTGAGAAGTTGAACTCAGCTTATGGAATATTAACAAACTGAAATGCAGTACTGTACTTTACTAAATTTTTACTAAAAATTCAAGAGTAAGAGCTGGAGAAATGACTTAACAGTTAAGGTGCTTACCTGCAAAACCAAAGGACCCAGGTTCAATTCTCAAGTACCCACATAAAGCCAGATACACAAAGCGGCACATGATTCTGCAGCTCACTTGCAGAAGCCGGACCCTGGTGCACCCTTTCTCTTTCTCCCCCCTATCTTCCTCTTCCCCCACCTCTCTCAAATAAATAAATAAAACATATAAAAATTATAAATAAAATAAAAGTATCAGGAAAAAAATCAAGAATAAGAACATGGAAAAATTACCTGATGGAGAATTAAGGCATCTTTACAGTTAAATAAGTTCATAATTTTATGTTTATGTGCTACTGCTTTGAGTATGATGCTGATACTGCAATCAGTAACAAGGTAAATAACCAATGTTATTAACAAGCTGTGTAAAAGTATTTAACAATACTTGATCTGAAAAACACAAACCTAAGTTTATATATGGTTGAACTCAAAAACACTATACTGAAATGCATACAATAAATACACACTAAATTTCAGTATACTACTGCACTTACCTGTTTATCAAAATTGGGAAATTCCTTTTGCAATTTCAATACAATACTCTCTTGCTTTTCCCAATTACTGCTAGATTCTGCAGACTCATTTGATTCTTCTCCCTAATGGGGTGGAGAGAATCAGAGGTCATCAATAATAAACAAGACTGTCTTCTGCTTTCTCATCCAACTTGAATGAGCTGCTGTCATTTTTCAATAGCTAAGGCAGAAATAACTAAATTGTGAATAACACCTCTCTGCTAGAGTAACAACAGAAGTTCTACAGACAAAATCCTATGGAAGTGCCAGGAGCATAGCTCAGTGGTAGACCAAGTACTGCATCATATATAAGGCCGTGGATTACCTTGCCAACATTATAAAAAACAACTAGAAAAGTTTGCAATAGGAGGAAGAAAACTGCATGTATGATGTATCTGAGCTAGAGTACAGTGAGCATGGACAGGCTCCATGGCTAAAGAATTATACCAGAGCTAATATTGCATAAGAATTAAAGTTAATCTTAATTCAAAGTAATGAAAGTAATAGGAGCTAAGAAATAAGCAGTACTTGGACAGTTTTCAAAGTCCTTAAAAATACTGACATATAGCTAGGTGTGGCGGAGTACACCTTTAATCCCAGCATTCGGGAGGCAGAGGTACAAGGATCTCCCTGAGTTCAAGGCCACCTGAGAGTAAATTCCAGGTCAGCCTGGGCTAGAGTGAGATCCTACCTCGAAAAACCAAAAAAACAAAACAAAACAAAACAAAACAACTGACATATTCACTTAGCAGTGAGGGCACAGAAACTCCAAAAAATCAGCAACCTAAAAGTCACAGATGGACAACTACCAAGAGAGGTAAGATATAAAAATGTGTTTCTCAACTGGGTGTAGTGGTGCACACCTTTAATCCTAGCATTGGGAGGCAGAGGTAGGAAGACTGCTGTGAATTCGAGGGCAGCCTGGGACTACAGAATGAGTTCCAGGTCAGCCTGGACTAGAGTGAGATCTTATCTCAAAAAAAAAAAAAAAGTGTTTCTCTATTATGTAAGTATTCTTGACCTTCGTCATGCAAATAGCATATTCCAGCTGGGCGTGGTGACACACACCTTTAATCCCAGCACTCAGGAGGCAGAGGCAGGAGGATTGCTGTGAGTTCAAGGCCACCCTGAGCTACATAGTGAATTCCAGGTCAGCCTGAGCTAGAGTGAGACCCTACCTCAAAATAAAACAACAACAACAACAAAAAAGCATATGGGCTGAAGAGATGGCTTAGCGGTTAAGACGCCTGCCTCCTAAGCCTAAGAACGCTGGTTCCAATCTCCAGGTCCCACGTTTAGCCAGATGCAAAGTGACGCAAGGGCGCAATGCTGCACTTGACCACAAGGGGGAGAACGCATCTGGATTTCATTCTCAGCAGCTGAGAGGCTGCTGGCATGCCCATCTCTATCTGTCTTCCTCTCCCTATCTCTTTAAAAAAAAAAAAAAAGCATATTCCTAGCTTTTTGTTTCTGATGTTTTTCTTTGTTTTTATTTGTTGAGATAGGTTCCCATGTAGCCCATGCAAACCTCAAACTCATTATGTAGCCTTACCTCCCAAGTGATGGGATTACATACAGATTGGACAATCTGTGACATGTCCATAAAACAGACTATTAATCAATCATAAAAAATGAAGTACAGGTCGACCATGGTGTTCACTACTGTAGTTCCAGCACACAGGAGAAAGGGGATAGCTGTAAGTCCAAAGCAAGCCTAGACTACAAGGTAAGATCTTACCAGCACTAAACTGTTGGATCTTGTGTTGTGAGAGTCCCCTCAATTGAAAAAGCTCAGTGGGGCTGGAGAGATGGTTCAACAGTTAAGGCACATGCCTAAAAGCCTAAAAAACCAGGTTTGATTCCCCAGTAGCCATGTAAAGCAGGATGCACAAGGTGTAACAAGTATCTAGAGTCTGTATGCAATGGCTAGAGACCCTGGAGTGCCTATTCTGTCTTAAATAAATAAATGACAAACAGAAGCAAACTGTTTTCTTTTTGTTGTTGTTGGTTTTTCAAGGTAAGGTCTTACTTTACTCTAGTCTGGGCTGACCAAGAATTCATCACGTAGTTTCAGACTGGCCTCAAACTCACAGCAATCCTCCTATTTAAGCATCCCCAATGTTGGCATTAAAGGTGTGCACCACCATGCCTGGCAAGCATACTGTTTTTATTTGGGTAAGTGCAGTTATACAGCTTTAGGGTTGTGATAGTTTAAATGCAACCCCCCCCCATATCCTCAAATTAGTGTTTAAGCTTCCTTCTTAGTCCTAGTTGGAGGAGCCACTGGGAGGCAGAGCCCTGCTGGAAGAGGTATGTCACTGGGGACAGACCTTGACTCCCACCTACTGAATACTGAGAGCTAACTAGCCTGTTCTTTAGCACACACACTCTCTCTCTTTCTCTCTGCTGTGGATATTTTACTTTATATCTCTTCACACCCAATCTGTATCCTAGATGAGAATAGCTTGTATGAAATTAATCAAATTCTTCAAAATTAGGAATCATATCAATAACCATGTTCTGTCACAGAATGCAAATATTTTCATCGCATTCTTCACAGGCTTCAACAATGATAGTGATGGCCACTCTTAAGTAAAATGCTTTCTAAAATTCTGCAATCTTTTTTTTATTCTTACCTTCAGTAATGGTATTAGCTTCATAAATGTTCAGTCTCTATAAAGTTATAAACTGCTGTCCCACATTTATCAAAGTACATGCTTCACTGAGGGTTTCTTTTTTAAAGTTTTTATTTTTATTTATTTATTAGAGACAGAGAAAAGGAGAGACAGTGTGTGTGCAAGAGAGAGATAATAGGCGTGCCAGGGCCTCTAGCCACTGCAAATGAACTCCAGACGCGTGCACATCTGGCTTATGTGGGTACAGGGGAATCGAGCCTTGAACAGGGGTCCTTAGGCTTCACAGGCAAGCACGTAACCATTAAGCCATCTCTCCAGCCCTCACTGAGGTTTTTTCCCCCTTTTCTTGCTCTCTCTCTCCTTTTCTTATTGCTATGTAATGCAGGCTGGCCGCAAATTGTAGATCCTCCTGCCTCAGCCTCTTAAGTCCTAAGACTAGAGGTGTTTACAGAGGCAAAGGAAGAATTTGATGCACTGTGGTAACTTTTACAGTTAAAGGGTTTTGTTTTGGAGGCTTGTTGTTGCGATAATCCTCAATAATATCACTGCACTATGGAGAGTGATCCATACCTGAAGTGAACACCAGACTAACTAACAACTTTTTTCAATTTCACTGTTTCAGACTTCTGCATACTGAATATTTTCCCTCTGTGTGAACCAGAATGTTTTAGCAGCTTTGGGGTGTCAATGAATACTGTTTTCAAGCAAGTGCCTTTAACAGCTGAGTCACCTTCCCAGCAGAGAACTGTTTTTAAATAAAAAAATTCACAACTGTAGAATAAGAAAGCATAATTGTACAGGCCAGTCTACACTGCAAAATGAGGCTATAGTAGCTGCCTGACATGTTGTTTCATTACTGTATTTCTGTGTGACTTGGTTCACCCAAGTGCAGGTTTCTTTGCTTTTCTAACTCTATGTGTATGTGTGTGTGTGTGTGTGTATGCAAGTACACATGTGCCAAGGCACATATAGGAAGGTCAGAGGACAACTTTCAACTCAGATAACCTTGCCTTTCCATTTCATTTGAAACATGGTCTCTTCTGGTTCTCACTCTTTTGTTTTCTTTGCTATGTTCAACTGCCACAAGCTTCTGGGAATTCCCCTTGTCTCCACCTCCCATATCACAGTTATTGCGTTGGGATCACACAAGCCCACCATGGCTTCTGGCTTTTTACACTGGGTTTGTTTCAACTGGGCTTCTCAGGCTTAAGTGAGACTGCTTTGTCCACTGAGCTGCCACCTAACATTTTTCATAAATAAAACCAAACTCAAAAGCTGACTGGGCCAGGCATAGTGGCGCACGCCTTCAATCCCAGCATTTGGGAGACAGAGATAGGAGGACTGTCCTGAGTTCAAGGTCACCCTTGGCTAGTGCTGCAAAATGCTACCTCAAAAAACCAAAAAAAAAAAAAAAGCAGCTGAGTGGGTTGTTCACACAGAGATTATCAAGACTAAAGAGGCTAAGGAGGAAAATCTTAGGCTCCAAGCCAGCCTGGGCTACACAATGACTTCTAAACCAGCCTGGGTTACATAATCGTCATCATAATAATAATAACGCAAATTGGGGATAACATACAATCTGTTCTAAAATATATTAACTGCAGTGGAACAAATTCGCATTTGTTTAAACCCTAAGCTTCGACTTTTTTGAACTTAATGTGTGAGAGAGAGATAGAGTATGGACCTACAAACAAACTTCAAACTCATATACTACTTTATGCATCTGGCTTTATTTACATGGGTACTAGGAAATCAGACCCAGGCTGACAGACTTTCAAGTCACCAAGCTATCTTCCCAAACCCAAATTCACGTTTTAAAAACAGAGTTAACTAATGTATTTTCATGTAAGGTATTAGCTTGATACTAAGCCAGGTCCTGCCAGATAGAACAGTTAAACAGGAACACCACATGGTCATATCACGGTCAGAGTGCAGCTGTTATGTGATTTGTGAATTTGATACATGAAGCCTGAAACAGAGCATAAGCAACAGCAACCTATCAAGAAGAAATTGTGCCTTTGCAAATGGACCTAAGCAGTCAAGACACAAATAGCATGTCCAAGTGTCTCCCACCCTACTTCCTACCTACTTCTAAGTCAACCCTTCCCCTTCTTCAAACAGCATTTAACTATGAAAAGGAAATCCCCTACAACCACATAAAGGCAACATAAATCCTTAAACTTATTGCAAAGCAAACTGCTGGATAAAAAGAGATGCAATAGAAGACTGATTCATTTCAGTGGATTTTCAGCTCTGATATCCACAGACTCAACATATTCTAATCTTACTTTGGTACTGTAATTCAGATGTAACTTACATGATCCAGTCTTGTCTTTTTCAAACATTGATCATCATTAAATTCATCCTCCTCACATGGCTCGGAAGAAGATGATAATTTTCTTTTCCTGGGCCCACCACCTTTTAAAACAGAGACACACACTCAAACATTGCACATAAATAGGAATTAATTCAAAAGCAAGGTAACAATGCATCAAAGAGTAGACTGCTTTCTTGACAATAATATTCATTGTTCTCTAGCTACATATGACTAGACTGAAGAAAAAGTAAACACTTGACAGTCCTTCCAAAGGAGAAATCACTGTCATATTACATTTGTGAAGTATCACATTAAAGGTTTTAAAAATATATATCAACTCTCAGGCTGGAGAAATGGCTCAGCAATTATGGACTTGCCTGTGAAGCCTAAGACCCATGTTAGACCCCCCAGATCCCACTTATGTCAGTTGCACAAGGTGATGCATATGCAGCAAGGTTGCACATGTGTAGAAGTGGCTCACACATCTGGAGTTTGATAACAGTGGCTGGAGGCCCTGGCATGCCAATCATCTCTCTCTCTCTCACACTCTTATAACAAAAAAAGGCTAAGCCGAGCATGGTGGCACACACCTTTAATCGCAGCACTTGGGATGCTGAGGTAGGAGATCACTGTGAGTTTGAGGCCACCCTGAGACTACGTAGTGAAGTCCAGGTCTGCCTAGACTCTGGACTAGAGACCCTACACCTCAAAATAATAATAATAATAATAATAATAATAATAATAATAATAATAATAAAACCATGCAGAAAAGTCAGTATGTTTTTTTTTTTTAATTCTTCTTTTTGAAAAAATCTATTGAGAGAGAGGCACTGCAAACAAACTCCAGATGCATGTGCCACTTTGTGCATCTGGCTCATGTGGGTACTGGGTAATCGAACCTGGGTTCTTTGGCTTTGCAAGCAAGTGCGTTAGCCACTAACCCATCTCTCCAGCCCTCAACATGCTCTTATATCATTTTCAGATGGCCCGAAGCATTATGTATATACTGGTCACCATAGTTACAAAGTTAACAATGTTCTGCTTCACAACCCATGAGTTTTGCTGTATTACATATCCTATTTCCCTGCTAGGGAAATAAAGATTGACAGAATAGGCAGCAATGTCCAAGATGACACAGCTAATAAGTAGAAGGCTTAATATTCTGTATAGGTAGCATTCATAGTACTGTCCCCTTGTCCAAACTGCAAGAAGGTTTAAGGAATTTAATATGACAGAAATAATATATTTAGAATACACTCCAAGCCGGGCGTGGTGGTGCATGCCTTTAATCCCAGCACTCCGGAGGCAGAGGTAGAATGATCACCTTGAGTTGGAGGCTGCCCTGACACTATGTAGTGAATTCCAGGTCAGCCTGAGCTAAAGTGAGATCCTATCTTCAAAAACCAAAAACCAAAAAACAACAACAACAACAACAAAAAACCCTCCAATCAATCCAATTATGGGTTAGAAAACAAAGTAGATAACCTATTGAAAAACAATTATGGGGAACACACCATTTTCTATTTTTGTATATATTTTACGCTTCAAGAAAATTGAGTAGAAAAAGACACTCAGGGAAATAGGCATTCATTACATGCTATTAAAAGCACAAACTATGCTGGGTGTGGTGGCACACACCTTTACTCCCAGCAATCGGGAGGCAGAGGTAGGAGGATCGCCATGAGTTCAAGGCCACTCTGAGACTACATAGTGATTTCCAGGTCAGCCTGAGCTACAGTGAGACACTACCTGGAAAAACAGACAAAAAAAAGCACAAACTAGGCAGGGTATGATGGCACACGCCTTTAATCTCAGCACTCAGAGGGCAGAGTGAGGAGGGTCACTGAGTTGAAACCAGCGTGAGCTACAGGAACACCTTACCTCAAAAAAAGAAACACAATTGTAAGGCATGGTGGCGCACGCCTTTAATCCTAGCACTTGGGAGGCAGAGGCAGGAGGATCACCATGAGTTCAAGGTCACCCTGAAAAGTTAATTCCAGGTCAGCCTGCACCCAGAGTGAGACCCTACCATGAAAAACTAAAAAAAAATTAATTAATTAAAAAATAAAAGAAAAAAAAAAGAAACACAAGCTGGTGTGGTGGCGCACACCTTGAATCCCAGCAGTGGGAAAGCAGAGGTAGGAGGATTGCTGTGAGTTCGAGGCCACCCTGAGACTAGATAGTTAATTCCAGGTCAGCCTGGGCCAGAGTGAGACCCTACCTTGAAAAACCAAAAAAGAAACACAAGCTGGTTCATCCTTTAACAAAGTAACCTGGAAGTTGTCAATAATTTTTTAAAGTAATATGGAGCATATAAAAGATGTTCATATTCTTTGATTAAGCAATTAGTTTGAAATTTAGCCTACAGAATTAAAGTTTAATATAAATGTAGGGTATTTACTTTAGTACTGTAATAAATAACAAAAAAATAAGAAAATGACTAAACCAATCCTGTGAATACCCACAGATGAATGCCATGAAGGAATTTAAAAAAATAAGCCGGGTGTGGTGGCTCACGCCTTTAATCCCAGGACTTAGGAGGCAGAGATAGGAGGATCTCTGTGAGTTTGAGGCTACCCTGAGACTACATAGTGAATTCCAGGTCAGCCTGGGCCAGAGTGAGACCCTACCTTGAAAAAAAAAAAAAAAAAAAAAAAAAAGATAAACCTGACCAAAATGACAACCTATCATGAACTAATTAAATGACTATACAGATATAAGCAAACATTTTTACATTTTCTTATCTAGTGTATGGACAGGTGTGCATGCAATGCTATACTGTAACAGGAAAAAGTTAAGAATGTTATTAAAAATCATTTAAAGCTGGGCATGGTGGTATGCACCTGTAATTTCAGCATTCCAGAGGCTGAGGCAGAAAGATCAAGGATTCCAGGTCAGCTTGGGCTTCTCAGGAAAACCCTATCTCAAAAACTGCCCCCCTTCCCCCCAAAAATATTTAATCTGAGAATGGCATGTAGGGTTTTGTTTTTCTTTATATTTTATTTATTGAAGGGAGGTAGCAGACAAATAGAATGGACACACCACTGCCTCCAGCCAATGCAAACAAACTCCAGACACATGTGCCACCTTGTGCATCTGGCTTACATGGGTCCTGGGGAAGTGAACCTGGGTACTTAGGCTTTGCAGACAAGCACTTTAACAACTAAGCCATCTCTCCAGTCCCACTTCAATTTTTTTTAAGGTTATAAATTACTTACTTTAAATACTTTTTAGTAGATGGATTACAGGTAATTTTTTCTTTGTTGTTGCTGTTTTTTTGAGGAGGGTCTTGCTTTAGCCCAGGCTGACCTGGAATTCACTATGTAGTCTCAGAGTGGCCTCAACCTATGGAGATCCTCCTACCTCTCCCTTCTGAGACAGTGCTGGGATTAAAGGTATGCCCCATGATGCCTGGCTACATACATAAACATAAACATATACATGAAAGAAAATACACCTTCCAAGAGTTCATGTTATAGAACTGGATCAGTAGAAAACAAGCAAAACCTCTAGTGAGACATTGATCCTTCTCTTTGGGGGGAAAAACAAAAACCCAAAATAAACTTAAAATTTGGTTCTGAAATAACTGTATGAATTGTTTTAAGTTCCTTGACCTTAAGCTTCTGTTTCTTCAGCTAAAAAGAAAACAAAAACTGAAGCTAGTGCTAGAGAGATGGCTTAGCAGTTAAGACACTTGTCTGCAAAGCCTAAGGACCCATGTTCAACTCTCCAGGTCCATATAAGCCAGACACACAAGTGGCTCCCTGAATTCGACTGCAGTGGCTGCAGGTCCTGGCATACCAATTCATTCTCTCTCTCATAAAAATAAATTTAAAAACACTGAACTACTAACATGTCACAAGTATTTATAAGAACTCCCAAAGGAGTAGGACATTTGTCGAACAGTAGCAATAGATGTCTGACTTACAGCTAAGGCAAGCATACCTGCATCACCAAACATCAGCAAGGCAGCAGCAATTGCTCCATCCATAGTGCTGGTTGACTCAATCAACTAACAATGAGAAAAGGCAAAGGTTTATAAAATAACAATTATCTCATAAGTAATGAAATATTTAAGAATACGAAATATTATATAAAGTGGAGTATGTGTGAATCATCACTTAAGTCGTGTGATAAAGTTTTATAAAACCTGCTTCTTTCTTTCTTTGTTTATTGATTGGTTTTTTCAAGGTACGGTCTTGCTCTAGCTCAGGCTGACCAATGGGAATTCACTATGTAGTCTCAGGGTGACCTTGAACTTGAGAGGTGATCCTCCTACCTCTGTATTCTGAGTACTGAGATTAAAGGCATGCACCTCCATGCCCTGCTGGCGGCACATGCCTTTAAGCCAGGTATGGGTTCAAGACCAGCTGGGCTACAGTGAGACTATAACTCAAAAAACAATAAACAAACAAACCTAAGCTCATCTTTAAATTTATCCGATTTACCCTTGATCACTGTGAAGAAAACTTAATACATAATCACATATACATAGCAAATTCCACGTTTTATTATCTTTTTTTTTTTTTTTTTTTGTTTTGTTTTTCAAGGTAGAGTCTCACTCTGGCCTAGGCTGACCTGGAATTCACTATGCAATCTCAGGGTAGCCTTGAACTCATGGCGATCCCCTACCTCTGCCTCCCGAGTGCTGGGATTAAAGGCGCGCGCCACCACGCCCAGCTTACGTTTTATTATCTTAATGATATAGCTTTGCATTGAAGCCCTGAAAATTTCCTATTAATGCGTTCTGGCACTATATACATAAGAGAAAGAGGAAGTGGCAAGTGAAAGGAGAAGGACAGGCAGATACTCACATTCCTTTAGTTTATTTTTGAGGGAAAGCAGTATAATTCTTCTTTTTTAAAAACAATTCAATACTTCTTAAAGTGAGTGATAAAAAGACTCTTTAGCAGGGCGTAGTGGCTCACGCCTTTAATCCTAGCACTCAGGAGGCAGAGGTAGGAGGATCACTGTGAATTCTAGGCCATCCTGAGACCACACAGTGAATTCCAGGTCAGCCTGGACTACAACGAAACCCTACCTCAAAAAAAAAAAAAAAAAAAAAAAAAAAAAAAAAAAAAAAAAAACCAACTCTCCAACTTTATTCCATTTCTGAATTCCTTGAAGGTTGTTTTCCCCCCCCAGGGACATATGTATACATCACTTATATATAAGCCCCAATGGGCTGATTTTTAGAGACTTAGTAACATTTTAGATTTCAGAAGAAATTCAACTTCGTGTGTGTGTGTGTATACCTTACCATATTTCCAACATAACTTGCTTTTAAAGATCCCAGCACTCAAGACGAGCCTAGAACTACAGAGTGAGCTCTAGTTCAGCCTGGGCTGAATGAGACCCTACCTCAGAGGGAAAAAATGTCAAAGAATATTCCTTTTTTTAAAATTATATTTTATTTTTATTTTTATTTATTTATTTATTTGGTTTTTCAAGGTAGGGTTTCACTCTAGCCCAGGCTAACCTGGAATAAGCTACGTAGTCTCCGGGTGGCCTCGAACTCATGGCACTCCTCCTACCTCTGCCTCCCGAGCGCTGGGATTAAAGGCGTGTGCCACCATGCCTGACTTATTTTCATTTATTTATTTGAGAGAAAGAGGCAGAGAGAGACAAAGAAAGAGAGAGAGAGAATGGGTACCCCAGGGCTTCCAACCACTTTGAAAAACTCCAGATGCATGCACCACCTTGTACATCTGGCTTACATGGGTCCTGGGGAATTGAACCGAGGTCCTTTGGCTTTGCAGGCAAGTGCCTTAACTGCTAAACCACCTCTCCAGTCCACAAAGAATATTCTTATTAAGCTTCTAAATGTGTTTTTTTAAGCTTGTG